>JAOWBP010002052.1:37799454-37820298 GCA_028571105.1 Tragopan temminckii | reverse complement strand
TTTGCCGTGTTGAACCTCATCAGGTTCACCCGGGCCCACCTTTCTAGCCTCTCGAGGTCCCTCTGGATGGCATCTCTCCCTTGGACCATGTCAACCACACCACTCAGCCTTACGGTGTTAAGAGAATGCAAACAGTGTTTATGATTAATTATCCTGCTTCTTTGGCATCAATGGCATGATTAACTTTGACTTGGTTTTGTGATTATGGATATGTTTAATTTACTGCGTCTATTTCTTGTAGCTCTCTGGTTTTACCTGATGCTTTAAGGTTACTTTCAGTATGCTGACAAGTGAAGGCCATAACAAATTGAAGTCAGTGTTTCCTATATAGGTCTTAAATTCTGTTGGATAAACTATAAATTCCAAGGCAGAGAAACAGACATCACCAATTGTGTTGACAGTTTACGGAAGCTAGCACCTTGCCCTGCCTGAAGTTTCTGAATTCAGGAAAACCTACCAAAAATAACTGGTATATTAAATACCATAAGGTTACATATGCCTTCCCAAATATAACATCTTTGGGAAGGTGCTTGTTGGGGTTTTCCGCGGTTTCTCATAATGCTTTAATAATGGCAGTAGGCTTCAATTTATTGAAAAGCTTATGTTTGTGTGGAAAGTACACATTTGAATAACTGTTTTAAGTAGATTTTGTGTATGATTTTTTTAACCATCTTTAATAATCAGGTTATTTCATTTTCTGAAGTTTCTTTGACCATTCCTAGTGGATCTAGCCTATTTCGTGGCCAGCTAGATCGTGAGTTCTGGTGAGGATATAAGAGCTGTCTCTTAACCATCAGCTTCATGTCAGAGGATGTGGCAAGACATCATCTCTGTCCTTTTCTATCTACTCCCCTCTCTTTTCCTCTTCCAGACATGCATTGGATGACAGGACGCAGCAGGCAGGGACTTAGGGGCCTAGTGCTCCTCAGCTTTATGTAGATAATTTTCTTGTTCTGTGCATGCACGATGTTGAATTGAGAGCAAGATGTTCCACTGAAGTAGAAATTGCCCAATTCCCAGTACTGTGCTGAGAAACTGAGAAATTGACACAACTTCAGCCTTGCTAGTCATTCACCTGGTAAATCTGTGGCAAGTCTCTTCCACCTGACTCGCTGATAATCCCAAGTGTAGGTTCTGTTATATGACAACCACACACTTAGATTTCCATGCTGTGCCAAATGCATGTGCTGAATAGCAGATGTGGAGGAGAGTAGAAAATAGAGACTGTGTATGCTGTTTTATGCTTCTTTAGGAAAAACAAAACAAAGCAAAAACCAATGAACTTTAAGTACTTGTGTAAGGTAAGCCAAGCAAGTAAAATGTTACACTGCTCTCCAATTTTTCTATTAGTTAATCTATAAAGAGTTGAAAGCAGCTGTTCCACATGAGTGGTTGCCCACTGATGATGAATGTTTTAACTCACATGGGAAGGCAATAGCGTCTCACACAGTGTAAACATCTGTAAAAGTAATAGTGCAGACTTCTGCCTTCACCTTTCCTCCTCTCTTGGGGAGCTTAAGAGAAATAGAATTGTTTCTCAGGTGTTTTTTGTGTTGTGTTTTGTTGTTTTTTTTTTTTTAAGTGTGACTAACAATATTTTTTATTTTTGTTTCTTTGCCTAGGGTATTTACGTGAGGGATGCACCTTTGAAGAATATTAAAGTGTTCAATGTTCGACGATTTGTAGCTCTTTTTAATGTGGTAAATGCCACGAAGCGGGATGCTGGCAATTATCGCTGCATGATTCGAACAGAAGGAGGGGTTGGAGTATCGAACTATGCAGAACTAATAGTGAAAGGTATTTCACAATCAAATCACTATTTTGTGGTTGGAGTATTGAATAAGGACCTGCAATTGCTAGTTTACTAAGGATGTCACCCATAGTTCATTACAGCTGATAAAAGGTTCAATAAATAGGCTGTTCATGTAAATTGTAGTTTATCCAGCTGTAGCAAGGAAATGACAGAAGAAACCAGAGCTAATTAACTGATTAGTTGTGGATTGTTGATTTAAATATTTCTCTCAAATGTAGTGTACAGACAGCATTTTTGGTTTTAAGAGCATAAGATTTTTTGGAAGATATGAATCTAATACTGGCTATTTACTTCCATGGTGGAGACAACATTTAAAAAACTATACTTAGTTCAAAATCTGAAAACTTTACAATGAAGGAAAACATTTTCCAACATATGGAGAGATTTTTTTAAAAACATCAGGAAACTCTTATGTGTGAATAAAATGGGCATAAGGATGTCCTTCCTTGTAGAAAACATGCTAAAACAATATCTTAATATTAATTGGTTTTGGTTGTTTCTTACTTTATACTAATATTTTGGAGGAATGTAGTGCTATTTTGTTCTTTTGGAGAAAAAAGAAAGATATTTTGTAGCACCTAATTTGGTGAGCCACATTTTTGTGCTATGTCTTCCCTTTCTGGTCAGTTCTGGGCCTAAAAAAGAAAAAGTGGGATGAAGGTCTAAAGGGTCGTTTTCTCTTCCTGAGAACAATTGTTCCAAGTCGGCAAGGAGAGAAGGAGTGCCCTAAAATTAAATCCACTGAAGGTATGGAATTTTCCACTATGAATTAGGAAGAACACAGTTGCATCCACTATGCATTCTCTGATTTTGGAAACTGTGTCCCTTGTTGAATAGGATTTTTTTCTTTTGGCTCTACAGCTATAAGAACATATAACTGTTCTAATGATACTAAAGAAGTGTATAGGCGAAGAAGTAACACAAGTAAGAATCTAATTCTTGTGGAGTATTTTTAATATTCTGCTTTCCAAATTCTGCTCTAGGTTTTATCTTTTGATTTAAGATACATTTCTTATGATACAGTCTTATAAGTAAAGAGTCAGTACATACTTCAGTATGGTTCTTGCCGCAAAAAGTAGACCGTATAAGGAGCTTTATTATTAGTTGATCTTATATTCACTCCTTTATTCCCCTATCTCTTCAATAATTTTCATACTGATAGAAGTGTATAATTTTTCAGACCTTTTAAATGATATGATCCTTTTCCCAAATTATTTCTGATTTTGTTCAGGTAATTTATATGTAGGTTGATAAGCAAAGTATGGAATAAGTGTTTTATATCTGAAAATGTACCGTAGATCTTGTCTCTGAAGATGATATAGAAAGTATATGTACAAGAAAATAGCATTAAAGGAGAAGTTTGAAGAACAGGAGGAACTGTAAATAATAAAACTTAGAAGTTACAAACGAAAGATGAAAGTGAGGCAGAGAAGAGGACAGTAGAATTCTCATGGAGGAAAAGTAGGAAGGCTAACAGTTAGGCCGTAGGTATGCTTGAGTTTTTTCAATTAAATAAAAATTGGGGGAGGATACTTAAGAAAAACATGGGGAGTGGAATAATGGAAAGATGAGATCTCTAGAACAGTGTTTGTAAGATGAATGTGGGATTAGGATTTTTTTTTTGTTGATTGGTGAAAAAGAAGCTTGGGTTATGGGTTAGTTAGCTTGGGGAGTAATTGGTCACTAGTAGAAGATGCAAGAGAAATATAGAACTTAGGAAAGAGAGAAGAAACGTAAGCACCCCACCAAGAATGATAAGGCTTCCTTCAGACTTTACAGCATTGCAAACCACAGGGATAAATGAGGCTGAATGAGACAGATAAAAGATTGACTGCGTCCATGACAGGAGATACAGAAAACCAAAGTAGTTAAGTGTTCTCAATTTCTTTGATTTAGGTGCTTTAATTTATTAGTGCTCCTTTTGTGGTGCAGTAGATGAAATTATGAAGCATATCATTAAAGCACTTGTGTTTATCCAGATTCTTTCAGAAAATTTTCACTGAGCACTCTGAGCAATTGGATAGCCTTAGGGTGTAATCCCATTAACTACTTGTAGAGTGGCAAAGTAATTATGGTAATCCCTGTTGCCTGTATTGGAGCTTCTATGAGAGCACCTGCAGGTCATTCCTTCTGACTTAAAAAAGGCCCATTTTAAGCATTGTGCTGTAAAACCTTAGATGACTATAGTTAAATAGCAGCACTAGGAACTAATTATTAATTAGTAAATATGCTTTCTTTCTGATGGTGTATAATTAAGAAATTGTATTTCCTATTTTTTTCAGCAGCTTTTCTGCAATGTTAGTTGACAGAATTCAAAGCTAATGGATTGATCTCAGTGCAGCAAAATATATTTTAGATCATCACCGTCAATAAATAATGAGAAATATACATATACCCATATTGCATGTAAGGTTTAGTCTACTTAGGAATTACTGATGGCTTAATAATAGTATGTGTAGAAACAGTGATGTAATTATTCCCCTCACTTTGTTAGAAATGAAGAATCTAATTCTCTTCTCATTTGCACTGGGGTAACCACGATGACTAAGTGGAATTTCCCTGGAATTGCATTGCTGTGCTGACAGGAGAGTCAAACCTAGTGTTTTTAAGTTAGAGAGTCATCTCACAGAATCACAGAATTTGCAGGGGTTAGAAGGGACCTCAAGAGATCATCAAGTCCAACCCCCTCTCTAGAGCCGGTACCCTACAATAGGGTCCAGGTGGATCTTGAATATCTCCATAGAAGGAGACTCTGTAACCTCTCCACAGCAACCTGTTCCAGTGCTCCATCACCCTTACCATAAAGGAGTTCTTCTGCATGTTATCACAGAACTTACTATGTTCAGGTTTTAGTCCATTACTCTTTGTCCTACTGCTACACGACCAAGAAGAGCCTGGCTCATCCATTTGCCTCCCACCTCCCTGTAGATATTTATAAACATTAATCAGATCCCCTCCCAGTCTTCTTTTCCCCAGGCTGAACAGTGCCAGGTTACTCAACCTTTCCTCATACGGGAGGTGTTCCAGGTCCTTTATATCTTTGTGGCGCTCCACTGGACTCCTTCTAGGAGATGCCTGTCTTTTTGGAACTGGGGAGCTCGTAACAGGATGCAGTATTCTAAATCTCATCACATTTATTGTGCTGTCTTTCCTTTTGTTTACTGAACTTGTAACACAAATTGAAAATAAACAAGTAGGTATTTTTTTTTTCCAAGATGTCTTTGCCTTTAAGTAGAGACTTAAAGACATCTGCACAGTAGAGTAGGTTACTACTTTGTACAGCTTTCACGCTATTTCATTGTAGGCATAGTTTCACTAAATAGGAGCTTTCTGTAAGTGGACTCTAAACACTTTCTTATGTAAACATCTTTAAAGTTTGCAGTGTTGCCTTGATACGATGTTGTGTAGACTGGAGACCAGGTCCAAGAACTTTTGAAATCGGTAGGAAGAATATTAATAACAGGCATTGCGAACCAACCCTGAAATCACAAAGGAATAGGAATTAAATCTTAATTTTGAGGATGATATATATACATAGGAACATTTGTCAGCTTCTTTTTTTTTTTCTTCTTTTTTTTTTTTTTTTTTTTTTTTTTAACCTGAACAGATATGGTTCTAACAAGGTTTATTTGCTATGAGGGGGAGGAGGGAAAAGCAATTAAAAAGCTGTCAGTTAATCCCATGTTATCTTATTAAAGAACTGTAAACATGAATATTGTCTAGCTAATGAGCAAAACCCCTGTCAGTGAACAATTAGCTGGGCTCTAGATGTGAAGGAAAAAAAGGATTTTTTTTAAAAACTTGTTTCTGTTTTCTTATATGCCCTTTAGAGAGTGGTGAAATAAAGTATTGATTGCTCTATTTAAATAAATCTCAAATGGGAAATTTTCAGTTTTACCCAAGTGTTTGTTCTGATAGGAAAGGCTGAAAAGACAAGTGCTTTGTCATTGTGCATGTGTTCAAACTACACAGTATCCTCATCTAAGTTTGTTGGAGAACCGGATTGAAATGTCACTTTATCTAATGGAAGACATGAAATTGGTCTTGTCAGATCACCCACTTATTGTAAAAAAAACCAGCAGTTTATATCTAATAGATGACATAAACGTAATCAAACACTGAGCAAAAGGAAAATAGTAAGGTGGAATTGATTAAATGTATTTGCTGAAGTAAATTAGACTTCTACATACAGTCCCTATGTTGAATTTTTCTAATAGCGGGCAGATCCAATGCAGATTGGATTTAGGAGAACAGAATGAGCCTGTCTGAGCAGACACCAGATTATTACAGAGTTCAGACTTCTTATTGAGTTCAAACAAGGTAAACCTAGGTGTCAAATTGGTTAAAGGGAATTTTGTTAGATTTTTAAGTGAGGGCATAGAGAGGTAGCCATCTGTAATGTTGGCAGCTTAAATGTCTGCATCTTTTCAAATGAAAGATTTAACACCAGAAACAGAACTGGAGATCATCTGAACCCGTAGAACAAAGTCTGTATTCTGGAGGGCAAAGTCATTTTGAGATCAGGACAGGGGAAGTAAATATTAGAAATTGCTTGTCTGAGGTATTGGCTGCTATCCTACATTAGATATACACAGATGCGTAGATCTGTTTTCTCTTTTGCTAATGAATCTTTCATTCTGGATCCATCAGTTTGCCTGTACGTTTTTTTTGTTTTTGTTTTTGTTTTTTTTTTAAACAATTTCTTTTTACTGTTACCTGTCATGAAGTACTGCTTTCAGATGCTCATAATTTTGGCAAACTGACTTCAGGCTGATATTTTTCAGTATGGGTTTGTGTCTCAGCCTGAAGGTTTTGAGAAAATGTCCAAACAAAACGGTTGAGATAGTTCAGCTGTTTTAGCAAACATTCCATAGGACAGCACTGAAGACAGTAGGCTTTGAAGCAGGAACTTAGGATTTTTCAGGAAAGCAGTTGTATCAAGAATACTTCTGTTTTTCCACTCTTGTAAATATTTTCTTTCAAGTGGCATCAATTTACAATCTACAAAACAAAAACAAACAAAAAAAGGAATCCATTTAGATATGTGCAATGGATACTTCTCTGAGTTCTCTTCTACCTCTCACATTCTACATACAGTGGATGAAATTTAAATGCTGGTAGTGATCTGAGCTCCTCTGGGTTGGGCTGGATCCAAGCACGTGAATCCGAAGTTGAGAGCTCATCACTCTCATGCTTTTGGTGTGCAGCCTTCCACCTCCCTGAAGTTGTACTGTGAAGCAAAAATGTGCACGATGAGGGTCACAAGTGATGCAAGAGCAAGGAGCTTAGATGAGGTTGTTAGAATTGGGACTGAAAAGAATGGCAAACTGGGAGGTGTTTTGAAGTGAGGAGGGAGGTAAATGAAAATTGGGGCTACATGAGTAGTAAGAGCTAGGAGGAGAGAGAGAAAACCAAGGGTGGAACAGAAACATCTGTCCATGCTTATATAGACTTGTAAATACCTTGTAAATACTTGTGTGCGTGTGTAAGCATGTATATGTGTGTAGGAGTGAGACTGGAGGCAGAGGCCAGTGGAAAAGGAAATTGGCTGGAAAGCCCTGGAGTGGAAGTGCAGGAGGGAACAGCAGATGTTAGGGAGAAACTTGGTTAGAAGAATAGGAGCAGACACAGCTTTTAGATACAGCCTAAGTAAACAAGCAACAAATCAGAATGGGAATTCAGAGATATTTGGAATGTGAAGATGGTGACCACGGTATGGATAGGGAAAAAAAAAAAAAAAAAAAAAAAGTCAGAGCAAGTGGGAGAACAGAAAGGGCGGATGGCTTCAGGCTGGTCAGGTTGGCAGATGAGGATGAAGTAAGAGCAGTAAAGGTTGAGGTGCTGCTGGCTTAAAACAGACAGATGGTGATCAGAGTGACTGGGTTTGAGAGAAACACGTGTGGGGAAAAGAACAGTCTGTGCCTAATTAAGGATGGAGAATAATAACAATACACAGTTTTGCAGGCTATTTACGAATGTCCAGCTAATCAGATTGTACCTGCAAACTGTATTGTGTAAGGGTGCTGAAACATTCTGTAATGTTTCAAAATAAATTATAACAATGACATTTTCTAAAATGACAAATTTATAAGTAATTTTAATAGCATGAGAGTACTAGTTCTGGTCAAGTTTTCATCTGAAATGTTCTCAAAAAAAGGAATAATATAAAATGTATTAATCTTACTCATCGTACTGTTTATAGACATTGTTTAATTTCAAT
Source organism: Tragopan temminckii (assembly GCA_028571105.1). Taxonomy (NCBI): domain Eukaryota; kingdom Metazoa; phylum Chordata; class Aves; order Galliformes; family Phasianidae; genus Tragopan; species Tragopan temminckii. The sequence continues at coordinate 37,812,265 of JAOWBP010002052.1, read as the reverse complement.
ATTCTTTTTTATAATTAAATACTTTGGTAGGAGTTGCATAAAGACTTTCTTTTGAACAAGTACCATGCAAAGAATTGTGGTGTTTCAAAATCACTGCTTTTCTGTTTTCTCAGTGGGAAAACTTGTTACCTTGCAATTAAATGCTGCAAAATGGCATTGCTGTCCACTGTTTCCAAAGGACCTCTATAGTTTGCTTGGTTGGAAGATGAGCACAGCAGTCTGTATGCTCATATATAATTGTAACTACATATGTAGTTGTGTATGTATAGTTGTATACATAAAGCTGATTTAGTTGATTTCAAGACAATTATTAGTTTAATAAGAATTGTAATTATATAATAAGTTATTAATGTGGAAATAGCATCAGAGATGATTAATGTCCTGTTTTACCATCATTTACATCATGTACTCATTATGTGCTAAATAATATTGCGTGGGATTATCATGTCATTCTCTAACAGTCACTGTTGAATTAAAATTAGCTTGCAGGATGGTGTAATTCTACACCATCTAATATTTCTTTCCTCGAAATGTAGCATGGCTCTATTCTCCACATTTCTTACTTCAAAAATAAATAAAATTACTGCTACTACCAGAGTAGATTTTTCCATATTTCAACTGAGTTCTTCTGGGCCCCAGACAATAAATGTCTATTTTTGTGTGTTTTATAAATCAGTTAAATCTCTGAGATTTACATTATCTCCACTGGCATCTCAGTGTGATATCTTTCCCCATCCTATTAAAATTCTAAAAGAACCGCAAAATACAAAGATGTTAGGATCTTGCAGAAAATGTTTGGAAGTTCTGTATAATTTAAAGCACAGAGCAATGTAAATAAAGGAGCTGCTCTAACAAGGATGTTTGCAACTAATGTAGAAGTGCATGAGAAAAAATGATTTCTATGCATCTGTGGCTTAGTTTTCTATCCTCTGTACGAGAGAGGCTGTTCCTTATCATAGGGCATTGTTTTTTTCTCTTACTGTAATTGATTGAATCAATGTAGGGTGACATTAAAGGATTTGCCTAAAACATTTTTTGTATCTGTAGTCACTGGACTTTGACACGTCTGGCTTTTTGTAAGGTGGCCAGTATTTTATTTCTATAAGGGATTTTGCCCATTGACATTCATCTCAATATTCAAGAACAGATCACTTGTCTGTCCGAAGTGTGAAAAGCACTGAATTTCTGGAAACTTACGAATAAACTTCTTTTTTTAATTTTTTTCCTAATTAATATCTTTTTAAAACTTATCTTTAAAGGATTTATTGTATGGCTTTATTTACATCTGTTCTTCTGTTACAAAAGAGATCTACAAGAACTCTTTAAACTAAACTATCATATTAAAGTGCTATTGCTGTAATCTTCCACCTTCTGCAATCAGTTGAAATTTTTCCGATTGTACATGGTTACAGAGAAGACAGGTCTATCAAACCATGTTTATAAAGATACTAATTGGAAAACAATTTTCAATGGTATTTATTTGACACTGCCTCAGTGGCCATCAGTGAAACTGTTTTCTTTGAAAGGTGGTGATCATGCATTCTGGTACTTTTTCTATGTGATTCAAATTTCTCAGCATCCTTAAAAAAATTACTAGTTCTGACTAAAGGAAGAACCAGCTCCTTGTATTTGATATTACACTATTTGTATAAAAGTGTACGATCATGTTTTTAAGCAGTCACTTAATGAGGAGCATCCTTTTTATAATGAAAGGTTCATTCTATGTAACTTTGATCTCCAATAAAAGGACTACTTGTAGTATTAAACACACTTCCAGTATTAAATAAACTGTACCCAACGCAAGCTTTGCTGAAATCATGCAACTTGAATTAACCTTTTGCACTTTGGCCACAAAGGAATGAAAAGTATACCCCAAGGGATAAAAAGATGATAAACTACTACTGCAAGTACTTGTATTACTTGGAATGAATTGGTGTAACCACTAACCTTAGTGACCTAACTCCTGAGTTTGCATTTTGAATGGAACTTCAGCAGCCTTTAGTAGCATTTGAAACTTGAAAGTAATTAACTGTTCTTTCAGCATGGCTAAGTAAATGCCTTAGGATGCTCTATAAAAGTTCCATTTCATGTCTTGGTTCACAAAATAGCCTAATGATTTAAATTGATGCTAAATCATTTTGTGTCAAGTCAGAATGGTTTCCAGGCACACTGTCATTGTATGAAGCCATCATTTTTATACTTCAGGAGCTCTGTTTTCAAGAAAGTTGCAACGTGTTGAACCAAAAGCTGTCATTGGTTTACCATACATTGCTACTGGCTTGTAACAGTGTTTTCCTTAGTGATCTGAAAAAGTAAACAAGATTCCCTTTGCCTCTATGCAGTAGAATATATTTAATCCATCATTATCTCTATTCCAGTCAGTAATAATTAGTAGACAACTTTGGAAACAGTCCAGATTGTTGCCAACTGTATTGTGTTCTTCTTGATGGTAATCAATTTTATTAAGATGAAAATGTGTAGTGTAAACACCTGTGTTTGCAACTTTGTGATGTCATGTTTCAGCAATTGCTAGCAGGTTGCACAGATTAAAGTTTATGTAAAAATATACAGCGCTAATTAGAAACACCACTGTTCTGTGAAGATGATAGGTGATCTTCAGAATACTCAGTGCTCTGTGAATTGAATGCTCTTCCTGTTAGTGAGGGGGAAAAAAAAAAGAAGAAAGTGGCATCTGTAGGCAATTACATGTTTGCTAAAATAGCTATCTGCTATTTCTTGGGAAATATTATTTCTTATTTCCAGAGTTCCTTTCTCCCCAGCACTTCATTCTTTTATGTTCTTTGCTTTAAGTCTGGCTTCAAAGTTCTTGGGAGAATGATGAAATATATAAATTGATCTTCTTCTTTTCTGCTTGACTACCTGTAGCTCAACACTTGGGGAAGTGGTTAGCAGAAGAGGATAAATCTGAATCTACAGCTTAGGGAAGACAAATGTTCTGCTTTCATTAAGTATTCTTCGTAGCCTTAAGAAGGTGGCAGTGTTTGCTGATAGATATGTTAAGAATATTGGATCAAGCACTGCCTTATTTCAGCAGCTTGGTTTCATTCTAGTTGAATGTATTTAACCATTGGGAAAGGGAATTTTATGCAGATGCGATGCTTGAAACAGCAGAGTAATTCTGTGGTTAATCAGTAGGGAAAAAGTGAATGTGTTATTTAGCTTTAAAAATAAATGATGCCTGCAAATCATTTCTGTAGTCTTAATTTGAAATAAGATGTCCATTATATAATAATTAAAGGAAGTTTTAAAATCTTACTTTTAATGTCTTTTGAATGCAAACTATCTTAAGATCACGTGTATGCTTCCTTAGTGAGACAGAATGTTGCTTCTGTGTGTTAGTGGAAATAAGCCATTACATGAAATAGTAGACTTGAGAATTCCCCCAGCTCTCATTTAGAAGCTCTTTCTGCTTAACCAGGATATAGAACTTAAAAAATACTGTGTTTATTCTGCTTACACAGAATTCTGAAGACTGGGTATTGCAGTCCATGAAAAATAATGAAAATAATTAATTTTGTTTTCAGACAGAAGTCGCTGTTATGTTTAAGAATAGACTAAAATATCTATTTTAACTTTAAAATGTTATTTCTGAGTAGGCTTTATATTAACATCCAGTAAGAATTGTATTTTGATAAGGAAACATGAGGTCAGCTTTCATTTTAAATTGAACGTTAAAAGATACCATTTAATATCAAGTGAATAGGAGAACTCGAGGCACACAGTATGAAGTTACGCAGCATAGACTATAAGCTTCAGGTTAAAATCTCTAGGTGCTTAAGGAGAAGACTTTGCATATTGCAATTTAAGGAAAATAAGTAAGATAATCTGTAATAACAGTTTCTTCATAGCTGCATTTTTATGCAGTCTTCAGCTCTAATATAGTATGAAACCCATTGTTTGAATATTTTAGAATCTAGAAAACAATACCTGTATACTCACAGCTGCTTTTTGTGACTTACTGTGTTTCAGAGCCACCAGTTCCTATTGCTCCACCTCAGCTGTCCTCAGTTGGTGCAACTTACTTGTGGATACAGTTGAATGCCAATTCTATCAATGGAGACGGACCCATTATTCAAAGGGAAGTTGAGTATCGAACTTCAAGTGGAAGCTGGTATGACATACAACCTGTGGACTCCACAAGCTATAAGATTGGACACCTGGATCCTGACACTGAATATGAGATCAGTGTGTTACTTACAAGACCAGGCGAAGGAGGAACTGGATCACCTGGGCCAGCTCTCAAAACAAGAACGAAATGTGCTGGTGAGTACTCAGAAGTGATTGGAAAGTTGCAAGCATTGCTCTAGAGTTGAAAACAAAAGTTATTTTACTATCAGCGTTAAACCGGAACACTGCAGGAAGTATGGCTGAATATTTCTAAGTATAACATCTTAGCTTCTGATAGCCAGGATGAGTTTGAAATAAATCTTCAGTGCCACAATATTTTGTGGATCAAATCATACTTGTTTATGCCTTAAAGTGATCAGACTTAGAGTGCTGTAGTGAGCAACTTTTACTGTTGGGTATGCAGTATTCCACTGAACATTTTTCCTTTCGTTATGTTCTGCTCTTGCTAGTGTGTGTTTGTGTGTGTTTGGGAAGACAGGTTGGTTTCTCTTTATTATTATTGTTTTTCCTTTTTTTTTTTTTTCTTTTTTTCTACCATCTCAAGCTTGTGAACAGTTTTGTTTGTTTTGGATAAAGTTTATTTTTCCTTTTTTCAATGTCAGGTTTATAAAATTTATAGATAAAGTGGAAAGAAATCCTCTGCAACAGCGAAGGTTATGTCTCAGTTAGCAGATAAATTTTAGAAGAGGATTGCTCTCTTGAGTGACTGACATCATGTCTTGTCATTAAATAAGATGGTGTGATCTGTTGTGTTGCCTAGTAGTCTTGACTTCTGTTTTGGACGTTATAATTGATAGTGCTGACCTCTGACTTGAGAAAGATACAGAGAAGACCTACTATATGATGGAAAAAAAACAAGGAAAGAGTAGAGGTGATATTAATTTGGGATTCAGCTACTCCAAAATAATAGAGTAGATTGTGACCTGGGTTTTTTGTCATTATTTTTTTTCCCCAGTATTGTGAACCCTCTTTTCTGCTGCTGTAAAATTGATAGGAGATAAAAGTATACCTAGAAGAAATGTGACTGAGCAAATGGTATTAGCTTACTGATCCTAATATTTTAAAGAACTGATGGATATTTCTTGTCTTGTAAATGATACTAGGAGAATTTATATGTTTAAACAGAAGTAGTGGTGCATTTCCATTGCATATGGAAGTAAAGTTACTGTTCATAAAGTCATCTGGCAATTGTCATTTCATTTGAACTGATTGGTGTGATTCCAGATACAGAGTGAAAAGTGGCTGCTTTCAGAATCCCAGCTTTGAAGATGCAAGCTTATATAAGTGCTAACTATATGATATCCTTTGTAGTTTCTTTCTTTTTTTCATTGTTGGAAAGCAGTATTTAATGAAAAATACTAAAAGGAAATACAACATAGCTATCTTCAGTATTTGTCAGACTTTCTTTATTAGACTAAAGTAACAACAGTTTAGTCAAAACTAGGGCATAAAAATTAATTAGAGTACCCTTCCGGAACATTTCTAGGTCGCTATGCCTTTCATAATAATGTAAAATTATCTGTCTATACAAGATACGTATATATTAGTACTGATGTACTGCATGTATTTTAAAATTAAGCCAGTTTTTACACGTATTTTGATTATCTTCTTCTATGATTCTATGAGTTACTGTAACAAAGGATGCTGTGCACATGAGCCTGTTTGCACTAGAAGTGTAGAGATGGTCAGCAGCCAAGCACCCCCACAACTGCTTGCTTCATTACCTCTGCTGCAGACCAGAAGAACATAGAAGGGGGCAAGAAGACTTGAGGGTTGGCATAAAAACAGTCTGGTAGGTGAAGCAGAAGCTGTGTGTGCAAGGAAGGCAAATGAGCTATTTATTCACTATTTCACATCAGCAGTCACATAATTAGGTACTTTCTGGAAAAAAAGGGGGGGGGGGAGGCTGGCCCACTTGATGGTTACTTGGGAAAACAAACTGCATAATCCCACATGGACATCCTCCCTTCCTCCTCCTTTCATGGAACTTCTGTTGCTAAGTATGACATTATATAGCATGGATTTTTTTGGTTTAGGTCAACTGTCCCAGCTATATCCCCTCCTGCCCACCCACAGCCTATTTGCAGTAGGGGAGATGTGGGAAAAATAGAAAATCTGAAGGCCAGGCAGACAAACTAGCTCCATCCCAGTGGGACCCAGAACACAGAAAGAAATCCAGAATTTTAGCTGTATTTAAGAGCATCATATGCTTTCTATTCACTGCAGTGGTACATACTGTTGAGTATTAAAACATGCATTCAGCCTCATAAAAACAATATGTACTGGAAGTATTTTATTACCTGGTGAAGTCTTGTAATACATCAGCATTATTTGTGTTTTCATTAACCTAAACAGTAGCCCTCTTAAATTAAACGCAGAAAGCGATGTCTGACTGGAAAATTTAAATTGGAAGATGGTATTAAAACAGTCTCTACAAATTGGCTTTTTTGTAGCAGAAGATACTGCTTTGAAGGTGTAGTGGTTATTGGTTAACTGTTAGCAAGTGACATGCTAATAACTGGCCCGAGGGGTTAAAAAGAGATGCTGATAAACTAATGAAGGTATAATTAAGCTGGGTAGGAGTAAAATAATGCCAGTCTCCAAAGCATACCATAGAATTAATAAAACGGGAGTCTTTAAGAGAAGAGTCATTGCACCTTTTTAATTACTGTGATAATTGTATGCTGCTTGTCTGTTCCCCAGGGGTCTAGTGAACCACTCTGAGACTTGAAGCAGTATGCAAGACATTCAATAATCTTAATAGTTCTCCAAAGCATTTGAAACATGTTTTCATTTTAGCAAAATGAGATTTCAGAGCTTGTAATAGACAAGTCCTATCTGTAACTTTAGTAAATAAAAGCATCGATAATTAGAATGCAAAGAAAATGAAGAAAAACCATCTCTCCAGATTTGCCTGCATTGCCCTCAGTGGAGCAGTTATGCACTTTCTGAAGTGCTTTTCTTTCTGCTGATAAAAAGTAATATAAATGTAAGCGCTCTTTCGGTATAATGTTCAGGAGGGCTGAGGAATTACATTCAGATCGGATTTAGGTTTAACCTGGAATGTGGAATGCAAGTTTGAAAAAAAGGGGGTTAATTGCTTTTTCACTATTGCAAATTATATTTGAGTGAGACTTAAAAAGTTTGGTTTTTTTCACCCCCCTATCCACCTCCCCTAGATACTGGGTCTGAAACCAAGGCATCCCCTGGTTGCCTGGATTTTGAATCGCTGTGTTCAAAGCTCCCACTTCCCACAGTTTTCTCGTATGGTGTTATGAACCTAGAAGAGTAATGCTATTCAAAAAAAAAAAAAAAAAAAAAAGGGGTGGAAAAGATGCAGGAAGAAGATAGGAAGAGGGGAAAAAAATCAGGAAATCATGAGCTATGTGAGAGAACATTGCCATTGTATCTCTTTAATTACTCTGATATGCATTTTCACTCTAGTATATTTATAAAATGATAATCACAAAATATTAGACCTCAGTAAGGGCTCTTCACACTTCAGATACCAGTACGTGAGGAATCAGTCTGCTAGCTCAGTGTCAGACTCTCAGTGCCTTTCACTGCTGCAGAGACCACACTCGCTCACCATTGAAAGCAGCTAAATGGCTGCACAAATGTTTGAACTGAGGATATTACTACCCTGTATCTAAGTGCAGAGCCAACGGTTGCTCTGCTACATAGGATATAGTAAGTTTGATAATCTGAAAGTCAGAAGTTACCAAAATAAAAGCTGTTATCCATTACTGTAATATATTGTGAATCCTCGCGTGTCTGAAAAAATATAGAGCCAAAGCTGCTCTACATCTGACCCCAAATCAGTGGAACCGTCCATAAGGTGGTGGTAGAGCGTGGTGAGACACTGGAACAGGTTGCCCAGCGAGGCTGCGGATGCCCCCTCCATGGAAGCATCCATAGCCAGGCTGGATGGGATTTTGAGCAACCTGGTCTAGAGGGAGGTGTCCCTGCCTATAGCAGGGAGTTGGAACCAGATGATCGTAAAGGTCCCTTCCCGCCCAAACCGTTTATGATCCTGTGTTTCTATGATAATAAAACCTAAGTAGCAATGTAAAGGATTAATAAGATAAAATGTGTTTTGTACCTTCTTCCTTGGAAGTGTTCAAGATATGTTTAGATGTACTAAGGGACAGGGTTTAGTTGGGAAACGGTGGTGGTAGGTGGATGATTGGACTGGATGATCTTGGAGGTCTTTTCCAACCCTGGAACCCTATGATTCTTTTCTATATCAACAATTCCATAGGTAGAATTATTTGTTTCTGAGTTTTGCAACATGCACTGCTTGATGAAAGTCTTGGTCAAGTTTGTGTCCTGCACTTTGAAGGTGAGGCAGAGCGAAATGAAAACAGCCTTCTGGTAGATCTGGAAAAAATGCACTATGGCATCTTTTTATGCAGCTTTACTACTGAGTGATGAATTGTTGGGCTGGTGAACAGATGCAGCTTAAAAGAAAAAGCAAAAAAAAAAAAAAAAGTCCCTCTTCTTAAGGGAAGAAGTCTTAGGGAAAACTGATGCTTTTGTCTTTTTTTTTTTTTTTTTTTATATCAGTTATGTTTCTTGTTTTTCTCTGTGATATTTTACAGTAGTCCTAAAAATGAGCATCTTCTTCTTTCCTGAACCAGAAAACTCTAGCAGAATTTAAGGAAAGAGCAATAATAATAGTAAGCTGCCATGAAAGAAACTTCTGATGGACTATCCTCATATCCCTAAATTATGTTTAGCATAGAAACATAAATTAGCATAGAACTCTACTTCACTGTGCTAAGATACAATTATTGTTCTGAAGTACTTGGAAAAGCAATTGCTGTCCATGTAATCATTGATTTTCCAGTCATAGAATTCACACATGCTCAATGTGTACAAGGAAGTAACAGGAATATTTTAATTAACATTGTTCTTTTTGCTGTCTCTTCTACCTTCTCACCTGAGCTTGTTAGAAGGAAAGCTGTTACTCCCAGTTCTCTTGAGCTCTTGAATCAGTGCTGCAGGTTAGGTGTAAACTGTTACTCCTAGAAGACTTGTTATGTCTGGAAGAACAGAGCAGAGGAACTCCTTTAACTCCTGCTTCTAAATATTATGCTTTTGTTGTTGTTGTTGTTGTTGTTGTCTTACTGCTTTGGCTCCAGGGGAGGACTTTTTGTAGGAGCCAAGGTTTATTCCCTACTTCTGTGCTGCTCCCGCTGCCATCATGCTTCCCCTGGCATAGTGAAACCATGTGCATGTGCTGAAGTGCTCAGTGGTGGAATGAGTCTTCTCTTCCCTCTGATCAATGAAAAGCTCATCTCCTCTTACCAGACCCTGAGAATTATCAGTCATGACCTGAAAAAAAAATCCTGTTTTTACTATAGAACATCAAGTTCCCTGTTTTTCTCCTTTTCATTGCTAAAAGGAGAACATAACTTAAGAGCATATAAGGTTTGACGCCTATTAGTAAACTCTGTGGGTAATACAGTATTTGCATAGACAACATAGGTTCACTGTTGAAAGCTGTAGCTTGATCCAAAGGCAGAGTGCAAACTGTCAGTCTCCCCCTAGCCCTTTACTTTAGGGAACATGTACAATTTATACTTTACTTTTCTATCATATACTCCCTGACTGCATCAGGTTGAAACAGTCAAAAATATCTTTATCCAGGCATTACAGTCTGGCAACTGTCTTGAACCTGCCAGCAAACTCAACAAGCTCTTGCACACACATCTGCTAGATAGTACTCTGTGACACCATGTTTTTCCAGCCCAGTGGGAACAAGCAGTTGCCATATCCTACAGGATGGATGGTCCTCAGGCCCTAAAATATGAGATTCTGAATACTCAGTCATTTTAGTAGTTGATCTTCCCCGTCTTCTATCCTCATATCTTACTCCCATTTTTGTCGTTAATTTTGTATTTAGTCTCTCCATTTGTCAGTGTTAATGCACTGGCCTGTCTTGAATCTCAGTGGTACTTAGTGTTTATTTCCATGCCCTTCCCCTTTGCATATCACTACTTGGAAAGTTGAGTTCCTTCCTAAGAAAAGTTTCACAAGGTTGAAGTGGGGGCTGTCTTTTGCAGCCTTTGCATGTTTCTTTGAATCTTTTGACCTTTTTGTTTCAAGAAAAGAGGAAGGATCTTTGTGTCACTGGGAATTAAATTGCCCCTTTGTATTCATGTATGTTCAGGGATGGCCTGTGCACAAGCTCAGTTTGGTTTTTTTTCTGACATGTAATGAAGTCTTAAGATTGCTTAGTTTTATGATCATGAGAGAATCAACAGGAAGTTATGCTGCGAGTACTTTTCTACAAAAATTAGCAGTTTCCTTAGAATTATGTATCAAGGTTGTACAGCTGTTGTATGTGAGCTAGATCTCAGATTGTAGGCACCTGAACTCTGAGGAGGAGGGTAGAAGATAGTGTCCCATGTTATCTCCCATGGAAAAGTTCAATTATTTCTAAAGTCATCATTCCAAACCTGATTCCATGGTAAACTTTAGCAGGAAGTTGCATTGATTTATCATAACAAACTTCACACTTATCTTCCATTTCTTCAGTGGTTTCTTATTACAAAGTTAAATTACATTCTTCTATTGCTTCCTAATAGAAAAGAAATTTGAAATGAAGGATAGCTACTGCATCATCCTTTTTTTCTAATTCCTTTCTGATATACAAATGACTGCCCTATGAGTTCTATTTAGAAAGGTAAAAGCTAGTATTTAATTTTCTGCAATGCAGGAGGAGGTGAATCAGTTTTTGGATTTTGAGAAGAAAAGCTGATAAATTTTATCTGAATTCCATGAAAATATTAACTACTTGGATGTATGTTCATGTCTCTGTGTCAGTAGTCCCTTATTTTTTTTTTGAAAGGGCCCTAATAAAAAGACAAAAACTTTGTCCAACTTTGACTACTATAAGAGAGTTCTTCTTTGACAGTCACTTGCCTGGAAACAAACATGCAAGTTGTTCCTTACTGAGCTGATTTCTCTTTTTGTCTTGAAGATCAGCTTTCCCCTTGTGTTATTGGAGATTTTGGTCAAGAAAAAAATAATCCAGATTCTTCCCATAAAAAAATCAATTTTAATCCAGTTTGCCTCAGTCTAAAATTACCCTCTGAGAGTCCTTTAAATACATAAAAGCAAACAAACTTCTGAAAACTACAGCAAGTGCAGCTGCATCAAGAGGTGCTCTTATTTTCAGAAAGGACAAGGAAGACCCAGGGAACTGCATTCTAGTCAGGCTCACCTTAATTCCTGGGAAGTTGATGGAGCAGCTACTCCTGAAAATTAATTCCAAGCACACAAAGATAAAATGTGATTGACAGAAGTCAGTATGGATTCATATAGGGAAATTAGTGCTTGATGAATCTGATTGCCTTCTGTGATGGGTAGATGAAAGGACAGTGGATATTGTCTACCTTTTCTTCCAAATGATTTTCAGCACAGCCTCCTGTAAATTCCTGTTGGAGAGTTTGTTGATGCATGTGCTGGATGGGCAGAGAGGTGGATTGAAAACTGGCTGAATTACTGGGTCCGGAGGGTGTTGATCAGTGACATGAAGTCTAGTTGGAGGCCAGTAAATAGCAGAATACTCCAGGGGTTTATACTTGGTCCAGTTCTGTTTAACATTTCTATTAAAGATCTGAACAGTGAGGCAACCTGCAGCACACCCTCAGCAACTCTACAGATGACACAAAACTGGGAGGAGTTGCTGATGCACCAGAGGGTTGTGCTGCCATCCTGAGGAACCCAGACAGGCTGGAGAAATAGTTTGGCAGGAATCTCATGAAGTTCAATGGGGGAAAGTGCCAAGTACTGCATCTGGGGGGGGAGGAACAGTCCCAGGCTTCAGTATGTGCTGGGGCTTGAGAGCAGTGTGACAGAAAAAGCCCTGGTGGACACCAAGTTGAACATGGAAAAGCAATGTACCCTTGCTGCTAATGATGTCCTGAGCTTCATTAGGCAAAGCATTGCCAGCAAATCAAGAGAGATGATCTTTTTTCTCTACTCAGCACTGGTGAGACCACGCCTGGAGTGCTGTGTCCAGTCCTGGATTCCATAGATACCTAGGCTTCCAAACCCAACCATCCAGTGATACTGCATTTCTGTCTAACTCTAAGAAAAGAAGCTGCCACCATAGTGTCTATTAAATTCCCCTGGACTCTGCTTTCTCAAGCAGGGATGTATCACAAGAGCTATGCTGTGTTTCTGTTCCTACCCAACTCTGTTATGAACAGTGAGGTACAGCATGATGGAAATCCTTTTATCAGAGAACCTTCAGTTCTGCTACATCGTATTGGGTGGTTGTTCAATTTTGTGTTTACAAGTGATAGGGAACAATACACGTTTCCTTTTAGAAAGTAAGATGTTATCAGGGTGTCTGCCCTTTCATCCCAAAAGGAACTTTCCTTTGCAGGCCTGGTCCCAGGTCAGTTTTTCTGTTCAGTGAATCTTCTGCTTGTGTTCACAAACGTATTTTGTAACATCAGCACGCAAGCTAGCTAGCTAATGCTATGTAGAAATTACTAATCCCTGCCCTTTTGTGTCTTCATCAGTCTCTAGGTACATACATTTCCTTTATTTGCAACATTCAGAGATCTTGTTGAAGAAATACATCATTTTCCCTCTCCACCTTGAAGGGAGGTGCACTGGTAGGAAGAGGATAGGAAAATTCCCA
>JAOWBP010002052.1:37786298-37799444 GCA_028571105.1 Tragopan temminckii | reverse complement strand
AAATAGACCTGGGTCTGTTGGCTCTCTCTATGACAGATGCTGGAGTGCAGTAGAAGCACAGACAGATTCTAGTGATGGTAAAGGAAGGAGTATGAAACCTAACTGTCAGCTCAGTTTGTTTTGAGGAGCTGCTCACTACAGTGTGAAAGAGCATTTCGGTTTTATTTTCCTTAGAATTATATCTGATTTGGTATAGGGGTGGAAACTGGGTGTTTATGAATAAAGTCTCAAGTGTCTTGAAAAGCAGTCATATAAGTGGAGACTTACTTCCTCTCTTTGTTAAATTCCCATTTCAAAACATTTGCAGAGGAAGAAATTAACCTGCTCTTTCAGACAAATGAACCTTCACCATCTTATAGCAAACCTGAGGGGCAAAATTATTAATTTCACTTCTGACAAGTAGAGGGAATGTGAAGAAAACGTAATGACCCTTGAGAGAAAGTAGATAATATGATTTCTACTGTGACATAGCTCCATCTCCAGATTTGTTGCAGACTCTTAATAATTATAAGAAGTTTAAAAAAAGAAACAAAACAAAACAACAACAACAACAAAAAAAACACACTTAAAAAGATTTTACTTAGCTTTGATTCAAGAAGGCACAGCTGCCCAGAGAAGCTGTGGTGCCCCATCCCTGGAGGTGCTCAAGGCCAGGTTGGATGGGGCCCTGGGCAGCTGAGCTGCTGAGTGGCAGCCCTGCCCATGGCACGGGGTGGGGCTGGGTGGGCTTTGAGATCCCTTCCTACCCAAACCATTCTATGGTTCTATAATGAATCCAATTCTCCTTTATTTATATGTATAAACATATAATCTCTATGACCAGTGAGAATTTAGTCTCTAAGATCTCTAACATTACAAAAGCTTCTGCCATATAACAAGGTTGGGGTGATTCCGCTAAACTGCTTCTCTGTACACTATGTATTCTGTACTCTTTCCTGTACGTGAGTATGCAACAACAAAGTAAGTTTTCAGCATGTCTTTTTTGGAGCGCAAAGAGCTTAGGCTCTTTTTGTTAGAAAGATGTCATTTTTTCGCTTAGATGGGACAGTGCAATTTGCATTAAATTGGCTGTTTGGAAAGCGTAACCAAAAGAGCTGTTATGTAGATTTATTCCCTGGGCCCTCTGGGATAAATGATGTATTCGTTTTCAGATGCTGAAGGAAGGCTGCGACCTGCCACCTTTGCAGGGTGGCAATGATGACAGCGCAGTACCGCACCGCCACCACTGCCAGAAGCCCCAGTGTGATGGGGAGTTTTAGAAATGCTGCATTAACTCCCCAAGCTTTTTTCTGCTATGTCCGCTCTGCTAATGAAGAAAATCTCCATTAATCTGAATTTTTCAGAAACACAGGAAGCAGGTTTATCATAGCCTTCAAGGAATCCCAGTGGCATATTACATGATGCTGAGATAGCTGTTGTGCATCTTGGTCAGTGTGTGATAGAACCAGGCGTGTTATGAAGGAAAGATGGCAAAAGTTGGTGACCTCATGCTGTAATGGTTGTGGAGGCTGTAGCAAAGAAAAAAACAGACTCTCATTTTAACAGTGCTTAGCAATCAAATATGCAGAGAAGTAAATATAATGTTTGTTTAGACAGAAGCCTACCTAGTTAAGCTTTACTGAGTGTCTTCAGCTATTTACCTTTTGAGCTGGGTTAAATTTCACTACAAAGCTTTTGCTTTTCTTTGCTGCATTTATCATCAGTTTCAGCTGAAACAGCATTAATACTGCAACAAGGTTTGATCATTACTGAGTGATGGGAGCACACTTGGGGTTAGGCTGGGCTGCTTGGCAGGGTGGGGCCAGTAAGTGGGCCAGAATTAGGGTGGGGGTCATTCCGTACCAACTGACACTACACAGAAGGGTATAAAGCTATGGGCAGTTGGTGGGGAGTGGTTGCTGCTTGAGGGCTGCTGTGTATCGGTTGGGGTAGGGATGAGTCCTTGCAGTGCTGGTGGGCTGTCTTGGTGTTGTGAGTCAGTTGGTGGTGAGTAATCGCATTGCAGCTATATATATTGTTATCATTACATTTTAGTTTCCATTTTTCTCTTTTGTCTTAATAAGTAGTTTTTATCTTAACCCATGAGTTCTATTTTGTTTCTGGTTCACTGCTTCATCCCTCCTGGGAGGTAGTGAGTGAACGGCCACGTGGTGCTGAGCTACTGCCAGGTTATACCACAACAGTGAACTTCTACATCATCCATTCTGGGAGGCAGGAAACTAACATACCTCAAAGATAGTGGATATCTAATTTAAGAAGCATTTGCCCACTAAGTATTGCCGCTTTATGATGTTAGTCCCATTTTTCTTGGTGTCCATGTCCACATGAAATGCCTGTAGTAGCACCCAACTAACCAGAAACCTGCTGTCAGTTGGCATATTTCAAGTGAGCCTTCTGCTTGCCTTCCCTGAGCCTCCTAACTCAGTGTTCTAGTGCATCTCTCACCTTTTGGAATTAAATTTTGGCTGGACAACGTCAAATCGATCTAAATTCAGATCTTGGTTCTAATTTGGTGGTGGTTTTGAAGAGTATTGTGTTGCAAGTGGATGAACAAAGAGGCATGCTATGTATTTCATAGAATCACAGAATCATTACTGTTGGAGAAGACCACTGAGATCATCAAGTTCTACCATCAGCCTACCACCACCACGCCCTCTAACTGTGTCCCTCAGTGCCACATCCACACATTTCTTGAACACCTCCAGAGATGGTGACCCCACCATCTCCCTGGGCAGCCTGTGCCAGTGCTTCACCATCCTTTCTGTGAAGAAATTTTTCCTAATACCCAGTTTGAATATCCCCTGGCACAACTTAAGGCCGTTCCCTCTTGTTCTTTCACTGTTACTTGAGAGAAGAGACTGACCCTAACCTCACTGCAGCCTCCTTTCAGAGAGTTATAGAGAGTGAATTTCATTATTTTAAAGCTCATCTTTTTATCTGGCTGTCAGACTGCATGATGCCTCGCCCAGCAGCTTTGGCTGGTTGGAACAGCATAGAACTGCACAATTCTGTTAGAGAATAAAAGCGCAAAACATCCAGGAATCAAGTGGGAACATTGAGTCCTAAAAGTTTTGAACCTTTTAGTCTTCTTTGCAGAAAAATTGCTTACAAAAAGGGAAACCTAAAAGTTGGCAGCATGAATGGTGTGTTGATTCTACCCTGCTTTAAAGAAAAATGAATTGTGAAACCACTCGTGTGATTTTGTTTTTGTTATTTTTTTTCCAGTGATTGGGTAGCATTTTGTTTTTCCTACAGATGTAGAATGGTTACACACAGAGTTCAGTCAAACTTTATGAAGGTCTCTTGGAAAAATAGATGATGCTGTGATTTCTGACTCTTACATTTTTTTTTTTTGCCACGAATAATGATTGTAACTTTACAGACTAGGCATCTAGTTTAATAGCTGAAACCAGGGAAGATCGTGATAAGGCAACGTGCTGATATTGAAGGAAAAATGTCTTTTTCTCATCAGACTGCTAGGCCACTGCAGTGTTGTAGAAAGGTAATTCTGTCCTGCAGTGCAGTGATCTCTTCTGGTCAGCAGATGTGCATCACATTTCTGTTTAAAATTGCAGAGGAGGAAAGCCAAGAAATTTCAAAGAATGCCAGACCTGCATTTTGCATAGCTTTAGAAGAGTAATTTTTTTTTTTTTTTTTTTGGTAATTCATCTAATTATTGCTGGGTGTGTTGGTTATGTAAGGAGGAACATTCGTGAGGAACAGAGATTCTTCCAAATTCCTGCGTAGGCAACATAAGTTTGAGGGAGGAAAGCTGCTATATACGATTTTCTATTACTCTGGGCCTTTATGACTAGATGGATTCTCACCCAAAGAAATTAAAACATTTAACTGCGAAGATACTGAGCAAGCAAATGCTTACTTAAAATCTGAAAGGAAATAAGGAATAAAATGGAGCAATGCAGTGGGTAACATTAATATGAAGTACTGTGTTAATAAAATGGAGATTAAAGTAGGACTGCCAATGAAGTTATGACTTAATGCTCTTGCATTCTCATGCTTCTGTTCTTCCATCCACGCGATGATCTTTTTTCCGAATGAGAAGTATGTTCAACCATCTAAAATATTTATAAAGCTCTATTTTCAAATTTTAGTCCAGATATATCTATTTACTATTTTTCAGAGTTCACATTCATTTCAATATTCACATTCATTTGAGCATTCTTTTTATTATCTTAAATATACTTAAAAGTTTCTGTTCATTTACTTCATATTTCCTGATTCACTTAAGCTCAATCCGGTGCCTTGCAAGGAAAAAAAGATTATTTTCTTTTCTGAAAGCAGAAGTTCATCTCTTAGTTCATGATTCATAACTGTCCAATCACTCTCTGAAGGTGTTTTGGTCCAGAAATTTTGCTGTGGAAAATGATTTTTAGAGTGGACTGTAAACTTTTAGTATTATCCATATGGGAAAATGCGTTTAAAGTAAAAAAGCAATGCTAAGTGTTTACCCAGAAAAATCTTCCTATTTCTAGAAATTTCTGTACTTTGGAAACAAAACTCAAACTGCCTGTCAGTTGCTATCTGTTTTGACTGTTGTTGCAGATATTTTTGTTTGCAATTAGCTTAAGAAAAAGAATTACTTTTCAATAATTTAGTTAATTACTGTTGTACGGTGTTGAATTAGAGAGGATGACCTGATGTGCAACTGGCATGTTTGGCCAAGTAAATGAAAAATATAACTCTTAATGGCCTTAGCATAATTATACATGACTTCAGAATGACAACTGGCAAAAATTGTACTATAATTAAATTTCTATTATAAAAGTTTCATCCTTTTTTTTTTTGTCTGACATGTAAGTCTAGATTGTGAAGAGTATTCATTTATAAGAGGAAGAATTAGAGAGCTATAATTTATAATTCAGGATAATCAATGAAAGCATTTCTTTTGTCAAGAAACCTTTCACTGATAAATAGCATTACATTGTTACTTGTTCTAAAAAGAAACTAAAAATTCTTTGCTTATTTATTTAATTTACTGCAAAAGGAGATGAAAAATTCTGGTGGTTGAATGGAGTCTTGCTGTAATTTAGAATATTATGTAGATAGGACTCCCCAGTCTGTTTCTTCTTCTTTATTAACATTAACCTTGTCTCAATCTAAATCCAAGGCTCCTTGAAAAGCTTGGATATTAATAACAATAATAATCTTAGCAAGGTTTAATCTTGAACAGAATTGTTTTCAATGCAAGAGGTGATCATGTATCATTTTTACAAACTTTCTGATTATTGACTGTGATGGATCCTTTGCTCTCTGATGTGGGGTCTCAGTCCCCTATTCCTTCCTACATAATCTTTCAAAGGAAGCTCCTGTAAATGTTGTTTTTAATAAGTCCTATCACTGGGTTTTCTAAGACCACTGCAAAGCTCAGAATCACTGATTTAGCTAACAGATGCTTGATCCTTCCATGCACTCGTTTAAGCGCCATGATTACTGAGGTATTCTGTATGCTTTATTATTACCTCTGCAATTAGGCTTAAGGCTACTCATTGTACACTAATTCTTCATACTGTACTATCTGTTTATTATTTAAACAAAGCATATATGTCAGTATTCATGAAATATGATCCTTACTTACCCAGATAATTCAGACTGTTGACTAAGCAAAAATGTCTTTGGCTTTATGTATGAGTGTGTTCAAACCATGTATCTGTTTTTGCTTTATTAACATCACAGAATATTTTCGTGTGTATTTTCCAAAACTAATTTATTTTATTCTGTTTTGCAGTGACGTACTCTGCTAAGCTATTAATGTACAGTGTTTTACTGGGTACTATGCAACAACTGACTTGAAAATAACTTATTTTCATAAGGTTTATTTTCAAAGACTGCCTACTAAAATTCAAAGTGATCTTTACTGCTGTGTGTACAACCACCTTACTGTTTGGCTTTTCACTTGCAGGTGACTGCTTATGAAAGTAGTCAATGTTAATATCTAAAAATGTCAGAAAAGTATTGTTCTACATTCATTTCCATGCTCTGCAGTAGCTGCTTCCTGGACGTTACTGCAAATTTCTGAGGCCAGTTTGGTTATTTATTTCTTCTAGCTTGGACTGCAGGCTTTAGTATCAACTGACTGATTGATGCCTTGGTTGTTAGAACTACACAGTTTGCCATTAGATAATGCCTTAAGGTTTCATTCTCCATTTGGAGTATTATAGGTATTATAGTTCTCCAGCAGATCTGACTAGAGTTTTTTCTTAAAATAAATGAGATTGGACTGTCTTCTGTTGTGGGTAAATGGCATGGCCCTGGATGGTTTTCCCCATCTCTCTAAGAATTCCAGTCTAACATCTGTTGATTTGACACTCATTGCTGAAATGGAAGGGCAACACTGTTTTCTGCCTTTGCAGTGTCTTAAAGATGCGTAAACAGGAAAAAGATGACACTCAGAGAATTCTGTGAATATGAGTACATTGCAGATCAGCGTAAACTTTTAAGTATTTCTTTGTTGGGAATAGCATAGTCTCTTGATCATGGTGTGGTTCATCTGGTACACGCGTGGAAATGATTGGAGCAAATCTTTATAAAGTTCTTGAATCATATATTTATGTATGACGTAATTATTTCTCAGACTGACAAGTCATAAGTCTAGGTTTATCTTTATGAGCACAAGGATTTTTTTTTCCCTGCCGCATTTGCTTCTGGCACCAAACAGCTATATATAGAGCTGTTTGTTGATGGTGGAAAACATCTAATATTTGTTGCACTCATTTTAATCTCTTTCTCAGAAAAAGCTGAATTACATTTGCTATACTTTTCCAGTCCAATGAAAGAGGAAGAAGTAGTTATTTCAATCTAAACTGTTAGTATTTGGCAGAGTTATACAAACAGCTGATAATTAAATTTTTGTGATAACTATATGCATTGCTGTCTGCAGGAATGTACTTCCTCGTGCAATTTCTCATGCAAAAAGTCCAGTTTTAAGGTTACCAGAATAACTGAGAAATTTTTTAGTTACTTTAACATGAAATGAATCATAGAATCAACAAGACTGGAAAAGACCTGCAAGATCATCTAGTCCAACTGTCCACCTACCACCAGTATTTCTCCACTAAACTACATCCCTTAGTACCACATCTAAATGTTTTGTGTCTAAAATAAAATGTATTGAATATAATTTCTAGTGGTAGTGAATAACTTTGATTCTATTCAATGTGTGTGTGCATGCGTGTGTGTGTATATACATACATATATATATATATATATATATACACATTGAATAGTAGCATATAATATATGCTACTCAGGTACTCTTTTTAAAGGAACTTAGAGATGTTACCTGCCTTGGATTGCATAAAATTTATCATATATTCAAATCAGCTCTCTGAGCAATTTTGTCATGCTGTAGTAAAAGTATAGGGCATGTGTTGTAGAAGAAAAATTATTTTTGCCAATTTTCAGATTTAAGTTTCCATGGACTGCAAAAATTACACATTTTCCTGTTTGGGAAAAAAATCAGCACTATTACATATCAAACTGATGTCTAGAACCACTTTTCCCAGTGAAAAACATTGGCTGAAATGTGCTGCTGCTCAACGTTGCTCTAAAATGAGACAGCCTGCAGGAAGATACAGAAGCTGTCATGGGTCAGTACGCCTTTATCTGCTCACAGCTTGACTTGCAAGAGCTGACGCTCTGCAGCCTTATCCTAACATCATACAGAGAAACAAAAAAGGTAAAAAGCAGAATAGCTTTTTCTGATTGGTGGGTGGACAGAACTAAGTATGGAATCAGTTTCATATTGAAGAGAGAAGAAGGGAATGCTCACTTTAGCTAGAATCTTTCTGGACGGGGATTGGAAGCCACTGAATCTTTGGCTTTGGCAGAAGTTACAGTTTTGCTTTGTCTGAAGCTCATTAATCCAGTCCAACTTGGGCCCACATTATTGGTGATGTACAACATTTTCTTCTACTTACATCTTTGGAGAAAATGTGGTTCCTTCTTCTCCTTAACTTCCTGCTTTATTCATCATGTTTGACAGCAGTTTTGGGCAGTATTTCTTGTATAGACAGTTTTACACAGTAGGTTACGTAGTCCTGAAAAGCACAGTTGATTAAAAAAATATTTCAAATAACTTTTTTTTTTTTTAAACCTGATAATGATCTATTGCTGAAAAATAAATTCTAAGCTATTTATTAGGAGCAATCAGAGAAGAGAAGTGGAAAGTTTGTTTTCAAGAAATTAATAAGTAATCTGATTCTGCTGTCTAAATGTACTGCCATCATGCTGTTATTTCAAGTAATTTTATTTTGAGGAAAGTAAATAGAAACCCATAAGACTAGACTAATTTTGCCTTCTGTGATCACCCTTAGATGGAAAGAGTTTGTCGATATTTTTGTAATAACCTTTATGCTGACTTTGCCCTGGAATTGTGATGAGTACTCTAAGGAAACACCGTGATAGGCTTAGTGCCTATGGATGCAGTAAATTTTACTCCATAATGCTGTTCCCTAAAATATTCACAAGCATGGGTTGCTAACTGTGAATTACCTTCAGCTTTTAGATGTGCTGCCAGGAACTGTGTTTGTGCTGCACGTTGTTTATCTTCAGTATCTTCTGTGGACAGCAGCAAAAGGCAGGCTTTGCAGAATGCTGATTCAGAGAAGGATCCAAACAAGCTGTTCTTCCTCATCTCTTAAATGAGTTCTTCTTTCTGTCCACTGGTAACAAAACGTTCCAGGGAAGACCAACCTCCTGCATCTTTGCAAATACCTACGAGTCTCTTCAGCTGAGGATAAAACAATCTAGGTTGAAGGTAAAATTTGCTGCTGCTATAAAATCTGTAAAGGGCTATTGACACAGTACCAGTATCAGTCCTAACACCCACTGACCAAAGACTAAAATCAATTATTTTCTAAAAAATGAATTTTTCCTAAAACCTTATTTACTTTTTAGCCATTGTCAGTTAAGTTCTGTGTTAAAACCTGAGAAAGTGCTTTGGCTCTCTAATTCTGAAGAGAATACATTTTTACTCTGCCATATAGAAGGTAAATGTGTCTTTAATCCTCTTGACTGTATCCATTCATTTTTAGATGGGCCATTGCCAAGGTTTAAAGTAAGCACTTTGACTCTGTTTTGTCTCAATGGTTGTTCCAAGGATAATACTAGTTATTATGTCAGTAGAGTTAGCAGTTGTCCAAACATCTAACGTAAACAAGGAAATTTCCATACCAGAAAATAGACCAAATTCTGAACAGTTAGTTGCTATGGATTTTATGCAACTGATTTGAAATACAGAGAGAGATGCCAGGGAATTGTGCTGTTAAAGAATAAGCTGACAACCATAATCAGCTGAGTTATATGTTCTGGAAGAAAGGAAAAATTGTTCTGTACTTTTGTGAGAAAGATTGAATCTGTTTGTTAGGTTGTTCAGATTTTAAACAATTTTCATTGGGAGGAGGAGGCTACTTGGATGGCCATTTTGTATAAATTTAGTTAAAAAGACTTAATGAGACTCTTAAAAATATATGTTGCTTTAGCAAAGTCAGTTGTCAGATTGCACAGTGTTAGTAATTTACCTATGTGTTTTAGAAAAAGATGAAAAATCAGAGGACATTTTGAGTATAGGATTTCTGTACGCAGTACAGGTAAATGGTGAAAATTCAAATTAAACTGTATGTACCAAGATACTTTTTTAATGTTCTCAAGATATTTTGCTAGCTCAAAATGAGTCATGCTTCATATTCCCTTCCCCACCGAAATACATAGTAGGTTCAGTATGTTCAAATCTGAGATGGTTAATGTTTTAAAATATGTAGCAAATGCTTAACAAATTGTTTTATGGATTTCATGTTGCCTACATCTTCATTTCTTCACGTGACTATTTATTTTGCCTAGATTATTTGCTGCTTCCTTGTCCTTCCTCTGCTGCGTATTTAGCTTGTGACTCAATCATTTTTTTCATCCACCCTTCCTTAGTAAGGCACTTAGGTTTACATTACACTTCTGTTCCACAGAAGTACATACATGTACACGAAAGAATGTGGTAAAATTTATGTTATTCTGTTTGCTGTGGTAAGACTGAATTGAGTGAAAATGTTAGAATGAATCTTGTTTTAATACAGACAGCTTTATTCTAGTGCCCCACCAACCAGAATTGGAAATTCTAGAAATGAAGTTAATATGTGATGAGGTAAGGGAAAGAAGATATAGATAGATAGATATAGAAATAGATACAGATATCTATATTTAAACATCTTTTTATCATTTAACAGAAAGTCTAGGCTACTGCATATGGAACTTCAAAATTTTCACAGTACTAGATATGTTCTAAGAAATTGTTGGAAAATACAGGCTATCAGGGCATGAAGTAAGATATTTTAATACTTTGTTTGTAGAGTTATGAAATCTTTTTTGCAATGTTTTCTGGAAACAGTTTGAGTTATAACAGGATAGCAGAGGTTTGGCCATAGCAATAACCACAAAAACATTCCCAGCCTTATACACTGAACAGTTGTATTGGCTGAGATTTTGTGGATCGTGCTGTGAGCACCTCTATTTCTCTTTAGTTGCAGTTCTGGGGCTAGAAGCAGCGCTTCTGTGAAGCGTTGGCTCAGAGAGTCAGTTGTGATCCCTGGTACTTGGCCAACTGAAGTCTGCTCATCTCCAAAGGGAATGCCAACAAAACAGGGAGAAGAAGCTCCTTTGTCTCTTGTGTGGAAATGACAGCTCACACAGGCCCTCCTCAGGTGGTTGAATAACAATTGTCCTGTGATACAGATCAGAGGAGCCCTAAAGGGAATACTATCAAAGAAATCAAAGAAATGTGGTTGTCCTGCATCATCTGGTTAATCTTCCTAGTGAAATATAGAGCTACTTCAGAGCTGAATTTGATCCAAGAAACTTAACAGTTTCTTTGATGTTTTCGTTAAACTGGGAGGACTTTTTAACCTATAGTTTCAGTACTGAAAGGGCATTGATCATTAACAGATATGAACCATTTGGCTTCTCTGTGTTCCC
Source organism: Tragopan temminckii (assembly GCA_028571105.1). NCBI lineage: Eukaryota > Metazoa > Chordata > Aves > Galliformes > Phasianidae > Tragopan > Tragopan temminckii. The sequence continues at coordinate 37,788,464 of JAOWBP010002052.1, read as the reverse complement.
AAGAATTTGTAAAGCATTTTTGAAACTCGTGATGATGAACTTTTTTCTTTAGTTGGATGACACTTTCATCAAGCCATCATCTAAGAGCAAAATCATTTAGAATATAACCAGGGTGAATTATGAACTCAGCACACATTGATTTGCAATAAATCTAGACAGAAGCAATCTCATCTACAGTGGAGCACTGACTCCTCCAGGGATTCAGATAAACACCAAGAGACAGAGCTGCTCTTTCAGAAATAAAATTTAGAAAAATGAAAGCTATATTTCTACACAAGTTTTCAGAGAAGCATCGTGTTTTGGCTTATTCAGAGTTAAGTTTTTTTCCTCACATTGTTATTGTGCCTGCTTAGACTTCTAACTTGAGCATAGAGAGGTTCCTAGGTACAGAGGAGTAGCTGAGGTGCAGTCAATCGCAGTAAAGTAGACCAAACCCTGGTACGATGCTGCATACAAGGAGAGTCTGCTGGCAGTTATCAGCCTTTTGGATTTCAGACCACATTAAGAAAACAAACAAGCTTAGGAATTGGGGTATTGTCCAAAAAAAGGTACAGTCTCAGCATCTTGTAACATAAGAGTGGTAAATTAGTGAGGAAAGTCCCTGGTACTTAGAAGTCTTTTAGGAAATAGTTCCTGGACTGAATTTCAAGTAGCGTTTTTGCAGAAGAACAGGAGGAGCGTTGGCTTCCCAAGGGCTGGATTCTGGCCCCGGAGCATATGTTTTCCCATAATTTTTTCCCCAGTCCATTGTTTTTGTTGTTTTTTTTTTCTAGAAATACAGAACTTAAAATTATGATGCAGATAACCGAATATCCAAAGTAGATTTAGCCACAGATTTTTTTCATTGAATAGATCTAAGCCAAGGTATTTGAAAATCTTTTCCTTTTTCACAAACCAGTTTCATTCAGTCTTATTGCTTTCCTTTTTAAAGTCAAATCTTTAGAGAACTTGGATATTCAGAGAGCACTATTTTTGGCACTTAGTCTTCTAAGAAAAAATCATGAAATCGGTATTTCTAAGGGGATGATAAGAGATTTGCAGCCTATAAAAAATCCTATTAACATGCAGATATATACTGAAATTTTTCTTACGTCATGGCTTGAAAGATCTTTTGAAAGTACAGAAGGGATCCTTTCATGGATAAAGGTAGCAAATTTATTCAGCCACTTTTTATAGAACCAGATTGTGCTACAAAAAGTAACAGGATAACTATCAGCTAGGAAGAGCACTTGCAAATCCTGTGTCATAGATTATAGCATAAACGGTGACCTGCGTAGAAATCTACTGTCAAGATACATTTGTGGAAAACATAGCTGTTGTTTGAAAAATTATTAATAGCAAAAAGGAACAAAAAAAAAGAGGAAATATGTAACAATCCTTTTAATGATTTAAAGTCATAAAATTTCATATTGCAAAATAAACTTTATCTTAAAGTCATACAAGCAATGAATTAAAAATGAGCACAGAGAAGTAATTGGAAAAAAAGTTTTTATTTTCTTTCCACACTTAGTTTAATCTTGGGGAGGCTTGGCATATGAAAATGGCAATTCCTAGAACAAAAACATCTAAAATATTTCATCCAAGTGTATTCTAACCACAGGAATGTTTTCCACATCTTGGCACAGCATTGGCACTAAACTTTTCTGAAGTTCATTTGTTGAGACAGAAGGAACATATGATTAAACTCAGATGTTATTATGTTTCCCCTGATGGCTAGTCTGTGGTTTGTAGAGCTGCAAATGTTTCTCTCCTCGTAAAAAAAACAATTCCTTAACTTTAATTATACCTGTAGTTAAGTGTGGTTCCAAAACATGTAGTGCTAATGATGTAGAAACTAATTACACCATTTGAATTTCACCTTAATAACTTGTATAAAATCAATTGGTGGCTTAGCTTTGTTCTTATTCTTCATGTGGTTTTCATGGTTTTATTTTACTATGCTTGATACCAATATCAGTGATTTCCTCTAAAGTATTACTTATCTGAAAAATTCCCATTGTGTGGTCCTCTCCTGGCTTTTTCAAAGCTATACTTAGTGCTGAACTGGCTGTACTAGCCAGTAATCTGGAGATTACAAGGAAGTAGCTATGGTATGCAGGGAGGAAGTTAGGAAGGCAAAAGCCCAACTTGAACTCAGATTGGCCACTGCAGTAAAAGAGAATAAAA
>JAOWBP010002052.1:37755578-37786198 GCA_028571105.1 Tragopan temminckii | reverse complement strand
AGCTGGTATCAATATATATAGTATTTTATATAGTGTGGTGACAGTGGGGGGCAAGTACGCTAGTTATGGCATCTGATCTATTTTAATCCACATGAGACTGTTGAGGGGAGCTGTACTTTAGTTTGATTAATATTTTGGCTTTATATGCTTACTTCAGTGGGAGAGTAGTGTCATGTAGCATTTATATATATTATTGTGCACACTATATATTTTATTGAATATTAATAGCTCTTTCTGAGGTGTAGTTTTGGATGAAAATTGGTGAATTATAAAAAAAAAAATTAAGTTTTTTTAAGTGTTCAGTATGTTGAGCTTTAACCCTTTTTGGATTATTACTCTAATAGAAATATATGAGGTTATCCTTACTAAAGTAAGCAGGACATTAGCTCCCTAGTTTTCTTGATAAGTGTAGGCATGACCTTTAGTGAGCAGTACTAGTCTGAAAATGTACCAAACTGAGCCAAGAAAGGAATGGCGTGTATATATTTGTATATATCTGTGTGGACTGAATGAGGCTGGTTAATCTACTCTTCTGTTTTAATGGTCTTGTGAGTCAGTTGGACTAACTGCTGTGGGAAATATGGCAGTTCCCTTTCCTCAGTTTGTCTTTCTCCTTTTCTTTCTGTTTCAAGGATGCATTTATGGTACTGTTCAAAAATATAATCTGGAAACCCTTATTATTAATATTATCATACCTTGTCCTGTAGAACAGTTAAAGCATGTACAGTAATGTTAATGTGTGCATATAATACAAATCTACAATATCTAGCTCTAAGCTTTCTAGCTGTAGACCAGTAAAGATGTCTTCATAAAGAAAAATACATCAAAATGGTAGATTACTGTATCTGTACAGCAAGGATTTGATAGCAGGAGGTGTCTTCAGAGATGATTTCAGGGATATCTACAAACAGTGTCTTTGTATTTGGAAAGCAGTTCCAAAGATCCCTTTTCCAAAGCTGCTTTAACTTTTTTTTATTTCCACTTGAGTTTCTCTTTCTGCCTTATGTTGACATCAGTACATGTATACCTGTTTTACTTTCTCTGCAACACAGTGACCAATCTTCATCATCTGAATTTTCAGGGAGAGGTCTTGTTTTTCCTTCATAATGCCTCATCATTGGAAAGGTGGCCCCTATATATTTGTGTTTATCTGTACTATCTCGTTCTTAATACTTCAATTTGCCATTATGTCTGTTAAAAAGAAAAATGCCTAAATTCCTTCCCATTGTTAATACTGTTTTATTATCTCATTACTGTCTTCTTTTTTTATAGAGTAGTTCTCATTCTGAGATCCTTTGATAATGTAAATAAAAATAAAGTGTCCACTGAAGTTCTTCTTGCATTTCTATTTTTGTTTGATTCTCCAGATGATAATTTCTTTCTCTGAATTTTTCCAGCTGCGCTCTCAATCTGTAAGCCCATTTATGATCATGTACAGACAAATTCATCATGGCCTAGCAGCATTTTGGAGTTGTGGTGTTCCCACAGGGTGCTCTTTTGCTCTACATGATAACTCAGAATGCATGCTGAGTGTGTGAGACTGCTGTAAAGATACCATCTCTGTTATCTGACAGTCAGTCAGAGTAGCACAGGTACGTAAGTTTTGTCCTAGAAGGGGAGAAGAACCATAAGCACTGGAGGTGTTGGATGAAGAGTGAAGGGAAAAATAAAACATGCAAGCTGGAGACTAAATAAGTATATAAATATATATTTATGTGTGTGTGTATATATATTTTTATATATATTCATATATATATATATGTATATATATATATGTGCACATGTATGCATGCTAGTTTGCTGATCGCAGTTTACATGCCAGCTGTTCTCACATAAGAGAATGAGAATGCAGAACCAGAGCTGTGGAACAGGTGACTGAATTAGATCTTATGGAGTTCTCAGCTCTTGCCCTATTCATTACCCAGAGAAAACTCAGATGAGTTTAAAAAATAAAACAAAACCAGAAACCTACAGAACTATACCAAAACAAAACTGCTCCAAAGCAAAACACAACAAAAATAACAGAAGAATTGAAACTTAAAATCAGAAAGTATTTTTGAGATGTGTATTGCGTTTATGTATGATGAGTCTTGTCGTTGACAGTAATGCAAACAGAATCTCACAGATTACTGTGAGAAATGCAGATATTGTCAACAGTCAGCTCTACACATTGTTTGCTGGAAATAGTTTCTGCTCGTGTCCATGTATTAATTTTGTTACAAAACACTGTGTTCACCTGTAAAATCCTCCTACAGTATTTCACAGTTCCAGTTAATTTCCAAGGAACAGTAGCATCATTTTTCTTCTATCTTCTATTAGTTTGATATCACCAAAGGGATGTCACTGCACTGACACTGAGTCACTGGCATCGGCCTTTCATTCAGTTCAAAATCAATTATAAATCAAATCTTCACAGACTGTAGCCATTCAGTGGATTGAAAGGAGGTTTTGAGCAGTGAAGACTTTAATGTTTGATATAGTGCTGGTCAAAGCCGGGATGAGGTTTTTTTTATGCTTTATGAGATGATAATATATAATTGTAGTGACTATATTTAATTTTTTGAATGACCTACTTGTATCCTGAATATCTAGTGTTGCTAATTGTTTAGCAGTGTCTGTAGATAATGCACATAATGTTTATATAAATGATTGTTTAAGATGGCCTTTTGATATGTAGTTAGCAGACACACGTAGCAAGCAGATATTCCACAGAACAAGATACTACTATAAAGTGGTGTTTGATATTATAGAATGTGAAAAAAATTGTATGAAAAATGTACACTATCATTTAATTGTGTGTAGAAGGGTCCTGATCCCTATAAAAAGATAAATCTTAATGTTATCAATTGGCTAGTTTATATCAAACTCAGCCAAAATGCCTTACCTTGTAAAGCTACAGTGGTTTGACTTAACAGTGTGATGAGTATGTTATCATTAAATACATTTTAGCACTGTCTCATGTTCTTCTGTTAAAGGAGATGGCTTTCTTCTGTTTACTTTTGTATAACAGAGAATCCAATCTGGTTTTTATTGAAGGCTGTTTGTCCCAGGTTACTTTGAATAGCTGCTTTTCTCAAATTCGAGTGCTATCCGGAGGTAGTATAAATTACTGTCAAGTGCTGGGAGTTATACCTGTTTACTGTGTTCCAATTTTATTTTTGTAGCTTTTCTAGACATCTGACACTGGTGTGTTTGGCATTTTGTTGCATGCCCAGGTGATAGCTGCAGACACTTAGAACATGCATACCTGTTTTGTAAGCAATGTGTGTTGACGTGTTTGAGGCAGTTTCTAATTAGCTACATAAGCTGGTGTCAGTTGCTGCTAATACGGAGCAATGTAGAGGTCAGCTCAAGCAAACCACCTGAGTACAGATCCAGCCAGCTTTGTGCTGCCATGGCTGCAGTGCAGGCACTGAATGAGTCAACTACATTAAAAGCATACCTAATAGTGCCCTTAACAGGTATGTTCAACAACAAAGGCAATGCCACCAGCTATGCTGCAGGTATTGCGTGTTGTGATGACTTATTTGAACCTCAGACTCATTTTTAGCTTCTGACCTGGCTTACAGATTTCAGCACCTGACCCAAATCCTGAGTTTATTACAAGTATTGTGCATACAGTGTTCTTGCAAAGGGGAATAAACGATGAATCGGTGTCAGAGTTGCTGAATCTGAATCAATGATAACGTTCCTAGATTACTTGAGAAGTTACTTGATTGCATTTTGCCTACATGCCTATTAATATTTTGGGTAAAATGTTGGGATTAGTATGCTTAATTTTTTGTAGTAAATGATTTCTACGTATGACTTTCATTTTACACTTTCTTTCTGCTTTTGTGAAATGAAGTATTTGCATACAAACAGCACATTTTGTGAGGTGATGCCCAAGGTATAAGTCTTCCAGATTTTCTTTTCAAGCAGCTGGCCTGTTGTAATATTTATGGCAACTGTACTGTATCAGGAGGAGTGTAATAATAACCTCCTTATCTTTTGCATTGCAGTAGCTAACTGATATTTGTGTACAAAATTAGAAACCATGCTGCAACTGGTGGAAGTGAGTGGGAGATGATATGTTAGAATCCACCAATTACTGTTGATTTTATTAATGTTTGACTGGTAAATGATGATAAGTTATAAGCTATTTTTCAATCTTTGAGAAATTCTTCTCTTCCACAGAAGTCAGACAGAGCCTACGTGAAAGGTCTGTGGAATTCACTGCTCATTAAACCAGAGTATTCTCAGTGCAACCTGGAAGGTAAAGCTGACAGCTGAGGGTGCTCTGTGTAACACAGCATAGTGCCACACATTGCTAAGCAAGCCTTTCAACCTAACTCGTTTACCATGCTTTGATTACACTTTTCCTGCTGGGGTTGTATGTAACACCTGCAATAATATGTACTGAGAAGCAGGAAACATGATAAACCAGATACCGCAGCTGGTTTTGAAATGGATTTCTTGATTATAAAAATGTTTAGGATTGCAGAGTTTTACTGTTACACATTGGAAGTCCAGTCTCTCCCGACTTCCAACTGCAGTGCTAGCCACTATCTTGCTGGTTAAGTGCATCAGCCTTGTTCCAGACCTCCCTGCTAAATTAGAAGTATGCTGCCTAACTCTGCTTCTGTTTGCATGTTTGCTGCCCTCCATGGAGCATTCAAGAGGAGCTCTTTCAGGCGAGGTAGGAGAATCCTGTCAGGAGAAAGGAAGAAAGTGTTTCTTGTGGAAATAGGCAGTAAGCAATGATTGAGGCATTTTATCTGGGACTCATGACAGTTGCCTTCATCAGATAAGCTGATGTTTTTTGGCCTGAAAAATCTGGAAAAAAAAATTCATTTGTGGTGGGTGCTCTTGGTTCAGAAGAGACCACACAATGTAAATCTTATTTCCTGGGGCTATGCCTGAGACGTGCAAATGTACCTCAGTAGCTTTAATCTAGGTAGTTTGGAACCTCATAGCAATAGAAATGAAGTAGCACAGGCTTTAGTGTAGGGGTCCCTAGGTACTCACTCAGCGCTGAAGGCTGTTACTATACTTTCACTGCCGTGGGTATCTCATTGAAACTGCTGCAGTTTCTGTTCCAGTTTCATCAGACCTGCATTAAGGAACAATACATTTTTATTTGTGCATGTTTGTCTGCCTGTTTTCTCCTATTGGAGAGTGAAATTACTTAGCTAGTTTGAGAAAAGCTGTGACCAATAAAACGCCGATGAGCACTGTGAATAAACAGTGAGTCAGAAAATTCTCCTCTAGGAGCTGCGCTCACTGCATTGCAAGATCAGGAGGAAGGGGAATAATCAGAGTATTCCTAAGTAAGCTTTTTCTTGTTTAGTAATTAATCTACTGGAGAAAAAAAAAAAAAAAGCCTCTTAATTTCTTGCAGGGCTTTTCTTTCAGTCTCATGCTTATCCCATTAGATTTCTTTTCATCCATCCTGCCCTTTAGAAACTAATAAAGAGTGGATCAAAACCTTTCCTTGCATCTTTAAAGGGTGTAACGTGACTGCCTCCATTTCAAGACCAGTTATTTCCTGAGTTAGTAGTTTGTCTTCAAAGACAGCTCTTCTGTGTGATGAGAATGTGGTTCTTGCCACAGTTAATATGCTGATGAGCTGGAGATTAACTCCATCACTTCTTCAGGAACGCAAATGTGATTCTTCAAGAAATTGGGTTTTTTTTTTTGGCGTATTATCTTAAGCCTTACTGATGAAATTAACAAGGGAGTTCTAGTTTAAATTATATTTAGGGAGATTTTTTCATCCCTTCTCACAGCACTTAAGTTGGCATTGATGACTGATTGTATTTTGTTAGCAGCTTGATCATTGACTGTAGTAACAGTGGCCAGAAAGTTATTGAGGCGCAGGTCGTTAAATGTTTCATTGAAAAGCTGTTTGACGAACTTGTCATTCATGGAGTACTTGTTCCTTGGAGTGAAATTTCTTGGAAGGACACAGCAGAGATAAAGAAAACTGTGTCTCTCTGCATGTCTATGCTTTTTAGACTTTCGCTTCCCTGTTGAGGATGGTCATGTGGATATAAGGAAGCAAATATGGCTGTGGAGCTAGGTTAGTATACAGGCAAAATGGATGGATTTTGTTTTGTATTGAATTTTAATTCTTTGTATTAGATACAATCAATTTTTCTAAAATACCAGACATGGTCTTAATTCCCTTGTATACATTTTTGCAGAAACTGGAGTCAAAGAAGAAGCAATTAAAAGGCTTTCATGAATTCCGTGAGCTGAATTAAAGAGCTTTGTACTTTTGTTATCAGTGTTAAAGCAATGTAGTTATTTCACTCATCAGCTGAAATAATACATTCTTCATCTAGAAGTCACAACATTTCTAATTAACTGCATTTCAGTAGCACAAAGAAAAAAAAAATACTGTCTGGACCTCATTGAAAATTTAATGATGTACACAACCATTTAATTATGAGAGAAACAGGTGCACATCATTATCGAAGTCATGATGTTTCAGCAGCTAATAACATCAGATATTTCTTATAATTGCAACTGATCACAGTTCTGTGCTTCTCACATGATGCGTATGTAAAAAGCATATTTCAGTGCTTGCATATTCATGTTAGAACATGGAAGCTACAAATGCACTTTTCTCAGCGATAACTGCATACATCATCATATTACAAGAAGTTGAAATGTGATTGTATTGTTCCTTAAAATTCTATTATTTCATTTCCCCATTACCTTAGAGAGGAGGAATGTCCTTCATCCAGTTTCAAGTTCCTGGTTTCCCCATACTTGTACATTCTTGGGTTACTCTGGTTCCTGCTGGAGCGTGGCTGTCCTTCACAGTTCATTTGTTGCTGTTGTGGCATTTGACTCTTCCCAGCATCACAAACTCCTTCAGATCAGAAGAGGGTCAAAGTAAGACCTATACTTAGGAGCACTTAGAAGCCCACAGCAGTGAGTGAAATTAAGTTACGTGAATTCAAAACAATGATGATAGAAACTCATCTACAGAATTATACATTTGGAGCATTGTTACATATTCCTGGAAGCAAGTAAGCATTGTATAAGTTGCTTGGTAAATAAGAGGACTTCTCCAAGTGCCTACTATGTATGCATTTGTGTCTCATAGTTCCAGCCTGAGCTCACGAATTATGTGTTCTTCCCCAAGATGTCTGTCCCATGCAGTTGCACAAGCAATATATCAGAGATACAGTGATCCTTAATATATTCTCTCACTTTTCATGTGTTGAGCATCACAGAAGAAAAAGAGAGGGAAGCAAGCATCTGAGAAAGAGACTCCTTTATGCTGAACCTAAGTGATTGGAGCACTGCTCAAAGGAGGTAGTTCCTTGGCTTTTCCTTACAAGATTCTGTTAATAGACTGCCACTCAACAAATGAAATGCAGCAGCCTTCAAAAGGCCCTGGCTGGGCTGATGGGGGTCCTATTTTGTTCTGTACACACAAAAAATAAGCTCCCTGTGAGCTTTAAATTTTGCAGTGGAATAAATTGATGTTGTGTGTATAAAGAGATGAGTTATCTTTCAGCAATGAAATTTTGGTCTTACTTGTGCTGTGGTGTTTTGCTTGCCATGTTTAATTTTAGCGTGAAGCGTATTTGTGAGAGTGGAAAGTTGTTTGCAGAAATTACTTTTTGTGGAAAAATATCCATTCAGGCATTTTAGTCCCATGGCTTGCAAAATATAAGCAGCTTTACTGAGAGCATGGCAGTTTTTCCCCTCTGCTTTTTAGCATATCAGTAATAACAATTATATAATAAGTTTATTATATTAGTTACAGTAAGGATAAACTGTATTTTCCAAGGACATATTAAAATGCCTATTGAATTTAAATTGCCTCTGCTAATTGTTTTAGTGTGTCTACCTCTAACTATACATTTATCTTAACATAAAATACTGAGGCCAGTTTTACCTGCTCTGAAAGTCTACAAGGAAACAAACAAAAAAAAACCACCAAAAATGTTGGATATGGTATTTATTCACCACTGAAGTCAATCTTTAGGACTTTCACATATACAAAATGAGTTTGTATTAGGGTTTGTATTAGGTCTTCACAGGGGTATAGCACCAGCAGTATGTGATAGTATTCCTCTGGTGGTATACATCAGAACATGTTGGAACGGCCTGCCCAGAGAGCCTGTGGGGTCTCCTCTGGAGACATTCAAAACCCACCTGGATGTGTTCTTGTGTGATTTAATCTGGGTGTTCCTGCTCAGGCAGAGGGATTGGGCCTAGATGATCTTTTGAGGCCCCTTCCAATCCCTGACATCCTGTGATTCTGTGATCCACATCAGGTAACCTTGTAACCTTGAGGTAATCTCCTCCTTATTCTTCACTTCCACTTAAAGCTGGACGTATCAGAAGAGCAACTGACATGTTTGTCTTTATGCAGTACTGAGATATAGGTTAGATGCATCCTTTTCTGTGAAGTCATTTCCCATTGCAACCTGATTATTTTCATTAAGTAGCAGTGATATTCTGACTCAGCAGCAAATGGTCATAAAAAAGAATCTTCAGGTGGGTCGCTTCTGGGATCTAAAGTCTGTAATAAAGATTTCCTAGAAGATATCTAGCAATGCACATGTGAAATTATCCAGACGTAAAAAGTTCTGTGTGTTTCTTTCCCGTTAACGAATTTGACTTTAAAATTTCAGGAAAGAAATCCCCTGAGATTTTTTATTTACTCATACCGCTGTCATCTAGGGGAAAATACTGTTTTGGAAAAGCTCATTCTCCATCTGCAATTTGGAAATAAAATTGATACTGCAATGATGCTTCAACCACTAGAGCACTGTTATTTATCTTTTGTGTTTGACAAATAAAGCCCCTCCTGTGTAAGGGAATATAGAAAATCCTCCTGTATAATCTCAGGTTATCTGGTTTCCTTCATTAATGGTGAATTTTGTTCTCATTGAGAAATGTTTCTGAAATTATATAACTTCAGACCACTGTTTTGTGTGCTAATAGGTAGACTGCTTATCTTCAAGTTATCTCTTTTATTATGAAGCTGCATATCTCATTTTTCCTTTTTTTTTTTTTTTTTTTTTTTTTTTTGCAGTTTGGGAGCCTTTCAATACTATTGTAAGGTTAAAACCTAACAAAAGTCCCATTTTTTAATGTTAGAATTATTAAACAAGAACTCCATAAGGAAAGCAAAACTTAATTACCAAAAGGATTATTCATTTTTGTTACTTGGATATTGCTGAAGTAACAAAATCTCACATTGTGTGCCATAATGCTTCTTGGGAAAGTGTACTTATTTATAAGAATTTAATTCTACTTTCATTATGCTTTAAGTTTTGTACATTTTTGTAGTCATAAAGTCTTCATAGTGACTCTCTAAATTCTGATGAATACGCTTGCCATAGACTTAAGTCTTTGTGCCAGCTGTCATGTTTGTTATCCTGTGCCAAATTTCTTTGTGCTACCTCCAACTCTGGATGCTTTTACTGCACATTATTAGTGTTCACAGATCTATTTCCTAGCTAAAGCTTTGTCGGTATACTGCATTTTAGCGTATCAGTGTTGCAGAGTCGAGGAAAGCACAGACTGTCAAATTCCTTAAAGGATTCTGGGATATCCTTTTTTACTTAATAGTTGCTGGAGCTCTCCTTTGCCTATTAAAATGTGTTCCTTTTATGTTTTTCCTCATTTATAGAAAATTTGATGGATCGTTTGAAGATAGGTCTAAAAAAGCGCACACATTAATATTTATGGCTGCATGCATTCCAATCCAGAAGGTCTGACTAACAATTGGATATAACCACATTGATTATTTTCAGTACATCTGCTGAGCCACAGGATATTCTGAGCATGATAGTTGCCTCAGCTTTGAAATAAACACATGAAGAGATTCCATTTCACTTGGCTTCCAAACACACAGATGTGTTGCTTACATTCAAGATAAATGATGTTACAGTCTGCCTTATTCCAAGGTATTCTTCAGTACTTGATAGCAAGCTTCATAGCACATGCTTCTTCCCATTTCAAGGTTAAATTGTGAAAAAGCATGTTTCCGGAAACTGGAAGAATCTTTTTTCAATTTTTGATTGCTAATTAAGTGCAAATTAGTGGCAGATAACACAAAGTTTTGCCCTCATTGGGTATTCTTTGTCTGCAGTTATGAAGTTTGTTATACAAGACATGTTAATTATAGCATAGTAATTAGAAGTATAATTACTGTTTTTCTTTATTTGGTACATTCTTTGTTATTATATAAAAAAGCATTTAGCCTCAAATATTCTTGTGAACTTTAAAAAAAAGCAAAACAAAACTCCTTGACAGCTGCTGCTTGGACAACATACTTAAAACTTGCATGACATATATGGATTATAGTAATGCACTTTGTCTGACTTGGGGCTGAAGCTGTTTTACAGTTTCTGTACAAAAACTCTGCATTCATTTTACAGTGTCAACGTATGTACTGGATTGATTCTATTGGTGTTGGGCTGTTTTACTGAGCACTGTGTCCATCTATACTCTGCTTTAGAGCGTAGTTCAAGACACCTTCCAGTTAATAAATGTTATCCTTCTTTATCTTGTGGTGGGAGCCAGAGATCTGTGCCAGATAAGCAGGTGAAGATTGTATTTTGGTTTGTATGTTCTGTGCTTGGTAAAATTGATAGCTGCAGGAACAACATTTGTAGGACAGGAGACATTTCATAAATCCGCTATGATCTTGTTTGCTAATATTCAATCAAATCTAATGCATGTTAATATTCCCAGAGTATTTTTTTCTGCTATTTTTTTGCTGAAGCAATTTAAAGTTGAAATAAGGCCTTCCTGAGTGTTCTGTCAAATGAATCTATCTTAAAAATCCCTTAATATCTTCCTTTTGCCTTTTGAGATGGAATGTTGTAGCTCCTGCTTTTAGAAGCCTTCCAGGATCACCTTATTTCAGCTACTATTTTCCTGTACTATGCAGTCATCCTTCCTAAGAAAAGAGATGGACCACACAGCTATTATTTTCTGTTTTGAAGTTAGACCGTATCAGTTGATCCCAGTTGGTTTTCTTGATCTATCAGTAGAATGAGGTCTAGGAGAGGGACTTAAAGATTTTGCTTACAGTAGATGAAGGATCAACAGTTGTTGGAGTAATGGTAAATGTCTTTTGCCAGCTCTCTGATCATAAATTCATGTAGAAGTGGCTCTCTAGCTGTTGTACTGCAAACGTTCAAGATGCAGTGCAAGTATTTAACTTTGCTTTTGAGGAAGAACCTGAAACACCACTGTGGTATTTTAAAGAAGTTTCAAAGGGTCACTTACAGAGATGTCTGTGTTAGCAATGTTCTGGCTACCACTATAGCTATTCCCATCATCATCAAAGTTTTTCTTTCCAACATAAAAACAGTATTACTGATCCCTCAGGAAAACACATGAAGGAGATTCCCTTTGTTGTATGGGTGAGGTTAGAAAAGGAGAGCTTAGCCAAGAAGGTTCATAGTTAATGTCATGTTTTGAGTCACGTAGGTTCAAATTCTGTACTGAATAATGTGTAGAGGAGTGGAGTGCTACTCTTTGGGAGGTTATATTTTGAGAAGCTTTAGTAGTATAGCTAATTTATTTCTTAACATTTTCAGATCTACAAAATTGTAAATATTGTTACTGAAACAATGTTATGAGGGGGGTGTTTATAACTGTATGTGCTCACAGCGATTTTGTCTCTTGTCTAAAACTGAAATTGCATTTGTAACTTGTAAGAATGATTGTTGGTGCTGTTTGATACGTGTTTTTTTCAAGATACCATTGGAAATTGTTAGTAATAGCTGTCTATCACTCAACACTCATCTGACCTAACATCCAAAAGCAAAGTCAGCTTCAGCATTAGGTGCTATCTACAGCATTTTGACTTTTTTCAAGAAAGTCAAAGTGGTGGCACCAAACAGTGGCATCTGGCATCAAAGTAGCATCTTCATGTCCCAGTCATTAATTCATTATTACCAACCATTGCTATGCTAGTCCTCCATAGAGTTCTTTTGGTTTAATCAGTTCTGTATAAGCACTTCTCTTCATCAGGGCCTGTGTGATCTTCATCAAATCACCAAGGCTGGAAAAGACCTCCAAGATCACCCAGTCCAACCATCTACCTACTACCATTCCCGTAGTTCAGCATCTAAATATTTCTTGAACACCTCCAGGGACAGTGACTCCAACACCTCCCTGGGCAGCCCATTCTAGCATCTGACCACTCTTCTGGAGAAGAGATGTTTCCTAGCCCCTCTTCCTTCCCCTTTCCTGAGCACCTCATATGGATGTACAAATACAGCTGTCTACTTGTTTGTGCCTCCTCATCCAACTCCTCTTTGCTGAACAAAAACCAAAAAAGCTTGTGTAGCAGAGGAGTTTGTGTATTTTATGCTACAAGGAAAGATTGACTAAGAAATGTGGGTTGCACTGGAAAATGTAAACACAAGTAGTATATATGAAGAGCTAGTTGTCTATACGCTCAACATAACAGTTAATGTTGTAATGTTTCTTCTTAGAAATATATATTAAGTATGAAGTGTAAAAAAGTCCCTGGAGATTTTCAGGGCAAGGCTGCATCAGGTCCTGGGCAACCTGGTGTAGCTGTCGTGTCCCTGTTAATTGCAGGGAAGTTGGACTAGATGGCCTTCAGAGGTCCCTTCCAACTCTAAGGATTCTATGATTCTACGAAAACAACCACTAAAAGGTTTTTTACATGTTATTGTAGCTTTTAGGTTTGTAGGTTACATACATCTGGAACAGTAGGCATGAGCTATTTCGTATTTTGCCAGTATTTTAAGCAGGTTTCTTTGGTAATGTTTGGAGTCAGTGTTACATAGAGTATGATTCTTCTCTTCAGGAAGCAAAAAAGTTAAGCAAGGACGTAGTAATAGTAAAATGTTACTGTATTTTTTTTTTAACTTTCCAGAACAGTATGAATCCCAAATCTCATTTTGGAAGATGCCACACCGCCATTTTTGATTTAGTTCTTCTGTGTGAATTGACAGTTACAGTCCTTGTTTCATGCCTTTCTCCTTGCGTAGTTAGTGTACAAGCCTGTAAATAGAGAGGAAAAAAAAGCCATCATGGGGACTGAGAAAGGCGATGTTCAGCACTGATGACTATTTGGGAGAAAATAATCACAAATGGCACACAGTGTGTAGATTGCCCTCTTATAAGTTAATCTCTGGTTAACTGGCAGTAATAAAGTTTGCGTTTGTATTTAACTAAGAATGTCAAATGTTCTTATAGGACTGAACACCTCGTAAGTACCATGAGGCTGTGTGGTATCCCGCATAATTTACAGGCAGCCTAATTGACCTGGGGAGGTTACGTGACTCACTTGAGATAATAAGTCAGTGGCAGAGTGTGAAATACAGCTGAGACGTACTCACTCTGGTTCCTAGCTGTGTGCATGTATTGCTTTCCACTCTAAAACATCAGTGCTGACTTGAAGTCTGCGTTCCATTTTTAACTCAAACTTGCATTGAAATTAATAATGGCCTTAATGAAAGAACCACTGATAAAACACAAACATTTTAAAGAATAAATATGCTCATAAATGGACAGCTACTCTAAAGAAATATTCTAGAAACAATGCAGATAAGATGACAGATGTTGATTTTTTTTTTCGTTGATTTTTTTTTTTCGTGCGTTGCATACCTTTCTCACTGGAACTGTCAGCTTATTCAGACAGACTTTATATTAATGCAGGCTTGGCAGATATCCTCATTCATTAGGTACCTGGGTTTCAGAAAGCCCAAGTGTACCTCTTTAACCTTCAACAAGAGATGGAGCATCATATCAAGTGTGCCACGTTTGAGGGCTTCTCTCTGGAATTGTTTTCCTTTACGATTTTGGATGATGTTAGTAATCTTGTTACTTGCCAACAGTACTATTTTTTTCTTGTCTTTTTTCTTTTTAAAATATTTCTAAGTATTACCAGGTCAACTTAAGCATTTACATTTTGCTGTGTGAATAATTGGAGCAGCAAGAACGCCTTGCTTCTCTTTGTTATGCAGATTGCTTTTGAAGGGCTAAGATTTGCTTTGACAATTGAAATCTCTAAATCTCCATTTCCGAGTCTTCAGTTTTAGTGATTGAATCCGCATGCAGGTATACACGTATACTAGTCTTAAGTTTCAGTGGCTTTGGTGGTGATCTGCAAAACACTGGAATCCCTTCTTACCTAGGATCAATTTGTCTATTTTGAGGCTAGAAGCTGCAAAATTTTTGTGTGAGGTTCTGTTACAAAACAAAGCAGAAACATTAGGAAAGATATATAAATGTAGATGTTTTTGTAGACTGTTTAGTAGAATTATTTCCACTGGCTTTTCTACTAAAATGCCACGTAATTTTTTAAGAAAGTGAATGTTTATGTTACCCTATTATTATATTGTCTGTACTTTCAAGACACATCCAACCTTAAAATACTACTTAATGGCGCTACTTAAGTATTAAGGCTATTAAGTAATTGTAGTATTAAGTATCTCTTTTCTCTTACTTTCAGACATTAAAAAAAAAAAAAAAAAAAAGAGAGGAGAGGAGAAGGATTGAGGATTACAGGTTTTACAGGTTTTTGTCTAGGTTTTAGAAACCTTACTGAAGTTTAAGGGGGAAAATAGCTCACCTTTACTTTCTTTCCTACCTGAAACAGGTGGAAAATAGTAAATGATAGCGAAATGATTAAATGTTTTATGCTAGAAATTTGCAAGGAACAATAAAATACAGGAAAAAATACAGATTTCAGTCTTCCTGTTGACATAAGATAAATATTAGAAAATGTTAGATATTTCTGGGGATGTCATCTCCCTTAAAGTCTGAACAGTGTTTTCTGTCTTTAAAAATGTGCTGTATTGTTGAAGGGAATAAAATGTTTTCTGCTTTCTTCCTCGTGCTTGATTAAAAAGTAATTTCCTGGTAGTGATTTTCTTGGGTGTTTGAGGACCCTTAGGTGACATTTTCACTCCTCAGTATTTTCTTCCTTTCTTCCTTTCTTCCTTTCTTCCTTTCTTCCTTTCTTCCTTGTTGATTTGAATGAGCGTATTACTCTTGAAAAAGCAAAAGTAAAAAAGCAATCTTTTTAGTTTCCATGAAATAAAAATGATGCTACAGAGAATAACATAAGTGCTGAAGTTTTGGCTCAATCACTCTTTTTACATGTTAGAAAATAATTTGATACTGTAAAGATATTTGTTACTGTTGTTGTTTAACCCAAGTTTAAAATTAGTTCATCTAAAGGATAGATTTAACATGTAGATTAGTACATGTAATTGGCAGATGGATAACTGATGGATGTAAGCATATGACTGCTTTCCATAGCAGACAAGTTTATGATCTTGATCACATGTTTGGATTAGCCAAATGACGTTACTGTTTTCATAGTTTCCATCAAATCTTAATTCCATTTGAAGGCTCCATCAATTTTACAGCAATATATCTGACACACATCAAGTTAGGATAAACCAGGCAGTGTGAATGTGTATGTTTAAGACATATTCTAGAAATTCTGATGGTTATGGATGCTGTTAATAGAAATTAAGAAATCAAGAGTCAAGGTGAAGGAAACTGCAAAATTCAACAATTTACTTCATTAGCATGGTAATATATTGAGCATTCCCTTCCAGTTCCTGAAGGGAGCTGTATAAACAGAAGGTGGAATGACTGTTTACATGGCTTGACAGATAGCACAAGTGGGACAGGGGAGGTTTAGGATATTTGGAGGAAGTTTTTCACTCAGAGGGTGGTGAAACACTGGAACAGGATGCCCAGGGAGGTTGTGGATGCCCCATCCCTGGAGGCATTCAAAGGCTGGATGTGGCTCTGGAAGTCTGGTCTGGTGATTGGTGACCCTGCACATAGCAGGGGGATTGAAACTCAATGATCTTTTAGATCTTTTTCAACCCAGGCCATTCTATGATTCTTTCAACTGATATAATTGAGTAAAGAAAGAGAGTGAGTTGTTTCATACTGGGAGTTGAACATGCTGAGGAGGAAACTGAAGAGACTGATGAGGTTACATCCATGATGGATATTTGGGCAGAGTGTGGCATGACAGGGAACTCTAGAGACTTAAAAGAGCTAGGCATGCAAATTGTGAATATTTTAAGCTGGATTTTGTAAGTCAGAAATAATTGCTGGTTCACATTAGTAATAATAAAATGTGAGCTATGTTATATTCAAAAAAACTTGATTCCCTAGGAATTGAAGTTGGTCATAGAAATGTGGAGTTCTTACAGATTCTGTTTCTTAAAGGAATTTGATACTAGGATTTGATTCTTTTCATAGGCCTATCTCTCTCTCTTTATTGTGAAGGATTGGAAAACAGTAGTTTCAAAAAGATGAAATGTTCACTCAGGATGTTTCCAGGCAGCGATTTTTCTAATCAAGTTTAAAGAATTTTAAATTAGTGAAACTAGGCTCATAAATCATAATCGTTCCAGTTAGTTTTTGCTGCTGATCTTGTTACATTCTATAAAATGCATTGAATGAATGGGAAAATGAAAGAAAGATAAGATTCAAGATTATTCCTGTCTCTTTGCTTGAGCTAGACTTGCGAAGTTGTAGGTAGATCCTGAAGTAGCCATCATCTGAGCACACTCCAGAGTTTTCACCCTTGAGTATGGAGAAGTCAAGGAGATTCATTACGTGTTCTTCTAATCTGCCAAACAAGGTGGAAGTTAAATTACTTTGTATTAGCAATATTATCAGCCACTAAAGCTAGAACAGGTTCTGGAAGAAGCTTCTTCCAAAGTGACAGTAAGAGCTTGTCTACCATTGGCGTTTTTCAGTCATTGCTTTTTCACTTTCCCAGTATGACCTATGTGAAATTTATTACTGAAATACAAGAAGAGGTGACAGAGTATTATAAAAAGATGAGAAGAAGCAGAATATTTGTAAGAGAGAACTGATTCATTCTCACTGACCTCCATTACAGTAATGATATCAGCCAGTCCACCTACTGAAGTGATAATGAAGTAGAAGTAATTAGGATTTAATAAAAATCTCCCTTCCATTATTCTTTCAGGAAATTAACTTACATTCTGTTAAAGCCTGGTGAGTTTTACCTCCTATATCATGACAAGCCTTATGAAAATATGAGCAAGGTGTAGGAATAGCCTGTGTTCATTTAACTATTAATTGTTCATCATATGGTGACATCTGTTGAGTTGCAATCTGCGCAGAAAATTGAGTTTAAATATGATGAAATAGAGGATGTTGCTGCCTACCTGGAAAGTTTTGTTTCTTTTAAAATAGCTACATTTCAAGTAATAGAGAGACTTACATAAAGAAATAAAAAGAGGATTGATTTCCATCAGTTTTTTAAATTAATGAGTCAGTGTGAACTCTAAATAAAATGTGAAAAAGTGCATAGCTTTATTAGCCTGACAAATTGCTCTGTGCCCACATGGCGTTCAGCACATAGCTGTTTGTTGTGCTTCACATGGCAACTTCTGTGTCTCAGTGGGCTGTTTCAAAATATTTGTTTAAAATATCCACACACTCCAAGAAATATGCTTACAAGGATATTATTTCAAATGTTCTCAACGTGTTCTTAAACCCTAATCTCTGAACTTGTACAATGCGTACTTGTATAACATATGAAAAAGATTGCTGACATCTGCTAAAGTAAGTGTGTGTTTGCTTTTTGGTAGACTATTCTCAACTTTCCTCTTCTGTTCAGTAGGTGATAAGAAAGCACAGAAGACAGATGTTTATTTTTTGAAGTAGAAACTTAGGAATTTGGACTCTTAAGGAGGCTGGGAAGGAGGTCATCTACTTCAAAACTAGTTGACTTCTAAAGCGACTTTTAAAAGTTTATTTATCACTGTTTGGTTTTTTTTTGGTTTTGTTTTGTTTTTTAGTTTTGTTTGTTTTCCTTTTTAATATTTCCTTTCCAGTTCCATCCTCATTTTGCTTTGAATATCCAACTTGAGGTCTGGATTTTGCTATACACAAGGTACTGTCTAATACATAAAAAGTGCTCTGGAAAATGGGGACTGTATTATTTTTACCTTTGTTAAGTATTATACCTGTAGGTAGTGTTTGTGATTGTGGCCAATAAAAAAAATTTGGGCTATAAACGAAACTTTTATTTTGAATATTCCACCACTGATATGTTTTCTCTGAAGTGATTTCATTGAAAGAGGTGATCCTAGATTATTATTATTGTTTTTTTAATTAAGATGTCTAAATGGGAAACTAACAACTGAAGTTAGTGGTAACTGAAAAACTCTGAAAATAAATCCGCATAAAAGGTGGTTAAAGGGGCTTATTAGTAGCCAACTCATCAACTCCTTTATAACGTAATTGTCTTTGGCAAAAGGAGGATGTGGCAAATGAGATGAGAAAAGGGGAATGAATTGTATAGTCTCTTGGTAAAGCCAAGTGATTCAGTTACTTTCCTGAAAATCAATTTATGTCAGTATGTTTTGTGTTCCTGCTTTTGACACCAAGTTGTAGTCTAAATGAAACACTAAGTATTTATTATATTGTAAAGGATAATTGAGTCTAGCAATTATTCATTTTAGCATTTTCAATTTTCCTTTAATGTTTTCATGTAATCTGGTTCATTATGATAATGTTTCATAATATTTCTGAAGATTTTTGTCTCATTAAATGCTACTGAAGTATAGTTTATTTGGTTATATGAAGCAAGCTTTGAAAATAAGAAAGATCTGCAGTATTTCAGAAATTACATTAATATGATTCATGCTTGCACACAATGAAGGGAAATTTAATGGAGTTTAGACTTAAGATCATATTTTAGTCAAACAAACTAGACTACAGTCAGACACAATAAATATAAGTCAGTTTAAAAACTAATTTTTTAATTAAATGTTAACCATACAGAGCCATTAGTCAGTGGTATGGCATACCTACAACAAGCCTGTTTCCTGCATAGCTTGTTTTCTTGGTTACCTGGATACATGGCTTAGCTTAAGGCCGCCTGCTTGTTCAGAGCAATTTGCTTTTAATATAAGGGGGTAGAAGTAAAAAGCTTTTGATGTGAAACACATTAATGATGAGTGACAGGCAGAAACATTAAAGCATATTTGTGTTAAAGCCCTGCTGCAGCTATCATTGCTGCGGTCAGCCTCGAGCTCCCCGCTGCAGTGTGTTGGCATGGGGACAGGGTGCTGGTGGTGTGCCAGCAAGGGCCGCTGCTAAGCAGTATTTCAACAACCCCTACATAAAGAAAACAGTTGAAAGGGGCATTTAAAAAAGTAAATAAGTCAATGAAATATGTCTGACATCCTAGGAGTAGGGAAGAAAGGGAAAGGAGCAGGCAGTGTGTCAGATGTAACCATGTCTTCCTTCCTGGTCTAAGTGTAGGCTGACGGCCTAGTGGGCATGTTGCAGGGGCTGGCTGCCACCCACTTCATCCCCCTGTCGTGAGTCAGGGTCTATCCTACTGCACGGGAAAACACAGATTCTTTATTCTCTCCCTTGGAGTCTTTGAGCAGCCTTGGACTCCTAGCATCTCCCCTGAGCACTAGGGGACTCAGCCCAGTGTGATGCTTCTTTGTCCTCCCACCATTGCACCCAGGAGGAGGAAGGAAAGAGCAGCAGCTTTATATGATGACTTGAGGCTTACTCAGCAAGCAGCTCTAAAAGCTGCCGTGGGAATGATTTATGGTGTCAGAGCAGTGGAATAGGCTGCCCAGAGATAATCAAAATCTGCCCGGACACTTTCCTGTGTGACCTGCTGTAGGGATCCTGCTTTAGCGGGGGATTAGACTCACTGATCTCCAGAGGTCCTTTCCAGCCCCTGCAATTCTGTGGTCAGGGGAAGCAGAGGGATCTGCTCTCTCTCAGATGGTGTCTTGGATTGGAGCTGGAGTTTGGAGTTAGAGGCAGTGGGAGAGGGGAGCCTTGTGAGGGAGTAAGGGTATGCTGTACATTCATAACATGGGGAGAATTGGAACTGCCATACTGGGACAGCAGTTCTCAGAGAAGTGTCCCCATGGGCAGCATGAAGAAGCAGCTTGTGTCATGAGGGATACCTGCCTTAAATTATTGCAGAAAGGGACAAGGAGATCTAAAAGCATCACTTTTATTCCCTAGTTTTGAGTAGTGTAAATCTGGACATTTCTGCTTTCATGTCCAAATTTCAACCTAGAAACTTGAAAGGTAAGAGAATATTGTGAAAGAAGAAAAGGGCAGAGTATTTGTTATCTTTTTGTTTCATTTTTCTTTATCCTACAGTATCTTTAAAATACATGTAAATATACATTCCCCTGTGACAGCACTGAAAACAGTCATTTATCCTTCTTGCTGCCTCAGAATGATTCATATTTCCAACTGTTCATTTCAGTTTTAATATTTAACACCTAGATTAAAATCTAGGCTTGATAAAAATTTTCAGGAGTTTAAGTCAGCGTTGTCTGGACTCTTTTTGACTTAATCACTCTTACCAAGCCTTAATGTTTTTATGGACCACTAGACACTCTTAGAAAACACCATACAATTCACTCACTGAATATGGTTCTGCATGGCTCATTGACTCTAGCTCATTTGGGAGCTACAGGTCTGCTGAGAAATGCCTAAATACTGTTCAAAAAGTAGTTTCAGGACAGAGTTTTGCTGAATTAATTAGTGCTTGCTTCTGGGGGCAAGAGTTCATTCAGATACTCTACTAAATATGTGCAGTATATTTTTGTGCCAATATAATTTTACAGCTTGCGGCTTCTAAATTGCTGTCTTAACGTACTGTATTCTATTGACAAATTAGTTCTCATGAAATCAGCTCCAGGTTTTCCAAATCAGGCATATCTGAAAATTGTATCCTTAAAGACAATGAATGATATTTCAATTAACATTTTTTAAAGAGGGTGTGAAACATCAGGCCCTTGCAATAGCTCTAAGTTACGACTACAGAAGGCACCGAATATTATGTAAGTACCTTCTCAATTTTTAATCTCGTTAAAGTCAAGTTAAATATCTAAGTGCTTTTCTGAATAGTTCTTAAGCACATCCTTAAGTTTTTTGGTTAATTAGAGTCTTATGCTTTCTTTTTTGAAAAAGCATCAACCTCATTGTTTTCTGCCATTACAGTCAAGTTCCTGGGTCATGAATGATGAGAACTGAAACTTATTGCAGTGAAGAATCAGGAGCAAGCTAGTATTTCAAATATATCTCCAGCACACAGGCATGAGGAAAAAAGGGATATCAAGCAGTTTCCTCACTGGGTCTGCACACACACAAAAAAACCCCTTACCATAATGATATATATTTTTCTAAGATAAGTACGTATGTTATTTTCATTATGCATTCTGGTAAAACAATTTAGGAACGTTTTCTGTATTTAAGGTGAATCCAAGTTGATACTAACAGGGACATTGGAAAAAGCTGCAGTGGTACAAAACTTAAAAGTGGGACTTGGGAAAAGTCTCTTTAAAAGAACAAGAAGTTAAATTCCCGCATTATCAGTATTCAGATGGTTTGGAATGTCTGCCTGTTTCCATAGGGAAGTAAAGTATTGTATAAATAAGCACAGCATTCATTGTTTGTAATGTAGTCTGTGACGTAATCTGTACTAGATAAGAGCCTCTAAAAATAAATTCTACTGTAATGGTTAACATGTCCAGCATAAAATAGCCAAGAGAAAGTCTTTTTTGTTCCTGGAAGCCATAAAATTGTTTGGCTTTTTTATGAAAAAGGTTTTATTTTAGAGATTTCAAGTTTGTGGAATTAAAATCAAAATTATATTCTTTAGTTAAAATCATCATATCTTCAATTATTATTCTTTTCTATAAGATCAGCTTACGTGCTTTTATCTAAGTCTGTAACCCTGCCATGTAACATAGACCCTTGGTAACATATGCCCCTCTAATTTTACTTGCTTTAGAATTTGTAAGTCACAGAGGAGAGAAGAAATCAGAACATCTAAGATACATCATTTCTGTCTCTATCGTTGTTAATTTTAATGGAATCACTAGAGGAGAAAGCCTAAGACAAATGCAGCTTTATCTACCAATTTTTAGAAAATAACATGAGCTGCTTCTGTGGTAGAGCTTTAAAAAAAAAAAAAAAAAAGACATCCAGGAGTGGAGATGTAATGGATATCTAATTAATTACTGTACCGGGCAAGTCCAACTATTGTTACATTTCAAGCTGTGACATATTCACACACATACATGAATCCTGATGTAAATGAGTTAAATTCCATTAAAAAAAAAAAAAGATTTTGAAACTTGATAGGGTTTTTGTTTTTGTTGTCATTTTATAATTTACAAGCCCCAATTGTGTATCCTATTACAGCATTTTTAAAGCTTTTTATATTGTTATAATATAGGTTTGACTGTGCACACTGATTGCTATGAGACAATAAAAGGTAAATAGCTGATGTGCATAACTGAGAAAGTGCAGTACCTTTTCCATTAAAGCATAAGCTCTCTTGTAGTTGCCAAAGGGCAGGCAATCGTCTTTGTGTTGATGTCTCTTAGGGCTTCCTGGTGGGGACTGAGGCTCAAGGTCCTGAGCTTTGACACTCCTCAGCCAAACGTGGGCCCTTGTATGCTGAACAGTTTCCTCCACAAGCCCTAGCTAAGGTCTCAGCAATGCTTCCTTGGGGGGGAAATGCTGTAAGTGCTGATGTAAAATAATTTGTAGGTTAGCAGGGGCTGTGTTTTATAGCATCATTAAGTGATTCAGAAAAGCAAACAAAAAATAGAAGTATCTTTTAGAGAAGCATCTCTGATTGTACTTAGACCTGTGAACTTCTAATTGCCAGGCAGTATTTTTTATGTGGAAATAAAATAATTGATGCTGTACATGGTCTATGCTAAGAGAGCTTTCAAAAGAATGTACAAATGAGAAAAAGATGGTTGCTTTGATTCAAAAGGAAAGGTTAAATTGTAGTCTATTCCTTTTTTTTTTTTTTTTTATTCCACCCTAGTCTTTGATGGATATGGTATATTTCTTGTGAGTTATCTTTGTGGAATCTAGTAAAAATAGGAGTAAATTACTCCACTAAGAGAATGGCCCATGAGGCTAATATGCTCCTAAAGTTACTGATATGTCAAACAAGATTTCAGGAGGCTCTGTATAGTGGTGGGATTTGGTGCTGTAGGCAACATCAGTGTTTTGTTTTCTGTATTACAGATCTGTGACAGACTGTCAGGCATTTGGTGCCTCTGGAAGTGGAAATGAAAAGATGGATGGTTTGCATGCACTGTTACTGCAGAATCTAAACCAGGGCAATGCCTTGGTAGTAGTTTCACACACCTGACAGTATTATGGTGACAATTTGCCTTTATCAGTAGCTGGGAAATTGGCAATTGGGCAGGTGACATTACTTTTTCCAGGGAATACTACGTGCAGAAAGTACATGTCAGTTACACAGAGATCACAGTCAGTTTTTAACTGAAAAGTAACTTATTGCTGAGGTAATCTAGAATTTTGCAGAGTATGCATAGTTACGATCGTTAGTCAAACATTAACCCAGCAACCTATAACTGAAACAAAATTGAATTTCTCTTAAAACTGTAAAGCTCACTGTCTTTGGGCCTTGGGAAGCTTTTTATATTAACCTCTGCATTTAAAAAACCTTTCAACCTGTCTCTGGGAAGGGAGAAGTGTACCAGTAGCACTTAACCCTGTTCTCGGAGATAGTCCTTTTCGATAAGGTCAACATGTGGTGTCAACCCATGTTCTCCCGCACCCTGCTATTATTTTTACTTCCCTAAAGCTTTTACCTAAAGAGTAAGTTGTTTATCCTGGGAGCTCATCTTAAACGTGCTAAAACTGATGTCAGTTTATCTCCTGGGTATTACTTCTTTAATGCTGAATTGCATAGTTGAATGGTTTACAAAAATAGACTAATATTGTTGTACTGTAACAGAGAGCGTGCTTATAAAAGGAGACTTCCTGGGCTATAGCATTAATTGTTGGCATGTGATATTTAGCTTAAGAGATATTTATATTCAGTGACAAAAGAAGCTGTCTTGTTCTTTGAGTACCAAATTATAATAAAATCTGATAGGTAAAGGAATCATGGGAAACATGGCTTGGTATTTTTTCTTGCTACCCTCACTGCATGTGTGACCTCTAATGTGGCGGCTGAGGGTAGAGACGTAGTTGAGTTTGGGAGGAACCAACATGGGAAAATAAACTGAGGGAGGGATAAAAGAGACTCATCAAAGGTGGATAGCTGATCACATGGTATTCTTGTGTGACCATGCCTGGTGCTGCACTCTGCCTGTGGCTTTATTAAATGATTTTTATTAACCATTTTATATGTGTGTGCATGTTATGTCTTGAGTGTGTTTGGGAATACTCATGAACTTCAAGCCAGGCTAACCAGGGGGCGGTGTAGAGGTTTTGAGTCCCAGCAACTGGTGTGGGATGGTGAACACTGAGGGCTTTTGGGTCTGGAGCCAGCACATGTGGGCCAGGGAGTACAAGCCATTACCAAACTTCAGTCTCTGTTACCTGGAGGGGAGGACCAGGATGGTGCTGTTTGTGTGAATGCCATATATGTTCACAGTACTGCTGGTAAAGGCACTGTTTTTTTTGTTCTCTATTGATCCATGAGGCCAGCTCTCCATGCGTGTGCTGGTGACTCCATCCTATTTTCTTGCAAGCAGAAGGGGCATGTAAAAAACTTAATGCACATTTTGTCATTCTGTATGTGACAAGTAAGATAGTGGTTCAAGGTATCTTCTAAAACTAATTTTTGTATGCATGATATATGCTATGAAATTCCACCATTGGTAACTACATGTTTTTTTGGTTAGGTGCAGTCCTTTGAAGGGGAGGGGAAGATTTCTTCTTTGAGAATACCTGGCCATGAGTGATGCTTTTCCAGGGAAGAATGGGGCAATGATAGATGTGCTGACTGGAGAGCTTGCACTTCCAGAGGTTTCTTAGAATAATGGGGAACAGGTACAAAGACAGGCCAGAGATGATGAAAAGGGGAGATTTTGCTGTTGACCTGAGGGAGAACAAGTAGAGCTATTCAAACTTGTTGGTGTGAAAAGCAGGTCTGAAGGAAAGGGCCCTTGTTGCAAAGATACAGTTGGACAGAAAAGATGCTTGTTTTCAAATGTCTGTATTTTATCTCTTTCACCTGAAGAATCTAGGTTTTCAAACAGAAGAAAGTTTGTTCAAGTTTATCTTATAATAAAACATAGCTTCTTCAAAGCCTGTTTGGTATTTTTGGTGCGTTTGCTTTAAAGAAGAGGTGCAGACAGGTCTGCATCAAAGCTCTAGCATGTCTGAGATGCAGTCATAGCATAAAAGTTGAAGATGTTATAGCTGGTAAAAAAAAAAAAACACATTAGGTCAGCTTTAAAAAAAAAATTCAGCGTGTAGCTTTTATAAATCAGTTTACTGCTTTTACAATTTCTAGCATGGTTTTTGCTGCTTACAGAAGCTGTTTCTGGGACTGATAGAGCTAGCAGACCTTATCATGTTAGGCCTAACATGGGATGAGGGATCTCACGGAAATTAAAACAAACAAAATTGTCTCATGCCAAATTTGCCAACTGCAGTTCATAGCTCCTAAAAAGCAAACAAACAAACAAAAAGCACTCCCAGGCAGTTGTAAACCATGACAAGTTAGCTGCCAGAGTGTTTCCTGAGCGACTGTGGCTTGTATGCAGAGTAGCTTGACTGCTTTGAGACTTTACTCTCACTACACTTCCAAACTAAAGGAGGGTTACCTTGTAATTGGATTTGCCTTGTGTTCAGACAAATCAAGTTGTTTCCTGTTTAAAAAATAAAATAAAATCAAGTTGCTTTCACGAGTGGAGTTGGAGTTCAAATGATATCTCTTTTTCCTGTCTTTGTTTTATACATAGCCCACAGTAACTTTCATTCCAAATTAACAGTCTATTGTTGACATGATAGAAAAGGGGGACACCATTGAGAGGGACCTGGACACACTTGAAAAGTGGGCATGCAGGAATCTAATGAGGTTTAACAAGGCTAAGTGCAACGTGTTGCTCTCAGGTTGAGGCAGTCCCAGATATGAGTATGGGAGAAGAACTCATTGAGAGCATCCCTGCTGAGAAGGACTGGGAGTTTGACATGAGCCAGCAGTGTGTGCTTGCAGTGCAGAAGGCCAGCTGTGTCCTGATCTGCATCAAAAGAGGGGTGGCAAGCAGGGAGAGGGAGAGGATTGTCCTGCTCTACTCTGCCTCTGTGAGGTCTTGTCTTGGAGTAGCACAAGAGGAATGTGGAGCTGTTGGAGAAGGTCCAGAGGGGGTCTGTGAAGATGATCAAAGAGCTCTAGCATCCCTCCTTTGAAGAAAGGTTGAAGGAGTTGGGCTTATTTACATTGGAGAAGAGGAGGCTCGGGGTAGACCTCGTTGTGGCCTTCCAGTACTTGAAGGGAACTTAGGAGCAGGAGGGGGTCCAACTAAATGATCTTTACAATCACGTCTGTGATTCTAACAGTGCTCTACACCCCTGGTGTTGAAGTTAAAGGAGCATGTGATGTGCCGCAGCTACAGGAACTGTAACTGCAAATCAAGGGCTATTCTTTTTCTTTCCAATAATACTCTGCATGATATTGTTAGTTCAGACAAATATGTTTTCTTCTGTATTCTTCCTTTAAGTACGCAGTACTTAAGTAACAGTTCATAAGATAGAGACTCCTCATTTTCTGCTTACCATCTATCCAGTTGTAGGACAATACTGTGTTGGTTTTTACTTTTTTGCAGAAATTATTGTCCTTTGTCAACAGTGGAAATTAGAGGAAATACTTTACAATGTATTATTTGTTCTATTTTGGATGTCTGTATTCAAAGAATGATCTTTGTCTTTCTTGTGTTAGTGTACTTACATTAAAAAAAGTGTTGGGAGTATCTGCTGTGACAGCCTCGTATGGGAGAACACCTTACACCTTCATCTTGGAAATACGCAGTCCCCCGTGCTAAAGGCTATCTCGCTTCAAGCTTGAGGATAGAAGTTAGTCCAGTACATTTTCATGATATTTTATATGAAGTAAACTATAGAAGGATCACTATTGTTCTCTAATTCTGGTTAATAGAAATTGATTATTTTGAATGTCTACCTGTTTTGTCTACAGAGTACTCGATCAACCTGAACTTGTCTTTTCCAGTCCCAGGGAGGTGCTTTTGGATATCTTTGCATTTAAACCATCCTTTTTCCTTTCTGTCATAAATTTTTTTGATTTGTTTTCCCTAATACCTCTCATCCCAGTCTCCCTCACTTCATTTTCTTTTCTTCACCTATGACTTTCATGTTTTTGTTCTCAAGTTAACTCTTCACCAGGGAATATTTTTATTTGTGCTAATTAGTACACAGTGTACTCCAACGTATAGATTATTTGCCTTCTCTTACTTTGCTTTCTATTTTTTAAAAAATACGATTGGTTCAGAAATTGAATCTGAAACTTCAGATAGATCTGTTTGAATTTGTCCGTAAGCAGTTGTTTTCTTCGACAGCTTCTGAACTTTGTAAGGACTTTCTATATGTTGCTTTTTACAAAGAGGTAATGTTAGTCATATAAGAAACAGCTTTCCAAATATCCACATAATGTTTGGAAATATAGAAAAGTCATGAAGGAAACAGAATGAAGACCATAGGACAAACAATGGAATTCATTAAATATTGAAAAAGGTTAGAAAAACAGCGTTCTTCAGAAAGCAGATCTTTTAGGCGTTACTGGCTATTGGAAAAGTGACTCAGAAATACGTGATTTCATATTTGTATTTGATGAATTTATAAAAAAAATAATGGAAGATGTGTCTATGCATAGTAGATGAGGAGAAATTTGAAGAAATTGAGTATGGTGAAGGAACTATCAGACCTATTAGGCTTATAGTTCTGCTGAAACAAAAATGTTTTGGGTAGAAGTGGATTGACTTTTCTGATATTGTACGGCATTTATGCTGAAGCTGTTTAACTTTTTTTTTAATAGTTTCAGGCATTTATAGAAATATCTTAAAAGTTAGGTTGATCATTTTTGTTGTTAGGATTGATAATGATTACAATACAAAGTTTAATGTGGGACCGTGCTCAAGAGAAGGCTGATAATTCATCTGAAAAATTAATACAAGGTGAATAACAGAATTGGTGGATATTAGTTGAGGCAGCAAAAGGAGGATTTTCAACTGGTGTGCTCTGGCACACCTCTTTTTTGCCAGTTCAAATGAAGCTTTTCTGATTTTTATGTGCATTTTCTCTACAGTGTGGCACCTGGAGGTGTATCTAAGCAGAAGTTCCTGGTTCTTCATAAACTGTTAGCCATGCTTTGAGAGCCTTCTCAAATCACATCAACTTCATAATTTTCAGACATTACCTGAAAATGTATTTTCTTTCATCTGAAAACGTAGTAAATAGTAGGAAAAAAAATACTAGAGAACTGCAAAATGTTTTCTGCTTGTTGTCTTTGGAAATTAAGAGTCCAAAGCTGTCGGTCATCAGATTTCAGGTTTTCCACTTTCTGCAGTGCTTTCAAGAGGGTCCATACAGATAACAGATATATTGCCTTTGCTCAGTCTGAAGTTAGGACCCACAGTGTTTGAGCCTTGCAGTTCATCTGCATATGCCCAGAAACTCCAGTGTCTTTGACAGTCATCTTTGGTTTTGGAAACTCACAGTAGAAACGATGCTGTGGTAGCCAGCTGTAGTGAGTTTACAGTAGTGGGGCATTTAGGGAATGCTGCTTACATCTACCTAATCAGAGAAATTTTGATAATGGGTATTTTAAATACTTTCTGACCTTACGGAGGTAGGTTTCTGCACCTGTAGGGTGTAAGGTGATACACAGAATGTCTAGTCTTAAAATAGGAATTTCCACTTCATTTAGCACAGTTTTCAAATATTGGGAGCCAAAATCATCAAACATTGATGTTTACATAAGTCAAACTCCAGTATGTTTTTACTTAGGCTTATTACTCTATCAGTGAAATCCCAGTTACTGGGTAGGTTATGCCTGTTGTCACAGTCAGGAAGGAAAACTAATCATTTGTGTTCGACCATGCTTAGGACTTGTGAAAAATCAACAAAGTAACTTTCTTTGCTCACGAGTCAGATTTTCTTCATGCATGAAAAACGATACGGCGTTCAATTCCATTGCATTTGTCATTCCAAGTATAAAAAGCATCTCTTAACAAGGTGGTGTGACACAGTGAAAACTAAGAGAAGTGACTGGAAAATCTCTCTTGTGCCATTTCCATCATTTTTGTAGAAGTGTATATTGCTTTTCCAGTTGTCAGAATATTTTTTTAAACGCGCGCTGGGATCTTTTTGCCGTTCTTGTGTCATTCTATCTTTTGGGCAGCTTTTTGTGTATAAAACCCTAATAAGATCTGTCATGATACTATTCGTTGCTGGATAGCTGGTGGAATAAATACCATAGGATTTTCATTTTTCTCTATGCTTGCCTCACTGGAAATGTCCATTGATGTTAATAATGAGAATTACTGGGATATTCATTTGCCCGTTTACTCGGGACCAAATCTAGTCTGCATTGTCTCTTTCCAGTGTTGCATCTTCTTAGAATCACTGTTTCAGTGAATTTGCTGAACTACCACACCGAGGAATTCTAAACAACAGCAAAGTGTAGCAAATCCACCAGTTCCTTGATTTAAACCTTCTGGGTAAAATGATGAAATATGGATGACTTAGAAACTTTGTGACTTTTAATGCATGTGGATTAAAGAAGCCTGAATTTAATGAATATTGAGCTCTATTAGCTACCTTAGGTTTAGTTGTTTAAGTGTGTAGTTTTAAACTATTAATTTGCCTGTAGTTCCTAAACATAGAGTTAAGCACTGCACCCAAGTAAATCCCGTTTAAACTTTCTGACTGAGGAAAATCGTGTTTAAGCATGATAGTACTACTACAGGGAAGTACATCTGTGAAAAGGAGCATATTTATAGTCATATGTACATTTGGAATGCCCTCTTTGGAGAACTGAATTGATCTTAACTTTGTGTTGTCTTGTTGGAATCTCAGTCTAGTTCGTGTTCCCTTGCAGGCAACTGTTACCTAGTAGATACACTAGTGGAAGCCTACATGTATTTCTTGCAGTGTGTTTGTCAGATGCCCAAATGTGAGAGAAATATTCTGGGAAGCCTATCCATTATCTTGCTACTGCCTTCTAGCAAAGCAAGTGCTATGTCAGTTTTTTTCCTTTCATGGATGAGAACTCTTTTTCTTTCCTTTTTTATTTTTTCTTTTTCTTCCAGTCCAAATTAGGTGTTTGTGTATTGAGTTTATCCACATGCTTTAGATGTTTATACCCATCTGGCATAGTATTATTTTAGCAATCAGTTTAACAGATGACAATAGTAAAAGCTGTAAGAGAAAATTTCTACATGATTTAACATTGAAGACAAGTTGATTTGAATAAAAAAAAAAAAAAAAGATTGTAAGAAAGATTTTTAATGCATTCAATTCACTTTTTCTTTCCTTTACACATACTGTGTGGTTTCAAGTAAGATGCACCTAATAGTCTTTAACGATTATGCCTTTTCATTTTAATGCCTAATAGTTTGGGTTTTTTTCTTGTGAGGAAATCCATAGATAAAAGTATGTGTAGAAACAGGCTCAAATTTTAATATGTTGTGCATTATTTTGCTCTTGATCTTACAGAGTTTGCTCTTCTATCTAATGTAAGGAATCACAGAATCACAGAATGGCCAGGGTTGGAAGGGACCACAAGGATCATAAATCTCCAACCCCCCTGCCAC
>JAOWBP010002052.1:37731180-37755478 GCA_028571105.1 Tragopan temminckii | reverse complement strand
TGCACGTGGCAGGGGGGTTGGAGATTTGTGATCCTTGTGGTCCCTTCCAACCCTGGCCATTCTGTGATTCTGTGATATGGTTCATATATGGTTCATAATATGGAGATATAGACCATTCCTTTCCTAAAGAAAAACCTCTGTATTGGATGGTTTTCATTTGATAATTTCCTCCAAATTAAGAAGTTAAAGGACATCAGTGCTTAAAGTACAGTTTGGTTGAAGAACATCACTCCAAGTGCACAGGCATTCTCCTGAAATGCTAGACCGGTAGAGCAAGAATGCTGAAGGGTGTGGAAGTCAATGCAGCCTCATGCAACAATTATTGCAAGATAAAAATCCTTTGAAAAAGTAGATAGTACAGATTTTTTCCTCTTTTTTTTTTTTTTTTTTGAAGTTTAGTGCTCCAGGATTCTGTGGCATTCATTAAAATGACAAACTGCATCCTGGGAGGCTCAGTGCAGGTGTTGTCAAAGAGGCGATAATTACCAAATGGCTGCACAAGTGAAATTTTCTTAGAAATGGTTACACTCAAAAATGTATTCCTTGTTTTTTTTCATGTGAAAAAAAAACAAAAAAACAACAAACCTTTCATAAAATAATTTTTAAAATAGTATTGATACAAAGGTAATTACTTTAAAAACACCCTCCACCCCGCCACCCCCCCATGTTCCCCCAGCCAATGATTTTTTCAGTTTTGATTCATTATAGTTTTCCCTCCCCGAAAGTTCTTATATAGTGCTAATAACAAATGTTTTTGACAGGTACACGTTCAATTACTTTATTTCAGACAGAGACAGGAAGAAATTTGTTGGTAGTTATGTTATGGGCATGCATTTGTTGTTGCTGTTAACGGCAAGGGACTTTGAAAGATTGTGGGCCTTCATCTTCTTTATCATAATTGTAGACTGCCTTATTGTTCTGGTGGAGATGAATTTAAACTATTTGTTCATTGGATGTTTTCTCTTAAGATGGGAGTGGTGAACACAAAGCATGCATTGAAATGCAGTAATGTGCATAATTCATCTATCATCATTTAACAAATGGAAAAGACTAAGACACGCTGCCATCCATCACAATTATTTAACTACACTCTAGGGTGTGTTAAATTGTATTAAACAACTTTTGACTTAACAGATTTGGAGAATTGTATTGAGCACATTGCGTCTTCTCCTTACAGCTGCTGTACAATGATATACAGTTTTGACATTTGTTACAAAACATTTTGCTTGAACTAGAGATTTTTTCAAAGCTGTTTTAAAAACAAACTTGCATAGATAAAGTGTTATATGTCTAGTACATAAATAGCAGCAACCAAACCTAAACTGGAAGCAGCACTGCTGTAAGTCTGAATTGTTCTTCAGAGGTACCTGCTTCTTCCTTAGGTTTGATGGTGGGGGCTCAGGGCCATATGGGGTTGGAGTTTCCAGTTTAGTCTGCTCAGTCCAAAGTCAAGGGGAAGGTCAGACCTATTGCAGCCCTGAGAATCTTCAAACCTAAGGTTCAGCTGGTACCTTTGTTTCAGTGTGGTATTTTAGTCAAGCTGGATTTTCTCCCCTTTAATGAGAAAGTTAAAGAAAGATGAAAGCCCAGTTAACCAAGTAGTAGTGCTTTAAATAATGGTCAGTTAGACAACTAATGAGATTCATGGGTCAATTTTCAGTGAAAAACAGGTACTGTGTTTTTCTGAGTCCACAGGACTCCACAAGAAACTACCATAGGAAAGAAATTGCATCTTGCTGGTGCTGAAGTCCAGGCCTTGGCATGCAGAGATTTAAAGCAAGTATTGCCTTCTGGACCATGTCCCTAGTTGTGAAGACTAACAAAATTCAGTGCCATTTATTGAGAGCCTACACTAACAGCAGCGCTGATGGTGACTCTGTGAGGAGCACCAACTCTTGGATGCAGCCTCAGGCTGCAGCTTATCAAATGATGTGTTGCAGCAGTGCTGCCTATGGCAGAGGTATATCTTTGTCCTCTGCCTATGTTAATAGGATGCAAAAAAAGGCAGATCTTCGTGCCATCAGGCATTCTTTTTTCAGCTGCTGGAATGTGGCTGCAGCATCAGTCTGGAGCTCCTACCTGTGCTGCAAAGCCACATCCTTGGCTGCCACTCAATGCAGCTGCATGGGTGTCATTCAGCAGTGTTGTGCTGCACAGCTTGGATTGAACAAACCTAGAATTTGCCCCTAGATGTCCCGGAGGGAGCAAACTGCTGTACAAAATGCCCCTGGGGATTCTGCTGAAAAGCTGAGCTTTGCACAAACCTTGTTACTGGGATGTTGCTATTTTCTAATGAGTTCATAATTCTTAGTGTAGGACTGGGGTTCTTCTCCCACTGTCTACAGGACATTTTAGTTTGGGAAACAAAAAGTGCAGAACTGGAATGTAAGGTTACCAAACTGAGCATTCTTGGATATATTAAATCCATAAACTGAAATTAACGTAATTTCATTTTAATAATAAAATGTAATCCCCACAGATTTGCCTTGGCGTATTAGAATCATCATGGAATCATAGCATGGCCCGACCTTGAAAAGGATCACAGTCATCATCTAGTTTCAACCCCCCTGCTATGTGCAGGGTCGCCAACCAGCAGACCAGGCTGCCCAGAGCCACATCCAACCCGGGCTTGAATGCCTCCAGAGATGGGGCATCCACAACCTCCTTGGGCAACCTGTTCCAGTGCCTCACCACCCTCTGTGTGGAAAAACATCTCCTAGTATCTAATCTAAACCTCCCTCCTGTTAGTTGAGTGTCTTCGCTGTACTGTGTTGATGAGTAATTGGAATTAGCAGCACTGCAAATCTGTCCTATGTCTGTGAAATGTTCTTGTGCATGCTGCAGAAGTCATATTAAGAGTTCTGTACTGCTTTCCAAAATGCATAGAAATCCTTAGGGTACTTCCAAATGCTGGAATTCTTAAGTCACTGGAAATATTTTTAAATGCTGCATTGTATTTCTTTTCACCATGACATAGAGGTAATAGTTCTAAGGCAAAAGAAAAGAATATTGAAAAGAAGAAAAAAGAAAATGAAGTTTTTTTCATCTAATTTTTCCTTCTCTCATCCTTGGTCATGAAGTTTGCTCTTTGTACAAGAGTCTGAAAGTCCGTTCTTAATCCAGTCCTATTCTTTTTTATTCTTTAACAGACCTTCTTAGTGCCAAGGAAGCAATGTTGAGGCTGTCTGAGATGACCAGGCATTTAGCACTTGTAAATGTTACCTCCACAGTTCTTTACTATGACTCATTGATTCATTACTTTTGTTACCTTTATTTATTAAATTTATATATTAAATCTCTTCTGTTTTGTTTTGACACATACGTATGTATCACCTCTAGTTTTTTTTTGTATACTTTTATTTAACGTTCTTATAATCTTCAGTGCTTGCCTTTGCAGAAGACCCTTTTGTATGCCATCCTCACCTCCTGTATTGTTTAAAGCAACATCTGCTGATGTTCCCTTGTATAGTGCATTTTAAATCCAAAGACATATTCCTCATTAGTGCATGAGTGCACGTCCTTCATGCTCCAGCCTTTCCCTAGACTTGTCATCTTCACTAAAAGCTTCCTGATAACTGTTTCTGTGGATTATCACATTTCTGAGTTCGCCATTGACTGCAACTGCAACTTTTTCCCCCCCATTCCTTCCGTGACGCAAAGTAGCCAGCACTCCTTGTCGCTGTCTATGGGCTACCATCCCCAATAGGCAGGAGACTTCTTCCTCATGCTTATCTTCATTCAAAAACCATCTTCTAACCTGAAACTGAGCTTATGTGCAAGTAATTAGTCAGCTGATTAGGATGAGGGGCAGTGAAAGGCAGCCTAAGATGATACTAATTAAGGGCTTTTGGTAATGTAGTGAAAGATGAACAAAGATGATTAAGGAGAGACGGGCCTTAAAGGCAAGGATTTACAGTTTTTAGAAAGGATTTACAGTGCAGAAGCTGTTGTTGATTTGCCATCTGTGAGAACTGCTGCTGCAGTTTAATTTGAGATGTTATCTGGAGACTGTCTTCATGTTTAACTAGGTGTGGTTAGTGGCATGCCCTTCATAAAACAGTGAAGCCTTCTCTTTTGCTTCATTTTCTGTTTGTTTAGGGTAGACCTTCATAGTGACCGTTGCTTCCTAAACCAAAGACTTGAAGATTTTTCTTGTCAGTTTTGTTGAATGTTGAATGGCTCCAAGTTGTGCTGAAGAATTTGTAATGTGGAGATTAGCTCACTGCAGATAAAATGCCAGAGGCAGGGCACTGCTGTATGTAAACTGTAAAGTAAACAGCAAGAAAGCACATGAGTATGCTCCAGTGTCTTTCTTTAGCAAGGGCGGCTGTGTGAATATGTAAAATCCACTGTTGTCATACTCTGTATCTACTTGGCTTTGCAGTATGACTTGTTAAAGGACTGTCTATAAGTGTGCCAAGTTCTTGTAATTTCTTCTATCTTATTGTGCTTATTTTGAGGAGAAAACCAAAGTGGGAGTGAATGATGTTAGTCTTTTGAGAGCCTACACAGGTTCACAAGGAGAAAGAGCTGTATAATGAACTTAATCTTCTATGACAAGGCTGCTCATCTAGTTAACTTAGGGAAGCCAGTTGAGTTTTTTTTTAATTTTCAATAAAGCTTTCAGTAATGTTTTTCCCAGTACCCTTCTGGACGAAATAGCTGGTATACAGCTAGATCAAGACGTAATATGATGGGTGAGCAGTTGGCTGATGGGTTGGGCTCAAAGGGTTATAGTAAAAGGCTGGCAGGCAGTCAGTCATGAGTGGTGTATAAGAAGGATGCTTATTAGTGAACATCTGGAGGGAGGCTATGAAGATGGTAAAAGGTCTATGAGGCAAGGCATATGAGGAGTGGCTGAATTCTCTAGGTTTGCTCAGCTCAGAGCAAGCTGAGGGAGGACCTCATGGTGGCTGCAGCTCCTCACAGGAGCTCTGCTCTGTGTGATAGTGACCGGGCCCAAGGGAATGACATGGAGCTGTGTCAGGGGAGGAGCAGCTGGGGGTTAGGGACAGGTGGGCATGGAATGGGCTGTAGTTGTAGTACTGAGCTGTTGGAGCTCAAGAAGCATCTGAACAATTCTCTCTGATGTAGGGTTTCAACTTAGGATGTTCTACGACTTAAATATGGATCTACCACTGAAAATCAGTTTAGGAGGACAATGACTTCAGTATTAATATTGCTTTTACCCTTAGATAAGTCACTAGTATACGTGAATTTGAAATTAGGCTAAAATACATTCCTGAAATACTGGAGTGTTAATGCACAAGCAACAATAGTAGAAATAAGAGATACAAATTCCATGTCACTGTGTATGCTTTTCCTTGTTTCTTGGTTGTTCTTGTGTTTTCTTGAAGGTTGGAGAGGAAATAAAGAAAACAAAAACTACCTTAGAGCAGTGTTGAAAGTATGCCTGAATGTAACTTATATGCAGAATATGGGTTGCTTGGCTTGTAAATGAGACAATTTTCTGCAGAAAAAAAAATTGTAGATCTGATAAAAATAGGCCTGGTCTCATCAAACTACAGCGATCCCATGAAGATCTTTACTACGCTCTTGGCTTTATTTCCTGGAAGTATTTTAAGAATGTTGTCGTAGGACTTGGGGAGTCAGAGCTCATTTAAGAGGTTGGGAGATCAAAGGAATGCATTTTCACTGTTCAGGTGACATATAGCTGGTATGAGTTGGCAAGATAGCTTGTGGAGCCTCCATTCTTGGAGGTGTTCAAAGCTCACCTGGACCTGGTCCTGGGTAGCCTGCTCTGGGTGTCCCTGCTTGAGCTGAGGACTAGACAAGGTGACTTCCAGATGTTCCTGCAAACCTGAACAAAAGCGTATTGTAAATTTTTCTCCAGGAAGTTCCCGTGCACATTTCCCATCTCTCTGAGTGTTTAATCAGTTATTTGCTACTTTTAAACTCTGGCTTTTGCAGGCCTATTGTTTGCAAATCAATGTCTTTCTAAATAAAATACTGTAATTCCCAGGACACTAATGATAATTTCATGGCACAGGCAAGCAGTATTACAAAAGTTAATCTCTGAAAGTAAAACGAGGTGTATGAAAAAGGAGAAATGGGAGTGATGGGAGTGAAGGGAAGTTCCTAGAAGTGTCAGCTGAGGTTAGTGGAGTTTATTGAAAGGGCAGTGACTCAAAGGGCAGACAATTAAGACATTTTCTGTTATAGGTAATTGTTTTGTATTACTATTGTAAGTGTATTGCTGAATATATTCTAACTCCCTGCTTCCCCCCCCTCACAAAATATGGTAAAGAATATCTCCTCCTCGAATTCAGAACTCTTTTAGGTTAGAATTGCCCAGTGCTACTCTCTCTAGTGCCATTGGTAGTTACTTAGTAGAATCATAAAGCTGCAAGAGTACATTTGTGTATATACTTGTTTCTCAGACCAGTAAGACATTATTTTCACCAATTTATAGGTACTCACGGAAGAAACCTTGATGTAGAAGTGGTAGAGGAAGAAATAATCTGAATATAATGTTATCAATTGCAATTGGAGAAAGGTTTTATCTTTTTGATGAAGGGAAGAATTAAGTTATACAAATGGAGAGAAAGTGGGTGGTAGAGAGGAAAGGTGAATGGATAGCTGTATGCATTTAGAAAAAGAAAAGTTAATAATTGTATAGAATTGGTAAGGCAAAGCATTAAAAGAGTGGATGAAATGACCAGGTAATAATAAGCCTGTGAAGCAGACATAAATTCAGCATAAAATAATGTATAAGTGGCTTCCTAGGAGTCAATTATACCTTTAATTCCTTCTTAATTAATGTTGATCAACACAACATTATGGGAAGGGATATATATTTTCTCAAGGTACAGTGACATCTTAAGAGAACAATTTTGACTTTTTAAGGATAGAATACTCTTCAGATATTAGGTACAAGTGATACAGAGTCAATGTCGGGCAGCTGTGTTTTAAAAAAATTTGGCTAACAGACCTCAGTAACATAACTGTAGTCAGCTATCAGTGTGGATTATGTAGTGGCCCTCTGAGGATTAATTTTAGATCTGACAGTGTTTAACCTTTTTATTAGTGGTGAGGGAGAAGTATAAAATCACTAATGATAAAAGTATGCAGATGACAATAGGGCTAGTGCCATGGTAAGTAGTGATCAGAGGAGAGCTAAGTGATCTAGAAAGGTGGAAGTGCAAGAAAGCACTGTGTGTTCTGACATAGAAACAAAGACAGCCTAAAGAAACACTATCAAGGAAACAGTGATTGAAAAAGACTTGGCAGCCATGCTTTTTGATGTTAGATTAGAGGTACCTGAAACAGGAGGAATACTTGACATTATTATAATGTCTTTGAACTACCTTATTCAGCTTATGCAGCATCACAGCTCGTGAAGGACAAAGTCTTGAGGGAGTGCAGAAGGGGAACTGTGTTGAGCCGCTAACTTTTTGGAAAAACACCTTTGAAACTCCTTTATCTGTCACTGTAAACTGTATAATAGATCAAATTTACAGGTCTGGATCTGAAAGCATGTCATAGAGAGCTGCTGTTTGATAACTGAGGGGACCCAATGAATAGCAGACTACTAGCAAGCGAAGCCTGAATGAAAAAGTGACTTTTTTTTTTTCTGAAGAACCTTAAGAGTTCATATTGGATGTTCCTTTGATCCATGAGGTCCTGATGTGCTAAGGGATCTGGCTGGTGTTATTGTGAGGCCATTCTTAATATCCTAGGAATTATTTTAGCAGTTTGGATCACTGAGAGAGATACCTGAGAACTAGAAAGCAAATATCATTCTGATGTTCAAGAAGGTCAAGAAAGAAGAGCCCAGGAACTACAGGCTGGTCAGTTTCATCTTGGTACCTAGGAAGGTGATCCAGCATCTAATCCTGGAAAGCATTACCAGACAAA
This sequence comes from Tragopan temminckii, assembly GCA_028571105.1. Classification (NCBI taxonomy): domain Eukaryota; kingdom Metazoa; phylum Chordata; class Aves; order Galliformes; family Phasianidae; genus Tragopan; species Tragopan temminckii. Next base: position 37,747,600 of record JAOWBP010002052.1, on the reverse strand, counting down.
GCTGATAAAGCAAATCATCAGGAGCAGTCAGAATAAGTTCACCAAAGGAAATCATGCTTGACCAAAATGATAACCTTCTATGATAAAATAACTAGTTTGGTAGATGAAAGAAGAGCAGTGCATGTTGTCCAGCTTAGACATCAGTGAGACTTTTGAAACTGTCTAAGATTATCTTAGAGTAGCTGTTGGTAAGTGGGCTCGATGAGCAACCTATGAGGTGGACTGAAAACTGGCTGAGGCCTCTGACCCAGAGGATGGTGATCAGCGGCATGAAATCTAATTCTGGAAGCCAGTAACTAGCAGCATACTCCAGGGGTTAGTACTGGCTTCATTCCTGTTTAACATCTTTAATTATCTGGATGCTGGGACATAGTGTAGCCTCGCCGTGTTTGCAGATTACAGAAATCTTAGAGGATACACTGGGAGTTGTGCTGCCATCCAGAGAGACCTTCAAGGGCTGGAAAAACCTCATGAAGTTCAGTAAGGGCAAGTGCAGAGATCTGCACCTGGGGAGGAACAAGCCCAGTTGCCAGTATGTGCTGGGAGCTGATCACTGGGGAACAGCTTTGCAGAAAAGATCTTGAGACACCAAGTTGAACATGAGCTGTCAATGTGTCCTTGCCACAAAAAAGGCTAGTGGTGCATTAAGCAGTTCTAGAGAGGTGCTCCTTCCTCTCTAGTCTGTATTGTACCTGGAGGGTTGGGTGCAGTTCTGGGTTTCCCAGTCCAGGAGAGAAATAGGCACACTGGAGAAAGTCCAGAAAGGGGCCAGAAATGTGTTTGCATTCCTAGAGCACCTCTCCCATAAGGAGAGACTGAAAAAACTGGAAAAGAGAAGACTCAGGAGGATCTTGTCAATGTGCACAAATACTTGAGGGGAGGATGCAGACAGGGTGGAGCCAGCACTTTTCAGCGGTGCCCAGTGCAAGAGGCACAAACTGGAGCACAGGATGTTCCCTCTGAACAGCAGGAGCACTTCTGTGCTGTGCAGGTGACGGAGCAGTGGCACAGGCTGCCCAGAGGCTGTGGGGTCTCCTTCTTGGAGGTCTCCAGAAGCTGCCTGGCTGTGGGCTTGGGTACCCTGCTCTGGGTCAGTGGTCTCCAAGTTTCTTTGATCACACACTTGTATCAGTAAGAAGTTTTTAAGCATACAGCCCCAGTGTATGTGTATTTATATCTTATATATGCGTACTGATGTACTATATGCTCTATAAAACATGCACACCAAAAGGATGAAGATGAAATAATGTTTTGTCGTATTGACAGTACAAACATTTTTCTCTGTTAAAATCATGCTATTAAGAGCATATTTTTAGTAACAATTACGTGATTCCATTTGCTTCCTTACTGTTGAAAATCTTGGTTTAACACTTTATGCAGCAGTCTGAGGATCTGGTTCTAAGTTGATCTTATTTCTGTACTAATAATTTCAAAAAAATTTTGGCCATGTTCTTGTCAGATGTGATTAGGTTATCATTTTTTGCCTTGCAGTGTGGCTGACAAAAGAGTTTGTACTAAGAAGAAATGTCAGGAGTGCTGTTTCCTTGTTGTTTGCTTGTGCATGCATCATTGTTATTATCTTCAGTCTACAGGGTTTTTGTTTGTTGTTCTTTTTTTTTTTATATATATATTTTTGACAGGAATCTTTTTAAGCCACTTGCCCATTTCGTGAAGATTAGTTAACACTAATAGTATGATCTATAAGTATGCTTAACTAGACATGATCTGCAGTGCATTGTGATATATGGAAAGTGAAGGAGCAAGTGCAGGTGCCAGAGTCACCCCGCTCTGTTAGGGGTAGGACTTACTGTTGCAGTGTTTAACGCGTAGCCACCTTACACATGGATCAAGTGAGGGTACCAGTGCCAAACTGCATGCTAAATACTAGTAGACCTTGATTCCTGTGTGTGTGTGTGTGTGTGTATATATATATATATATATATATTATTTTTTACGTAAAACATGAACATAGGTAGAAATTTTAGTATTTTCTTTTCCACACTCCCGTGAATTATCATGTGCACTCCCTGGGGTACGTGCACCCCAGTTTGCAGACCAGTGCTTTAAGTGATCCTGTTTGAGGTGAGGGACATGAGATGACCTTCAGCAGTCCCTTCTAACTTCAGCCCATCTTGTTTTCTTATTCCAGAAGCTAAAAATGTTGGGAAGTATTGTACTTTTCAGTGCCAGGTTTGAAATGCTGATGAGGTAATGACTGAACTACTCTGTCTAAAAGTTGTTTTTTTTTTTTTTTTTTAAGTCTTGGAAATTGTAAATATTATGTGGAGAAGAAACGTGATCATACTGGCTTATTATGTCGAACTCTTATTCTGGTTAGTCTGGATAAATTACACTTTGCTCTTCCTAGCTGTTCTTGTTATAGGCTGTCACTCCTGGCTCCAAACAGAGCAGAGTAGCCACAGGATGTGCACAGGTCAGACTGGCTGATCATGGGAGACTGCTGCACTCCATGATCTGGCATGACAGAACAAGAAATACTGAATTCCACCCATGAATGGAATTAAGGACCAAGACCTGAAGTGGTGCTTAAATAGATTGCGAACAAGGAGAATGCAGTTTGCTCAGTAACTCTTGACATCTCTGTGATTTAAAACAACTAAAATCTGTGCTTGCCCATGTCGCTGAAAGATGTACTCTGGTTCAGGTAGAAATTAATTATTTTAAGTCCTGAGGTCTGTGCTGTACGTTGAGTGAGGCAGCGTGTTGACAGATTAATGTAAGAATGTTTCACATCCAGCTGAAATATCCCCATATTTGGAATGCTCTGACACTTGACGCAATTCTTAGCGTAGCTAACTCAAAAATAAAGGCCAAATGTAATTTCTGTTAAGGCTTTTAAATTCTTAAATAAGATGCATTTAAATAACAATAAAATTGACCCAGAAATTGCAAATGTTGTTTTCTCTGTAATTGATCAGAACGTAAACGAAGAAAGAGTCTTAAAAAGTGTTTGCCTATAGTCTATGTAACAGGTTATCTAATATTACTAAGATACTGTAATAAGTGTGCACTTGGATTATGCAGAAAACCCTGAACTATTATAATTTGTCACAATTTAGAAATACTTTCCTAATCTATACTGCTTTTAGATGTGAGCATACAGCTTTGGGGTTTATTGGGTTATCCTATTCTGAAGCGGACTTTGGCAACTGAAATGGCAAGACCTTCCCAATTCAGTGATGTCTCGTGAGTGTGAGATCTTTTTCCCAAGGGGTCAGAGATACTTGTCCTACTGTTATGACCTGGGCAAAACCTCCTTTTCATCAAGCACTGAGCAGCATAGCAGAAAGCAAAAATAATTTGAATCAACGCGACAATTTTTGGATTTGCTGATACTTGGGTACAGCAGACACTCACATAGGATAGAACAGTTCAGTTGGAAGGGACGTTCAAAGATGGAATTCAACTACCTGACTACTTCAGGGCTAATCAAAAGCCAAAGTATATTATTGAGTGCATCGCTCCAATACTTCTGGAAGACTGACAGGCAACCACCTGTCTAGGAAGCCCGTTACAGTGTTTGACCACTCTCACATTAAAGAAGTGTTTCCCAGTGCCCAGCGTGACCCTCCCCTGCTGGCAGCTCTGTGCTATTCCCCTCCTGCCATTGGTTCCCATAAGCAGAGCCTGGCACCTCTCTCTGCTTCCCCTCCTAAGGGAGCTGCAGAGCAGTGATGCCGCCTCTCAACCTCTTCTCCAGACTGAAAATCCCAGTGTCTTCAGTCTCTCCCCACGTGACATCCTCCAGGCCTATGTCCAGCTTTGGTGCCTTCTTCTGGGCACTTTCTAGGACCTTCACATTCTTTTTGTATTGTGGGCCCAGCACTGTGTGCAGTATTCAAGGTTAGGCCAAACTAATGCTAAATGTAGCAGGAGAGTCACCACTTTTGACCAGCTGGCTGTGCTGTCTTTGATGCATCACAAAATGCACTTTGCCCTCTTGATGCCAAGGGCAAACTGCTGGCTTATGCTGGGCTGCTGGCACCAGTGCACCCAGGTCCTTTCCTACTGAGCTGGTCCTGCCATTCATCATCCAGTCTGTGTTTGCCATTATCCCATCCCAGGTGCAGCACCTGGCATTTTCTCTTGTTGAACTTAGTGCCACTGCTGATTGCCCAGTGCTCCAGCCTGTCTCCATCCCTCTGTAAGGCCTCTCATCCCTCTAGGGCAGTGTTATCAGCGGGCTGCTGAGGATGTGCTCCTCTCCTGCAATCCAGATCATCGATAGGAGGTGAAGTTCATTGCCTATATATAATGGTTTCCATGTTAGAAAGCATGAAGCTTTGTGTGGCCTCCATTTGTCTTTTTGTTGTAGTATAGCATTTAAGTGAGTGCTATACCTACGTAATCCTCTGAGGAGCAAGAGTTTGAAGGAATTATTTTGTCTACATAGAGCAGTGGTAGTGCTCTGTTCTGTGTGGGAGAGTCAAGAGTTTGCTCCTTGGCTTGCGTAAGTTTGGGCATGTTGATGTTGCAACACTAGTGTTTTTAGCGCTCTCAAATGTGGGTCTCATATTTATAAGTTGATAGGACCTTGTGAAATTGTCAGAGGTTTCTAACATTAATTATTTATCCTCCTTCTGGCAGGAGGTTATAGATGTGATGAATGAAATAAAGTATAATTTATTGCAAGAGATAATGACTAAAAACAAGGGGAAAAAAATGCCATAGCTAACTACGTTTAAAAATAGAACGTTATTTATACCTGTAGCACAGGGAAAGCCTGTTGTGCTGCCTGAATTTAACAAGCAGACCTGGGACTCAGCTCTGGAGCTGCTAACGACTGGAGGCGTTATTGATGTGGTGAACTAATTACCCGTGTGATGAAGTTGCCTGCTGGAGGTATTTGACTGCTTCATCACGATGGCACCTCCTACAGGTTAATTCATTGAGCAGCACAGGTAAAGCCTCCAGATGGAGGTCCTGCTCTCTTTTCATCCAGACACAAAGAGTTGTACTGACAGCAGTAACTAAACAGAGATGAATATTTTCCTGAATTATTGATCAAGGAGTCAGAGTTATATCATAGAAGCAAATGGTTTGGGATGCAGCTATAGCCATCACTGCAAGGAAAAGAGTGTAAACAGTAGCTTTAAAAAGTGAAACAGAATGAGTGATAGCCTTCCTCTGCTGAAGGGCAGCTCCCGGATTAAAGGAGAAAAAATACAGAAGAAAAACAATATGGGAAAAAAAGTAAGGGGGAAAGGAAAGGGTGATTCTTCAGCTAGCGCGCAGGGCAGGGGCTGCGTGTGCTTTGCTGTTTTCATGGAATCATAGGATCATACAATTGCACAGGTTGGAAAAGACCTTAAAGATCATCAAGTCCAGCCACAACCTAACCATAGTACTAAAGAAGAAACATAAAGTAGATACTAACATTTTTAGTTTTACGACCATATTGTAAGGTTGCAGAATCCCTTGTACAGCAACGTGTACTGTTTTGAGCCTTTTTGACTGCCGTATAAATCAGGAGCTTCCGAGGCAACACTACCTTTGTTCTTTACTTAAAACTGGAAGTGAGTAGTAAATAGTCTGGATTTCTCATCCAAGCTTAATACTCTGTTATCTAACAGGATGCACTAAGTGTTCTGGTACAGCTGCAGAACTCATCAAGCAAATGGAAAGATTACCCGTGAAATCAAGCTTCAAACTTTTATTTTCTCACAATCAATGGGAAAATAATGCACGTTAGATTTATAATGATATTGAGATTGACTGCTTAAATCCTTTTTAAAGTTCAAAGCTTGAAACAGATTGTGCACACAAGCAATCCACAGCAGAGTTTTTAAGCAGGGGCTTGCGATAAAGAAGTGAAATTGGGTTTGACTGAAATGGCCCATCAGTCCCATGTGGATTTAGCAGGAAGATTTCAGGCTCAAAAAGACAGCGCTTTAGAGAAGCATCAAGCGTTGGTTTCACATCACCTGAGATTGCTCTATGGAGTCTGTCTTCTGGGAGACATGAAGACAAGAGGCTCATTAAAAATGAGCAGCACCAGGAAGGGTGATTGAGCTTCAAGTACACTTGTGGTTTTTTAGCTTGAAGAGTTTAAAGGTGAAGATGCATTTTAAAAGCGCTACTGGCAGATGAGGAGAATGCTGTCAGCTTTCTCAATGAAATGCCTTTAGATATAGATAAATAGCATAGTGCAGTGTTTTTTTGACATCAGAAAAAAAAAAAGAAAAAAACCAACTTCCTCGGCTCAGAGTGTCCTGATGGTTAGACAAAATGGTAATTAATCTCTTAGCTATCAAAATTGAGTGCGATGAAAGAGATTGTCTTCAGTTCTGCTGTGTGACTTCTGAGCCAATGTTAACCTTCTTAAAAGTTGAAGAAGCTGGAAGAGAAACTTTGGGGATCACTTGAAGGACAATCTTCTCAATGCAGTCTGGTTTGCTTTGGGTCCATTGACTTAGAGCTGAGCTTTTACGTGTTCTAAGACTTGGAGCTATTTTGCATTGGTTTTTTTTTTTTTTTTTTTTTTTTCAGGTTAGGAAAAAAAACTGTAATGATACTGAGCTTTGAAGTGAGAGATTAGCTTACTTGCTGCTTATTCTGATCTAACCTGAGGCATATAATGTGCCAGCTTATGTCACCATGATGGGTACAGTCATAGAGAGGTTGTACAGTGGGTAATGTAACATATATGTTTATTCTGTGACAGCATGAGAATTATTTGTCGATGTCTGTTTACTTAATGTAATAAAAGGAATGAACAAAGTTAGTTTGGCCTGCAAAGTAAAACTTCCCTTTCTTTTTTCAGCTGGAGATCATATGGGGATTGGTCTGAATGGTCTATAAAGACCTCTTCCCACCTAAAGCATTCTGTGGTTCTGAGTGTTCTTTAACTTGATCTGAACTTCATGTGAAAAATCTGTTGAAGCAACATTTTTTTTTCTTGTAGTCTAATGGCATGATAACTAACTGAAAGCTGATTTGTTTGTGAAAACCTCTATTGCTTTTGGCAGAACTACAGACAAAAGAACAATGGCCTCTTAACATGTCTTTTATTCTTGACTCAATCTAAGCATGTCCATTTCAACATATCACGTAGTAGTTGAGGAAAAACTTTTCTAGGGGAATAAATGAATTGTGTATTAATCCCTAATTGAGAATGAAGATGTTGAATTTTAGTAATTCCATAAGAGAAAAAAAAAAAAAAAGCTGTTTCTCATAATTATTAAAGGACCACGGTGGAAATTGGGGTGTGCCAGGGCCATGTGCCTATGGCCATATGTATGAAATGGCTGCCAGCACTGCTGGTCCTGAACTGGACTGGGTCAGGCTGCAGGTTCCACAGTCTTAGAGTGGATGAAGCATGGCAAGGCTTCTCCTCCTGACAGACTGAAAATCTATTGCAATGTTTCCTGAATGGATATTAGAGAATGGTCCAGTGTGATCCCATAATCCCAGTATTGATGATAGTATGTTTCTTAAACTGTGCCTCCTTTCAAGTAAGGTGTAATTGCAGGAGTGAGTAGACCCTTTGTGATGGTGGATTTTGGATGTGAGGTTTGCATTTTATACCTTTCCTAAAAGTTTCTACTTAAGAAAAAAAACAACCAATAACCAAAACTAGAAAGACTCAATATCCCCACTCTGTTCCTTCCTTCTGAGTTGTGTTTTATTTCATCTCAGATTTTCCAATCTAATGTTTCTTGAACATAACCTGTGCACTTCTGCACTCATTCCTAAATGTCTTTTCCCTCTTTCCCTCTTTCTCTCCCCTCGACAAAGCCTTCATGTGCTGGATTTTAACGATATACAAAAATGGGCTGAGGTGAGGTAAGCAGTTCTTCAGCTAATCAGTTTCTGAAGTGCAATTAATTTGGAGCTTCTGAAAGCTTTATTTCCTATACTAGCGTTGTGTTGTGTATTTTACTATCATTTTCAAAATAGAGGTGTGATGTCTAATCCATTAAGAGGTACTTAAGGTTAACTCATCAGGAGAGAGCATCACCTTTTGCATATCTTACTGCAATATTTATTTCTGTTCCCCTCCCTACCTTCCTGTATGTCCTTCTCCATTGTAAGTAAAGGGGGAAAAAATAGCTCTCCCTCACTTCTCTCCTATATCATCTCATTTTTTTTTTTATTTTTTTGCTAACCAAGATGAATGAATGCTTTTACACATGGGGCTTTTTGCACTCCTAGGAGGTAGCTATAAAATAAATTAAGGGAATTGTATGGTATGAACTATATGAACTTGGTGTTCTGTTGCTTTTGTTTTTCTCAGGGGATTTTTTCCACAACCACATTGTCTTTTGAATTTTTAATTTTATTTTTTAAGTGTGGGGAAAGACGATTTCTTTTTTTGGTTATTTGTAGGCCAAAGGTTTATCTTGAAACATTTCAGGGAGGTTATGAAAGAGACTTCTATGTTTTGAAGCATAATTTGGTCATGCTTGTAATAAACAGGATGCAAAGCAGTATTCATTTTGGAAGTGGTTTTGATCACTTTGGGTCAGCTCTGAAGCACGCGTGCATCATCTTTCTTTTGAGACCAGCATGCCCAGTAGGATTTTCTTAATAAGCTACGTGTGGTTTAAGTATGTATGTTATAAATTGGCCTTCTAATAGTTCTCAAATAACTATTCTTAAGTACTTATTTAATATTCTGAGGAGACTTTTTCTTATAACAAAGGACTGTTTAGAAATATGTTTAGAAATCCTTACTTAATCAGATTGAATGTTTGACTATGTCTTTTGGTAGACATTTTCTCATTATTGGCATCTATGGCAGGGATATGGTTCGTATATGTAAGCATACTTACCAATGTAAGCCATAACATGAATTAAGAAAAGCTATCAATAATATTGCAAAATTGACATTAAAAAATGCCTGAAATCAGTCTTTTATCATTAGTGAGTTGTATTTGTTCTTCTGTCTTGGTATTTAGAATGTATTTAAATGCACGTTTTCAGAGGAAATTGTTCCGTTTCGGGGCTTTTATGTTAAGTGTCTAGAGTCCACATTTTGAATTATTCTCGGTATCTATTAGGCAAGTGTTATTTTGTAGAAGGTGTTCTCTTCAGCTAAACTTGGGCAGGTTGCCAGGGGAAGTTAGAACTGACAGATATTTCTTCCTAAGAATGTAACTTTGCTGTAGTATCCTGTGTCACCAAAACTGAAATGTTTCTGGAGACGTTTGTGTTGATTCAGTTGCTGTCAACTAAGCGGAAGGAGAGAGAACAATTGTAAATGTTTTATGAACATACGGTGAACTTTTGAAGTCTCATAAATACCAACTTTAAATGTTTATTTGCAACTGTTGTTTTGTTTTGTTTTTCCCTGTATTGTGTCATTATTACCTGTGGTACTGCAGAAATCAGGTCTGGGAATTCAGGAATCTCAAAGATCACACCATCTTCTACATGTGTCTTTGTAAAATTATGTATCGTTTTCCATTTGTTATTCCTCCCTTACACCCAGAATTAGTATCTGGCCTTCCTTAGTTGCAAACTACATCCTTTTACCTTATCGTCTTTGCTCTGGCTCATGAGAATTTTTCCAGGTAATTTTTACATGTTCTGCCTTTTCCAGAACCCTTTCTGACATCAATTCTGTTTTCAGAATTGTGAAGCATGTGTTTTTTTAAGCTCCCTGACCACTGCAGCACTGTTTTACTGCTCTGAACGCTTTCCTCTCGTACTAAGCCAGAGGTCGGTGTGTTTGTGTGTGCTTAGAATCTATCCACAGAACAGACTCCAGGAAGGCCATTTTGTCTGGTTTTAAATAAGTTCTTAAAACCCTCTGTTTAGGCTGCTGTGTTTAGTTCACTTGGAGCTCTATGGGCTCCACCACTTACTGATTTCACAGAGGTGAACATTTTTGTATTGGACAATGTTTGTCTTCATCCTTCCTTTGATAAAAGTGATGCAGTGAATTGGGCCTAGAAATAGCACTTTCAGTTTCTTACATTAAAAACTGTCTGCTGATTCCAACCTTTGCTTTATGCGTTAGCCAGTCTGTAATTTAGACAGGCACTTTATTTTCCACTTAAGGATTTCTTCTTCACCCTCAAAGGAGCTGCTGTTTTTCTTCCAATGTGGTGGTTTGAAACCTGATTGCCACATCCCCTGCTTCTCAGAACAGCTTTAACTGAGTGTCAGGATGCCATAGCCACCCCCAAATCCACAAGGGAAGACATAAAAGCAAGCACAATGCAGCGTCACTATCATCTTCCTAAGCAGGGAGTCCTGAGCCATATCCCTTGGGGCTGAAAGCTGACTCATGCACAGCTCAGTCAAGCATTAGCAGTTGTGTTTTGTGGCATTTTTCAGTTCTGTCAGTGCCATGGGCATTCACCAGCATAGTTCTCCTAGGGGCTGAGGCTCCAACTGTTGTACGCAGAAAGAGGAGATTCAATGCCTTGTAGGAGATTTATCACCTAAGAAGAGATTAATATTTCATAATCAGAGCTCCCTCATATCCCATGTTTGAGACACCCTGCTTTCTAATCAAATTTCAAGACCCTGAATTCAGCTTCAGAGGCTAGCTGCGTTGTACTTACTATGTAAACATATTTCCAATATAAAAATACAGAGTAAACAAAATTCAAAATACTTATGAGATAAAAAATAATACTAATAAGAGGATAGAGTATACTCATCTTCTTAGTTCACTAAATTCTTTGTGCAACAGAATTCACAGCATTGTAGCAGGCCAGAAACCATAAGGTTTTGCTTTTTTTTTTTTCTTTCTTTCCCCTAGGCAAAATAAAAGCCCTTGTATCTGGCACGGTAGCCATGTGCTCATGAAAATTGCAAGTTACAGCACTTGTATATTTGGCAGCAAATTTTTGCCGGAAGCTTTATATTGACCAGAGATCTTGCAGTATGTAGAGTATGTACAGTATGATAGAAATAAAGTGGCCAGCATAACTTGAACTTCTTCTTTTTTAGTTTTTGTCGCTTAATTCAAAGTTTTTCAGAGGGTTTCATAACAGTTTTGATATGGAGTTATACTCCATAATACTATGGCATAGCTATTACTGAACTAAATTCAGTGGTAGAGGATGACTACATCAGGAAGAATAGGTTCTAACGGACTTTGTTGCCTAGTGTATGTCAGTTCAATTCCTTCTAGGAATCCCAAAATACCTATTATGTGCAGAATAAGACAAAGAACCCAAACAGGCTACATATACCCTAGACTGGCCTTCCAGTACTTGGAGGGAACATATAAACAGGAGGGGGACCAGCTGTTTATGAGGGTGGATAGTAATAGGACAAGGGGGAACGGTTTTAAACTGTGACAGGGGAGGTTTAGTTTAGATACTAGGAGGAATTTTTTCACCCAGAGGACGGTGACACACCGGAACAGGTTGCCCAAGGAGGTTGTGGATGCCCCATCCCTGGAGGCATTCAAGGCCAGGCTGGATGTGGCTCTGGGCAGCCTGGTCTGTGGCTGGTGACCCTGCACATAGCAGGGGAGTTGAAACTAGATGATCACTGTGATCCTTTTTAACCCAGGCCATTCTATGATTCTGTGATTAGCTGTAAATATTTTAGTCAGTCTGAAAATCATCCTTTAAAATACAATTTGGCTACCCAAAGTGTAATGCCTGTGTAACAAGCAGGAAATCTGCTTTGCTTTATTAAACTACATAACAAACAACACGTATTTTAGTTGTTAAACCAAATTACAATAAATAGCTAAAAACTAGCAGATTTTCTCAAGTATTCTAGCTGATTATAAGCAGCCACCTGTTTTGGCAGTTGTTCTGTTTCAAAGCAGTGCAAAGAATGAGAAACATGAAAAAACTGTGATAATTTTTCAGATTTTGCTATCCCTTTGTTGATATTATATATAGATTTTTTTTATGAAGTGGAAACCTTGTATTATGAGAGCATGGTGACTAGACAATAGGCAAAGCACTGCAGGCAAAGGCAGGATGGCACGAGTAGATTCAAATGTGGGGTTTGCCAGGTGTTCAGATCCGTATGTAAAGAACTTTGGTTCATTTGTAACTGAATCTGTCCTGATTCTAGCAGAAACAGTTGATTATTGTTAATTATTATTAATAGTCTATAAACTTACCTGTAAATAATTTCAACACATATATAACCATGTATACTAGTTTAATATATGAAACACTTTTCAAAAAATCACGTCCGTGTGAAGTCTTCATTACTATTCATCTTCTCCTTAGTGTTGAAATTTTTTCTTCCAATTGAAGATTGAAATTACCATGGCTTGGTGTCTGTGCCATTAAAGATGTTATATATGCTGGCTAACACGGTTTGATTACCTGTAGTAACCCTTTTTGGTACAGTTCAGTTCTTAGTTGTAGGTGGAAGTGGCCTAGGATTAAAAGGAGAAGTTCAGAATTCCTCAGGAGCTCTTCCTGAGCGAGTGTGAAGATTTGATGCCCATTTTTGAGAGAGCTATAAAATTGTAAATTCACAAATGCTTCAAGGATGTAAATGGTGAAGAAAAAAGATGAAATCCTGACAGTGATTGAGCTATTGACTTGCAGGAGAAATGAAGAAAAACAAGCGGTGAGAAGCAGTCCTGTGTTGACATACAAATAGTCAGACAAGTAACGGTTTGTTATCATCCATCATCCTGTTTATCCATGGTTTTGACATCTTCCTAAGTAGTGAGAAGGGAGAAGCTTCTAGCAACCATACTGGATCACAAGACCTTCTGTTTCTCTCGGGTATTGGACATTTTGTAGCACTTGGCTCATCTTTTAGAGAAGATGAAGAAAATACCATGAACTTACTGCTAGAGATCTGTGTGATGTAATGAGGTAATGGAGCTAGCGCATAAATTCATTGGTGCTGTGTTTGAAATGCGAACCCAAATCCATAATTGCTACCATTGGGGTGTATATTTTTTGCAAAACTTGACTATGCTGTGTGCTGTATAACATGATACTTTGTCATGTTCTAGCATCATTTGCAAAACATTTGCAAGTAAACTACCTTTTGCTTCACCTGTGATTTGTTTGGTTTTGTATTTTTTTTAAAAAAGCTGTCCCCTGAAAGTTATGTTTTGCTTTTGCATCTGAAAGTTACTCTGTGGCTCACTTCAACTGTATCAAGTAAGATTTATGTGGGAGTTAGAACAGCTGTGCAAATGGCTGTGGAAAATTTTATCTCTTCCCCCTAGAAATGTTACAGATGTCACTTGATATACTATAAACCTACCTATTTTATTTCTGAATTTGTTTAATTTTGGAAGAGAGAGCTTACATCTGTTGTTATCATTGAGGTGAAATGTCAGAGCATGGAGCTGTCAGTTCTTCCATGGTTTTCTGTTCCCAGTGAGCTCACTAATTGAAATCTGTGCGCCTACAAGGATACAGAAAGGTGCGGTAGCCAGAGGTGCTAATTTCCCTGACATATCTAGAGCTAATGAACTTTCTATACGAGAATGTCTTAGAACAGAGAACAGTATAGGATAACCTTCATGCAAGCCAATGGGGCAAATGTGTTATGTTTGCAAAATGAATTTCCATTAAAAATTATATGCCTGCAGAGTACTTGTCATGAATGACAACTATAAGCTAGGAGTACTTATTAAAAAGGCTGGACTTCAGTTAGGTGAAGCTTGTCAGATGTAATGATATTTTGTCTTATGTAATCCTATTTTCTTGATAAGGTATTCTCTAATGCTGTTTATAATGTTCAAATCTCTTTTAAAGCTAAATTTTGTCTTTTTCCTATCTTAGTAAGGGTTGGCAAGACTGAGACTGATATTTGTACGGACAGATAGCAAAGATGATGAATAGCCCAGAAGTTTAGTTTTGTTTGAACAGCTGCAGTATTTACTTTAATGTGGACTGAAATATCCATGACTGGGGTAATATTTGTTTTCCTGGATAGGCAAGATGTCATTCTCCACTGGAGTGAAACATCAAACATCAAAGAAAATGTAGAAAACAGAGCTTATAACCCTGTGTTAGTCTGCTACTAGGGGAAAAAAATGTGAGAAAGCTGGACAAGTTTTCTTGTGGATAGGATAGAAGTTTTTCTATGTCCTTGTTGGTAGTGTTAGATTCCATTGTCCTGAATTCTTGAAATGAGATTTCTCCCTCACCCGGCTTTCATCCACCTGCTTTGACCCTTGAGATTGTGTTTTCATGACAAGTTTTTTGTCCTCTCAGAACTGATAGTTAATATGTTTGCTTTTATTAAAGAACATTAAAAAAATTATACAGCCTGCATTGAATTGTGTTGAATTTGTTGAGACTCGTAATCTGTTACCTGCATGTTATGTTAATCTTTTCTGTGTTTATTTTGCAGGATGCTGTACTTTCGATGAGCCATTTAGCACCTGTGGCTATAGTCAGTCAGATGATGATGATCTTAACTGGGACCAGGTGAACACGCTGACAAAACCCACCTCAGATCAGTGGATGCCTTCTGGTCGGTCTTTTATTTTGCTTTTTTCTCTTTGATGCTAGCTTTTGTATTTATTTGGCATTTCTTCACAATGTTAGTATTATGATGTGACTTTGTCCAAATCTTTTTGATTGTAGTACTCAGATCTTCAGAACAGCTCTTGTGAGGGATGTTCTGCAATGCAAAGGCTTTCTTTTGCAGTGCAATTTCTAAAATAAAGGTTAGAAAGTAGGAGTAGAAACATTGGGGAAAGCAGAAAGAATACAAAATGATGTCATGAGAAATGAAGATGAAGCAGTGCTAGAATGAGGCAGACAGGACTGTGTAATGGGGAGACTTGAAGAGAGGGAACAGTGAGTGATAAAACAAAAATGGCCTGAGGGATTTTTGCTCAAAGTGATACTAATCAAACTCTGTTCTGAAAAGAAATGTAGAGTGAAAAGGAGTAAGAGAAAAAGGAGCGGAGAGATATACCAAAACAAACTGTCTTGGTAATATTCTTCTTGTTGTGTTTTGAAGACAGTTGCGATACTCTTATTTAATGCTTTGTGTACTGTGTGTAGGTGAACCTAATTCCATAGCAACAGCTTTTGCATTCTGATGAACTATAAACTTGTTCTGGTAACACAGTCTCCTTTATCATGTCAATCACACAAATACAGGGTAATCTGACCACTGACTTGAAAATATTAAACCTAAAATCAGTTATTCTGTATGTTCTGTATACAGAATAACTTATAACTTACAGTTATTCTGTATATTCTATATAGTTAACTGCTACCTTGGATTTCTGGAGGGTGGACTTTGAATTATTCAGAAGGCTAGTAGGTGAAATCCCCTGGGTTTCAGTCTTAGAGAGTAAAGGGGTCCAAGATGGCTGGTCGCTCTTCAAGAAGGAAGTCTTAAAGGTGCAGGAGCTGGCTGTACCCCTGAGCTGCAAAATGAGCCTGTGGGGAAGAAAACCAGCGTGGATGAACAGGGAACTATTCTTGAGGCTCCGGGAGAAAAAGAGAATCTACCTCCTGTGGAAGAAGGGCCGGGCGACTCAAAGAGAGAAGTTGTTAAGATGTGTAGAGAGAAAATCAGAAAGGCAAAAGCCCAGCTTGAACTCAACCTGGCTGCTGGGGTTAAAAGGAACAAGAAACCCTTTTACAAATACATCAACGGTAAGAAGAGGACTCAGGAGAATCTTCATTCTTTACTGGATGAGGCTGGGAATGTGACCACTGAGGATAAGGAAAAGGCAGAGGTTCTGAATGCCTTTTTTACGTCTGTCTTTAAAGGTCAGACCAGTTATCCTCAGGTACTCCACTCTCTGACCTGGTAGTCTCGACTGGAGTGCGGACAGAACTCCCCGCAATTTGGGAGGACACAGTCAGAAACCTACTACTCCAACTGGACTGTCACAAGTCCATGGGGCCAGATGGGATTCACCCGAGAGTGCTGAGGGAACTGGCGGAGGTGATAGTTGAGCTGCTTTCCATCATGTATCAGCGCTCTTTGTTCACTGGTGAGGTCCCAGAAGACTGGAGGCTTGCCAGTGTGACTCCCATCTATAAGAAGGGTTGTAAGGAGGATCCGGGGAACTACAGGCCTGTTAGCCTGACCTCGGTGCCAGGGAAGGTCATGGAGCGGATTGTCTTGGGGGAAATCACACGGCATGTGTGGGACAACCGGCGGATCAGGGCAGGTCATGCTTGACCAACCTGATCTCCTTCTATGATCTAGTGACCCATCTGGTAGATGAGGGAAAGGCTGTTGATGTAGCCTACCTAGACTTCAGCAAGGCCTTTGACACTGTCTCCCACAGTATTGTCCTGCAGAAGCTGGCAGCCCATGGGTTGGACAGGTACGCTCTTGGCTGGATAAGAAACTGGCTGGAAGGCTGGGCCCAGAGAGTGGTGATGAATAGAACTAAATCCAGCTGGCGGCCGGTCACGAGTGGTGTTCCCCAGAAGTTGGTGCTAGGGCCTGTCCTCTTCAGTATCTTTATTGATGACCTGGATGAGGGCATTGAGTGCACCCTCAGTAAGTTTGCAGATGA
>JAOWBP010002052.1:37707579-37731080 GCA_028571105.1 Tragopan temminckii | reverse complement strand
AACTTGCTGAGGGTGCACTCGATTCCATCATCGATGTCATTGATAAAGATGTTAAAGAGCACTGGTCCCAAGACAGATCCCTGGGGGATGCCACTCGTTACTGGCCTCCACCTGGACGTAGAACCATTGATGGCCACCCTCTGTCTGTGGCCTTTCAACCAATTTCTTATTCATTGAGTGGTCCACCCATCAAATCCACATCCCTCCATTTTGGAGATAAGGATGTGGTGGATATAGATGTGAGTAGCCTCATTCAATAAAATGGTGTGGTGCTCATTGCAGGTATAGCACAGAAACACAGCATTGCTGAAGTTGGAAGAGCCCTCTGGGTCCATCTGGTCCAATCCCTGCTCCAGCAAGGTGCTCAGGCCCACGTTAGCGTTGTTTCTCTGTTCTTGTAAAAAGTGCTTATATATAGATAGATTTTGGTCATTCTGTTCCATGATTTTTGTTACATTTCTGTGAATGACAAAAGCTTTCAGTTGTCAAGGTATTTTTTTTCAAGTATGGGAGAGCTAGAACTGAATTTTAAATTGCTTTTATAATCTGGTTTTTACTTCTTTTGAAGCAGTTTCTCCTTTTTTTAGGTAGAGCTGGTCACAAAAATAAGTTCTCCTGTGCTGCAGTTAACAGAAAACCAACCACCTACTGTTCAGCCTTGTGATCAGGGAATTATTTCTTCTCAGTTGGTCTCCTATAGTCAGACACCAGGTGTAACCCAGTTCCTAATGCATTTCCAGTTCTTGGTGGCAAATGATGTCTGGCAAGGTCTCATATTCCTCTCGCTTGCCTTGAATATCTTTCTTAGCATGAAATATGAATTGCCCGGTTGAGCGGTTGTACTTATTATAAACAGTGTGCAAAAGGCTAATTTAGAATTGTAGAATCATAGAACTATAAAATTCTTACAGTTGGAAAGAGTCCTTAAAGGCCATCTAGTCCAACTCCCCTACAACGAACAGGGACTCCTACAGCAGATCAAGCTGCTCAGAGCCTTGTCCAGCAGCATGACTTTGGATGTCTCCAGGGATGGGGTTTCCACTGCGTCTAATTTCCAACGAACAGACTTTCAGAGAGCTGCAAACTAGTGAGTGGTTGCATTAGTGTTTGGGCAGCTATTTGGAATTTCTCATCAGATAGAGCCTTCAGCAGAGGAGAACCCACCTGATGACCAGACAGACTGGTAGGATAGAAATCTATCTGGCCCGTGCGTCTTTACCTCATCAATTATAAATGGTTTGTGCTGGCTTTGGGGGTCTTCAGCCCCCCACATGATACATCTCTAGCCTATCCTGTCAGCTCTTATTTATGTGGACAAGTCCATGCCAGCTTCCATTGTCTGATGAGTAAAACTGCACGCGTCACTTTGTGTGACAGTTTATCCATCTCCCTTTTCTCCATAAATCTCATTGATGACAGCCATCTAGTAGTGACAGACTTGGACATGAAAATGAGAATGTAAAGGAGTAGAGGACTTGCAAAATGTCCTATTGGTGGTGAGGTTCAGAGACTTTCTGTAGAAGCAACTTCAAACTCTTGAATCTTTAAATTGATTGACTGGGAGCCACTGAGTCCTGAGCCTGTGAATCTTTGGGCTACTTCAGCCGTGAGTTCCCTGGGGGAGTTTTTACAGCATCTTTAAACTGCACCCCAAAACTAATAGTAACACAGTGAGTTGGGTTGTGCTTGCTTTATGAGCTCTGCCGAGCTCCATTGCTCCTGGAGGTCTTTGTGAACAGCTTGAGATGCTGCCTTCTCTTTAGATTTCATGACCTTTAGCTGATTTTTCTTCTGTGGTTCCACTCCCACTCATTGCTTTATCACGTTACATATTTCTCAATTTGAGGAAAGCCTTAATCTTAGCAGTCTTCTTAACTGTTCCTGTATTTGAACTGCGTGAGGTTACATTGTCGAAGAGGCAGCTCCTTGGCTCACACTTCTCATGTCTATGTACGTGGGAGTGGACAGTCTGGCATGTAGTCAGGTGCTTGATGTGGGATTATTATATTTATACTGTATTCATATTTTTTTTTGCCAAATGTTGAGGTTTTTGTTTGTCGCATTCTCTTTTATACGTATTTTGAAGAATTTTCAATGTTAAACAGAGTTGGATGGCTCTTGAGGACAGTGTTTTGTGAACAGTGACTTTGTGACTTCTCTTATTCTTTTACTTAAGCTGATATGCTGAAGGATATTAGTGAATTCATTTTTCTTAAATGAATGGTATCTTATTTTCCTGGTTGTTTCCTGAAGTCCAGTTTAGCCAGATGTTTTACTGCAGTTTGTTGAGTTGGTCAGGTTTTCCAGCAGAACTTTATGAAGACAAAAAATTTTTTTTAAAGGTTCAGAAGTTTAAAAAAAAGAAAAAGGAAAAAAAAAAAAGCTAGGGGATGAACAGAAACTTAAATGTGCATCTTTAAAATAAATAATAACTTTGAAACTCAGTCACAAATTTTGGAAAGAAAACAGTTTCTCAGTTCTTTTTTCTGTAAAGTTTTTTATTTAAAGAAAAAAAAATAAACTCTGGTATTTAAAAAATGCAAGATATGAGAACTGTTTTTTAAAAGCTTCTAAACTTTAATGAAATGTGAAAGTCCATCCTTAGGCACTAAAATCTTCTTGTGCCTTGGTCTGGTATCTCTCATTTTGTCCACTTCTTTTGCTTTCCTCTTCACTTTAATAAGCGATCACATGTGCACCAGCTAAATGTCTGATAAATCTCCAGGCAAAGCTGGGTTGACTTGTGTGGAACTGACTTTAAAAATATTTGATGGAACATTGCTTCAGTCTCTGAATACTTGTCAGCTTAGATTTATTACAGCTGCTCCCATTACAGAGATGTGCACTTTGGTCCTTAGGGATCTTTCCCTCTCTGTTGCTGTGTAGCCCAGGCTCTTGTGATGTCACAGCCAATCAGTTTCTCACTCTGATGCTTTCAGTCCATCCCAGCGCTGTTAGAGTGACTTAGCACCCCAACTTCATCTTTCTATGGAGGAGCATTTTCTTGATTGAAAGCACTTTTTGTTTTCATCCTTTACTATCTGTTGATGAATCATGTTCTGTATATCTTTGAAATAGATGAATCAAATGGCAGTAACTTTCATTAATAAGTATCATTTATACACTTGACTATATTTCATGTAGGCACATCCAAAGTTTATCAATGCATAGGTAGATAATTATATACAGATTTTGTGGGAGAAGGAATGATGGAAGATGATTTTGAAAATCTGTAATAAGCACATCAAGTTGATGAAATTGTTTATTCTTAGAGATGGCTGATCTTTTATTTTCAAAATTTGAACAAACATGCTCTGATTTTCTTAAAACTGTAGCTGGCACTCCATGCAGCTTTGTAACTATGACTTGTAACAATATCCTTACAGATGCTTTGTGACTTTCTGAAGCAAGCGTGGACTCTAATAATCAGTAGGAAACTGATTTTTTGCAAATAGGAGGATTGAGGTGGGACCTTACAAGAGTGTAAGCAGAGACTTAGTTACATATCTTCTGTTGATGATGCTGCAAAGGAATTCTTGTTTTTTAACAAAATCTCCTTTTAGACAAAGATGCTAGTGACTTCTGGAGTGGAGTCAATAGGAACTGACAATAAATTAACAACAATATTAATTGAAAACATTGAGTAGTAATATACCAGGGGAAAAATAAATTATAGCTGATCTATTTCTATATTTGATTCTCAGCTGGCTTGAGAAAAAGGTCAGGACAGTAGCCAACCCTAAACTTGCAATAAATGTACTTATTGTTCACAGTGATGTGAAAAAGTGAATTTCCTAATGCCTTGACTGAAAGTATCATTTCACATTTCAATCTGTATCTCTTCTCTTCCCTCAGGACAAAATTCCCCCCACCCTCTACCTTTTCATGCATTTTTGTGGTAAAGTTGTAGGTCAAAACAGCAAAACCTTTTAGTGTTACTGGTCATTTGTGCTATTTAAAGTTGTTCAAAGTGGAGCCCCATAGAGCCAATCATTTATCGCTTTAAAGTGGACTGAGTTAGCACAATGAGGTCAGATAGAAGAAAATTATTGAAAGAGCATTTGTTTTCAACCCACTGGTAAAAGCATGCAAGCTGGCTTGTTACCAGCCCTTGTCAAAGAAACTTTAGTTGACAAACTTGAACCCAGTTATGATCCTGACATACAGTGCTGAGCCATCCTCTGCTTTGTGAGCCACTGAGCTTCAGATTGACCTACTTTATCTGACAAATTTCTGATTTTCTTCTGTTCAAAATGAGCAAATTGAGAATTCAGTTTCAGGAAGAAGCTAGGTGTTGTTTGTTTGTTTGTTTTTCCTGGAACCAAATGGTATTGATTGCAAATGTATTCTCCGATTACTTTTCTAACGCTGTTTGTTCAGTGCTCTAGACTTCTATCCCATGAATAAAAGCATGAGCAGAGAAGAAATATATATTAAAAGATTTTTTTTAAATTTTACTGGAAAAATGTCCCAGCGAATATGATATATTCAAGGATTTCAGTCTACGCTCTGAACCTCAGGTGAGATGGAGAAGGAATTGGACCTTATGTAAAATCTGTAAGATTATAAGAAGAAATCTGTAATGCTAGGAGTGGAAATGGAGGAAAAAGTACCAGCGTTAACAGTCTTTTACTGCTGATTTTCTCGTGTGAATTCCCTCCTCTCGAAGGAGAGCGTAATTGCTACTACAATGCATCTCTTATCTCAGAGGATGCTGGACTGAGGAGGGCATATGATCTCTGAGGTAACTAGACCATTGGAGTTCTTCTGATAAAATGATGGTGGTAATTTTAATTTCAACTGAAAGCATAATGACTACCTGATGTTCTGAATGTTATGGTGTGGGACTCCTTTTGGTAAGCAGACTTTGGAACAGCAGCATGGTGTTCCAGCTTCAGTGTCATTGCTGTCTCAGAGCATAACTGGCTGAGCCACCTTGGTGTGGGTGGCCAGCAAGGCCTGGAGGCTGCAGCTGTACCCTGCGCACATGTGCTGTGTGTGCTGGTAGCGTGTTCTCTGGGATGAGTCTTCATATCACTGCCACAAGATTTTCTCCTGCTGCCTTCCACCCATAGCTGCTGTCTTAGAAGGGTATTGAGTTGAACACTTTGTGCTAAGTGTGAGACCACTTCGTTTGAGTCAGTTTCCAGTCTTCATTGCTAACATTTCCTGTGCTGTTGGTTCATTGTCTTTTACGTGTACCTTAGGTTTTCTGCTGCGTGAAATGCGCTTCTGTTGTGTATTTCATACCAGGCCTAAGAGCAGCCTAACCTGACCTGCTGTGTCATGTTTATATTTTACTGTTGTCTAATTTTGCCACTAAGATTTCAATTGAAACTTCTGTGCTTGCAAGACTGTATTAATCTATTCAACTTTAGTAGACGTTTAATATTGCAGACATAAAGCTCTATTATGAAGTTGTTTCATCTTATTCTCTCAGGTGACTTCAGATTGCTATTTAGTGATAGTCTTTCAGCCACCAGAGAGGATCTACAGTGTGGGGCATTTCCTTTTGGGAAAACATATTTTGTATATTTATAGTAATGGACTGGAAGTTGTAAACTGGATTTAATTTTAAAAAAACTTCACGTTTCTCCATTGTTTTCCTCCATCTTGGCTGTTTGTTGTTGCTTTATTTTTAATCGTGCCTGATCCACCCTTGAGAGATAGATGTCTGGTTTAGCTCCAACCACAATATTTTTATTTATTTATTTTGCTAATATGGAAAAGAAAGTAGTGTATTCAGATCCAACTAGGTGATTTCCAAAGACACATTTTCTAGGATTTGAAAATTACAACCTGGATTTGATGGTGTCCTGAAATTTACTGGCTGAAGTGCTGCAAGCTTGAAGTTATTTAGAACGCATTTAGTTTCTTCAGGATCTGGAACTACTACGTTATTTTTAAACCACTATTTCAAGCTATTAAGGGCTTTTTAACTGGTCTCTGTAGTGTTGTTAACTGGCCCCAGCTTATTCCAGTTTTGCAGATGTAGTTAGTAGGCAGCTGGTAGGAATGGTGACAGAAAATATTTAGACATTCGCAAGATGCAATAGTGCTATTTGTCAGTAGCTAGACAACACCATGAAGACAAAATTTGCTATATAAACTTAATTTTCCTGTGATTTTTGGCTCTTCATTGTGAGAAGCAGATGCTCAGAGCTTTTTTTGATATGCTTGCAAGGCAGACTTAATTAGATAATCATTCACCTGATGCTTGTGTGAAACTCCATTGATTACACTGTGGTTTTCTGTGCTGGCGGTGTGTTCAGTAAAGTGTTTGCATACATCCAATTTTATACCTCCATTGTAGGCTTCAATTGCTTCCTACCTAGCTTAAAATCATAATTAAGTAATCAATTTCAGATTTTGTATGCAATCTGGGCCAACGTTTGGATGTGGTATATGGTTCAAAAAGATCAGTGCAGTCTGACTACAGCCTGTGTAATGGAGGTGACCAAGATGCGTTGCTAGATTTCACTTTGAACTTTGTGTCTATTTTGTCCATTTCTCATCTTTTAACGTCTCCCTCCCCCAGTAATTAGCAATATACTTGTGGTTATAACTAAGCCATTTCATTTCAAAAGGAAGAACTGTTTATTTTCCCTTCTGTGGAGCACCTTTGGCTGTCTCACTGACATCAGCAGGCTGCCTGTTGAGGGAGGAGCAGGTGCCCAACTGTTAGGGCCCTCTTTCCTGTGTGGTTGAGGGACTATTTGTCTTCAGGGGTCCTGCTACGCTGTCACATTTTGAGGTGGAAGATAGGGCTGTCCATGATTTTCAGTCACTGGTAGTTGGTGTGTGTTACTGGGATGTGTTACTTTGTTCACTGATTTAGGTTGTGTGGCAATATGTTGCTCATACATTTCTTTGCTGTGTAATGCTGACCTTACTTTATCCTGTTATATATTTGTTGTCCCATGATCTGCCAGGACATAAAATCTTTTGGCTTAGCTAAAATCTTAAATTTTGCTCTAAGTGCATACGGGTGAAAATGAATGCTGAGAGACTGGAGTCCCATTCAGGTACTCTATAGGGTGCAAAAGTAGCTACAGGAAGAAACACTTGTCCTTAGAAAAGCAAGATATGAAACAAAATAATATCTGATGTTTTGAGGGGTTGAAAGGATCACCTCTATGCACAGCTCTCTCTGTGGAGAGTGTATCTGACTGCAGTACATTTTCCATCATTGTAAAACACCTTTTATGTCTGTTTGGTCATAAATCAGTTTGTAGCCTTTTCTTATTCTAAGTTCGTTCAGGAAACAGCAACAGTTGCTGGGAGAATACCCGCGTTTTTCTTCCCACAGTGTTGTGGGCTAATCCTGGTAGCCACTAGCACAACACAACTGCTTGCTCACTTCCCTTCCACCCAACAGTGGTACCAAGAAAGACGAAAGAATAAAAGCGAGAAAACTTGTGGATCAAGATGCAAGTTGTTTAATAAGCAAGAGAAATGGAGGAAGGAAGAAAACAAAAGCAATGAAAAAGCAATCATGCCCTACCTCCCATGGGCAGACCAATGCCCAGCCAGCTCCCAAGCTAAGGACAGCTAAGTTTCATGAACTTCTGTTTTCTCTTTTAGTATCTGAGCATTTTGTCATATGGCGTGGAATATCTCTTTGATCATTTGGGGTTGTCTGCCTCGTGTCCCCCTCTTGGGCACCCCCTAGTCTATCGCCAATGGCAAAGTGAGAAGCAGAGGAGGCCTTCACACTGTGCTGCATTGTGATGTAGAAGCTAGAACATTGGTTTTAGCAGAGAGGAGTGTTTCAGGTTTGTAACCAATAGGAACTGCTGTGAAGAAAATTAGTAGCCAGAACCCAGTATACAAATTAAACTTGAAATTAGGAACTCTGAATTGCGGAAACACTCGTTTGCTGTGTATCAAGGCATCTCAAGGTCAGACACCATATAACTCTAACTAGATCTCCCTGGAGTCAGGGTGCATGGGGCTCTGAGCAACCTGATCTAGCTGTAGGTGTCTCTGGTCCTTGTAGGGGAGTTGGAGTAGATAGCTCTTCCAACTCAGATGAATTGGTGATTCTGTCATTCTTGGTTGAATGGAAGAATTTTTTGCTCCCCATATTTCTCCATTTAATGATAGAAACTCAAAATATGTAACTTCTTGGGACACACTGTTTAATGTAAGTCTCATGACTTTAACGTTGTTGTATGATGGATGAATTTGGTGATAGAAATGAAAAAGAAAGCAGTTACTAGATCTCTTCAGTCTGTAGTTTGCTTTGTGGTGAAAATATGCTGGGTAATCCTAAACCACTACTTAGTCTTTTATTCCATTGGGGTATAGTTTGCTATTTCAGACAGTAAGATGTATGGAAGAGAACTTCTTACCAGAAAATGAGGTGGAAAGAAGTCGTAAGTGTATAATCACCTTCTCTCGTACTATAAGAGAGAAAGCAAATGCATGCTTTTCTTCTAATAAATCAAAGTCATTGTGTTTTTTCTAACCTCTAACAGATTGTCCAGAGAAGTGGTGGATTGTACTGTCCTTGGAGACACCTAAGGTCAGGCTAGATGGAGCTCTGAGCAGCCTGATCTAGCTGTGGGTGTCCCTGTTCATTGCAGGGCAGCTGGACCTGATGACCTTCAAGGGTCCCTTGCAATGAAAATGATTCTATGATTATACAGACAGTTTATTCTTCAGTGTCAAGTGCTAAAATCTGGTATGTGTGGAGTTATACTGAAATTGAAGTGGTTTGCTCACAGTTTATTTCCCTTGCTGTATGGGTTTGAGTTACTGGGGCTTTTGCTGCCAAAGCAGAACTTTCCTCTTTGGTTTTCCCGGTGGGCCCGAAGGAAGCATATAGCGGAGGAACATATGGAGCAGCACTTTGCTGAGTCCCCAGTCAGTACATGTTATTGTGCGTATTCTCTGTGCTGTTTGAAAAATCAAGAACAAGTGAGAAATTGTTGTTTATGCTGAAATATAAATGTGCTTTATCCCTGCATGTAAGTTGCAGAAGCTTGTTTATATATTTAGTCAGCTAAAGATTCTCTGCCTACTTAGGATCTTGTGTATCTTCCACCTCCGAATCCAAATTTAAATCCAGCACTCAAGGATATCATACAGATTTGTACACTTGCTGGTGGATTGCAGTTCCATAAAACAATGAAAAGATTATGCTTATCTGTGCTTATTCCATCTGTTACAAATCTAATATTAATAATATATATATTTTTTTACTTAAGTTACCCAGCTGTAATCCACTGGAAATTAACTGAAGTTAGAGGTGTTCTCCACTGTAGTATTTCGGAGCATTTCAGGCAACAGAACACATTGGAATGAGTATCAGTTGTGAAAGATGCTGGGATAGGTATATTCACTTTTGCATGGATTTTCCACTGAAATGAAATCACGTTGTAACTTGTTCTTTCCACTGCGGCAAAATCTGGGGCTTTAAACACATAAAATTGTGTAGTGATGGGGTGATGTTTAGGTTCTTATTTAACATTGTGGAAAATTTCCTTAACTGTGCAGTATTTATCAGTGGTAAATTGTCAGCTGTTATTTCCAGCAGGCTGATGACGTGGTCAAGGTTAAGTCTGGCTGGCATCCCATATGTACTTTAAATTTCTTATGTGTTCCCACTTATTCGTAATTGAAAAGCCTGAGATGTTCTCTTTCTTGTTCGGATAGATCAGCAGGGTCAGCTGAAGTTACTCTTGGGTTGTTTTTTTCTTTTTTATTTTTCAGATGTAATTTTATAACTAAATAACCATCTGTGGGTTTTTGTTTTGAAGCACATAAAATAAAATGTGATTCACAAATGCACATTTTTTCTCTGTTACTGCATCTGATGATTAGACAGGTCTTGGACATTAGCACAGACACATATTATGGTTAGCATAAACCATTTAATTACTGTCCTAAATTTCCAAATTGGTCTATAGATGGATGCCTTAATTCATCAGCAGCTGAAGTGAGATAAAGCGAAAGGCTGGTACAATAGGAACACAGATTTCTAACTCTTTAGTATGAGAATGCTTTTCTCGATTTACTGTTTTCTTAAGAGGATTTACTTTAGAAGTAAAAATTGAAGTATTCCTTGAACTGTATCTTTGAAGAACAATTAAACAATATATCTAAACAACAAACAATTTCAAATGTACATCTGTGTGCTGTGCTGAGAATGATTGTAGCTGTCCACTTCTTGTAATAGGATTGCATATATATGTAGTGAATGTTTTAAAATAATCCTTTTTTATTATTTTGCAATATGATAATATTTCTTTTTAAATGAACAACATGTGTGTCTAACATGCATTTCTCAAGAGTCAACAATTTCTGTGAAAGCTATCATGGTGTAATAGCATTGTATGAAAAGCTGCTTTTCTTCATAAACCCTTATATTTAATCCCTCAAAGCAGCAAGCAACATGCTGGCCAGGGAATTAACTTCAGATTGAAGATAAAGAAGAGGGCAAAGTTAATGACAACTACAGAAAGCGGAAAGATATAAAATAATTCAAGTAGGATCATAACAGCTTGCAAAACAGGTTGCAACATTTGCTTTATGAAGAATAGCCAGTACAAAAGTAAGTGTATTTTCTGCATCTGGAGAAAACCGCATTTTTAGTGAATGTATTCTTAAGTTAATACTCTTGTGAACATACAGGAAATAAGTTTGGCTGTGTTTGTTAGGGATGGTATGGGCTAGCTTATAGGCATCAATATATGAATGAGAATAGTGTGTAATGCAAAATTAGTTACAGTGCTGGTGCTTGAAGTTTCTATTCCACGTTATGAGATGCACAAAATTAAGTCTGTTTACTGGGAAACTAAATGAGTACATCTTATTTTTCAGTTGAAACTCATAATGAGAGGTACCAAATTATAGAAGTACAAAAATATTCTTGTTCTCATTACATTTCCCATGTTGCCACAGAAACATTCATTACAAATTCTGTAAGATAAAGATACTCATGAGTTGTTTTTAAGTCCTGTTTCATCAGGTACTTTATGTATGAACCTCATTTGGGTCCTAGGAATTGATGTGATGTTTCAAAACATGTCGGAAGTTAAAGATGGTAAATCACACAGGAATTCACAGCTGACTTGATTGCACTATAAAATGTTTGAAAAGTTCAATTTCTTCCTACAGTAGTTTAATTTCATCTGATTAGAGTAATATAAAATACTGCATGCATTTCTTAGTAGTCAAGGTAAAAGAACTTAAGGGGTGTACAGTGGACAATTTAATAAGTACTGTCATAATTTGGGTGTTGCAGGATCACAGATTGCTGACCTCTATTCTACCTTTACATCATTCTCAGAATCCTAGCATGTTTGAGGCAGGCAGAGCCTGCTGGTTCCCTCTGGGCCACCTCCTGCTCCAGCAGGGCTGCCCAGAGCAGGGTGCTCAGGCTCACATCCAGGCAACTTCTGGAGACCTCCGAGGAGGAGACCCCACAGCCTCTGAGCAGCCTGTGCCAATGCTTTGTCACCTGCACAGCACAGAAGTGCTGCTTGCTGTTCAGAGGGAACCTCCTGATCCAGATTGTGCCTCTTGTCCTGGCGCTAGTCACCACTGAAAAGAAGACTTTGGCCCCATTCTCTTTGCACCCTTCCTTCCGGTATTTATAGACATTGGTGAGATCCCAGATGAGCCACCTCTTTTTCAGGCTGAACGGCCCCAGATCTGTCAGCCTCTCCTCATTGAAGAGATGCTCCAGCTCCTTCATACTTCGAGGACTTTCATTTAGACTTTCTGCAGTGTGTTGATATTTCTCTTGTAATGGGAAGCCCAGAAGTGGACCCAGTACTGCAGATGTGGCCATGCCAATGTAGATTAGAGATAAAGGATCATCTTACTTAACCTGCTGGCACCACTGTTCTCGATGCAGTCCAAGCTGCTATTAACCTATTGTAGCAAGCGCACATTGCAGGCTTGTGTTCAATTTGGCATCCATCCCCGAGGTTCTCTTTTGCAGTGCTGCTTTCAAGTTGGACAGACATGGCAGAAAGTGTTGCTATCAGGAGAAATGGTGCCTCCATAAGAATCAACCTTCCCACCAGTTATTTTTTTAACATGTGAAGGCTGCTCCAAAAGTAATGCCTCCTGTTTTATTATATTGGCCCACGATGTCAGAGCTGGATATTGGTGGTGTGACAGTAGAGGATGAACCTTCTCACCAATGTTCCATTACATGTTGTTGCTATATGACAGATGGAAGCAGAGGGGGGCAATCTGACAGAATGGTGTCTGACATGGAAGTACGTATGAAGCAAAGGTGTGTCATTGAATTCCTCCATGGCAGAAAAAATTGCACCCACTGACATTCAACGTTTGCTGAATGTTTGTGGAGACTAAACAGTGGATGTGAGCACAGTGAGGCAGTGGGTGGTGCATTTCAGGAGTGGCAAACAGTGGTGGTGGGTCACCTCTACTGGTACAGATTTTTGTGAATGTGGCAAACAGGGTGTCTTGTTCATTGCTGGCAAAAATGCATAACCTAATGGGAGTGACTGTGTTGAAAAATAACGTTTTGTAGCTGAGAATTTGCTCTGTCAAATAGTGTTATTGTGCTCTTTGTTTTCATTTCCATGGAAATAATTAGGAGACATTACTTTAGGAGTAACCTATGTATGTTGAGGTTATTCGTCCAGCGTAGAAGAGTAATGTGAGTTACTTCATTTCATATCTGTATTGTGTGAATTCAGAGCTATGTATCTGAGGCCTGCTTTACTGATTAAAACCTAGTGCTAGTAGAACAATACCAGTGTAGCAGTGTCTCAAGTCCTTCCTTCTCAGTGCCTTCCTCTTGCTCTGTCTTTGCTTCAGTTGGTCAGCATTACTTCTTTCGTAAGTTGTCAGAGTTTCTTCATTTCTGAAGATAAGTCTAATACGAATAGTAGGAGATGAAGAATGGCGATTTCCAGCCTGTTGGGAAGAGTCTGAGGTTGTGAGACCTCTGCTTTTGCCCCGTTTCAATGTTTTGCTTCTGTTGTGGTCTTCTAGCCTGAAATTTGGAAAGATTGAAGAATTTTTTCAGTTGTTTTTTCTGAATATTTGTATCTGATTCTTGCTTACACTGGGAGTCAGTGCTGCAAGAAAGGATTAGTTAACAGTGTATATGCCCCTCAATCCTTAGGGGTAGCTGTAGTATCAGTGATATGGGGCTGTCATATACCTGTTTCTCCTTGGGCTGTCAAGTTTGACTTCGGTAATGTCCTGCATGCTTACTTGAGGGGGAAATAATGCAAGACTCCCTGCATTGAACCAGACTTGTTCCTTAAAACATAGCACAAGTACATAGTAGCAGTGCTCAGCATGTATGGGTACAGCACTGCCTGAGTGAAAATGAAATAAAAAAATTATTTGAAAAATGTGCATAGAACTATATGATGATGTAAATGCTACAGTAGCAATGCTACTGTCAAGATATTTTCACAATCAGAAGGGAAGACACCTTCATCAACTCTCCTAGCAATTCTTTACATGACACTTGATCAAGAGTACAGGAACTTCGGATTCTATTTAGAATGTAAACTGGGCTTTTTACATTTCCGCTGGTTACAGAGGGTATCTGTGTACCATAGGTTGCTAGAAAATGCATCAGAAATAAATGCTGCATCTTGATATGTGTTAAAAATTATCTGGCAATTACATGCTTTAACCAGCATCATCTGAATCTCTTGAACAATGAAGTCAGTACATTCTTGAAAGTTAAGTAGGAGATGTTTATTGAAACAAATGGAAGTTATCTATTCCGAGCTTTCCCAGTCTCGGCCAGATACTGGAGCAGGAATAAGCACCACATAAGGGAACACTTTAATGACAGAATCCTCTTATCTCAGAAACCAAGTAATAAAAATAGTTATTATTGTCTGGATGCAGCTAGCTTAGCCTTGGCATTAAGTACCACAAATAAGAATCTGCCTTCTTAAAGAATGGCTAACTGGAGCTCTGCAGGCTGGGAGGGAGAAAGCTGCAGCTTTGTTTTGTACAGAACTTCCTACACAGTTCAAAAGGTAAAAGGCCAGTAATAAGATTTTTGAAGAACTCATGAATATTTCTTTTATATATTTTTCATACCAGCTTACTCAAGGCTCTTACCAAACTAGTTACTATTGTTATACGTGGTAATAGAAGATTGATATGGCTTTTATTTCAGAAAATTCAGTATATTTTTACTGAAGAGCAGGTGGAAGCATGGTCTTGCTGAATATCGTATGAGAGCGAACAAAACTAGGCTGTCTCTGAGTTCATAATGTTCTGCCTTGCTCCTGTGAAAAACCTTGTTTGTGAAATGTTTCCGTGTATGGCATAAGCCACCTGTTTCTTCCTGATGGATTTCAGGATGACATGTACTGGCTTCTCTCTGGAGAGCTCTCTTAAACCATGATGTTTAAGCTATAATGCTAAGCCATTTGCCAGGAATTGCAGAGTTTTTAATAGAAACTTTTGGCTGTAGAAATTGGTGACTCACCTCATTCAACTTACCTACAGGGAGTACTGTGGCATTTGTGCTTTCTCTCTCATTACTTCAGCCTTTAAATCCCAATTAAGCAAAGTATTCTAGTGCAAGCTTATTGTCATGTGGGCAACCCTCATATAGAGGCTCTTCAGATCCTAATTAAGCATGTGTTTGCATGCTGCTTTGAATTTGGTCCTATGTTAGTAATATAGAAGGCTCTGCTCAAATGACAAAGAGGGAGTTTCTGAGCTTAACAATTCTATGCGTAGAGCCAGGTATAGCAATGTGTCTGCATTAGATGCTGTAGATGTTAACACCCACCTACTTGAACCTTCTGAATTTCCAGAAACGTTTGATATGTGTCTTCTAAAATCTTCTTTTCCAAAGTAGTCTTCATTTTCTATTGAAATGATTCCCTTGAGGTTTTTACAAATGTTTTTCTTTTGTATCCTTTCATTCTACAAGGAAAAGAATAACCTGCCAAGTTATTAGCAGTGTAGGTTAAATGAAATCACCTTATCTTCAGGACATTTCACATACCTCGTTATGAATGACAGCATTGGTACTGATTCACTTCTTTCGCTTAAATGCTGTGGTTCTTGTTAACAGAAGCCATGTGATTAGAAACTGAGATGTTCAGAATTGCAGATAATCATCCTCTGACTTCTCTTCACCTTTCTCTCATTTGATGCCCTCATGTATTCTTCTGAGATATTGAAGTTATTTTTGTAGTGTGTGAACCCCTTTGAAACTTGCATGTCCTTATTTCTCAGAAAGCACAATTACAGCTTCATTAGTAAACTATAGTCATGAGATTTTACTGTATTAGTACTAGTTTTCTTATTTAAATATTAACTGATTTTTGTTGTTAGCCAAAATTTTGCTGACTTAAAAGCCTTCAACAACTCAAAGAAACTCAGAGCGATTAACTGTTTTGGATGATCGTGGATACACAAAAGCGCATCCACTCCTTCCAAAGATTCTCTGGTCTATTTTTTGTCATGGGGATGGGTGGTCATATGCATTTGCTCATGGTTACATAAATAAAATACTCAGTGATGGGGCATCTTTATTGCAATTATTATCACAGATGTGAGTTTTTATAAAGGATTTTCAATTATGAAATTAAGTTGCAGAATTAGCCTCTATGAACAGCATAACACTAAAGGTGAAACAGCCTATTATTTCAGGTACTTCATCTATCCTGAGGGAAAGTTCTTTCATTTTTGCATGTGCTGACTTATTTGTGATTAAAATAGTCGCCTCATTTTGGTCCCTCAGAAGTCAGTAGTTAAAATGATTTTTACCTTTTTCTTTTATTTAAATGAAAAGTTATTTGTGCTGATGATTCTGAAAGCTGTTTCTAAATGGTGGGGGTTAATGTTGCTAGGTGTTCTGAGTTAATCAAAGCAATACTTTCTGTAATTTATGGGAAAGCTATTATCACTAAGAAATCAATGTTATTTGGATAATTTATCTGAAGCAAATGACTGTTGACAGGAATAATGACATGGTGTATATATAACAGCTTAAGACCACAAGAAATGTTTTTAAGTAATACAAAATTAACTCCTGCTTGAATTCATTTCTATGTGCCTTGTACGATATTGACTATACTAGTAGTATTTGAAATTTCAGGTGACAGGAGTAGATACCAATGTGTGTACCAATCTAATCATTTTTCTGATTAGTGTTGATATTAAATGTGATAATTTAAAAACCCCACGAAGGCAGTATGATCTAGCCTCTTCCTGAGCAAGCTTATTTCTCAGTGTAGAAACTGTACAGGTCTTACAGTTCACCTTCCAGAATCTACGTTCACTAACTTCACATCTGCAGAATAGAAGCTTTTTGTATGCAAATTCTTGAGTCAATTTTTTTTTTTGCCTAAGCAATTTGAATATGTAGTTCATCTAATATGATAATATTACAGATAAAGATATGTATTGGATCTTGAATTTTCAGTTTAGAAGTTGAAGGGTACATGTTTCTTTTTATGCCTTCTTAGCAGTCTTGTTGTGTAAACTTAATTTTGATTCTTTAAAACAAGAAAATGGTTATATCCTAACCTTGTTTATTTTCTCTTTCACGTAGTCAGACATATATATGTAATAGAGTATTTGAAAGTGCATATTTATTGGTGGAAGAATGAAGCATACTGCATAACTGAAAGCTTTCTCATAGAAAGTTGTATTTCCGTATTTATCCTGTTTATGCTTATCATACTATTGCTGTGTATTCATTTTAGCAGATTTTTCATTCCATGCTTTTTGATGTCACTGTTTTAACTTGGTAGATTTTGTTTGAAGATGATCCATAGAAATACAAACAAGGAATTATAGCAGCAGTATTTCATTACCAAAGCTGAGGGATGTCAGACATAATTACTGAGACTAACATCTGGAGTGGTATATTGAAGGGAAACCTGCCAGGATTGTTAGCCTATTCAAAGCAGCATTATCCATATGCATGAAGCTTTATAACTAGAGCAAGTTGGGTGAATAGTGCAAGTAAAAGATAGAAGCCACAACGAAGATAATTTATGAATGTGCCTACTGCAATGACATGTTGGAGTAAACTACTCCAAGATGCTGCATCTCAGAGCTTTCCAAATAACATATGCCATCCATCCACAGAAGGTATTGGCAAAATCTTTGGGTTGCAGTCTGCATTTGCTGTCAGGAGTAACTTTTCAAGGTTCCAGGGTATAGGTGTCAAGTTCTTCCATTAGACTCTTATTGTGTATTCACACAGTGAAGTAAATTCTTATTCTTATATAGCCAAAGGGTAAATGAATTTTGGAACTCTTCAACACAAAAAAAAGTCATGACTATGTGTGCTTGCAGAATGGGCAGTTAATTTTTGAGGGCTTTCTGATGCACTCTTACGCTTCATTAACATTTGTTGTAGAAGACAGTTTTGGAGTGCTGAGGGTCTTGCTACTGATGCTTCTTCTGCAAGGAGTTTGATGTTGATTGAACAGCTTAGAAAAATTTGCTGGTTGTAAGATTCAGCCAATATCTTCTCACATGTGCTTTTTCCATAGTCTTTCCCTTTCATTTGAATGGGAGCTAACAACCTAAGAGTATCTGATAATTGTAATCAGTGACAAGCCTGTCAGGGGGTTTGGACTTGATATTCTCTAGAGGTCCCTTCCAACCCCTACAGTTCTGTGAATCTGTGACTTATTTTTAATAAACGGTACGTAAAAATTGTTGAGATGGAAACTGAGAAGTCATGTTCCATGAACTTGGAAATTTCCTGTCATTTTTTAAACTTTTTCTGTATGCGTATTCCGATAATGGATGGGATTCTTTGCAATTTTTGTGAAACACAGTGCTTTGTAGCAGATTCATGTATTACAAATTCAAGTGAAAGTATGCATGCATTGCACCTGTGCATGTTGTTTTACAGTATTTTTTTATGGTGATGATTTATACTAGTAGCATCCGTTAAAGGGAGTATGATGATAACCATGAATCCTCTCCACCCCATGTATATCCTAAGAGGTATAGAAGAAATACTTCGTAGTAAAATATTCTTTCATTTTTTCGTGTAAAATAATCTGCTTTTAAATTTGTGATAAAAAACTATCTCAAATTGTTTTTCAGTAAACTGTATAACATGACAATTTGGTATGTGTAAAATGAAATATATTTATTGAGTACAGACCAAATATTTGGACTTAAATTCATGTAGTGGAATTGCCGGATCACGACCTGAACCAGTGTTTGAGCACTAGGTGAGAAGACCTGTATCCCACTAGAAGGCACTGCCATCGCCGCCTTTTGCGTCACGGTCATGCATTGCCGTGGAAGTTGCTAGTAGTTCCTATTTGCAGAATAGGCAGTATCCTCCTTTCTTAGGTAGCCACAGTAAACATTTGCTTTACTGATCTACCCTTGGCAAGTTTCAGTTCATGCTTAGTTATTAAGAACAAATAAGTCCTCAAGGTGATGTCATGTATTTTGTTACATGTGAAAAGAGCTTAAGTACTGTTCTAACTTTTTCACTTATTGGTTCCTGTAGCCAGTATATCAAGAACATTGGTATTTTGTTAAGAAAATATTCATTGAAAAATTAAAAATGTTTGATTTTAACTTTCTCACCCCTCACTTTTGGCATTTTAAGAAATGAGATAATTCACAGGGAAGTTTAATTGTAAAATAACCAGCTGCATTAGAAGAAGGTAATAGTCCCTTAATCTAATGTCTGAGATGAATTTACTGAACTAGAAATAGTAATTTTTACTGACATGCAAGTCAGTAAAACCACAGTGGGCCAGCTTTTGTAAATAATCACAGTAATTCTGAGTAATACTGAGGGTATCACCCATGGGATGTCGGTTCCATATACTTAATTTTTGAATTTTCTTTTGGGGATGCACTGAAACCCGATGATTTATGATGCATGAGAAAATCTCAGTTCTTTAAAAGATGTTTGCTCAGATGAAGAGGTGTGTTGACTTCCAGCAGTAAGTGAAAATTACAGGGCACAGTGGGTTTAATCTTGGTCAGAGGTTAACTTCAAAACTTATGCATAATGTATATAGATGATATGTATATTAATAATAGTCACTTATTTTAGAAGTAATAAACAGTATAATTCTTTACATTGATATGTCTTTTTCATTTATATCTGTTTTTTTTTATGGGTAGAAATACTGAAAATCTGCTTGACAGTCTTATGGTTATGCAATATATAACATGCCAGTTAGAAACTGAAATGTCTGTTTAATGAAGGTCTGCCAATGCAACAGATTTATGTTGCAAACAAATCTTCCGTGTGCATTTGAATATGAAGTTAAGCACTTGTTTTATTTCCTTGTGTAGTTTTCGCTCAGAAGAAAGTAGAGCATTTATTACAAAAAAGTTGAAACTATCAGAATACAAACATATCACTTACATTTCCAAACAAAATGATGATGATCATCAGTATTTATGTGTTCCCCCTGCTCCCCTCCCACTCTGGCCCTTTAATAACCTTCTTGTAATCCTTTAATCCTGTAGGCTTTATCTGGGTCTTTGTATATATTACCAGAGAAACTTTCTTTCATTACAGCATCATCAAAGAATGGATTTTGATGTTCTGTAGTGTACAGAAAGCATTAAGAATTATTTCTGAAAAAAAATCAATTCTTGTCTGTCACTGCTTTACCTTTTATGTGTAGCAAGCTATTTTCCTCCCGCCTTTCATAATGTGTTTGAGAGGCTAAGTGTTAACAGTTTGGAGGTGTACTTATTACAATGTAAATTGCAAGCTATTTATATTTTCACTGAAACTTTCATAGTAAAGGATAACTTCTAGAGCTGATCAGGGATGTCATATAACTCACTTCATTAGTTTATGGTCTAAGAGTTCTTTTCTTAGTATAACAAACTGACCTTTTGTAAATTGTCAAGGCAGAACTAATAAATGACTGTTAAAATAAAGTTGTAAAAAGTCAGTGTAGTATTCTTAGTTTTGAAGGCTGAAGGTCTGGTTTTGAACTTTCTATCAACTAGAGGTTGATAAAAATTACTTTTCTAATGATTGATGAATTTCCTAAATTATTTGACTGTTTAATAGAAAAGCTCCATTGCAAATATGTATCATTTATCTCAGTGCTCTAGTCCTTATTGAAGACAAATCTTTGAGCTGTCCAAGCAGTTACTTGAAATATAACATGTAGACTCTCTTTTTATTTATGGCAGTGAAGTTAGTAGTAATGCTCTGTAGCTATCATTGAATAAACCACAAATTCATCTATTTGATTTACACCTTATTAATATAAGAAGTATTGTCCTTTTATGAGGTGTCTCAGAGAAGTAAAGTCCAGCATTTTCTTAAACATCAGATGATAGATTATTCTTAGAAGGAAATACATATTTTGTAGTTATCTCCAATGACTAAAATTACTTCAGAAAGGTCTGATGTAGCAGGACCTGGATATAAATGGCTCTTTGATTGTTACTGGTGTCATTCATTGGCATCAAATATAAACATGGAGGAGTGTCTCCAGTTCTCACCTGCTGGATATTAATCGTTTGAAAGATTGATTCTGACATTTTAGCTGCCTCTTCCATTAACATGTATGAAAGTTCCATACCTAACTACGTCTTAGGAGTTTGTATTCAACTTCACAGGGAAAAAGAAGTATTCTAGTAGCTGCACTGACAGGAAGTATAGATTTCTAGGCTAAATTTGATCCATATTTTATGATGGTGACTTATGTGTAACATAGAATCATGGAATAGCTCAGGTTGGAAAAGACCTTAAAGATCATCAAGTCCAACCACAACCTAACCATTCTACCCTAACTCTAACAACCCTCTGCTAAATCATGTCCCTGAGCACCACGTCCAAACGGGTTTTGAACACATCCAGGGATGGTGACTCAACCACCTCCCTGAGGAGCCTATTCCAGTGCTTAACAACCCTTTCTGTAAAGAAGTGTTTCCAGATATCCAACCTAAACCTGGTGCAACTTGAGGCCATTTCCTCTCATCCTGTCACCAGTGAGAAGAGACCAACCCTGCTCTCGCTGCAATCACCTTTCAGGTATTTGAAGAGAGCAATGAGGTCTCCCCATAGCCTCCTTTTCCCCAGACTAAACAGCCCCAGTCCCTTTAGTTGCTAAGTACATTTCAATGATTAGTTCTTGAAGGTAGAAAAGGTACTCGCTGTTCTCATTCCATCCATATCTTGTTCTTTCACAAGCTCTATTTCAAGGCTTACTCAAATAAACTTACCTAAAGCTATATGATTAGAAGTTGGAAAGAAACAAGATTATTCTATGTGATTTTAAAATGAATTAAAAATATTAATTGTGCTTTAACACATTTTCAGTCTCTGTGGTAGATTTTACAAATTACCATATCTTTGACAGTTTCTGAAAAACTGCTTTAACTCTTGTTTTAACAATTGCTGAATAACTGGTTTGCATATTGGACTCTTTTGATCTCCCTTTGCATTCTTTAGTTTCTTTCTAAGAAAAGGAAGACCTGAGGTCTTACTTTTAAAGACTGTATTGGTTTCTGTGTATAGATTTCTGAGCTCTGGCAAGAGTTCTGCGTTGGCCAGTAAACTGCAGTCTGATCTGTCAGTGTAAACATGGGGAAGGGGCTAGCTCCTACTGCTGCTACTTTTAGAAAGGTGTCCTCTGCTGTGTTGTGTGATTTATTTTATTTTATTTTTTTTATTTTTTGTCCTGTAGCTTCTATCAGGCATGGCTTGTGTTGTTAAGTAGTGAGTCTGCAGTTAAAATACTCCTCACTTCTTGAGCACTAGTAGCATTGGGCATAGGGTGGGCTGGTAGGGAGAGAGTGACAGGGCTGAGCTGGCACCTGATAGTTGAGTTGGGCACTCAGATCATACTGGAGTGAGGAGTCCAATGTCAGCATTTCATGGAGCCTGGAGACAGAATTCTAGGCCTGGAAGTGCATCAAGGTTCAGGTGGTCTGGGACTGCAGGGAGCTAAACAGGTATAGTTAACAACAATTAATTTTTTTCATGTATTTCTCCAAACTGTACTGAATGTAATTCAGTTTTTCCTGTGAGTTGATAAGTGCCCCCACTGCTATCAGAACCTGTGCTTTCAATTGCACACACAGCTTTTATAATCAAGGTGAAACATGGTGGAAGAAGGTACCATTTTGCTTAATTTTTTTTTTTCTGCAAGATCTCTTTATAGCACATTCAAATCTTTATCTTTATCTTTGCTCTTTGAATGTGAACAGCTGTAAGGAATGAGAGTTTTAGTCAGGAGAAATCAGAATTGAGGAAGCCCATGTAAAAATACATAAATAAACAAAGTGCTTCTGCTTTAGATAGGAATAGCTCTCCCAGCCTCTAGTGTAACATCACTGCTGCTGCACTCTATAATTACAGTGTCACTAGAGAACTGCTTAACAATCTTAATGCTTTAAACTATGACAGGCACAATTCTGTGCCATGTTATTTTAGTTCTCTGGCACTTACAGTGGTGCTCAGCAGCTTGTGAATCCTGAATGTACGTGGCTTTCCTGGTGATTGGAGCCAAAAAGGAATCTCTGGAATGATCTGTCAAGCTTCTGTGAGGGAAGATGATTCAGATCTAACCTTCCACAGGAGGTGGTATCACTAGGGATGAATGAAGAATTCTGCAAGATGTATTGCCATTTTCACGAGCAGGAAAACACATTATGTTTAAGACAAAAATACTTTTTTGAAAGCTCCTGGCAGACTCTAACTTGACAGTATAGATCCTAGGCTTTAGGATTCATATCATAATAGATCAGAATAAGAATCCAGAACAATATATTTAAGGAAAAACAAGATACAATGAAAGGTAGTACAGGCTGAATTTGTCCCTCAGGTTTTTTGCTCAAAAATCTTGTAAATGTCACATTTCAGGTTTTGCAAACTTTACTTAAAATAGGATTCCTTGTGCTGCAGTGTGTAACTGTCAGGTTGCGTTTACGAAGCTGTACACCTGTCAGTCAGACTGCTTCTCTGAGATCTGACACAGCTGCTCCTTAAGTCTGCACTTGCATAAACCTCATAAATCTCCTCTTCAAATTGAAGAGACTTGCTAGTCAGCAGTTTTTTGTTTTTTGTTTTCTTCTTATTCTTTAAGCTAGCCATTGTAGGCTGAGTCCTTTTCCAACTATGTTTGATGAAAACCTGCTGTGGAAGATAACCCAGGTTGGTTGAGTCCTACACATAATGCTGTTCTTCAGCTGTGTTAAATTATACCTCACCAACAGTTAAAGTAAATACCCTGTAATTTTTGAAACGCGTGGTACTCAGTCAAACCAAATCCATTTGTTTTCTTGGGCTTGCTTTCTTTTATATAAGCCTGTGTATTTGTTTTTAGTCTTGTCCTTTGTTGCTATACCTCCATAGGTTTGACTTTCTCCTAGCACAGCCCAGCGCATCAGAAGTCAGAAGCTGTTCCCGTTAACTTCTCAGTACATCTCTGGCAGGGATGCTGAGTTGCAGTAGTTCATATGTTCATAGTTCATAGGGAGAGGAGATTTAAGTTGAACGTCAGGGGAAAGTTCTTTACTTTGAGAGTGGTGAGGTACTGGAACAGGCTGCC
>JAOWBP010002052.1:37695221-37707479 GCA_028571105.1 Tragopan temminckii | reverse complement strand
TATAAGTACTCTGTAAACTGGATTCAGTTTGTTTTGCCCAACTAGACTGTTTACAAACAGGTGCTAAGTGAGCATCTCCGGCCATATATTTGCAAGATAAGTTTGTTTAACCGGTTCGTCTCAGCCTTCGTTCATCAGCTTTATCTTGGTGTTTTTTTTTTTTTTTTTTATTATTTTTTTTTGCAAGGACATCCCTATCCTTCCTTTGTTCATCCCAATTCCAGCTTTTCTTATTTTGCAAGGACACCTTATCCTTTCTTTGTTATCTCAAAAGCTTATGTAAGCCTACATATGTAGTAAAAAGTAGAGGTGTTGTATTCTGTAATAGACGTATTTGTTTTCTCTTAATTAAAAAGAAAAACACGTTGGCAGAACGAATGGATTAACAACTATTTTGGCTTACCTTAAAATACCGTCTTGGAAAAAAAAAATAACCCCCCAAATCCTTGTGTTATTAAAGTTGCTACTGCAAAATCTCTAGTGTGGGTTATAGAAAACAGTTGTTTGCTAACTAACTCTGTAGCCCTTATTAAGCTTTTTCCGTTCTGTAAAGGCAATAGCTCTGAAATACAGAAGTGATTGCATTAAATCCTTGGCTGGCAATTTTGTGTGGGATTGAGTATTGAAATGCAGCAAAGCAAATAATGAAGGCATATGTTTACCTATAATTCTTTTTACCTTGGGAGAAGGATTAAATAGGAACAGTTTGGTTGTTGTCAAATTCTTAACAGTTGCTTTCAAGCATGAAACAGTCCCCGGGCTCTCGGAGGATTTACTTAGCAGTTTGAATAGAGAGGTCTTTACTGCTAATGGAACTGAGATGGCAGGCTTAAGCAATGGGGTGCTTTATAGCCTCTTTAGCCACTTGAGAAGATGTAACATCAAATAGCTGAAGAAGTCTGGGTCTCCGCTGGTGTTTGGGAAGTTGCACAAAGATTGGTGAATAAATAATTCAGAGTTGTAAGAATGTCTTGATGCCAGAGTGTTGCAAGAATCTAAAAGCTTGATTCGCACAAGGTTTGGTACCAGGAGACATTATATGGTTTTAACATGAGCCCTGCCCCAGGGAATGCTTACTGATGATTCAAAAAAACAAAACAAAACAAAAAAACCACTGGGATTGACTGGGGGTTTCTACAGAAGTATTTAAGATTCAGAAGTGTTCTTCGTAAAAAGAAATATTTTGTCTTTGTGCAAATGGCTTGCAGTTATATAATTTTATAACTTTTGATACGAAAGTTAGGATTTCTTAGCAAGTGATACAGTCTGCGATTGTAGATTCATCCTCTTTTCTACCTGTAAGTCAGATTTTTGGTTTTGTTTCACATTGGGTTTTTTTTTCTTTCAAGATTTCCTTATTAAATGGAGTGAATGGATCCTTTCTTTGAAAGGTGGGAGAAGCAGGGAGGTTAAGAGCACTGGAGGAATATTAGGGTTATATATCTTAAGATTTCTTTTGTTTTCTGCCAAATGGAACAACAATATTTAAGATTCCAATTTTACAAACTCTTCTACCTTGATACCATTTTCTCCCCTTAAACTTCTTATTAAGGCTGCTAATGGATTGTCTGGTATTCAGAAGCTTTAATAATAACAGGAATTGGAGTGTAACATGAGAGGCTGTTTTGGTTCAGTCCCCACAAATTTGGGATAATTTTTCATCCTTCAAAAAAGATTTTCACTTTCTCAAGTCATCTAAATTCTGCCCATGCTAATGGCTACGTTGGTACCAAAATCATAACTTGGAGCAACACTGATTTTTCTTTTGAAGGTTCTTGAGTCTGTATTTCATCTGTAAGATGATCCAAGTGCAAAAAGATCAAAATCTATGTATTTATAAATGAATCTCCTCTGATTGCGTGAGGTTTCCTATTGTGTTACTCTTTTTTTTGGGCTTGCATCTGGAAAGATACCACTACAGAGGAACTATCTGATGGCTAATCAGCTGAATCTGAGATAAGTTTTTGCAGTAGTAGATATCATCACTTGGAGGATTTAAATGAACGCCTGTTTCTAGTATGAATTTGTCATAGAATCATAGAATGGCCTGGGTTAAAAAAGACCACAATGATCATCTAGTTTCAACTCCCCTACTACGTGCAGGGTCGCCAACCACTAGACCAGGCTGCCCAGAGCCACATACAGCCTTGCCAAAATTTTGAGATTCTTCCCTATTTTATCTTGTTTAGTGAGTTTTTGTAGAAATCCCATTTCCATTTAAGTTCTTTATACTATGAGCAAATTGCATCTTAAACATTTCCGTAATAAATAATTTTTGGACTTCACAGGTATCTTATCAAAGATAGATTTTCCAGATGGCCGTGAGTACTTGCAGTTCTCCTAGTGATTCTTATAATTTTGTCAAAAGCATCTCTTCTACCCTGAGGTCTGCTAATTTATCTAACCACAGAAAGTGCCACTGAATTTTTCTTGGTGAATGCTGTGGCTGTAATAGCAGTAGCTATTTTTCTGACAGTGCCTTCATGCTTTTAGTACTCTTAAGGCTGCTAGTTTGGCTTTCTGAAGGTTGGTGTGCTCTGTCTGCCACTGCACCTTTACCGTAGATGATACCTACTCCTACTCCCTCACTTAACATGTTGCTCTGCAGTGGAGACAGAATTACTGTGCTAACGTTCCCTTGAGGGTGAAAAAAGCATCTACTCTGGTTTGGTCTTGTTCTGCATTCCTCGGCAGGAATTTGTATGTGGGTTTAGTGACAAATATCTTTGTAGCCGAAAGAATAGGATGCTGTTATTTTTGAGCAGAACTTACCTCCAAGGAGGCAAAAGCCACAGTAGAATGTGTACTAATCGAAAATATTTTGCTTATTTCTGAGAGAAAGCCTTATCAGTGCGTGTGTATGTATGTGGAGGGGGCACACCAAAGAAAAGCCAGAAGTTTTCCTTAAAAAAACTTTCAGATAATGTCTGAAACATGTAGCTGTATGGGCACTCTGCTATAAGGGTTCTGTCGGGATGGCAGGTATTGAATTCACACTTTCCGTAAGAGAATGGGAGAATAGAGTCCCTCTCCCATCGTCTTTGTAATGCCAGCTTTTAGTCGCCTCCCTCCTTTTTTTTTTTTTTTTTTTTTCCTTCGTCCCAGAGCTTCCTTCTATTAACAATCCATTTAGTGGTCTCTTGCTGAGGAGGTAAGGGCACTTTTGTTCAGGTCGGCAGACCTGGTCTTGAGATATTGTTGCATTTAGCCGCTTTTTAAAACTGAACATCTCTTCAGGGACTTTCTCTGCCGAACTTTGAAATACTCTTTGGAGCCTGAAGCATGGTCCCCTCCTGTTATCCAAGAAATAGCATACTTAGAATTCTCCACTTGTTTTCAGGCATGGTCAACTTTTACAAGCTTCTCTTTCCAGTTATAAAAATGCAGGGCCAACTTTTGGGTCAGGCATTCGTTTTCCTCAGTGGTGAAGTGAGGCACACAAAATCGAGAATATGTAGTGGGGCAGGTTTATTCCTGTGTGAATCTTTTTGGGACCAAGTGCGGTTTGCCAGTATTGCTGCCGAGAATTTGGGAGTGAATTCCCTCTAAATTACAGGTTTAGTGAATGATGAAGGCAACAGGAACGTAGGTGGCTGATGCTCATCCACCAGCTCATGGGCTGGGTGTGATTGCAGAGAGGCAGAAGGTCACATTGCTGGTGAAATAGCTGGACTAAAGTTAGGAAGACGGTAGCAAAAAAAAAAAAAAAGCTAATGTTTTACTTGCTGTGGAAGTACGTGCACAGCATGGAGTTCAGTTTCTGAAAGAAATGTGGACTTCTGAAATCTTGATCTTACAAGAATAACATCATACGTCGTCATGTTAGATTGGGCAGTTTG
Organism: Tragopan temminckii; assembly: GCA_028571105.1. Taxonomy (NCBI): domain Eukaryota; kingdom Metazoa; phylum Chordata; class Aves; order Galliformes; family Phasianidae; genus Tragopan; species Tragopan temminckii. Next base: position 37,703,640 of record JAOWBP010002052.1, on the reverse strand, counting down.
ATGATTGGATCGTTAAGCAGTAATGCCTAGAACCTGTCAGTCCCCTGTGCTTGTAAGGCGGGGGGGGGATCTGAAAGCCTCTGGCAAAACTCCAGCTGTACATGCTGCTGTCATTGCTGTGGATATGGCAGTCTGTCACAATTGTGACAAGCAGCGCTACTGAAAGGAACCAGTTAATTCAAATATAGCAGCTATTTAGTTAAATCGGTGCATGAATACAGCATGAACAAAGTTAGAAAAGGAGGAGCGTTGTATTAAAACAAATGAATCCTACTCCACTCTGGCAATGTAAATTGCCGGTGTTTGCAGGTTGTTATGCATGCTCTTGCAATTGCTGGGCTCGATGACTCCCTGTGTTTCTCTACAACACCATAAATACGGCTTGTCTGGCTGCGGGTAATCACCAATTAGGGTGAAATTTCTATTTACAAGTTTTGAGATACGGAGTCTCAGACCATTTCTGCCTACTATGAATCACAGTGTCATGGAACTTTCTTCACATCAGCCCATTCTTAATGGCTGTTTCATAAAGGAGTCTTACAGACCTCCTATGGACATGTAGAAGGAAATTTTGAGCTCAGGGTCACCTGTGCACCCAGCTAGACTAGTTCAGAGTCCTCTGTTTGTCACTAGTTGTTGATTTATATTCTTAATATTAGTATTCAGCTTTCCTTGGTTACTCTGTTGTTTCAGTAAGCGTTCCATGTATATTTCTGTTTTTCCTAAACTTAAAAAAATAAAAAAAAAAAGATTGTTTTGGGTGTCTTTTACCTGGAATTTCAACGTATTAGTGTTGTCTGGCTCATTTGTTGCTGAACATTTTAATGCTAGTGGAACAAGGTCAATAGTTTAATGCTAGGTTTTTTTTTCCCCTCTGCACTAGTATTTTTAAAAGGTCTGCGTCTCATTACAGATAGGAAAAATGCTCAGAATGCTCAGAAGCATGTGTTGCCATCTTTTTCCTGTATCCTTTACAGTCATCATTCCTTCACTTGCATACATACCAAATGGGGATTCCCATACGTATTTGCCTTTGAAACTTCTGGTGGTTAGGTAAATATATGTATAACTGTCTTTTTGGTAAAGCAGAAATTTGTGCAAGTATAATAATACATACTTAGTTCTTAGTTTGCATATGTCACAGTGGCACAAGTGTTGTTGGAAGCTGCTAGAGCTCATAAAAAATCCAATGGATACCAATTATATTTCTGCCTGTTGCATATGCACGACCTTCAGGGTTGCCCTCTTGTATAGTTTTTCATTTTTCTGTATTTTCTTGCTTGAGTAGTATCCACACGTTTGACCTCTGCATCCTGTGTCATGACTTCACTGATGTTTTGTGCAGAAATTCTTCCGTGTATTTGCTGCAGTGAAATTATTATTAGTTGGAAAGCCAACATAATTTGCTGCTGTAAAAAGTTATTTCTGGACAAAGACCTTTCTTGTGTTTGGGGTTTTACAGTAGCCTGGAACTGAAAAGTGTCTTTAAACAAGCAAAACTAAAGGCTGAGGGATTATGAATTGCTTACTGAAGATCAGTTTCCTCCTTTTGTTTTTATTTCCTTTCAAAGGAAGCTAATCTAGTTTTGGGGGTTGTGGAAACTTTTGCATGGCTTTTCAGATGACATCACCAGGAGGGTTACTTTGGTTACCAGTGTCCTCCAGCCAGTAGCAGTTCCAAAACTAACTCATGCCTGAACCCCAGAATTTGATGCCCAAGTAGTTTACTGCTTACTTCTCTTTGAGTTTCTCCAACCTCACTGTTCTATGAAGAAACCATGTTTGTTTAACTACTGTGTTTGGCTGTTGTAGTTGGTTTTAAGTTTTTTATTCTATTTGTTTTCTCTAAGTTCTTCCTTCCTGTAATGGCGGTTCTCGTTCTCCATGCTCATCCTTTGCTTCTAAGTGCACGTTTTTATATGTGCTTGTAACAGTGACCATGTACAAACCCCTGATTTTACTGAATGTGACTGAAGTTGCTGTGTAACACTCTGTTATTCAAATGTTTCTTTCTTAGTCTTCAAACTCAGCCTGGGTGTGATGCAACTGTCTTTGAGGTTGCTAACACTTTCAGTGTTCTTGGATACTCCTACAAGAACACCACCATAGTGTGGGTTGTTTTTTTTTTTTTTTTTTTTTTTTTTAAATAATTACTGTTTGAGATGCCTAGTTGATTTAATGTGGTATGCAGTTTTTTTCTTTACTATTCTGACCTTCTTGATGCAATACTTGAAATCCTCATGAAATAAATGCATTGCATCAGAAGCATAACGTTTTGATTAAATTTATGTTTAAAATTACACTTCAATCTTTCAAGGTACTTTCCATAAAAACTGGCACTGATTTATGGTTGCTCGATTTAATCAAACTTTGAAGCAGCTGTTCCCTCACTGGGTATTTTTCCAGGATCTATACAGACTCAGAAACCACTGAAGTCGTCATCTCTCTTGGAAACTCTGAGCTGTATGATCTTAGTAGAGCTCTCTTTGGATATTAGTCATTGTTTAATGTTCTCGTTTACTAAAAACATACTTCTGAATCACATGAGAAGAATCCCTCTTGTGTTTTATGACATAAGCAATCTACCTGCAGACTTAGCTGCTTCTCCTAGCACTCGTTATTTATAGAAGCTGAAGCAAGTCTGTAAAACTGAACCTTAGTTAAATTGTCATTTAATGAACTGGGTAACATGGCATCATTTTCTAGTTTTGAATTCCTCAGCTCTAGTAAGTTACTGATAGCTGTCAGTAACTTCTTGAGGTTCATCTGGCCATACCTGTAGCTTAGTGATACAGTGGAGTAATTTTAGCTGAGTTTCTCTGGAATTTAACCCAGGAAATGCAGTGGAAGCAATTGTTGGTACATGGGACTATACCCATGTGATTGATACTGATATAACTGCAATGAGAACTGCCTTGTTATCTTGCATTCCACTGTTACAAAGTGTGTTATTTGAACACAGAGGTTCGGAAATCTCAGACGTACATAACAGTTGTTTATCTCAGCTGTGCACTCTTTATATGAAACCTTGAGTTAGAAGTGGAAATTTAAGCTTTGCCAGATGTGTTGCATCTTTACTGTTCTAAGCGTTGAGGTTTACCTTCAACTGCAACAGGGTCCTGGCTCTGTGTAAATGCTGCTTCTGCAACAACTAAACACTGGTGTGTTACTGACACTGTTGTTATCAAAATCTAAACTATAGCACTGTACCAGCTACTGTGAAGAAAATTAACTCATCTCAGCCCAAACCAGGACACAAGGCTTCATATAGGTTTCACAGGATTAAATTTTAAATTGATGCTAGGTTGTTGTGACTTAAATTGGAAAGCAGAATTCCGTGTTGATGAGGATAGTACCACCTGAACCCTTTGCCCTGATGGAATTCTCCATCTGGATGCTGCCTTACTGTTTTTCATTGCAGACTGCAGGGCAGCTGGTTTAAGGATTCTAGCTTGCTTATGTTTTAGTTCATCCATGAACTGAAGAACTGCTTGCAAATACTGTGAAGTCAGATTTATTCAAAAGAAGAAAGGCAACTTTAAAATACTTGAAAAAAATGAGCATCTCATAAATATTTACCTGACCAATGATTGAAAAGTACTATTAACGATATGTAAAAAATAAAAATGTACTAAGAGCCACCGTCCTCAGAAAAAGGACCAAAACCCTCTTGATCCCTGTGCACTTTAATAACCATTATCTCCCTGAAAAGTTCTGAGAGAACCAGGATGTTTTGCACCTTTTCATGAAGGTCAGCCTTATGCATTTTTGCAGAATAAACCAATTTCAGAGTTAGGCATCCCCTGCTGGAAAGCCCTGGTGGAGTATAATACAGAAAGGAGAATGTTTCCTTAAGAAGCTGACTTCATAAATTAATTTCTGTGCTACCAATCCCCACACCTCCACTCCTCTGCCTCCCAACAAGTAACTCACTGAACCCTTGGAAATCACTTGCCATGTAGCAAAGATCTGAGATGGCATGAGCAAACAAATGTGTCCTGTTGTGGCCAGTATAACACTGTGACTTTTACAAGAGCTGCATTATATAATGGTGAAGAGATGAGAAAATAAAATGCCTAAATGAGATTCTGACCAGGAGAGCAACAGCAACAAAGATGACAAAGAGCAGGGGAGCAAAGAGCAATATTCAGTGTGATGACCTTGGTAAGAGTGCCAGTTGTGGAAGTGCAGCTTAATGCTCACTGCTGTTAGTGGTATACTTCTGTCCTTGTTTCACAAGAAAGCATTGCATCTTTAAGAAAAGCAGAACAAGAATCTAAAATAATCAGTAGGCTACCTACCAACTGCAATGGAAAGGAAAATCCAGTAAGTGAACCAATAATTAAAGACATTAATTGGGGGCACTAAGCTCATCCATTAATAAACTTACCTCAACAAAATAATCAGTAGATTAAAATCCAAATAATTAAAACCTTAGGACTGCAGTACTAGTTTAAAGCTCTAAACGAAGCAGAGGAGACATTACTATTGTCTCTGAAGATTAATTTGAGGTATATATCCTCAAAAATCAAATTGTGTTTTTAAACAGTTTTAACTGGCCTGGAAAAAAAAAAAAAAAGGTTAATCTGCATGTTTTGTAGTTCAGCTTTGCTGAATAGTAGGTTGGTTATATTCCACTTGCAAAATTTTAAAATCAAACCTTGACTGTTCTAGTTGGTGTAGATGTAATACCATAAGTGTTACTCTGGATGTTAGTAGGTGATACAGTTGCTCTGCCAGAACAGTAGTTAAATAAGAAGGAATAACAACTTTCTGGTAGTTCACAGTTGGATTTTGACCAACAAGTGTTTCTCAGTAGAAAATCTATTTCCATCATAGTGCCATCTGAAAGAGCCTGAAAGAGAATTGTGGCAAATCATGAATATTATTAATCTTGAAAATAACTTGAGAATCTGATCTTTGTGAAAAGATTGATTTGCCATATTTTGGCCGATAATTTCAGCTAAAATTACTGCTTTATTAAATGGAAAGACTAAGCAAAATGTAGTGACACTATTTATGAGTGCTCTACTAATTTATTTGTTGAATAATAAAAAAAAGAGTGTTTTGAAGCAGTAAAATAGATCATCTTACTCAAGTATTAAAAGTTATAAAATTTGACTTAAAGTCCTTTTAAATGACACTGCAGAATGTCACTTTCTAAGTTTTTTTCCCCATTTTTTCTTTCTCCTGAAAACTTGTCTGATCATAAATTTTTCTTCCATTTCTCAACTTCTGTGTGCTTTGTCATTGGTTGTTGCTATTGTTTGTGCCACCAAGCCCACAGCAACTGGCATAGAAAATGATAATAATTACTACAGAAAGAAAGACTGGCAAAAAACATCCTAGTTGATTGTAAGTATTGAAGTGGTAAGATTTGGATGTATGCTAGAATGTGAATTAGAGAATTGCAAAAATATCTGTAACTTTTAAGGCTAAATGCATGAGGTTATCTATTGCTTTCTCTTTAGAGGTTAATACATTTAAAGTATCTTGAAGAGCTTTCTGTTCCTAGCTCTTCAGTTATTGAAGTTGCATATCTGTTAGAAGTTCAGTGTGGTACAAAAATGAAAATCCTATTACTTCAGAATTCTGAAGGTCTGATAAAGTAATAGGATGAAACCAATTGCATCTTGTCCAACTGCCAGTCTTCCTGCCATTCTTCACTGCCTGAGTGGGCCTGGGTCTGGTTCCTGCTCCCACATGTGCTGCTGGAGTCCCTTCTTGAGTGCATGGTGGACTTTGGAGCTGCCCATTGATTTCTGCAAGTTGGTTTCTAGCCCCACACTGCATATGTGTCAGGGGGCAACTGCATTTGAATGCCCAGGTACCTGCCGGGTCTCACACAGACTGCAAAACAACACTACCAGGTAGTTGTTAAAGCGAAGGCTTGGCCTGGATTGTCTGTGCTGTAGTTGACAGAGCTGCCAAAGGGCAAATGGAAACCAAAAATAGTGTACATATTTAGGAGTGCTGCATTAGCTTAAGCTCTGAAAGCAACATACCTATAACTTGTACTTAACAAAATATACGTTAGTGCCTTGATTTCTGCTGTTTGCCAAGCAAACTGCAAGTGCAGCAAGTCCTGTGCTGTAATTTAAGTCAGAGCTGCAGCATATGCTCAGGTTTGCCAGCTGTTTTATTGGTGCTCTGTTAGTGCTAGAATACCTGGGGAATAATTCCAGGTGATTAAGAAAAAATAAAAGATCACTTGAGTTCAAACCAATTTTCTTGTGAAGTTTGATGTACTAGTTGAGTATTATCTGATCTTATCTTCAATGATCATGTTTTCTGAAATTCCTTTTATAGCATGCTAACTTGTATTTTGAAGTGACATCAAGAAATTGTGCGACTTGGACATTATTTACCTCTGGCAGAAGGCTGCCTGATGTAATACTGCTGGGCATCCTGGTACCTGGAGGTTGCTTCTACTGCATTGTTTCTAGGCATTAAAATTTTCAGGAATGTGTAGTTTAAAAAAAGAAGTTGTTTGAAACTTAGCTATCACTATAAACATACGAGTAGAAATTCAGGCTTCCTGAAAACTTTTTCAGTCTATTATGGTGTGTATTCAAAAATGTGGTACAACAAGTATTGGTACTTAAGCTTTTTTTTTTTTTTTTTCCCAAGAGGAAAGCATCTTAATCCTTTTTTAATCTTCATATAACATCTGTTCTTGCAACAGATAATTTCTTTGATGTTTAATTGATTTCTAAAATGGAATCTCATCACTGTAGCAACAAAAAGTACAGCAAAATACAAGTGTAAGGGCATTTGAATAGTATTTTAGTAGAGGGGTGTGTGGCAAGATAAATTAGTCAGAATTTCAATATATTCCTGTATTTGCATTATTCACTTTCTTGTCTTAATCTATGGATCAGTTATGTTGGCAAACACTTTTTCCCTTTATTACATTTTGAATATTTCTTCAAGAAGCAGCAACCTCCAGCCTTTACTGTATAGTACTACTAAGAGGTGGCAGATTTTATTAGTGCAACTTTTTCTGAAGTTTTGACACTTTTTTTTTTTTGTTTAATTTAATTGAATTTTTTTTTTTTGAGATGATGCAGGAGTGCTGTTTCAATTCTGTTACTAAATTTAAGTTGTTGTGTTGGCAGGAGTGAGATTTCCGGGTAGTAATCCACTGGTGGTGGAGGCTAATTTCAACCACTTGTAATGAGAAACCACTAGGATTTCTACAGCAAGCCACGATAGAGGTGCTGATAAAGGATGAGAGACACCCAGGCTTTAAATACTGTGGTTTGTTTGGTTACTTCACTTTGCAAAAGCAGTTCCACATATTAGACTTGTAAGTTTTTAAACCTGGTCAGTTGGAAGCCCTTGCAGATGGATACTGTGGTGCTGCAGTGCAGCATGCGGGCATGAGCTCCTCTCTTCTCTTAAGAAATGCTGCCTTTTGCCTTCTGCATCATTTATCTGGCAGACATTGACAGTTTGAGAGGTTTCTGATTTTTTTTTTTTTTGAAATCCAGAACTGTCTATGGTGCTGGAAGATGATTCTTACAGCTTCTTATCAATTGAGATTTAAGAGAGGATGTTTGTGTGTTCAGGTCGTTGCATGAAGTTATGAGGAATTAGCTGATATGCATATTTTAATAATTGATGATTACTTGCCTTTAATTTTGAAACAGTCCAGACAAAAGTTACATTTGTGCCCTTCAAAATGTTGTCAAGTCTCTCAATGTAGTGTGTTGCTCTGTTTTTTAGCATATTTTAAAATATTTACACTTACTGAGTATGCTACTGATTTGTTTTTGTCCCAAGGGTGATAGCCTGTCCATTCTCTTCACCTATATAGTTGTGCTATCCCAAATGAAAATGCATGTTGAGTATGTGTTTTTGTTGCATCATGGAAAATGATTGGTATTCTTTAAATATTAAGAAAATATGTTGTGTACTTCCATCAAACAGTAATTTCTCTTTTTTTCTTGGTCTGGCATCGTAATTAGGGATTTTAGTGCAAGCTTGATCTGAATAAACAGAACTTAATGAACTTTAATGTTGTTTGTATGTAAGTTGCTGAGCATGTGGAAGTGCTTAATACTCTGATTATCAGCCACTGAAGTGTATGTATTTAGAGACTTTTTCTGGTCATTGTCTCAAAACAAAACAACTCTACCTCCTTTAAGGTCTTGACAAAGAACTATTGTTTTTTGGCTACATAAGCTGAGATCTTTACTGAGTGAAGTTGTCTGTCTCCCTGCCTTTTTTTTTTTTTTTTTTTTTTCCTAATATCAAATGTAACTTTTTATGTCAGTAACTAAGTGAGCCTGAGTATACCTGTGCAAATTCTCCTGCACTTTTTCCTGGGGATCACGCCCAAATTTTACTTAGTTTAAGACTTATTAGCCTCTTCTTGTATTTTGTACAGTTTTGTAGGAAGTGAAAGTGAAAGTTT
>JAOWBP010002052.1:37684386-37695128 GCA_028571105.1 Tragopan temminckii | reverse complement strand
CAAAACAAACAAACAAACAAACAAACAAAAAAAAACCATTTGGTTATGTGTTTTTTTTTTCTTGTTCCACATATTTTTTCTTGAGTTTGTTATATCTAACGAAAAGAAAAATTCTTTCTGGACTTGGAGGGGTTGTTTTCTTCTGACTCTGACAGACACTTTTGAAGTCTTAACATGAGCAGAATTAATGCATTGAATTGCATCAAAAATTGCTCTCAGTGTTCCAAGTACTGCTAGTGTCCTGAAGTCCCAAATACACGCGCATCCTGTGAGGTTCTAGGGTGACCTTTAATTAAGGTGAGGAATGGGCTGCCTGCTGCTGCCTGAAACCTCATATGATGGTGGCAAGTGAGGAAGAGAGTGAATGCGCAGACAACCAAGTGTTGATGTGACAAAACAGGTAAGGAACTGGTAGAGATGAGTTGAAGAGGAATGTCAAGCAGGAATGTAGAGGTATGTATGTGGAATGAAAGATAGAGGAGGGCTAAGAGGCAGTAAAACTTGAAAATGCCCTATAAAAGGAGATCCAGTTGACAGCTGGCTAAACAAGAGCCAGCAGGAGGCCCAGGTTGTCAAGAAGGCCAACATCATCAGAAATAGAGCAGTCAGAAGGAACAGAGAAGTGATCATCCCTCTGTACTCAGCTCTGGTGAGGCCACACCTCGAGTACTGTGTTCAGTCCTGGGCCCCTCGCTACAAGATAAGACACCTAGTCCCTGGAGCGTGTCCAGAGAAGGGCAACAAAGCTGTGAAGCACAAGTCTTATGGGGAAAGGCTGAGGGAGCTCGGATTGTTCAGTCTGGAGAAGAGGAGGCTCAGGGGAGACCTTATCACTCTCTATAACTCCCAGAAAGGAAGTTGCAGTGAGATGGCTGTCAGCATCTTCTCCCAGGTAACAATGATAGGATGAGACATAATAGCCTCAAGTTGTGCCAAGGGAGGTTGAGGTTAGATATTAGAAAAAAATTCTTCCCTCTCAAAGTGGTGAAGCAGTGGCACAGGCTGCCCAGGGAGGTTGTGGAGTCACCGTCCCCTGAGGTGGTCAAAACCACGTGGATGTGGCACCGAGGGTCACGGTCAGTGGGCATGGCAGGGATGGTATTTTGGGCGAGATGATCTTAGAGGCCTTTTCAAATATTAATGACTCTATGATTCTATGATTCTATCTCTTCTTATGAAAAAAGAGTAGAAGATGCATTTCTTGACCTGTAGAACTGGACTTGCCTAGGAGCAAGAAATCTCACGCTGGATAAAACCTGAATGGAAACTGGATTTTTAATTCTAAGGGAGTTTTCTAACAACTCAGCTATGTGGGAATTTGGAGGTAAAACCTCTACCTCATTTTAAGGTGGTGGATGATCACTCCGAAAGCAATTATATGACATGAATCTTCCAAAGCATGCAGTTCTATACTATATCAAATTGACACACATATACTCATAGAAGTAGATGAAACATGAAATGGATAATATAAAAGTTTACATGACCTTCATCAGTGTGATGGAGGAAACCCTGATAATATTGCCACAGCAGTAAATGCTCATTTCATTTGTATTTGGAGAAATTGTTTCTTGACAACATTTATTGTCATGGAGTATTTCACCTGAGACATTCTCAATAAGAAACCAAACGTTTCACAAGCAGAATGGCTTCAATATAGCATTGCTTTCTGAAACTGAAATATCTTTGGAAAGATTGTTTCTATAGTAATAAGTTGCACGAGAAAAAAATGCCCTGAGATTTCTGGGGGAGGAAGAAGCGGGATGTGCTGTTGGATTTTCTTGTTAAATTCAATGAATTACTGAGGGATGTTGACAAGGAAATTAATGGAGTGAATTCTGTTTTTTTTTAGAAGATGTATTCATAAATTCATAAATATGAGAAAATCACTTCAAATGGAAGCCTCCAGTCTTTGTACGTGCCAGTGACTGGCTCTTTTATGTTTCATTGCACAAATTAGAGATATTTCCCAGGGTCTTGGAGACAACTCCAGATTTTTGGCAAATTCATCACTGGAACAGTACAGCATGTTGGGACAAACAAAAATTAATTCATATCCTTAAGATTCCATTTGTACTGTGGTCACCTCGCCTTCCTGCTCTTTGTTTTTGCTCTCTCAATTCTCTGATTCATTCTTCTGACATTACTTCTCTCTTTCATAAACCATTAATTTTCATCATCTTGGAGACTAGCATATGCTGGCTCACTTTCTACTTACATGGCTTACATAAAGCTGCCTGCACTCAATAGCAGTCCTTAACTTACTAAGTGCAAAAGGGGAAGAAGCAAACACTGTATAAAAAGGCCTGAAGAACAATAGTGACAGAAGTCTTGCACTGATTCCACAAGCATTACTAGCCCTTCACTTACTTGGAAAAAGCATAAGAAAAAAATGTGACAAGTAAAATAATAATCATAGTAATAAAACTCCAACAAAATGAAGGAACAGCAGCTTTAAGAAAAGAAGGCTGCTTAGGATATTCGTGGTAAAATGAATGTAGTTTTAAAAGCAGTGCATTTTGTACTCATCAAGGGAGGTGGTAAAATAAATACTCTTTGAATCATTTCAAATAGTTTATTACAGCTCCTCTTCCCAGGGCTTTACAGCTTCTCTCTCACCTCCATAGATGAGTAGAAAAGTATCTCTAATGCCTTGTCTTGTGAACAAAAAATAATACATCTTAGATATCCGGACCTTTAAAGTATCGTGAATAAGCACTTACAAATGTCTTACTAGCTGAAAAGAATGAAAAATTACCTAGATTATAAATAGATCATTTTCAGAAGTTGTAGTGATTAACACCATATTAAATATTAAGAAAAATATCCTTGCGAAAGTTCCTGCCACCTTAATAGGCAGTCTTAATAATAACTTAGTCTGAAAAATCCCAACTGGAAATTAGTGAAAGCAGATACTTTGCAGGCTGTTTAAGTGTGTCAAAGCCTGAGCCAATAGCAGCAGAACTTTTGAGAAGCTTTTTTTGGCTACCTTAAATATTTGTTCAGTTTGGAAGAGAACGATTTAATAAGCATGAGTCGTAGTGGTTTTGTGAAAGGTAAATTGTCCCAGACAAATCATAGTACTTAATGAAATAACTGTTGGTATAGATAGAAAAGGGAGACAGCAGATTTAACATATTTGGATTTTCACAAACCTGTAGGCAAACTTAGGTATGATAGATTATGGTGTCACAATCTTTTCAAATAGGAGAGGTAAAAAAAAAATAATAAAATAAAATAAAATAATAAAATAAAATAAAATAAAAGATAATAAAATAAAATAAAATAAAATAATAAGGTAAACTGAAGAAATTGAAAGAAAATATTGATATTTCAAGGGCCTTAACATCCAAGAGGGATCTCTATTGAGATCAGTGTTTCTTAGTACTAGCCCACTCTATCTTTAAAGAGTGATGCTTTGTCATGGATGTTCAATAGAAACTTTGTCTTTAGACTGACTAAGTTATAGATTACCTGTTCTAGGATGATCTTGTATGAATTACCAAACTAGAAACAAAACAGAATAAATGTAAAAAAGTTGAATATGTAATATGCTTGCATCTGTACAGGCTAGGGGATGACCTGCTGGAGAGGTAGGCAAATGGATAAGGCCAGGCTCTTCTCACTGATGTGTAGTGATAGGACAAGGAGTAACAGCCTAAAATTTGAACATAGGAAGTTTCATACTAACATGCAGAAGAACTTCTTTACATTAAGAGTGACGGAGCACCTGAACGGGCTGCACAGAGAGGCTGTGGAGTCTCCTTCTATAGAGATATTCAAGACCTGGCTGGATGCCTTCCTGTGCAACCTATTGCAGGGAGCCTGCTTTAGCAAGGGGGTTGGACTTGATGTTCTCTTGGGGTTCCTTCCAACCCCTTGATTCTCTGATTCTGTAATGTTTGAATATAAATGAAGCATTTGAAGTTGCCCTCAGTGTCATTCAAGTAACATTTGATTGGCTAATATGAATGAGACAAGGACTTCTTATCTTATAGTACAGCAAGTATTTTCAGGCCCACACAAGCCACAGGGATTGGCTTTAGCCATTCATACATCTGTGTTTTCAGTGTTGCCAGCTGCACCTGTGGATGTAAAGGCAATTCCTTCCTGAACTGTGAACTGAGTGCTGGTGAAGGAAAAGGCCCTTTGGAAGCAAACTAATTGACAGTATAAGAGTGAATATTTTTAAAACCTCCAGCAAGAGATTCATACTGTATATTTTTAGCTGCAAGTGACCTGAATCGCTGTCTGTTGATATGCCTAATATATATAGGCTCAATGCACTACCCAACATGTCCCATACTGCATGACATAGATGGTGTGAATGCCTCTTTAGGCCATTCAATATTGATTGGTAGGAAAATTAAGATTCTTAAAGTTAAATGAAAATTATAACAAATAGCCAATAAGTAAAATTAAACTCAATAATTTAGGCCTTTTTTTTTGCACAGGTAAAAGTTTGAAATAGGCACAGCTCCTATAACTTCAGAATGAAAACACGTAGAAAAGTTTTCTGTGTGTTACATTATCTTACTAGCAGCGAGGTACCAAAATAAGGAATTTTAATGTTTTAAGAAAGGCATTACATGATTATTAAATGTAATCCATTACAAATGTACTGATAGATTAATTTGAGCAGGAAAGTAATGAAAGTGCTAGCTTTTAAAAGCAAAAATACACAGTTTTGTTCTTTGAGAGAGTCACTATTTAACCTTTCTTTTGTTCAATGGAAATTTAGCTCCTCTTGAAATGTTTCTAGATTAAATGTCAGGGGGAAATTTTTTACTGAGAGAACGGTGAGGTGCTGGCACAGCTGCCCAGAGAAGCTGTGGTGCTCCATCCCTGGAGGGCTCAAGGCCAGGTTGGATGGGGCCCTGGGCAGCTGAGCAGCTGGGTGGCAGCCCTGCCCCTGGGAGGGGGTGGGATTCTTTGGGCTTTGAGATTCCTTCCTACCAAAGCCATGTTATGGTTCTATGGTGTATTAGATGGCTTTAGATTCACCTTATGCAGTATTGATCTCTTTCTTCTTTCCTCTTCCTTATTTTTAGACATTTACATAGAATTCTATGCCATAAAAAGAGTGAAAATGTGAAAGTTTGCTTGTGAAGGATAAAATATATATATATAAATAATTTTTTAAAATCTTCTAGAGGAAGTTAAATGGTAAGACCTTCAAAGACTAGCTAATAAAGGCAAAAAGACTTGATCCCCATAGAGACAGAGCAAGCAAGCAAGCAAATATGTTAAAAATACAGTCATATTAAACTATTTATTCATATAAACATACAGTGGACAACAGCAGCTGTACTCCTCTAAATTAAACACAAATTCATAAAGAAAAAACAAACATTTTGCTTATGTTTATCTAACACTACCATTAAAAATTCAGCTGGAAGAAAACCAAATTAAAGACACACTGAAACTAAATGTTGCATTATATGTCTCATGTAATGCAAACACTTAGATTAATTTACGTGCCACTGGTATTACATTACCAAATACTTTATATTTAGATTAAATACTGTTCCACACGGTTCCACACAACTCCTATGGACTTCAAACAGAGGATAATATGGCTCACTGAAAGCTTTGCTTTGGTAACAAGTGAGTAGAAATCAGCTCAACTCTCAGCACACTGCCTTCATGGGTGGTTGAACACCAGTGAACATGGCAGGATTCTGGACAGAATACTGGGCCCATAACACCAAATTCGAATGTGAATGTGTAATAGGTGTGACGTTGCAAACATCAGACTGCATCAGACTGCATTTTTAAGTGTGGTATTTCATTTTAATTCAAAATCCATAAAAATATGTCTATTAAACACTGTTTGCGTGTATTTCACAGAAAATGTCAATAAACATCAGCTCTAAGAAATTTTCCTCAATATCTTGCCTCCAGGAATCCCACAACCACTGTAGGGTGAAAGTCAGGATAAGTGGACATGATTTGTGTATGCCTGAAGGTCAGCAAACTTGAGCTTGGATCAATTAACAATGGGATCATCGACCATAAATACTCTCTCCCCTGCTGAAGATGCTGATTTCTGATTGCACCCTCAGAAGCAGCAATCTGAGCTGCAGTTCTGGTACACTGGGAACAGGACACCCTTGAAATAATGAAAGACTATATTTTTTCTACACTATTATCAGGAAGTCCGAAGTTCATCACAGCAATGTGCAATTGAAGCTCCCATATAAATAGCCAAGGTTGCCAGACACTTACTTCCTGGGCAATCAATGGACAAGAGTTGAAAAGGCTATGTTAGGCACCTGTATGGGATATAAACATGCTCTGTTTGTAGTCCAAGGTGCAAGCTCAAGGTACTACTTCAAATAACTTTTTATGTGAATGTGCATGATACAATGCTCAGAATGCACGACCACACATAATGCCTTTCAGATTTTCAGAGTCTCTAAAGAATGAATAATGGAAAAAGCTAAATCCATAAATGCTGGAAGGGTATAAATTCCTCTACTTAAGGAAGTGGAGGAAATAGCTATAAAAATAAGCAATAAACAACAAAGGTAGGCAACACAGAATACCAATTTTCTAATAATTTCTCTCTGTGTTTTAAAATTGGACAATAAGTCATTCAAGAAATCCAAGAGAACCTTCTACTACTACACTACTTTCTTTTGCATTCTGCATTTATTTTATCTTTTCATATTTACATCTGGAAACAGTTAATCATTTTTTACTGGTGTTTTCTCTCTAAGTAAAACTTTCACTGTTTCATAGCAGTTAGAATTGAATTCTTCTAGTTGTCTAGAGGATTGCTTTCATTTTCCAGTAAAACCTTATGCTGTCAATATTGCACTTTGGATCTTTAGAAAAATGTGCATAGAATGTCCTATTCGTTTATAGTGGAGATTTGATTATCTTGTAATTTCCTAACATAGTCTTCTGCTAGGAATGAATCTGGATTATATTGGCTCAATTTCTTATGATTTCCTAGATAATGCCTTCCCTACAGCCTAAGAAAACAAAACAAAACACAATTCATACTTTTCTTGCAATTTTGTGGAATGCTTCAATCCAATTTCTTACACATTATTCGTCTTTTACTTGGGAACATACTTTAATGATTTCAGAAATTAATAACTGCAGTATGTAAATTGTGATAAAGAGGAGACAGATATTGGACTTATTTCAATTCATTGTGAGCACAGCCAATAAATTTATTTAATCATTATAGCTGCAAAAACCTACATATGTTATAGAATATGTTGCTGAGACCAGGTGATGAAATACAGAATAGCTGTTTCCAGATAACCTCAAGTTATTTAAGGAAAGGTAGAGTAAGAGAAACAAACAAATGAAAAGAAAATTATTTCATCTATCTGTAGACACTGAAACATACTGCTGCTTCAATTCTAATACATTCTTTTGCACATCTACTGTTTTCCTTCTACATTTATATGAAAAAATATATTGCCAGAATGGTTTTCCTTAAAAGGCAAAAAGCTACTGCTTTATTTTTTTTTAAATATCTACATCTGGAGAAACAATTCATTAACCTAACTTCAGTGCTCATTGAAGAGTGGTTCTACTCTTTCCACTTTGAATATAAAGCATGTTCACTATGGCACAACTAGTTTTCAAGTAGCTTTATCTTATAACATGCTTTGAGTGAATTAGACTGGTCTTGATTCACAAAAACATCTCATTATCTGATTACAGATCTTGCTGCTTCAGAGGAAAAATTGAGAGGTGTTCTCATCCTTCAGAGCTCCACCATAGAGACTAGGCAACATTCCAGTGCAAGCCACTCAGAATGTGGGCTATGTTACACTTCTACAATACAGAGGAGTGTCCTACCTTGTCCTCTTAAACGATGACAGTAGTGGGATCTTGGCAGTTTAGTCTTTGCACTTGTGAAAATATGAACTTGTATATGGACAGTGCAGAATACCTTCTCAGGTACGTTAACCAGGGCAGTGTGGAGCACAGGTCTGTAATAACACAACACTGGTAATCAACAGTCCTTTTGCAATCCTGAAAAGTATACACTTTGAATTACATAGGCTAGATTGCACATTCAGATCACTGAACAAGAGACCAGAGGTAGCAGATCCCCAAGAAGCCTTGAGCCGTGGAGATTCCCCTTGTTCCTGCAGTTCTCGTTCTGTGACTGTGTACTGCACTGTCTCCCTGAATATAATGCTGGCTCAATTACATCAAGTCAAGATACAAGAAGCCTATGGAGCAGCAGAAGAGATGTTCCTTCCTACTGCTTCTCACCTGAGTGGGCTGGTAGTCAAAGTCTTCCCTAGATACTCCACATCCCATATATCTGTCCTGGGGTACTATATCAAAATTAAGCTACGTAAATTGCTCACATAATTATTATTCAGTCCAACTCTCAGCATTGTGTGTTGGGTTTAAAGAGATGTTAACACTATCTAAACCCATATACAACAAAAATACTCGGGATTACATTTCATTTTCTTTCCTTGACTCTGAAAATGCATTTGTCTTTAAGAGAGTTAACTTCAAGCAGGGGAAGATAAGGAAGATATCTCATAATTTGGTGTAACCAAAGCTGATTTATAATACTGTCAGCTCTATTTAAAAGTTCCTTCCTAACAAATAGCAAAAGCTGGAAGGGACTCACAAAAGCAAGTTTGCTCTGTCAAATGAATTGCATCTGTTTGATGAAAGCAACATTCAATGACCTTAGTGAAATAAACTAGATTCCCATTAACATGGTGAAAATGCATTGTTCTTTTCCTCCCCATTTTCTAAAGCCAAACCATTTTCGAAGTGGAATAAATTCTTGGTAACTTGTTTCTTACAGTCAGGCATACCCTAGTAAATTGTTATGACCTTGAAAGAAAGTTCAATGAAACCGCAAAGAGACAGACTATTCATTCCAACTGTTTCAGTTCCTGGAAAAAATAAAAAAATAAAAACAAACGCCGAGCATCCAGATCTTGCTGCATTAAATAAATTAAAGAAATAAACAAGATCGTGCAATAAATATTGAACAGCAGGCAAAAAACGAACTACCCAGAAGTTAAGCAAAGAGCTTACCCTATGCAAATAAGAACCAACTATTGTTTATTGAATCTGAATCAAACAAGGACTTCTTTTATATGTTTCATGCCAAGAATTAAATAGGATTCTCTCTGCTACAGGGTCCCATAGGCAAAGTCCCACAGAAATGCCTTTCTTCACAAAAAAAGGGACAGCCTAGTTCAAACTCTGAATACATGATGAAAAGAAGCTCTTGAAAAAAAAATATACAGAGAATAGGCATTAGGCTTAACTTCTGTTAAACAAGCAGTAGAATGAAATGCTAGTAATTAAGGATGGAGACCAGTGGTTACATGTGATAAATTATTTGGCAGTGGTTATTTGCTTTAAAGCATATCCCCTTAAGGGGGTATTTATTATTCTTGAAAGCTTATCTGAGAACAAGGAGAGACTTGGGTAGGAGGCTGGATGTAGTAAATGAAAGAACTTGCTAAATGATTTACTATATAAAAGTTGTGTACAATTTTGACTATGTACAGTTACATCAAATTTGCAAAGCAATTGCTCTGTGCATTTTTTTTTTTTTTGTTATTATTTTCCTGTTTTGACTAAAGAACTTCTATCTAACTCCATTGTTTCCACTTTTTGAGCAGATTGTCACTATACAGACATGAGGATGTTTTTCTAAATATGAAAAGAATGGAATGATCAGATAAATTATTTGGCTGCCTGTTGCTGAAATTTGGCATGCTTCAGATCTGAGTCAGCAAAGAAACACGAAGCAGTGGAATTAAAGCCACATTCAGCTGCCAAAAAGGTCCACCAGTGGAACAGATAGCTGGCATTCATTATGCACCAGAAGCATTTATTTTTCTTTGCTTACAAATAATATCCTATTAAATAGTATACAAGAAGTTGCCCTTTTAATTGATATTGATGGGAGGATTTACAGAACCAAGGAATGTAAAATATCTTTCTTATGTTCAGACCTGTTTCTGAACAGACACAGCCCTACACTTTTTCTCATCCCCACCTCACTCCCTCCTCATCATTTTTGAGAAAGCTGGGTCACGGTGAGGGTGGAATCACTCTTAATAATTTTAAGATAGTTTCCTTACTATTACCTAACACACAGAAGCTGAGACTAACCCTTGCACATTCTCTTGGCTGTTAGCAGCCTTGCTTGTAGTCTGCATGTAGTGGCTGGCGAGGAAGCCAGTTAAACAAGGAGCTGCTTGAAGCAGCTACATGATTCCTACGAAGTTAGGAGAAGAACAGAGAGTGATGCATCTCCATAGTGACAGGATGAGAGGGAGTGGCCTTAAGTCGTGCCAGGGGAGGTTGGAAATTTAAAAAAAAAATTATTCTCAGAAAGAGTGATGGGGCACTGGCACAGGCTGCCCAGGTGGTGGTGGAGTCACTGCCCCCAGAGGTGTTCAAGAACAGTGTGGATGCAGCACTGAGGAACACGGTCAGTGAACATGTTGGGGATGGGCTGATGGTTGGACTAGGTGATTCTGGTCCTTCCTGACCATAATGATTCTATGATTCTATGATCCATCTCCTATACAAAAAATAACATATCTCAGAATCACAGAATGGCCAGGGTTGGAAGGGACCTCAAGGATCATGAATCTCCAACCCCCCTGCCACATGCAGGCCCACCAGCCTCCCCATTTAATACTAGGCTAGTTAATACTAGACCAGGCTGCCCAGAGCCCCATCCAATCTGGCCTTGAACACCTCCAGGGACGGGGCAT
>JAOWBP010002052.1:37669820-37684286 GCA_028571105.1 Tragopan temminckii | reverse complement strand
TCCTGTGGAAGTACAAACCAAAGCCTGTGATGTTGAACACAAGAATGGTCACCATTGCATCTACAATTGCATCTTAGGTATGTA
The DNA here is from genome assembly GCA_028571105.1 of Tragopan temminckii. Lineage (NCBI taxonomy): Eukaryota > Metazoa > Chordata > Aves > Galliformes > Phasianidae > Tragopan > Tragopan temminckii. Next base: position 37,684,202 of record JAOWBP010002052.1, on the reverse strand, counting down.
AATCTGAATTCCCAATTTTTTGTGTGTTTAAAATCACTCAAAAGCTAGCCACCGATATCTAAACCTGGTGAGCTCCTTCAGCCTACCCTTTTTCCACTGAGATCCAAAAGCTCATCAGGGGCTAGTCTAATCCTCTGAGAGCCCACTAATTTCTGGGACTGCATTGGTGCTCTTGCTTTTTTTTGGAAATGCTACTTTCCCTTTCCCTCCCCTCCTTGGCTCTAAGTCCAATTCCTGAGCACATGCTATAGCACAAGACACATGGTGGGAGCATCTTCTCCTTAATCTTCTCAGGAAGACAATTCTGTTCTTCAGGTGAGTCATCAGGCCCTGAAGCTTCACCCCATGGAAGGCCCAATGTCCCCTTGGATTGTTTTGCACCCAACCTGTTGTTCAGTCTTCCTTGCTAGCTAGATGAAAGCATGGACTTAATCAGGGCTTTCTAGATCTGCTGGAATTTTAGTTTCTGCTTGGTGAAGGGGGTATTTTCTGTTTCAGGAAGTGCAATGCCAAATTTGCAGATTTATAAGTCCTTTATTGCTTCTAGGCCTTGGTTTTATATAGTCAGCACTTCAACTTTTAATATCTTTATTCTTTGCAAACGAAGGTAATAATCTATCCTTGAAATTATAGGGATGAACAGTATGTGAGTACCTTACAAGTGCATTGCTGGTTATTCAGCAATACTCTTCTTACCCACTCTTGTAAAAACGAGCCAATTTTCACCATTGGTATCAATCACATCACCTTTATCAATCTGACCTAAACAAATGAAGCAGCTCTTGTATAAATGCTCTGGTCATACATTTCCAAGGTGGATAAAGTATTCTGGAGTTTATACCATCAAATATGTCTTCACTGAAATATTAAAAAATAATCTAACTCTTCCTAAAATATTTAAACCTTCATTTTCCTCTAATAGGCAGCTTACCTCAGTTGTATTTTGTGTCTTTGCCTTTCTTTTTATAATACCTTCTGAGGTACCTGAAAATACAGTGTATTTCCCTACTGCTTTTGATTACTCCTGGTTGGTGAACAATGAAGATTAATTGTTTTCTGATGTAGCAAACGCATACGTGACTCTTATTCACAAGTAACCTTGCTAGTGTCAGGAGGGCACGCACAGCCCTGGGAACAATGTTCTTTGCCAGCTGCACTCACAGAGACACAAGAAGAGCTCACGTTGTTGCAATTTGTTAGGTAGATAAAACTGTGGCAAAGAACTAAGATACAGTCCAAGCCTCTTATTCAAATTAATAGGTAATTAAGTTGAAATGCGTCTTTGAATGTATTTTGCTGCTCTGAATTTATTATGGAATATTTGAGGATTGTTTTCCTGTTCTGCTCTTGTACAGTTACATAATCCTAGCTTCCATGTCTTGCTGGAAGACCAGTGGAAGGAAAATAAGAACTGTGATGGAGCTGTTCTTGGGTAGATATGCATGGAACAGAAGAACAGGAATCAACCCAGGTCCCAGCCCAGCAGCTGGGAGGTGAGGATTTTCTGGCTCAGTGCTGCATTTCAGGACTTCTGTTGCTTCCACATTAGGCTCTGTATAGTAAAGTATGGACATATGAGCTGGCATAAAAGCTACCTCAAGCTTTTATGTATGCCTTTGCATAAGACATATGCTAGTTAGGGTGGAAGAGGGGGCATGCAAATCTTAAGGTAGGTATCTCTTTTTTCATGGGTGTATATGGGGAGTAAGAATAATTCAACTGCTCATAAAATGAAACAAATAGGTATATCTGCACCAGTAGATGGTAGAAAACAAAAAAAAAGTTATTGGTTTGCAAATGTTATCTGTTATGTGCTGGCAAAGAGAAAAAGAAAAGAAATAGAGAAATTATAACATTAACCTATTCACTTAGCACTGTTTTAATGGTTCTTCAAATCACATAATTCTATAATGACCTATTCAGTGTTTTGCATTATCTTTGAAACAAATTGTCTATTATTTTAGTACTTCTCTGGCTACTAAGAATGTGTCCTGGGTCTGCAAATGCTAACATAAAGAAGTATAATTGAACTGTGTTTCACATATGAAAAACTGAGACACTGTGATCCTAGGAAACTCAGGCACTGGTGGAAGCAGACCTGATGAATTTCTGCATGTAATTTTTATAATAGTAAAGCCTAATGCAGAGACAAGATCTAATAAGAATGATGACAGGACAGTGACTGAAGCTAGATCACCTCATGCTAAGCTTGGACTATCCTTCCTGAGTTGCACCAGGAGTTTTGCCTCAGTAAAACTATAAAATTTGATCTCTATAATGTTAGCATTTCTTAGAAAATCCTTTATTCATAACAGTCAAATGTTCAACATTTAATAATGGAATACTTACTCATGGTCAGCATGGGTTCAAATGCTTTTTCAGTAACCTAGTTTTGCACTGTGAGAATGTCATGCCAAAATATTGAGCCTATTTTGAGCAAAAAAAAAACAACTGTGCTTGGTATAACTCAGTGCTGAAATTATTGTAGCACTAAGCCCTATGTGCCAGTTACACTACTTGAAATAAGAGACTCAGAATATTTTTGTAGCTTTTCTAATTAAAATAATAATTATGTAGTGTCGATTAGCATGGAATTCCAAGTGTAAGCCTCAGGGTCAAACGAAATTCTCTGCTCCCTTTGTAGGAAAAAAAGGAGATGAGCTGGTTCTGGGCAACTTCATTTACATAAGATACAAATGTTGCTTACCAATAATTCCCTTCACAGAATTATGCTCTTTAGTTGGAATCTTTCTGCACAAAGGCTAACAAATTACTGCTCATGCACCCCAACAGCATTCACCTGAGCAACAGTCAACCACTCTCATCAGCAGGTGATGGTGTTGTGTTTGACTGAGCAGTAGAAAGAGGAGAGTTCAAGAGTACAAGGCTTTTATTATATGAATTTTATTATTCACAGGTCTGGTGCCCTGAGGTACTACAGGCAAAGAACATGTAACCTGGTTGGCAGTGAGACTGAAGAGATTGCAAGGTCAAGATTGTTAGGAGACCTCTTTGGCAGACAAAACCAAACAGCAGAACTAGATTTGAAAGCACAGAACTGAGCCCAATTAGCTCCACATCAGAGTAAACGCTGGTGAAGTGATTTTCTTCAAACTGAAGCTGTATGGTGGAGGATCAATCAATCAATTTATAAGCACCTCGAGGGTAATAATAGTCTAGTGAATGAGAATTTGTCAAGGACAAATTGTATCAAACCAATCTAATTTCTTTCTTTGACAGGGTAAGTGAATAAGGGGGAAGCAGTAGATGTGATATATCTTGACTTCAGTAAGGCCCTTGAGTCTTCTGCATAGCATTCTCATAAGCAAATTAAGGCACATGATTAAATCACTGCAGAGAAGGCTCACAGCTGGTTGAGAAAACAAAATCAAAGAGAAACTATCAACAGTTTGTTGTCAAACTGGGAAGGCATTTAAAATGGGTTGTTTCGGAGCCCAGTTCTACTCAGTCCTCTGCTGCCTGCTGATCAATGATCTGTTTGATAAAATTATGACAATGTTTTTAAATTTCGAAAGAGTTCCAGAAACCAGAAAGATGTTCCGAAATCAATCTGTGGAAATTAGAGAAAGATAACTGTACCAATATAAGAAATGCTTTGCACGCATGAAATGGAGAAAAACTCTTTAAAAAACAGTATGGAGTAGAAAACAAGTCTTCTACGTGTGTCACATATATTACTAAGAAACTAACAAGTGCCAAAAGTGTGACCCTGTGTTAAGAAAGATTATTCTTATTAGACAGGTATATGTTTTCATTTGTAATGGTTGAGAGGCTCTAGGTGGCCCTCCTTGGGCAGAGAGGTTAAATCAGATGACCTCCAAAGGTCCCTTCCAACCAACCATTTCTGTGATTTGTACAAAACGTGGTATCCTTGGGACAGGTGATGCTTCAGTTAGAGCATTACATCCAATTTCATGTTTCATCCACCAAGAAGGATGTAAACAAATAATAAAAGGGCAAAAGGAAGATATGATAAATGAGAGAGACTTGAAAAACTTGACATCTGAAGTAGGCTGAAGTTGAAGTAGGCCGTCTGTGTATCATTTGTTGCACTGGGCAGCAAATGTCCTACAACTTTGCTGTTCATTAAAGCAAGTAACTAACATTTGAAAACCTGGCATTCAACAACCTTTGGATGCATGTATGAATCATTTTGTTGTGTATTAAAAGCACAGATGTTCTTTATTTCTTTTTCTCCAGGTGAAGCTCCTCATGTTCATTAAGTTTTCTTTGCCTTCCTGTTTGGTTGTTTTTGTGTTTGAAAGTATATTTAGTCAGTTGAAATTCTGTCCTTGACACTGGCAACTAAGATCTAAAAAAAAAAAAATAATAATTAAAAAAAATCAGTTCTGTCTTTATTTAGGGTTTTGAACATTTTACAGTGTTATACAAATTTCTTCTGCATTTCAGTTCTACTGATTGGAGCAACACAGGTGAACTAAATAAGTAATGTTAGTCAAGAAAACACTGTGACTTTATAGAGTAACTATTCATGAAGAAAAAGCCTTGAAACATTTCCAGAACTGGAGGCAGGGAATTTATTGTTCCTGCTGGAACCCAGAATAACTACTGGTTTGTGTCATCATTTTATAATCCTTGTCTGTCAATAAACATAACTGTAGCTAGCAATAAAAATGATACAGGCTCAGTCAGGCTGCGCTACCCTGGTAAAATAAATTTATGAGCAAGTTAATATTTTTAATCCTGTTACAGAGATGACCTCAAAACCCAGACTATTTATCTAAGCCTCTATACCCTAAAGCAGCACGTGTGGGTGTCAGATAAGCATAACCTTCTTTTGAATCATGTTGGTCTTGGGCTAAGGTTGGGCACCAAGAAGGAGAAAGCATGGAACCGTAGACGTTTGTCCACAAAAACAAATCAGCTCCATTTGCTTCTGTCTCCTATCTAGAACAGAGTTTCTCAAACACTCTTGCAGGCTCAAATGAAGCTGTTCATCTGATAACATAAAATTCAGCGTCTTATTTTTCCCTTCTCCACATCAGTTACATGCCAGCAATTATTCCAGTTCCACCATTGATCCTAGATGACTTATCACAACGGGGAGTCATTCTGTTTACACTACTTTAGAAATCTCTGAGACATTATTTGATCTACAGCATCCATTATACACACAGAATACATTTCCTTCTCCACTGTTTCATCTTATTAGCAAGATATGGCAATGACACTGTCTGCTAATTGCTATCCAACTAGAGCTTTGTGTCTTGTTAATTTTGACTAAGACATTTTTCCTGCATAACGCAATGTAGATATTATTAATAGAGGAAAGACAGGTAGTTAATTGGTGTCTTGAGTATTACACAGACAAATATAAATTGACTGATAATCAGTTTTTCTCTGATGGAAGAGTCGAATCTTGTCACCAGCTTCTACTGTCCTTTCTTTCTAATCTGTAATGTGGAATGTCTCATCTTTGTAAAAGATGCTGAGATTCGTAATGGCTACAAGAAGAATACATGTTGCTGTCAGCAACTTATAACGAATTAATAGAAAGGAGTGCTCACTTTTTAAACCTCGATTAGGTACTCTAATGAAGGTGAAAGCTGGGGGGTCCTAGAACACATTTTTGCACTGATCATCTGAGTCTCTTGGAAAGTTTGCAAGATATCAAAGTGAGATACAAGGTCTTAATGACCAGTTACAGGATCCACCAAATATAAGGTGAGAGCAGCCAAGAAAATGCTTTTTCTTTTTTTACTGGTGGAAGCCAGTTGAGTAAGTCTGGAAACAGAGGTTCTGTTCCTAGTTCTAGACTGTCATATAAGGGAGGAAATTCTGATGTTTCTTTACAGTGATCCTTTGAGTCCTGAAAGAAAATAACTTAAAGTGCAAGGAAAATATTTTTCTTTCATCCAAACTACTTATAAATTCTATTTGTTCTTGGACTTAGACCCAAATCCAAACCTTCTGCACTGCCTCATCAAAAATACAGGTATGTTTCAGTTCTTATGTTTTACGTATATTGATGTTTTCTACTTCACACACAGAGATACATCTGAGACAAAACAAATAATGCCTTAAACAGAGTACCAGCTAATTGATGAAAAAGATGCATAGAAACAGTATTCAAAAACCCTAAAATTGGAGATAATGAAATCTTTCTGGTTATGAGGAAATATACATCTGTAAATATGTAAGTTGGAGTTTCACGGGGAATTGGTGTACTGCAGCCCCCACTAAATCCAGGGATGTTAGTATGAAGCATTTCTGAAATAAGGATGAGCCTTTCTGATTTTGAATGCCTGCATCAAAGACAAATTTGTTAAGCGTGTTGCATTCAGTGTCTATTTGTTTACTACCAATGTTTACCTGCCAAAAAATGTTCTGGTTTTGCTGTTCATTTTGTTGAAGTTTCTGTATCTGAAGAACTATCTTTGGATAAGTAATCAGTTAAATGTAGGAACAGAAAAACAACCCTAACAAAATCATAGTGTTCAATAATTTCTTAAACATTGGAATTGCTCAATCAGACAAATCAGACAAAGCTATACAAGAGAAATGAAGAGGTAAGATGCATAACACAAGAAGTTCCAGTAGGTTCAGTACAGTCTTGTGACAAACAGACACTGGATCGATCTTCTTGCAGGACTGAAAGAAAGCTATCTGGGATCTTCAACACGTGCAATGTTATGGATAACACTTTTCATTCTATCTAACATGCCAGTGCTCCAGCACACAGAAGCTATGAGTTACAACTTCTCAACCACTATTGAAACTTACAGATATTATCAATTTGAAATCCACACCTTCATCTGGAAATTTTGTACCTATGTTGTATAGTAACACAATTAAAGAATGGGAAAAGAAACCTAATTTTTTTTCTTTTTTCCTTATTTGTTTTGGTAGATATTTTGTTTTTTGTTTTGTTGTCGTTGGGGATTTTTGGCTTTCAGGTTTTTCGTGCACTTGAAAGCAATCTATATGTTGTCTGTTTCAGTGTTTGCTCAGTCTAGTCACTCTGTTACCCTGAGGGTAAGAAGATAGCAAAGGGGTTAGGGAAAAGCATCACATAGCAACAAAGGAAGGGATTGAAAAGAAACAGTGATAAGATTTTAAAATCTGGAAAAAAAAAAAAATAGCATAGATATTTTTGGATGCATCTAGAGAAAGATAAGGGAAAGCGTATTCATTAACTGGATTTCTAACTAACAGTTCTTGGAGAGAGGGAGAGCTGTGACTAAGTAGGCAAAGTAACCAGAAAAGGAAAATAGGAGTCCCCTTCTGTCCTGCAGCTGCCAACCTGAACCTATGTTGAGATGTGTGTGTTATACACAGCCTGGACAAAATGACACGTGTACTTCTCTGATTGTGAAGGAGAAAACACTCTCCCAGTCAGTTTGCTTCTCTTCTTTATCTCAGTGCAGTTGTCAAGCTTAAAAATCAAAGGTGTCACATAAGCTCAAGGAACTGCTAATTCACACTTCTGATTTCCCCCTTCCCTACTTTTCAATGTGTGAGCAGTATTCATTTTTCTCATTCAGTATCATACCTTGTTTTCTCCTTTCCAATGTAACAGTGATGTAGGAAGAAAAAAACGAAGATATCAAAAATAAAAAGAATACCTTGTTTGTTTTTGTTTATTATTTTTGCCCTTTCCATTCCCTTACATAGAAAACTATAGATTTGATCTGTGGACAACTCAACTGGTAAACTGCTACTGAGCAGAAATTCAGCTGGAGCAATATATAATGAAACAGAGCCTGTTTTGATAAGCCTCCTCAGATCCCTTATCCAGGAGATCTTTCCTTTCTCTCTGATACAATACTTTGCACAGTGGCTTTTGTAATAGGGACTACTCTAAAAGGCCACCTTGAAATTCATCTCACAAAATATCATTTCCAAAACATGTTTTCCAAACTTTATTTATGATTAGAGAGGAGCTGAATAGTTAACCTCTGATCCTGGCAGAATAACTATTTGCTGGTTCACCCTGAGCTGTCATTTCCACCGAATTGACTGAAATAGGCAGAAGATGTGAGAGGAAAAAACCTGCTGTCTGAAAAATCCCTTGATTTTTTCCAGTGTCTCACAGACAACTTAGAACTAGATAATATCAAGCTACTTTAAAAAATACTGTTTATATTATTGCAATATTTCTTCTTTTAAAACAGAAATTGCAATGATGGATTTCTGAGTGATGAAGGCTGCCATTTCCCCATACCCCTTGACAAATGATACATGACTCTTTAGCTGATGACCCATTGCAAGATCCAGGAAGAGCCGGTTCCAAAATTCAGTTTGGTCCTTAATACACTCACAGAGCTGACTGATCCCACAGGCTGCATTTAACCTCCATTCCTTTTGCAAAACTGCATTTGGGCAAGTGTTTCCAAACTCAAATGCTGAGGAAAATTCTTGTCTGCTCAAGCTATGGGTGCAGGAAGGGTCTTCTGATTCTCCAAGAACCCAGAGAGTCAACACAATTCAGGAAACAGGTCCAGGAGGGAGAGAGAGGATTGGCAGATTTGTTTTCTGTCTCTACAATTGACACTGACATATCAGCTTTGTAAGACAGAGGCCTGGCTTGCCCTACATCTCTGTAAAGTGCTTAGCACATTTTGGACCCTTTGAGCTGTTGCATTAATAATGACCTTGTCTCTCAAATGACAAAGAGCCTTAAGCTCGGCCCAGACAATATTTGACCTGAGCTGGGAGAGAAAAGACGGTAGAACTCCAAGCCCTGTCCATCTGAGTTCCCAAACTATGAGGAAAAGCTCTCAGCAGTGAGCAGATGCTCACACCATGTTTTGCCTGCTCCTTTTCTCCTTAGTGCTGAAAGAGTTAATGGGGAAAATTATTTACAGGACACTGTAAGTGTGACACAGAAAAGAAATGCTGCACCTCTTTGTACAAGGGCAAGCGAGGCTGGGCTGAGCTGTTTCTGTAAGGACTGTGTACTATTTAAAAATAAGTCATTCATCTGACGTGTGTTTCAACAAGTGGAAATAATTATTGAGGAAGAATAATCCTAAAAAGGAGAAAATGAAGTCCAAAATAGCAATCCATATTCTGGGTTCTTACAGTGATAAAGAGACAAAAGTCACAGGAAAAGCATATAACAATATACAGAATTTATGAGCCACTGGAAACAAGACAAGATGGTGCAATAATGCAAGCAATAACAATTAGTGTCTTCAAAGTGTTCAGTGCAGGGAGATGATAGAAAAAGAATATAATACAGTTTAACAATCAATGATCTTTAGAAGTTAATATTCCTGAAAGGTTTTTGGGGGGATTTTTGTTATTTTTTTTCCGAGAAGATTCTACCCATGGTGACGGAAAATGAGGGAGAAACTCCATGTACTAGATTTAGCTTTGTACAGCAACCTGCCTACAAGGAATATGCTACTGAAAGAAAGAAAGATTAACAGTTAGTCACCATTTTGTAGCTATTAAATGCAGATGCACTACAATAATACAAATTATTTTGTTTCTTATTATAAAATGTTCTAGTCTTATAGATACATCAAGCTCCTTTATCATTACACGTCAGCATGGACAAAAAAAATAATTATTGCTAAACAATCCATAGTCAATATTTGTTTTGTACTTTCGAAAATGTTAGCCAATGGTTACATATCTGAGAATATGTATTTTGTAATTTATTTCTGCTAGCAAATCTTGTTTCTACAGAGATAAGTTAGTTCCCCTTTATAGAGACAAAGTAAATGGAGACACACAATGTGGGGGGAGAGTTCATCGGAGGGGATGTGTGTAGGGAGTGGTATGAGGCAGTTGCAGGTACCACTTAGAAGTAAAATACCTCTACAGAGACTGCAGTTATGATTTTTCTCTTTGTGAGGAAACTTTTTAATGAGAAAATGTCCTTTAATTTCAATGCAAAGTGTTGCTAGGCTGAAGTGTGCATTATAACTTCAATCTTAAAATCTAACACATGCTTTAAATTAGATGAAAAAGTTATTTGTTTGGTTTGGATTTTTTTTTTTTTTTTTAGTCTGTCAGTGTTAGTGGGTGCTTATTTACAGTCTGTGTTCTTAGAGAAAACAAACTTTAACCTTGACACAATGGTGGAAACTGAAGAAAGAAAACTGACTGGCTGAACGACCCCATTTCCTTTCAAGGGCCTGATGCAACAACACAAGGCATCTTCCTGTGTGACATGCAGGGAGTTTAACAATAGCACATGTGGAAAACTATTTAAGTGATTTTTTTATGGTTAGTGATGGATTTCTGAGACAATGAATTTTCAACACTTAACTTCCTTCAGCCCCCTCTGCTCCTTTGCCCCCTGGAAAATATATATAGGATGTTTATATCATAGCTGAAGACTCAATATTTGTAAAATAAATCAGGTGTACAATGCACTGGGTGTCAAGAGGAGCATGACAAATCAGGGGGGACTAGAAATTTTGCTTTATTTTAAATAATTTTACTTACTGGTATGGGATAGTTGATGAAGAGAAATCTCTGATGTATACCGTTTCTTGATAGCTAAGTTTTGCATACCAAGAAAAACTGAAACACCTGAAAAACTGAGTCTTTTTGTATAGTCAGAAGAGGGAGGTATTTCTAGTAGGTAACTCGGCCCATTTTGAGACTTGTGAAGGATGGACAAGCCTTTTCTCTCTCTCACCACCACTGAGGTGGCGACTATATGAGAAGCCCAGCTGTCTTGTTTATAACATTTCAAACTTAGTTTTGGATGTGATTGTAGTTATTAAAGTTAGATGAAGCAAAATCAATTTACAATCTTCATTCCTTTTTTTTTTTCTTTAAGTGACAAAGTAGTTCTGTGGTATACCAGTTAAAGCTGAAGCTAGTGATAATTTTCTTGATTTTCTTGGGTCATGAGGTCTTCTGTGATGGAGGGACAGATTCAGTAAATAAAAGAAAAGCAACTGATGTCATCTACCTGGGCTTCTTGAAAGGACTTTGACGTGGTCCTGCATGACTTTCTTATCTCTACTTTGAAGAGACATGGATTTGAAGGCTATTGTACTATTCAGAGGATAAAGAATTGGTTGGCGCAAGAAATATCTTAAGTGGTTATATTAAGGAATTGGTTGTATAATCACAGCCAACAGGTTGGCAATGGCTTTATGTCCAGGTTGAGGCTGTTCAATAGCAGTGTCCCTCAGGGATCTGTCTTGGGATCAGTGCTCTTCAACATCATTATCAATGATATAGACAGTGGGATCAAGAGCACCCTCAGCAAGTTTGTTGACAACACCAAACTGTGTGGTGAAGGTGACAAAATAGGTGTAAGAGAGGCCATCCAGAGGGATCTGAATGACTTCAAAAGTAGGCCTACATGAACCTATTGAGATTCAAAAAGGTGATGCACTTGAGCGGGCAATCCCAGATATGTGCACAGACTCATTGTGGCCTTCCAGTACTTAAAGGAAGCTTATTAACAGGAGGACTTACCTTTCACATGGTCTGATAGTGGTAGGACAAAGGGGAATGGTGTTAAAGTAAGTGAGAGGAGATTTAGATTAGATATTAGGAGAAAAATTTTTATTCAGAGGGTGGTGAGGCGTTGACACAGCTGCCCAGAGAAGCTGTGATGCTCCATCCCTGAAGGCGCTCAAGGCCAGGTTAGATGGGGCTCTGGGCAGCTGAGCTGCTAGGAGGCAGTCCTGCCCATAGCACGGGATGGGGGCTAGGTGGTTTTTAAGGTCCCTTCTAACCTAAGCCATTCTCTGATTCTATAATTCTATGATGTCCTTTGCATGGTGTTATTGAAAAGGACAGTAGTGATGGAGGAACTCAAATCTTCTCTTCATGGTCACGCAAATTGCCACTAAATACAATACTGAGCAAGGAAAGCAGAAGTGTGCCTCAGAGCGTAGAAAGGATATCCTACCTCCAGTGATCATATGCAGATGACAAAGGAAACAGGATTTGACTGAAATGGCACAGTTAGTAAAAATAGCAATATGGATATTTGCAGCAATATAGTTAACATATAGAGCAATGTTGAAGGACTCTTTAAGCAGAAACATCAGGCAATACACCTGAGAACCAATGAGATGTTCAGCATGTTTTATGATGACTTTAGTTTTTAATTTCAAATGAGAATGAATAAAATGTTTTTTTGTGAGCTTCCCCACTCCCCCCAGTTTAAACTATTTTAATTAAAAAGCTCAGAACTGTGTTTCTTCACTCTTAAAACAAAAACTGTTATTTGTGGTTTTGTCCATTTTCAAGATATTCTTCCAGCATTTCTGTGTTCCCTGCACTGGCTGCATCTCTTAGAGATTTTGCAGTGAAGCAAGAATGTTCCTTTTCTCCTAAACATGAGCATGGGAAGCTTCAGAGGTTTCAAGTCTGGAGTTAAATGGCTTCTGAGCTTCCACAAGAACAACAACGTCGAGCTGTATCTTCACTACCAGAGAAATAAAATTCCTTGTTTCTCAAACAAAATTTTCCTTCTGCTTTGATGGGTCACCTCACTCTGTATAACAATCTGCTTCTTCCTTAAATGCTTCTTTAATTCCCATTTAGTGCTGAGCATAGATTAGATTTCTGTACTGCTCCTTAGTTACATATCTGCTCTTTTCTAGTCTTCCATGTCCTGTTTGTTTTCCCATTTTCAGTGTCTCTGTGGTTTCTATTCTTAATGAAAATATCATTCGTGTGATTGTGGTTAATGTGAACACTTCTCAGAATTAGGAAGATCTCCTCTTGATGATGTTTTTCCATTATTTACTATTCCAAGAGCTGAAGCAATACCTCAAGGAATACTTTTTTCATTATTTTTTTTTATTATTATTATTTTTCCTTGCATCATCCCCAATTTCAGCTGCTCATTGATTTCTTCTGACCCAGGATTCAAATATGCTGGACTCTGTTCCTTCTGGCTCCTGTGGATCCTTACGCTGCCATCTGACCAGGGCCCCCACAGCTTTCATCTGTTTTCACTCCAAATCCTTCTTCTAAAATGTAAAATGATGGCATTTAGCCAGCATGTTGCCTTTTACTTATGCTGTGGCCCAGACCTCAGTTAAAGATTTAACAAAAGCAGAAAAGTGCTGTTTCAAGCCAAATAAAGGAATAAAATCTGAAAGTTTTTCCAGATGAGAATGTTGGACCTTTTGCAGACAACTCATACACTCTTCAGCAATTGAAGCTTTGCTCAGAAAACAGGATAGAACTTTTTTTTGTTACAGATTATGATATAAACTATTTCTGGAACTTCCAATTGTTGTATTTTTTCTTTAATTCACCTTATTTTATAAAAGCTACATGAAAAATGAAAGCAAATGAAACTTTGCAGCAGTGGAAGCAGTCACCCTGAGTTATCAGCTCTAGTTTTGTGGGTGGAGTGCAGGATAGAGGCAGCTGCCTGTGCTTCAGTAAGAACCACTCCATGCAGCTTCTGCTTGCACACATGTAACCAGCTCCTATTTGAGCATACAGGGCTGTGCTGAACATTAGATTATATGTGCAAGGCCCCTTCTTTCCAAGGAGTGCCATGCCCAGTGGAACATCTGCATCTTGTAAACCATGTACACATCAGCACAGCAGTGTTTGCTTTTGAGCATCACAAAAGTAGAGCCCAAATTTCAGCAAAGCACTCAGATAGAACAGCGTGATGCTTAGAGGATTCCGCTGTTTAAAATCCAATGTGGGCTGGGACGCTGAAAGGTGATTTTCTTTATGCTTACACCACTGTGAGCTTTTTTTGACTATTGACATGAATTTACAAGGAGAAACTCAAATGAAGGATAGGGGTGGAAGAGAGGGTAAACTATTTCCCTCCTACCTTCCAAATGACAGGCTTGTTGCAGTGTACTTATATACCATGCTCCTGCTAAGCTTTTTCACAGAACAAAGTACTTCTCACAGGCGTGAGGAGTAATGAATGATTATTACAATTTCCTCTCTTTGGCTCACAGATGTTTTATCCGTAAGCATCTCTTAATTTGCTACTTGCAATGCTCCATGCTGGACAGGATTTTTTTTTCTGCAATTTCTGTTCAGGCAGAATCTCCCCTCCCTGTGCAGTTGCAGCATGAGCGTGTCAGCTGGGGCAAGGCTCAGCTAGGCTGGGCCGCTCTTAGGCTGCTGCAGGCAGGCCTGGATGTACTGCCGGGAGAGGCAAGTCAGGGGGAGTCGTGGTATTAAAACACGTCCGTCCAAATGTATGACACTTACAATTGATCTTGCTGGATGATTTTAAACAGAAGGTGGTGAATCTTTTATTTCTCGGATGACTTTCAGAGAGATTTTTTTTTCCTTTCTCCTTAATTCTCAGAACATCATACTTGGCATAGAGGTTTGTGAGCCACTGTTGCAAAACTAAGTTTAGATCATGAGAACAGAATCACAGCATTCCTGGTGATTCTTTTTTGTTTCAAATAGCAAAACAAA
>JAOWBP010002052.1:37611182-37669720 GCA_028571105.1 Tragopan temminckii | reverse complement strand
GGCAGGGCTGCCCCCCAGCAGCTCAGCTGCCCAGGGCCCCATCCAACCTGGCCTCAAACGCCTCCAGGGATGGGGCACCACAGTTTTTTTCTGGGCAGCTATGCACCTTCTCTGTGAAAATTTTCCCCCGGCATCTAATCTAAATCCCCCCTTTTGGTTTAAAGCTGTTCCCCCTCTTTTCCTCTCGCTATCTACGCGTGTAAAAAGTTAACTTCCCTCCTGCAAATGTCTTGATTATGAAAAATAGCAGCCATAAAAAAAACTGCAGATAATTAGCGTAAGGTGGTTTTAGTTTCAAGACCGATGTTCTGCTCCATTTAAGCCTGAAAATCTTACAACACGTATCTGGCAAATTTGAAATCTTGGTTCAGTAAACTTCAGCTTCCAGCGTTTACTTTTGCAGCGATTTAAAATATCCACTGGATGGCAGTGCAGACCCGCAGGTTGAAATCTTTAACTCCTTTCCCACCGCATCCTCTCTAACTGCAAATGAAATCGGCGCAACGGTGTTTGCAATGCGAAGCCCCGCAGCCTCTCTTTACTGTGACCTTTTCGCATTTTTCACACCTGTCACTATGCAGGTCCCAAGAATCAGGCTGGGCTGTGCCCAGAGCCCGCTGCAGGCTGCAGCAGAGAGGAGGGAGCAGCATGCTGGCAGTGCCTGGCAGCAGGCTGGGCTGCTCAGGATGCTTCAGACAGGCAACACATTCACTCTCATGGAAAAAAAAATGAGAGACAGACTGTCTGTAGCATAGTCTTCCTGCTCCTGAATGGTTTAGCACTCACATATTTCATAAAGCATAGAATCACAGGATCATTGAATCACTTGAGTTGGGACCTTTAAAGATCACCCACTTCAACTGCCAGGCAATGAACAGGGACACACCTACAACAGGTTGCCCAGAGCCCCATCCAGCCTGACCTTGAGCGTCTCCAGGGATGGGGCATCCACCACCTCTCTGGGAAGCCTGAAAGCATAAGCTTTATGAGTTAATTTTTCACTTATTGGCTGCATGAATGTCTTCATTGTGCATACAGTTCTTGGAGATTTTCAGTTTCAGGCTCATTCCACATGTTGTTTAGTTGACGGTATTTCTGCAAGAAGCAGCATCCAGAAAAGGCTGAAGAGCTGTAAGTAGAAGAGAGCTATGCAGATAACATGCAACATGATTGAAAATTAACATGAGTACAAAGGGTACTTCTGTTTATAACATTTCTTTACATTTAAGAGAAGTATTTTTCTTTTGCTTCTCTTAGATACCATGTCTACTTCATCTCTCTGAAAATAAAAAATAATTTTCACAATGTCTCTCAAAACTCTCTCAAAATGCCCGATATTTGGCTCATCCTGAACTATCTCAATAGTATTTAACAAGCAAGATGGCATCTATGTTCATGAGTTCAATTCTTTTGCCAAAATACTGGGTTTTACTTCTATTTCTTTCTGTGATGCTGTATAATACTGGCAAAAGTACAAATTCCACATCTCTTCCTGAAGGAAGCTGCTTGTTAAGGTCAGTTTAAATTTTATCACAGGAAAAAAAGAGAAGGGATTTGGAATTGGCACATGCCAGATTTGAAGCAGTTACTGCAGTAAAGCAACAGAATTGGAAGAATTTTGCTTGAGAACGAATCTTCTGCTAGAGGTAAGTAATTGATAGGCAAGTGTTTCTGAAAAAAGGAAGATAACACCTGTTCAAATGTCTCTTTTTTTCTCTAATACATATATTAAAATACCTGCCTCTAACATAATGGTCACTTTTTGTCCATGTGAATTGGCTGTGCCATATGGAAGAGCTTTTCCAAGAATATCTGAAACATAGCAGCCATTATGACAGCTTTCAATGAATCATCTCTGTGAGTCTCAAGGGAAGAGAAACTGGAGGATGATCGAATTGTCCTTTTATCTCTAAAAGTAATCAGGACTGAGGCACAGTGATGAAGAGCGCTTATATTTCTGCTATCATGATTCAACCTGTCCTCTGAATAGTGAACTCCCCAAATTTCCCCTTTGTGGATGAGATTCAACAGGGCAGAAGTAGAAAAGGACTGGACTGGTGACTTGATGAGGGTTGATCATATAGGCTGGTGGGAATCATGTACCAGCTGAATTCTCCACTTACAAGTGCACCCAATTTAAAGCTTAAGCATGATCACCACTGTATCATAGACATAGGGTACACACACCAGCTGTATGGGTCTATGTTTTAGAGCCTTTGCTTATACAACTTATTATTTCTTTCAGTAGCTCCTTTATGCTCTATTAGGATGTTTGGCAGTTCAGTGCAGAGCAATCTCACACACAGCCACAAAAGCCTGGCCCTTATGACCCAGCATCATTTGCAAGTTTCTTGAAAGTCCTTGAATTAATAGCTTAAATATTTACATTGTGACTCCTTTTCCTATCTTCTGTAGGAAAATAATGAGTTTTCAGTTACTAAGTCAGATCACACGCGTTCAAAAACATCAGCTGAGTGTGCAGTAACTTCAGCAGAAGTGTGCGCACATTTGTCTTCACTGCAACACAACAATGGAATGAATGTACTGTACAGTTATTATACAGTTATTTCCCATTAAGATGTGAGCAGAATGTTTAAATAAGAGAGAATTTGCTATTCAGCCATAGTTTTCTATTAATCAGTAGACAGAGCCATCAGAAGTCATATTATGTGATGGAAGTCTTTGTGAGAGCTCTTCCATTCCTGAAGTAGATATGGATGTTTAAGATGCAAAGTCAGCAGTCACATTCCAACTGAGAATTAACAGGTGCAACTTCAAAAATAAACAACATTGTCCAATGTCCATTCTCAGTTAGGTTTATTGTTTAGCAAGTATTTTCTGTCTGGTTAATGCTACAGAATACAAAACATCTTCACACAATCCCAGGTACTCTTGGGTTATCTATCTTGGGTTACATAAAAGTGTTATGTCTAGAACAGAATAATATTTTTAATAATCCTGCAGATTATACTACTATGCAGTTCAGCACAGTGTAGCTGAGCAATATAATACATGAAAGACACGGTCAGCTACAAAGAGATATAGCCAGATGTTACAGTAACACTTAGAACTATTTTTTTTAAAACATTTTTTGTTTGTTTATATCACTGTATCGCATGCATTCTTCACATCTGAGACAACACTCACCCATGAGCACACATGCTGAAGGCGCTGCAGAAGCCAGGCAGAGGACACTTGTGCCTTCAAGCAAGAATGGAGCATGAACCTGAGTTCTGCCTTCACAAGCACAGTGCTGCCAAAACTTATGTTTCTGCTGAGCGTGGCCACAGGCACTCAAGAAGTGTTTTCCACATCCGTGGGCAGAATCTGACCTGATTCTATTTTTGCAACTTTTTAAGTTGTAATAGTAAAATTTAAAACTTCCTTCAATCCGTACATGAAGTTGAAGAAATATGGACTTGTTGGCACTGAATAACACAACCACCTTTCAGAAGTTACTTAGGACAAAACCACCTGCTCTCCATAGCCACTGTGATGCTGCTAGCACTGCTCTGTGTTAAAAACAGAGGGAATGTGTGAGGCTTCCCTGAGAGCCAACTAGGAAAAAAAATGTTTGCCTGGGTGTGAAAAAGGAAGAGGCTGCTAGACTATTGAGGCTGATAATCTCACAAATCAGTGGTGCAGAGCTGTGTTTACTACCTAGCAATTAAATCCCTTATAAAATTAGTTACCATTTCCGCAGCAGATGTTATATGCTGCATACAGACAATCCAAATGACTGTCTTCCAGTGCCTTTCAGTGACTGTCTGAACAGTTGAAAAGTTATCTAGATAACCACTTCTGTAAGGATATATGTTATGATTGTATGCTGTTCCTAATGGAGAGTTCCCCTTGATTTATGACTTTTACCTTTCCAGCATTTTTTATTCAAAGCATTTATTTGAAAACTAATAAAGCATGTAAGCATTACAGTAATAGCTAAAATTCACTTTATGAGATTTATTGGGGAGAGTTAGGGCTGACAGAAATAACAGCTGAAACTAGTAGATTGTTGTCCTTCCCGGAAGATTGATCAAGGAAAACATAGTGATTATCAATATTAAAAGACAACAGTGACACATCCAGCACTTTCCATCTTATCCACGTTCATACCTGTACACATAATTTTGCAAGTTAGAAACAGAGAAGACAGATTTCAGACATTTCTGCATGAGACCTGCCTGGTGCACAGCCCTTTCAGTCCTGTCCTCTGATGGGTTTGTCAGGCCTGTGCTCCATCTGACAGGTTCTTCATCCCCAACAGATTCAGCTTGGCTCAGTCCCTACACCCTGAGGTGTCTTCTAGAAGCTAACACTCCCCAGTGAAATCCTCCCCAAAAAAACTATGCAAGCCTATGTTTTGCTTTACCCAACAACTCCGATCTGTGTACTTCTCTCTTCCTGCACTTCTTACAGGCCTCACATTTACAACATCTTTGAGAAGCAGAAAGATCTTTCCCTCGTATAAATGCTGATTCAGAGTAATTATTGTTCTTGGGTGGGTGTAATTTACAAGATAATCACACAGCTTTCTGTTTCTTACATTCTCCTCTTCCCTCTTGTTTAGGAGGCAGCCTTGTTCAGCACAAATATTAATACAACTCGTATATGAGAGGGCATATCCTTGACTTATCATCATCTGTGATTTTTTCACTTGACAGGTTGAAAAATGTGTACACCTATTTACTCTGATGGTTCCCTTATCACCACAAGCCTTCCTGAGGCTAAGTCTGCTCAACCATTTGATTTTGATTCTGGAAGCAATGTTAAGGCCATTAGCAGCGTCCACACAAGGATGCTCTTATAAAACTTGACATGCTTATTAATCATAAATTCAGCAGACATTCTGCTCCAATCTTTCCAGGGACGATTTATGCTTCCTTCACAATAAAAAGCGAGGGTTGGAAGGAGGGGGGAGTTGCTTTATTTCTAGATTAGTATTTATGCCAGGTAGCAGACAATGTTTGGTATTTCCATATCAGAGTTCCCATCCAAGGAAGAGCACTTAGGCCTTTTCTGCTTGTATTACACACAGCATGCTCCAGAGCAAGACAGTGAAAAAGTGCAGTCAGAGAAGTTCAATAGCAGGTGGCAGCAGGCAAATGTTGACTCTGCCTTATCAGTAGTGGAATATTGTCTTTACTTTTTCACCATATATTACTGAATATTACTCCAGCATTATGGCACCATCATTTAAAGGATAGAAAAAACAGAAGACTATTACATTTTTCCTACTGATTCATTCCACAAGTGTCTTTTAAAGCAAAGGTACCAAAACTTGTATTCCTGAACTAGGGCCTGCGTAAACCCACCGAGGACCAGTGATTTCCAGGCTGCTAATTAACTATACATAGCAAAGATTGCGCATGTATATTCATTTTTGATTGCTGAGCTGACTTAATTAAGACATTTGTAACGTACTGAAGATTCAGCCTGGGCTCATGAAATAGGTTAGCAAAGGTCATTAGCCTTGGCAAACCTGAATCATCTCGTGAAAAATGCAACATGTCCAGAGTGGAAAAGAGAGAGAAACGGACTGTAACTCTCTGCTAGCATTGCCAGCACATTACTCTGATCTCACCAGCCCATGCTTATCACTTGGAAAACAACCGAGTGCAACTCTGTTATAATTGCATTTTCCTCTGATTGCCTGCATTTGTTCAAATTCAATAAACTTAAAGCGAAATTCAGAGAGGCAGAAAATGTGTAGATCAGCACCAAAGATAATGTGAATGCAGTGGCCTGTGAAACAAAGCTCCTGAATTTTGCACATGTAGAGAAGCTGAAGGCAGCAGGAGAAGGGGTCAGACTTAAGACCTTTCAAGGGAGGAAACAATATCGTTCACCAGGTCTGGTCTCC
This sequence comes from Tragopan temminckii, assembly GCA_028571105.1. NCBI lineage: Eukaryota > Metazoa > Chordata > Aves > Galliformes > Phasianidae > Tragopan > Tragopan temminckii. Next base: position 37,663,860 of record JAOWBP010002052.1, on the reverse strand, counting down.
ACATATCACAGGCAACTATATCACAGAATGCCTTTCATCAGTTTATTGAGCTCTATAGTAGTAAGTTTTCGTGATAAATGCACAGTCTGGTATTGTAGTTTCAAAATATTGCTTGTGATAATCCTGGGACAAGAAAGATAAGATTCAAAATAAAATACTCCAATTCTTTGCCCTGCTCCTGACCAAAACTCTGATTTAACTTCATTCCTACATTTTGGTGTTGTCATTCACGTTCCTTTCAAATCACACGTTTTCCATCTTCTCTAAAAAGCTCACCCTGTTGTTAGCTGACTTGGCCACACATCACAGCACTGGTGCTCACCATGCTCTTACCTCCACAGCTGTCAAATGTGCAGTCCTTTCACTTCAGGTGAAATCATTAACTACATTACCCTGTGCTCCCACAGTCCAATAAACGCTGAAATCCTGTGGTCATACAACACAATTAATCTTTTGTAATGTTCAAATGCAGAACAGACTCATATTTTATTCTTTCTATTGGAAAGTTGCTCATTAGAAGCTAATATAAGAGATGTATATAAGAAGTAAAATAAGAGATGACCCTTACCGGTGGGCCTTCCTTTCTGCTTTTTCTTCTTGCCTGTACTGGAACTTGAAGATCATATTTGCCCTTTGATTTGCTTTGTTGTGTTACTTTTAAGGTCATTTTTAATGCAACTTTCCCTTCATTCACTTTTTTTCACCTATTGGTCTGTACTTTCTGTCTCCAGGCTATGCCCTCTGTGATTCCTGTAGCTCCGCTTAAGTGCAACTTGACTCAAGTCTCGCCAGTCTCTGTCTGACCATACAGTAACCCGTATTATTTCACAGGATTTCAAATATCACTGTCATACTAATAATACCTAGATGCATGGCTTTACTGATTGCTTTAGAAGTTTTATTTGTTCATTCGAGCCCTTTGAAGCTAAGCATTCAATATGTTTCCTTAAGTTAGAGCTCAGAAATTTAAAAGTCAAGCTATTAATTGTCAGTATTGAGTCTTCAAATGTCTAGAGAGATGCCTGCCCTTTCATTTGATAGTCTCTGATAAATCTCAAACTGAGACACTGATATGTGTTTTAGGGAGTTTTAATTAGATTCTTTTTTATCATCTATCAGGCATATGAAGGTAAACGCAGAGTTTCTTCTTATATCAGAAAAATTTGTGTAAGAGTCATGGATCTGGGATTAAGGCTCCCCAGTAGCTTTGATTGAATTATTTCCTAAGTTCTTTTGTGCATTCATTATTGTAATGGACTCAGATGAAACTACCTAAACCTCTTCATGCAGGGTCACATCGATTTACGGAACTGATTTGCCAGATTTCTCGAGGAGTAAGATAGAAAGTACTTGTGCTTTCAATTGGAGAAGAATGTATTTATTTTAAAAACAAAATCAGTCATGAAAAAAATGGATCCTTCTGTGTCTGATTTAAGTTCTAAAATAATTTTAGAACTTTCATATCATTTTCCCCCTTAAGACCTTATGACAACATTTTCAAACACACTTAAGTGAGCAGAATTTTAAAAAGGGACATTGGCACAGCAGCAATGAACTTTGAAACAAATAATGTTCAGTTGCCTGGTCTTTACTGTGGCATGCAGAGCCCCACTGAGCCAGCACACATACACATTGACATTAACAATGCCTGGAGATAATTACTTGTTTAGAAAACAGTCTAACAAAATCAGCATATTGACAGAATGAACATGGAGGGTCTGTAAGACTCTTACTAGATAATGTTGAATTAATAGCCTGGTTTAAATACTGTTTCTTTCTAATTATAAGTATTATACTTAAGCTCCCATGGAAATGCTTGTCTGGAAACCACAGAATTGTCTCTGCCTTTTGTATGAAGAGCAGAACATAGATTTTCAAATGCCAGAAAAATAGGTAACTACAGTGACCTGTGAATGTAAAATACTTAAACAGTCTCTGCTGGAGGGACCGGGAGTTCTGCCAGGAGACAGCAGAGTCATGCTTACTTTTGGACACTCTCCACACCCACAGACTTTAAAGAAAACCCTGCAAACTTTAGTAACATCTTTAGAAGAGGCGTCAAAACTTCCTCATCCTAAAGCAGCATGTAGCCCTTGGGTACTGCATGCTTCATAGTGAAGAAGGTTTCACATCAAAGGCAACTGAACTGAATGCACTCCAGATGCTGACAGAAGGCTTGGAGGAATTGTAACCCAAAAGAAAGGCAGCAACAAAGACAGAAAAGTATCAAAACATTTTAAATGAAGACCAACATAGTAGAAATATAATGGACATTTACATCATCAGACAGACCCCCAAACACCTCTTTCTTCGGTCAGAAGAGATTTAGCCAAGGAGAATTCAGGCCTCTTACTTTCAAAGAAGTGCTACATTTTAGATGCATCACAAGAAATAAAACAGCACAATGCCTATCAAAAGCTGTGTGAAAACGGAAATCTGCAGCACAGATGACGTGGCAGTAACTATACCAGAAGCTCCTTCATCCAGTTTGGAGAATGCAGTGTAATGGAAAACAGAGCAATGATAACAGAGCAGCAAGATCCTAGGCTGCAGAAAGTAAGAACTTGCTCAAATGCAACAGCTGTGGGCACAGAAATAAAGGAAATAAGCTGCTTACCTTCAGAAAGTCTCAGGTACATCAGGATATCCATCAAGACACCCTTCCCTCCACAGCCAACCCTTAAATGAGGTCTGCATTGCATGCACCTGAGCTCCCCTGGGTTGGCCCTACTTTACCCCCAAGGTGCTCAATCACTGGTTCAAGATATGACTTAGCATTTCCACTACACTATAAAGCAGGACAGGGTTTTGATGTTTTGCAGAATGGTGATGGCCTATAGCTCATGTCTATGCTCTGAACTTTTCTTTCTCTGGAGACGAGTGGATATGAACCTATGGCAAGCATACATACCCACTGGTCCCTGATTCTGCTGGGGAGAGCACCCGTGGACATGGGACAAGACAGAGCCCCAGAGCACATGGGTAACATAGCTGCATGGAAGCATGCCCTGCCTCTGTGTAGTTTGCTTGTACAGACATAGCCAGGCAGGCCAGCTATTTGGCTTGTGCTCAAATAGGTAAGCTGCAACAGACATGAGAATTGACCAGTCCGTCATTTATGCATTCTGGAACGTCAAGATATTACTGCAATTTTGAAGAAAAGAAATAAAACTTTCTCTGCTTCCATGGAATATGAGAGTCACAGCTGGCAGGCAGCTAGTGAGAGGAATTGTGCCTGTCATTTCTAGTTTACACAAGCGCAAAATAAATCCTTTCTCTTTTTATTCCATGCCATGGATAGTTTGAGCTTGTCTTCTGTCAGGAGGTCTGCAGAAAGACTTTGTCTGTCTGCCAAAGCTCGTGTTAAATAAGCTCTTGCAAAGGCAGTTTTCACCTTTAGGTCCAATTCTTCATGGGTCAGATGATCCACAACTTCGCCCGAGATCCTAATAAAACAGTCCTCAAGAGCTCCATGGACACATAGGTGTTAAAGGCTGGTAACAACACCATAATTAAAAACAAATTAACAGGAAATCTGAAATTGCTTTAAGAAATGTTCCTGTCTTGTGTAACATCTCATAAATCTCAAATTACCTTTGAAACTTGGCTTCTTATTTCAGAGTAGCTACAAGATCAACAAACCACTACAAAGTAGTTAAAACTTATAAAATTTACTTCTAAGGCCAGAGGATGTCTTTGACAGTTTTCATGGCACTGGAACTTATTTTAAAACTTACTTCAGAGAAAAGAAACAGCACAGAGAAGCTGTACTGGAGGTTAGTAGCTGCAGTTGCATTAGTAATGAATATTTTCCCTGTACAACTGTTGCTTCCTGTTGAACTGGAAATAAATGAACACTTTTTAGCCAAAGCATTCTTGTTGTCACAGAAAGAGTTATGTACCTTGCAGCCTCATTTAACCACATGTTTATAATAACACTTAGGTACTGAATGAAAATGAAAATCTCTTCAGGAAGTGTGAGTTGAACCTCCCATGATGTTAGAAAAGGCTATGTTTAAAGGTTTAACCTATTCTTTATTTTAGTATTTCATTATTTTTTTTGTAAATTTGATCCAAGGGACCTATATAGGATTTTGATTCCATACAGAACATGAAATTTACTTCAAAATCATTTAGAAAGCTATAGATACATTCTGATGAAATCATCAGTATCTGTTGTATGTTCATCAGTTCAAAAGACAATTACAGAATTTGGTTTTGCAAGAAAGCACAGATTATGAAAAGCTGAAATTCACTGTGTCAAGATGGCTACGATTTCATTAGAAGTCTGATGCTATTGGATGTTTCGTTAAGAGCTCAAATCCTATGGAAAAACTTATGTGATGATCTCAACTTTTATTTTGTTTAAAATAAAAAAAAATTGTCCAACCCATCACTGGTTGCAGAGAAAAGCTTGAAAATGTTTCCCAAGCATATTCTAGAAATTCCAGATTTGCAGGCAAATAAAAGAGCCAGTAGATAATAGATTTTAAAAACCCATGTCATTGTGAACTTGTCTTGCAGTGTTTTTCAGGTCTGACAATCCTGCTTCCGTCAAAAAAAGTCTATTCATTTGTATTGTCAGAGAACTCCAGAAAATATAGCCTGTCATTTTTTTGTCAATTTACCTTTTTTTTTTTTTATCACTGCTAGTCATGCAGCTTCTTTTATTATACTAGTTAGGCTGTACAGTTGCTCAGCAAGTTTTGGAACATTTATTTTCCCCTGCACACTCACATTTTTGCTAAATCAATGAAATGATTATCAATTGCATCAGGCAAATCCCAAGCTTGCAAGGAAGGAATTTGTTTCTGCTTTCTGCTAGGCTGCACTGACACAGTGCAATATTTTGCTGTCTGAGATACATGCAAAGGGACAAAACAGCTCAACCTGCCCTGAGAGCACAGCACAGCAGGCAGCAGCGATGCTCAGTGGCAGCACTATGGGTGAGGCTGGGGCTGGACGAGCTCCTTCACCTACAAATGCCTCAGATGGGAGCAAAGGCAGATGCACAAATACAGAGAATTTGGAGAACGCAGTCGATACTTCAGAGCTGAATTTTGCCTTAGGTGGATATATAGTCCAGGGGTGCATCTTCTGGTAAGTACGTTCAACAGAGTACATGGTTGCCAAAATACAAGAGGAATTAAATTTGACTTAGTCCTTCATTCTTTTGACGTGTCCTGGAACTTGACATTCCCTGAAATGTCTTTTGAGTGGGATACAATAACCTTTGCTTCATTAGAGTTGCTTTTTTTTTTTTTTCCAAGTGCCAGCCTAGAAATCCATAGCAACTCAGAAAAGAGAAAACTGAAAACTGAACAAAAACAGTGCAGGACACCAACAGATAAGGGACTGTTTTGTTCACGCTCTCAGTTCCTATGATGTCCAGATGAGGCCACTATGGTTTTATTCTCCTGATTGCAAGAAAGGAATTTAGTCTGATTACTTCAGAGTTTCCCATCTCCACAACCAAAAGCGTTTTTCTGCAAGCCTGTTTTTCTGTTGGAGAACAAAGAAAAGGAAATGGATATTTTTTTCCCCACACACAGTGGTTACATTACTTTCAGAGGCAGGAAGGGAACTGGACAATGGAAACTGCAGATGTGGAGCTATTTTTTAAAACCCCCTCTGCTGCTGCTGCCTCACAGGCAGAGAAATAAGGCAATGCAGGAACAGGAGATGCTGGACTGAAGCAAATGTTTTTATTTTATAAAGGCACAGCCTCTGCTATTCCCTGCCACAGGCTGGCAAAACTTTCCAACCTGCACCAGGCCATAGCAGAGGCTGTTTCAAATAGACAGTGTAGTGCAGAGCCAGGAAAGGGCAGTGAGTGCTTTGGCTGAGTCAGGCTGTTAGGAAATCTAGATTTCTGCAGGGAGAGGCTAGGCTGGGCTCTGCCAAGGCCCCAGGCAGTGAATGCAGTGGAGGCGCTCTCATCCAAAAATAGCTGACTGGACGTGTGGGACTGTGATTACAGGACAGCCATGCAGAATGGCAGCAGGTTGTTCCTTCCAGCTTTATTATCCCAAGAAAGGAAACGTTACTGCGTGCAAGCCCCCTGAAAGCCTTTTCTCTTCCTTTCGCCTCTGCCACAGCAGACAGGAATTGCCTGTTCAAATCTGAAAATTGGCATGTTTCTAACAACAGTTGGGCAGATAGCTCAGAGCCAGGGTTCATGAGGGACTCCCATGTTTGCATCTTGGCCTACTTGAGCTGCAGGGCCATGTTTTAGGCTTCATTTTCTGCCATGCCGTTTAAGGGCCAAGTGTGGCCTGTGGCTATGCCTACCACACCACTTCAGGCGATATGTAATACAGTGTTTGTTTGTAAACTGACAAATATTGGCAGAAGAAACTTGTGAGGGAGGGATCCGTGGCTGCCAGGCAGGCTGACAGCATGCTCAGACCAAACAGCAATAACTGGCCTCAGCCCTTTGCAGGATATTCCGGTGAATGCAATATTTCACCTCCCACCTCTAAAAGGACCAGTTGTCCTTAGACCATGCAGCCTGTTAAGGTGCATGCTCTAACTGTGCTTGTCATCACAGTCCTGGCTGTTCTCCAAGCACATGGATGGATGTCCCCTCCGTCCCTTCTCCTCTCAGGCAGAGGCGGTACTATGGGGGACCTAAAACTGAACAGGAATTCAATAGTGTTCAGCAGCAGGAAAAGCCTGAAGAGACTGATTCCAAAGAGGCTGCCACAAGGCCACGACTCCCAACAGCATATTTGTGTGTAGTCCTTTAGCACATGATCTGTTGCAGGGCTTTAAGGAGAGGTCCTCTGAAGTGAGGTGGTGGGGAATATATACATCAACAGATCTGCCAGGAAGCAGCAAAGCGTCTTTGTCATCACTGGAGGAGAAAAACACTGAAAGTTATGTCCTGTTTACCAGAGTTTTCACCTAGTTTACACGGTGCCTGAAGTCTTTGGATATCCTCTTTAGGGTCCCTTTGAGTCTGAACTCACCACAGGTTCCTGTAGCAATACAATTTCCTTTCATCAGCAGAGCCAGCTTCAGCTGTTGTCGGGTATTATTATACTTCATTGCTTCCTTCCTCTCCCATCAGTCCCTCCACCTGGACTTAAATGTCATGTATAGTTTGAGTTATTTGACTTATAGTCCCCATGTACTCCAGGATATCTCAGAAATACAGGAAAATTGCCCAGGAAAAAGGGGACTTCAAGTGGCTACATTTTCTGCAGTGCATAAGAACCAGACCCCCAAACTTCACTGAAAGATGCGCAGGACATTTAGGACAGGGTAATTTGGACAGAATTGCACAACGTGACTGCTCACACTTGGCAACGTGGGTAGTGAATGTTCATCCAAGTGGGCGCAGATACCAGTGGAAAATGTCACTGCTGCAGTGAAAGTGGTGCCCTTTCTGCATAGAAAGAGGCCTATCCTCATTACAGAGCTGATATATAAGGTAAAATATTGTTACAAGGGTTAACTTTTTTTTTACACAAAACAGAAAACAAGAACTTGCAGGAAGATTCTTTATCTGCATTCTTGCAGAATACAGAGTTTTCTGGTGGATTGGTAATTATTTCTGTGAAATGAGGAACATTAAAATAAAATTGAATTTTAAAAAACTGAAATGATGGCTTTTTTATTTGCTTGTTTTCTCCAGTAGTTTTCTTGTTTGTTTTTTGAAGTCACTCTTGTTAATTGTCCTGCAGCCATGGTATGTACTAGATAGCCAAGAAAGCTGACATGGGGAAGTTATATACAGCATCCTTGTGACCTTTTTGCAGTGAAGATACATATCTGTCCAATAAAGCCCAGGCCAAATGACAGTGACAGCTGCCTCATGGCATTCAGTTTGAATTGAACAGGTTTGCTCACAAGTCTGGAGCAAGTATTTCATTACAGACTGTGCACCAAGAACAACATAAGCCCCCAAAAGTGAAACTTTCCCTCAGCAACTATGGAAAATGCCCCGGTGGACTGAGATGCACTTCACAGGCTCCTCCTTATCTCCTTGCTTTGACTTTCCCGAAAGCTGTCAACCTCTGGTGGTATTTGCGTGTTGGTGTAGCACTTGCAGGAGAAGAAAATCTCCCTTCATCTATCAGGAGCGATCCAGGGTGTTATGGGAACCAAACACTCAAAGAACGAGGGACGAAGAAGCATGCTTTTCCTGCGGAAAAGTTCAAAGTTGCCTGCATGGGAAGATGCTCTTCTCTCAGGGAAAGACCCCAAGTCACTGCTGAAACGGGGACTGCATTACATTAGCTTGAGCCTTATAATGAAAGGGATGACCAGTGCCCCTGACTTCTTGTGGGGACTGCCTGAGGTGCAGAAACTGAACCTTTCACGTAACCAACTGGTGGCGATTTCTCCTTCGCTGGGAAAACTAGACCGACTCGTAGTGCTGAACCTGGGTGGCAATCGCCTCAAGTGCCTGCCGAAGGAGATTGGACTACTGAGGAACCTGAAGGTTTTGTTTGTTAACATGAACTGCCTGACAGAAGTGCCAGCAGAGCTCAGCTTGTGCAGGAAGCTGGAAGTTTTGAGCCTCTCACACAATTGCATCTCACAACTGCCTTCAAGCTTCACTGACCTGACAAGTTTAAAGAAACTGAACCTCAGTAACAATCGTTTTGTGCAGATCCCCCTCTGCATTTTTGCACTGAGGAGCTTAGACTTCTTGCACCTGGGGTCCAACAGGCTTGAAAACATTGCAGAGAGTGTCCAGTATCTAGTCAATTTGCAAATCTTCATCGTAGAGAATAATAACATACGCACTCTGCCGCGGTCTCTCTGCTTCGTCACAGCTCTGGAGCTCCTAAATGTAGATAACAATTCCATACAGACTCTTCCCGATGACCTCTATCTACTGCACAGGCTGCCCCGGATTGCATGGAACCCAATGGACAAAGGCCTCCACATCTCCCACAACCCTCTGTCCCGACCCCTGCCTGAGATTGTCGAGGGGGGACTGGATGTTCTCTTCAACTATCTAAAGGAGAAGAAGGAACACAACTGAGTTTCTGCCGTACTTGGGATTAAGCCTGTCATCACGACTCACTTATGCCAGAGTACTTTCCCCAACAGTCACTTCCACTTCATAACATTTGGATTTCCAAGACTATGGATGGCTTTAGTAATGGCTGGCAGAAAGCAAGTAAAGTGTGATAGTCCTGTTTAAGTGAGTGAAGAGTAAAATTTTCTAAAACTATCCACTCCTGTAGTCTTCAGAGTTGGAGTGTTTGGGCTTTTCTGGAGGGGAAGAAAACATGCAAACAATAAATGGTGATAAAATGTTTGCTCTTCTTTTGACAGAAACAAATTAAGGCAGATGGCTAGAAGTTTAGATATCTGTATTTGCCAGATATTAGGTTGGAAAAATATTAATATAATTTGGATTTGCTATATGTGATTGAAGTTGCACTTTAACTCCTGCTCATTTCTTCATGTGCAGGTATGACTGCATAAACAAACACTGCTACCTAAGCGAATCTCAAGGAAAATGTTTAATTCGCTTTCAGCAGCGTGTATATCCTGAGCCATATTAGCCCAAAGACAGTATATCACTGGCCAGTTCAGTATTGCTTGTTGTTTACCCTGCAGCTGTGAGCTGGCTACTATAAATTGCAGGTGAAGAAGTCAGCAGTGGAGAGATTCTCCAGCTCTTTGGAAGAAGACTCCAAACATAGCACCTAGTCCCATTCCTGATATGTGTCTTTTCCCACGGAGCCTACTTGGGTATCGGTAGAAGTGTATCAGGATCAGCCAACGGGAGAAATGGAAGCGGGACCTTATTCCCTTAAACAGAGGCTGCCAGATGAAGCTGGTCATTATGAGATGGACTGCACTTGTTTCCCTTTTGCACTTCCCTGTATTTGGAACCATGAAATGACTTGACTCAGGAAGCAGTATGTCTCCTAAGGGTGAAGTATTTCTTTTAAGAAAACCAGCAGCAAACTAATCATCAGCTTAAGTAAGAGCTTCAAAAACAAATGCTTATTTCTGTGATTTTCAGTATCAGCCAGTAGCAAAGAAGTCAGGTCTTATGTGATTTCTTATATTGATCTTCTCTGTATGTCCTTCATCAAAGTTTTATCTAGTAATAAAGAGACAGTATGAAAGAACTGTTATCAATTTATGCGACTTGATTTTTTCTCACCCCAGAGAAGACAGAAGCAACTCTGTCGAGATCAGTTGAGATAAATGCTTCTAATAGCAGCATAAAAAAGGAATGAGCCTGTAATTCTTTAGCTAATTAAGAATATCCAAAGCCACTTTTAAAGTGCTTCCTATTGTATGTCAAATCTCAGGAATCAATGATTAGTTTTTAAAATGTAATTTGCTCAGAATTATGGAAGACTGTAGAAGGTTGATCCTTCTTCTAGTGAGGCTAATGAACAACTGTGGACCGAGGGAAAAACCCTTCCATTAGCAATGGTAGAAGTAGTCTGCTGAGAGCAGACAGTCATGTAATTCATAGGAACATGCAAGTAAATGCAGCACCTTTGGCCATGCTAACATTATCAGCGCAGTGTTGAACACAGCAATGAAGAATTTATGCTCACAGACCCTTTCACTGTAGGGCTGCTCAGCCTGATATTTTGTTGTGTTGTTTTGTGTATCATTTCTTATCTTAATAGAGAATTTCAGTGCTTTGCTCAGCAACAGCAGTTTCTAGCAAAAAAGAAACATTTTTGAAGGGCACTTTTCCTGGAGCATAAGGCAAACAAAGTAAATAAACAAACACCAAAACACAGTTATTTGTGTCTTTAATTTAATGTGTGTTTTAAATGTTATTTTTAATCCTCCTTTGCATGCATTTACTTCATTCATGCAGTGGGATTTATAGCAAGTTCCAAGATTTTTAATGCACAATACATTGAATAAATTAATATGTGATTCAATTAGCGACAAGAAATAACCCTGCAATTATTTATAGAAATACCAACAGATAATTCTTGGAGGAGATTAGACACAGATTATTAACTTCTCTAAATGCCCATTTCATATCCCTAAGTCTTGCATTCATGTAAACATTCTACTCCCTCAGCAGCACTTTGCAGGAAAATTAAATGCCTATGGCATTAATCACCTGAGAAGACTTTCCACACATCAGCATCCAGGATTATGTGACACCAGATAGTCTCTGATATGTTCTGACTAGAAGAGGTATGCTTCATAATTTACATGGGAGATGTGAGCCTGAACTCTGTGTGTTCATTAGGACACTACTACCGACGGTGAGCAGCAGTGCATGATTGAAGAAAATGGTCTCCCGACAGGGGATTAAAAGGCAAATTTGACAGAATCAAATGCATCTGGAATAGCAGTTATAATATGAAGTGCAATAGCAATAATTTAAAATTCAATTATTCAATTGAATAATAATAACCTTTTACTCAAGCTAATAAACCTTTGCAGGGATACGAAACACATAAAAGTCTCTGCCTTTTTAAACAGAATAATAAAATTCATTGAATAAATGGTACTTTAATGTATAATTCAGATTTTGCCACTAAAAAGATAATTTCTATTGAACTGCTTTAGTCTTTCATTTCTGCACTAAGACCCTTGTAAATAGGTTTCTTAGAGATACAGAAAATGAACTCACATGAGCAAAGGTAGTATTCTGAATCCTTTCTAAAGTAGGAAAGACTGTATATCACTGTTAATCTATTGAAGTGTCATAGGGGTCAAATAAATGCATATGTGTTTGCATCTGAGAGGGTGTAAGGGGCACAGGAGGGAGGCAGAAATCATGATGTCACATGCTGGCTCTCATTTTGAATAGGGCATTAGCAAAGAATTGGTGGATCTCAGCAGTGCCATCTGACACCAGTTGTACAGACTACAGGGGGGGATAAAAAGAAGCTGCAGTGACTGCAGACATATCTCATATGGAAACTATCATTTCTATGTGTATATTAAATGATATAACTTTGATGTAAACCCTTTCAGAGAACTATATGCTGAACATTGCACTTGTTTCGGTACTCACTGAAGTTTTCTCACCATATAGATCTCCTAGCAGTATAACTTTTTGTGCATTTATTATTCTTGTTGTTATTGATAGTGGTAATCTTCAAAGGAATGGTGGAAGCAGGAGAAACTCATGGAAAACAATGTTCTTATGGAAGCATGACTGTTCTATGGCTACTGCTCAGACAAGCTTGCATAAAGCTGAAGGGTAGAAAAATTCTAGGTATGGATGAAACAAAGGGCAAAGAGCAAGAACCAAATGTCTGGAAATCACGTAGTATGTAATGGGGCTGTACAATACTGATATTAATAAGCATACTGATGGCACGTTTGGTGAGGTGAACAGCTTTTATGTATTTTTGTCTTAAATCAAAAGGAAAATTGCATTCTGTGAAAAGTCTAGTAAACATGCAAGACCTTCAAGAACTGGAAGGTTTCAGGATCTTGGCATATCCCTAAAGTTTGAACTTCAACCTTGAATTAAAATAAAAGCATTTTAATTTGAGACGTTGCTGTAGTATCTCACTATAAATTAAAGCTGAAATGTGTTGTACCTACTTCTCTACAATTACTGGCCAAACTTGCTACGTGGACAAACTTGCTCATGCCATTTGTCAGAAAATCATAGAATCATTGAATTGTTTGAGTTGGAAGGGGCCATTAAAGGTCATCTAGTCCAACTCTCCTGCAATAAGCAGGAAAATCTACACTTAGATCAGGTTGCTCAGAGTCCCTATCCAGCCCAACCTTGAGTGTTTCCAGGGACAGGGAATCCCCTACATCTCTGGGCAACCTGATCCTGTGCTTCACTGCCCTTACTGTAAAAAACTTTGTTATAGCCAATCTAAAACTCCCCTCTTTTAGTGTGAAACCATTTCCCTTTGTCCTATCAAAACAGATCCTGCTAAAGAGTCTGTACCCTTCTTTCTTATAGCCCCCTTCAGATATACTGAAAGGATCTAGTGACCTACCAAAATGCATTGCAGTGTCTCAACAGCCCCCTGGGGCATCACCAGGCACTAATCTAGCCAGGAGCAAAGCATCAAGAGTCTACAAAGATCAGTTTTCAAGATGCACTCAAGTGGCACAGCAAAACAGAATTTTTCAGATTCCATCTGAAAACTTTAGAAATTCAGATTAAATATTATTATAATTTTGACTTTAAACTTTTTAATTTAAACACTTTAAACTATTATTATAATTTTGAATGAAAAATGTCCACTTTTTTTTCCCCAATTTGCCAAGACTTTCTCAATATTTTTCTTTGTTTTCATCAAAATTTCCCATTTTTTTGGTCAAATATCAGAATGGTCTCTAGGTATTTTTATAAAAAGGACATACATTCCAGAGCTTAAACATTTTAGGACATGAATGAATTAATTTCCTCCTATTGCACTGTAACTTCAGAAAAACCCATATTTTGGTTATCTTTGGTTAATATTTTACAGAACTTTGCAGTCATTTTTTAACTGAATGAAGATGCATCAAAAAATAACATATTGATCCTGGAGAGCTGGAGGCATTCTTTACTTCAGTGGACTATCACATTACTTGAAAAAACGTATCAACATGTAATTTTCAAAAGTAGAAAAATCATCCATAGTCTAGTTTATTTCCTTAACCAAATAAAGAAAGGACCAGATAAGAAATGTCATCAGGCTTTTCAGTATAACCACATGAGAGACAAAGAAATCAAAGAAAATATAGTCAGTATTAATTCACAGAATTCCAAGGAATATTTTCCTGATGAGCCTTTGGACAGCAGATTTTCAGTAACTCAATGAGACTTTCAGACTGCCTTGTAAAGTTATATTACATATAATTAAAACAAATAAGAATATGAAAAATAATATTTAATAATATATAAAATATGCTTATTATTACATAAGGTGCTTTCACAGTCCACACGCATAGCACCTGAATTCCTGAAACAGTTACAACTGAAGGAGAACTTGCATTGGCTGTAAAAGGTCCTACACATATATATAAGAATACATATGTTTACCATTCTATACACAGCAAAAAAAAAAATAAATAAATAAATAATAAGATGTAAAAACTCAGGAGATGTTTAAATGCATATGAAGCTTTAGAGATATTGAGACAGGGGTGTACTTTAATACTCACATGTGGAATAAGGCTGAAAATCCTTTTATAAATTTGTATAATCCTTCCTCTGTACAAATAAGAGGCAGAATAATAATTATAAAAGATGAAAAAAAGAGACAGCAAGACAGCTCCGCTTAGGAATGTATTAGGTTATCTATACACCCTGAATATCCCAAGAGGAAATCAAATTCATATAAAGAAATTTTTAAGTGGAAATTGCATATGAAATGTTTTTTTCCCTTCCAGCTATTCAAAGAGCAGAATACTGACATTATTAGTTTTAAATTCTTCCTTCATTTCCCCACCTAACACTGACCCCGCACACCTATCTCTCTCGCAATCAAGACCAGCCATCCCTTATCACCATCCCCTGCAGCACTCAGCCTAGCAGTACCAGCAAGTTCCTACACTGCTATGACTGCCAATCCCACCAGATGACTTTGCAGGATTTGGTGACAGAGCCTGAAATTTATTCCCCGATGTGTGTGGAGTCATGTCGTGCATGGCTAAAAAGGTATTTTCCAGTGAAGCAGGAAGCGCAGCAACAGATTTAGAAAAGGTCACTGCAAATTATACTGCCTCATAAAGGGAGCTTACCCGGGCAGGCTGAAATGAAGGCCAAAGTGCAAAGCTCTGTATTTTCATAGGGCTCAGAAGAGTTTCATATACTGTGAATTCATTGATGAATACCCAGTTTTTAATTTTCACTTCCCAGATATTAAAAATACATATATTTCTGTTTTCTTTTTTTGATACAGCTCTCCAAAGGAAATATGTGTTTCTCCCCTTTCATCCTTACCTCCAGCCTTTGCATTCTGGACATATTCATAGAAGCAGCAAATTGTTCCTCGCCCCCTGCAAAGCCAGGTGCTGTTGGGTGTGGGTGGGTGTGAAAACGCATCCAAGGCTGAGCTCTCCCCCTCTGTGCAAGGAGCAGAGAATGGGGGAGGATGGCAGGTTCCACAGACACTGGTCATGAGATGTGTAAATGATCCAAGACAGGCTCCTCATAAACTCACCAAACTTATGCACCTGCTTAGTGGGTTAGGAAAGTGGTTAGTTGCTGGACATGATTTCCATGGTCAGTAGAGAGAGATGGACAAATTCTTCTTGGGATAGTACCAAGAAGGGAGCCTGACTGAAGTGCTAAAGGAGCCCCAGGACATCTGCAGCCTGATTCAGTCACCTCAGTAAGGTCAGTGATGTACAGCACGAGTGCCTTCCCTTGCCTCTGCAGCCAGTGCACACGGAACCAGAAGTTGTATCTTTCAAATATAACAAACTTGCTGAAAAGGAGTGAAATATATGCCAGAGAAACACAAAAATGCCTACAATGCTCTGTGCCAAATGCTTTAAATAAGAGAAAATCTTTTCTCCTTCACTTTTAAAATGCTCTGCCTTGAAACATGGGTAAACAAGGCAAGTGTAAAAGAGCTTTTTTTAGCTTTCTAGAAGTGGCATTGCAAAATCGACTAGAAGTTACCAAGTGCATCATGAGAAGCCATTAGAGAGAGAATCCCTTCCACATAGAAAGCTAAGCTACAAGGGCTGCCCTGAAAGCAATGCCTCCTATTTTATGATACTGGCCCACGTCATCGGAGGCAGATGGTGGTGGTATGGCAGTAGAGGTTGAACCTTCCCTCCAATATTCCACGTTGTTGCTGTGTGACAGGTGGCAGCAGAGGGGCAGTCTGACAGAATGGCATCTGACATCAAGTGCGTATGAAGCACAGGTGTGTCACTGAATTCCATACAGAATTCCATGCAGAAGAACAATGCCTGCACTTTGGAAAATTCATTCAATCAGTTGTGATTTGTTTAAGATAAAATCTTTTCGTAGGCATTTCTGTGAACAGTAGTCCCATAAACCTTCCAGTACACTTAGCTTCTCTTTGGAAATAACACTGTAAAAATAGATTGTGCAGCGGTGTTTTTATGCTCTGTCCACACACAAAAGATGTTGCAAAGATACTAAAAAACCTAGAAATTAATTCAGTAAAAACATCCCTCAGTGCCTGTGTATATATGTTTGTGTGTGTGTTTAGAATGATTTGGGAGGTTTTTACAATGCTTTATGATGCAGTATCTGAGGAATGCATGTGAGCTGCATGAAAAATTGCATATTCCACTGCAAATAAAATGCTGGTAATTTGGTATCAAATCAGGACTTAAAATAGGTGGTAGTAAATTATGTTGCTTTTGAATTTGTTTTACTTTCTTTTTTTGGGGGGGGGGATGTTTTTTAGTGACAGATATCACAAAGACTGTGGGGACTTTTTAATTAAGAAATGTGGGAATTTAAAATATGGAAGCATTCTAGTTCGGTTTGTTTCTTCTTTCTTTTTTAATTGACCCATTGATCATGGAAGAATTCCAGTTTGATTTGTTTCTTCTTTCTTTTAAATGGATCCATGATCATGGAATAAGATACAGTCATTTTCAGTTCCTTAGTCACTAAACATTTAGTAGATCTTGCTATTGACATAGGTTGGTTTGTTTAGCAATAGGGATTAGTACATTAGTTTAAGAACTAACACATTAGTTTAGCAAAAGGAACCCATGAGTGATAGTTCTAGACTTTTCCATTTCAAATTTGGTGGGTGAATAGTCTTGTTTTCCTTAATAATTTTGCAATGGGGACGTAATAGAATACTTTTTTCTTTTGCCTCAATAGGTGCAAGGACATCTTCCTCGGATTCCACATACGTGGTTTTAAAAGTTGCTCACTATGGCCTAATACACAATGGAAATTTTCCAAGTTGGGGAAAAGCAGCTGTAAGTGAGTCAAAGGTCTCAGTGATGAACCTGATGGTAGAAAATGGGGAAGAAGTAGTTGGGCATTTGACCACTCTAAATGCTACTGAGCATGCCCAAATGACATTAGTATATATTAATAAGTCCTTGAAAAAATAATGAATATGTATGCCAAAGTACTGCGTATGTATGTCTTAACTGTTTAAATGTAAAACCTGAACTCTGAGAGAGCGTGCTTGCTTGTCAAGTTGCCCAGTACGAATAGTGAGGAATAAAGGAATGCCCCTTTCTAACTCCACATTGGAGAGTTTTCTTCCTGGATTTCGGATGACACTATGAACTATTTGAAATGCGGTTTTTTAGCCCATAAAGCAACATGTTAAATTCTACACAGCCTAATCTTTCTCAGAAAATTTGTAGGCTTGATTCTAAACATGAAAGTTCAGTTTTGCCTGGATGACTTCAGAAGGACAAAATAGAGAACTATAGAGAACTTCTACATCTAATTGCCTGGGCTGCTCCTGTAGGCAAGGGGTGAAATGCAGCTGTTTCAAAATTTGGTTCAAGTTCAGAAGAAATTGATAGCTCGTTGTTGATTAAAAGTTGATGTATACTTTTTACCCTTTCAATCTTTCTATTCTATATTCTATTTTATTTGGATAAGTCAGAATAACAGTGCATAATACTGTGAGTTTTTTAATAACCTAAACTTACACTGAATGAAAGCATTGAGCCGGTGACTCACAGACTTCAGGTACTACATTTTCTAGTTAAGTTTGGAAGGCAAATCAAAAAATGTTTATTTAGATCAGTCTCATCTAGATGATATCCCAGAACTTATAGGAGCAAAAGGAAATGAATACTTGTTGTTAGACTTGGGAAATTTTTAGTTCTGCAAATCAGGGTTAATTTTGATTTATTTATCATTTGCTCAAAACTTTGAGTACTTAAAATTGTCTTCCGTGGTCTGGCATGCAGGTGATAGACTTTATGGGTGTAAAAATTCCTCTAGCATATCCAAGTCCTCCTGAGGACTAGTCTTAGAGGAAGATGTGGAAATTCACCAAGGAGTCAGGGTTTCCTCTGGTGTTTCAGGTGGCCATCAGAAAGGGTAATTAATGTTCTTTAGATAGGCTAATATGTTGCAAAGTAGTGACATTTCAAGACAGCCCAGAAGTGAATAGCTCTTCTGAGTAAGTCATTTTCACATTTACATCAATTTAGTGCAGACTAGATTTGGATAAAGATAAGCATGGCTTTTCTCTTGCCAGTGTTTCCAGGGTGATGAGTCACCAAACCGGGATTTCTGCTACCATTCTTCTCTCTTTTCGGCCCTGTTATCCAGCAATTGGGTATTCTGAGTAAGACCTAGGCTTGTATGCACATTCAGCAGCAAATACTCAGCAGGAATGCCCTATATTTGCCTTGCCACATTTAATGCTAGCAACAGTATATTTTAAAATGTGAGATAAATGATAAACATAAGAGAAGGGGTGAAGAATTACCTATTTAGAGATTAGTGCTAGACGTCCAGCCATTTTCATAAGAAACGAGGACAGCTTAGATACAGTTTCTACTGTAGTATTTGCTGCCTTTTTCTTTTCATTTGTCCTTCCTCTTTGTTGAATCTTTTCTATCGCTACACACTCTTCTTTTTTTTTTTTTTTTTTGCTTTTTTTTTTATTAATGAGATTCGACATTTTTAATTAATGTTGACTGCTTGACTGATGCCTGTTCAACCCTACTTCTCTGAATTTGCCATCCAAAATAAGTTAATCATTAGCAGAAGGTTCACTGGGGATAATAAAAAGAAAAGAAAAAAAAGAAAAAAAAAAGTAACACAAACAGATAGAATAAGTAGGAAATGGCTGGCAAGACTCAGAAAACAATAATGAGCCTGAAGAGCAGAATATATTTTCCACTTGGTGGCATTTTTCTGTGCCCTTCTAACTCATAAATCCTGTCTCCACTATGACTGTAGATGGGCATTTATTTTAGCCAGATATTGAAGTCCTATTGCAAATGTTAAAAACATAGGAAAGACACTAGACACCACTATGCACAATAAAGAAGTACTGTCCTCACCTGACTTATTCTCCAGGGGTCCCCTCTTGTTCCATCGAAGCTCTGCATTAATTCATTGACTCTGTTACCTGTGCTTTAGATGTGAGGGATTTCAGTTCCCTAGTGTCCTGTTGCTATAGAATGATTTAGAAACAGAAAAGCAGGAATAGATACTCTTGCCCAGCCCCAGATACTGCTATGTGCTGCAGTTGCTGGAATTTATGTTTAGCTCTCTATTTCTGCCCTATTTCTGTATTCTCTATTTCTGTAAAAATATGCCCACCTCCCTCTCTTTCACCTGTGTGCAGCACACTTCTAATCTCTGGTGTCAGCCCTTTATAAAGGAGGCTGCAGTCCTGAGGCTGGAGCAACGATGCATAGACACAATTACACAGAGGGGGAACAATTACACTACTTTCAGAGAGATACTCACTTTGATTTCAGGACAGGAAGAAAATGGGAAGGATAAAGAAAGAGAAGGCAACAGGATCCAATAAGCACAGAATCTAGTGCTTGGCTGGGACTGAGCTAGCTAATGGACGTATTTGGTGTGAAGCTCAGCACTGGTGTGACCATCAGGAAATTTTGGGATTCTGTTCACATGGGGCACTCGCTCAAGCAAAGCAGTGCTGAGGGAACTGCTCCTACAAGCCTCACCTTCCACTGAGGTCAGTGGGAACAGCAGGGCATTGTGGTATAAGATAAGATAACAGCTGAATAATGCAGTCTATCCACTAGTTCTGAGATGAATCAGAGCTGACCAAAAGGTTGCTGCATATCGCTGGGTGTCTGAAGGTGCAGCTCACTTCGCACTAAGCAGTGCAGCATCAGCTTTGCACTTAAGGGAAGGCTACAAAAACTCTTCTGCTTCCAAGAAGAATCCTGCTTCAGGATCCATAAAAACTCAGATCTGAACTGACTGCTCACAATCCGTTTTAAAGTCCCTTCTCAGCCCGACACTGTAAAACATAAATCAAATCACTGTATGATATGACTGAACAAATGTAGTTAGAGTCTTATTGCATAAAAGCAGGCAAATAGTATGACTAGAAGGGTATTTTAATACATTATAGTGGTTAGTTGGTAGTTTGATGTCAGATATATAAAATATTAAGCAAGATATAATAATCCCTCTAGTAATGTAAAAATGTTCACATTTTTAATCTGGAGATCTCACTGATGAGGCATGATTATTCAACATCCTAGAAGGCAGCTTTCTAAATTATGCTATTCCCCATGGCAAGGGAAGGACAGATCACAGACTTAATGGAAGGAGCATTTTCGTTTTCCCTGGTGCACAATGGGATTTACATTTCAGCCCTCCAGCAAGCCGAGTTACACATGATACCTTTTAAATTAGTACCACCTCACGAGTTTCACCCAGGGTACCACCTAAATTAACAAGCAATACATTCAAGAATCCCTGAAAGGCTTATTATCTCCTGTCTAATATATCATTAGCACTATATATAATTTCTGACATACTACACCCACCTCTTCTGGTAAAAGATTCCCATAGGTTAAATATGGCAGAGTCAATGCCCAATTCTGGTTTCAGTATGTGCAGAGGAATTAAGGTTAACTGCAGAAGAATCATTCCCCTGGCCTTTCAGTTTATGTCTTTTCATAGCTGCAGAATCACAGCAGAATTGTTGGTCCATTATGTTATCATTTCAATTTGATGGTATAAAAGTAAATGTTATATTCATAACCCCATCTCCAGATGAAAGAGAGATGTCCTTCCAAGGTTAGGATATCTGCTTCTGCATCCCAAGCCCTCCTGGCTGTTTTAGATACCTATAGGGCTACAGTCATCTCCAAGCTGCTCTCCCACCCAGAGTTGTCACCACTAAGGACAGAGCCAGGAAACTACTGAGGCAGCAGGAATGCTGATCTAACAGTTCCCACTGGGATGCGCTACTCATTAATATTTGCTCTCAGGCTGTCATACTTTGAAATGTTGGTCAAAGGTGTTTGTAAAGCTGGAAACGAAGAAATGCTCCCTTCTTCAGCCTTGGCTGTGCTTGGAGTTTAACTCATTGCTGACAAAATACATCAACAACTGGAGCAGCTAGAACAGTGCTTACATAGGCACGGCCAAAGCACAGAGATATCAATGGCAGCTTACTCCAAACCCCCAACCATGGTCTGAGCTCCCCACTGCTTGCTTCTAGATCAGGCACACCTGTGGCACTGGGATCCAGTTGCTTCAAAATATTCCACTGACTTAATGTGTGTGTCAGATGCCCCCGAGCAGAGGGCTTGTCAGCACAGAACTTAATAATATTCTCAGATATAGCTAATAAGCATAGCACTAAGATGCCCACCAGATTTATGGAAACTAGTAACCAAGAATTTACACAATAGGAGTTAGCCTTTTATTTCAGACTCACAAGAATATATATATTTCTTTCTGGAGACACCTTTCAGCTTCCAAGTGAAGTGACAAGCAAACAAACCCATCGACAGACTTCCTGTTATTTCCTTTGTAAATAGCCACCATTTGCATTATAAACATTTTAACAAAGATGCATTGAGCTAAAATTAACCCCATGATTTTGGTGAGTTTAGTCCATTGACTTTGTGGAGGAAAATACAGAACTGTCTTGTTTTGGATTAAGCTCACAAGTACAAAGAACTCTCTCAAAAAGTCCACACTGTGGGACCTCAGCCAGTAGAGGCCCATACCCAAACAATAGGAACTTGTTATCACTCTTTGATAAGTATCTGTTGTCAAAATGTGCACAAAAATGAGTACCTCTTAGTTTTAACAGATAATCTTGTATCTACTTTTAAAGAACAAAGACTCCACTCACCATTATTGAAGGTCCAAGTACCAATCTACCATTTAAACATGGTAGATTGAATTCCAGAATGACTAAATTTGATTTGGAATGAGAATCAGATCAACAAATGTTTCTTATCTCAATGCAAATGCTCCTCATCTATGTGAATTAAGAGTCTTGATCAACTCTGAGTTGACTCTCGCAAACTCCCAGAATCCAATTTCCTGAGCAGGAGACAGTATAGATTAGTTTGATTTATAATAAATTTAAAGCTTCCCAAGGTAGCTGCTACCAGCAGTATCTCCTGTGTCAGGGCTGTAGATCTTAAAATATAGGAGGCAGATACTGAAGTTAATAATTAATGTGGAGCCTCCAGAACTTATAGCTATTCCAATCTAAAGTAATTGTATAAAGTTCCAAGAAGCCAAATGAAAAAAAAAAAAAAAAGAAAAAAGAAAGAAAGAAAAAAAAAAGACAGAGAAATTGCTATTTAAAAGAAAGTCACAAGAAATATGTCACTGGTAGAGCCCATAGGGCCCTGTGTGCTGAGGCAGCAATTCAGATGCTTAAGTGACAGGGTGTAAGCTCTCTCACTATTCACAGAGAGAAGGATGCAGGTTTCAAACCTGTGTAGGAATTGAGCTCAGTTCTTGGAGTTTAGATCTCTACAGCATGAAAATTTCATCAGAAGTTTTACCCCTTTCTGAAATTCCTATTTAGACCCAAAGATCAGGTCTACAGCATGAGGTATCTCTGAGTTATCTTGGAGCATCTGTTGCTCCAGAATTCTATACTGACTCGTTCCAAAAGCCTCGCCTGCACATATAGTTAATGACTCTGGGAACAGTGGCAGGGGACAGAGGACAGCTTGGAAATCTGCAAATTAAGAGGAAAGTGAAGTTTAACACCTACAGGAAACAAATTCTGGGGGTTCTGCAGCACATGTGCAAAAAGAATGGGTCTAATGAAGAAAATGAGTGGGTGCTGGAGTATGTCTAGAATAGCACTTCCCAGTTTTCAGGGAGGACAGTCCTAGATCAAAGGCTTTTTAGTGGGACCTATTAAATAAAATATTGCCTGAGCTAATTATGTTAAGCTAATAGGGAGTCAGCTTACCACAACCGTATTCCTGCTCTGTCATAGACTCTTAGGCTTGTAGAATCACAGAATCATGGAATGGCTTGGTTTGGAAGGGACCTTCTAGTTCCAGCTCCCTTGTCCTGTGCATGCTGTGGGGAATTCTTAAAAACAGTAAGAGTGTTTGATCTAAGAGCTAAAAGTACTGGAAACATAAACAGGGATGTATGGGCTGTAACCCACTTTGGCTCAATAGAGTTTCGCGTGGAGTGGTAACGCTTCGATTTCATGAGCTTTGTAGATCTCAATCCTTATAAAGTGAGTTTTGAGAGCTAAACTGTTGATTATTAATGCTGATTATTTTTGTAACTGCTTTAGATAATGCAATGTACAAAGGCATCCAGAGACCCAACAAATACTGTGACAAGGAATGAACATAAAAATATGAATTGAAACCAACACCAGATTTGCACAGTCAACTGAAAACCCTTTTACAAACTTCAGGAACAGAGCACAGAAAAGACATTGGGTGGCAGCTGTTTGCCTGTTCACACATTCCTACTCTATATCTCTTTGAAGTGTTGCTTACAGTGAGCTGACCAGTCACCAAGGGGCTGTTGTGTCAGGATAAATAAAACCTCTATTTATCAGTTTTAGCACAGACACTCCAGGAATAGGTTTTCCCTTTTTAAAAATTATAATCATTGCTATTTTTTAATTTTTTCCCAGCAGACCTGTATCTATGCATATGTTTGGGCAGAAGGTCCGAGTCGAGGAAAAGGCTGATTTTGCTCCTGCCCTCATCAGGCAGCCTCCTGCCATAAGGGAATACGCGGCAGATGGCACTGTTGCTTTAGCAGTCCGCACCAGCTCCTTTTTCCCTGTAGAATGCTGCAGGTACATCCCCCCCAGCTCCCTCCTTCCGTGGGGTTTCGCCCCGTTTGTTGGGATCGGGTTTGTCCCTCCGCTGCTGCCCACACTCCTCCCAGCCCCGTGCTCCCCGTGCACCGCGCTGCCTCCCAGCAGCTGCTTTCTGTAGCGAAAACCTCGTATTTGCATAATCATTTATTCCCATTGGCTCCTTTGTATGCCCAATTTAATTAGTTTGTAACATTTCGGCAATGTTTTGCTCAGATGTTAATGGCATGCTGTGGAGGCTGAGCACGTTCCTGCCACGTCTCCTCACTCGCAGCACACACAGACTTCTATTTTCTTTCCATAACTTTGTCTCAGCAATCTTTTTTTCCTTGATTTTTCATACCGGAAGCCTCGATGCTTATCTCAGTACATCTTACATTTGTTATGAAAAAAAAATTAAAAATAAAAATAATAATTAAAAGGCTAATATTTCTGAGTTTCCATTACTCCTTTATCATCAGTCATTTAGATGTTAAATGAGTTTAGACTTTCCTAGACGTGCTTTAATTAGAGAGACACTTGTTTATTTACCACTAGCTGCATATGCATGAGCTGGCTTTTAAAATGCAATCCTATCCTGAGAACTGGTGGATGCTTCCTCTGAAATCAACCAGAATCAGGGCAGCTTGAAAATTACTGGAAATCAGTTCATTAAAAAAATAACGGAGAAATTGCAACCTCTTCATGGCTATCCTGACAAATGCTTACCATACAGTACAACATCCTTAAGGAGTGTAGGTGGCCTGGTGCCAAAACGTGCAGTCCTGAGGTGCCTGGCCACCTGCATGAAGCCAAAGCTTGCCCCTTGGACCATTCATGCAAACGGTGATTCCAGTGCTTGACGTGGGGAAGGCGAGAAGGAAGGGGGGCTGCCTCCACCATTAATCAGGAGCCACAGGCGAAGAGGGATGCCACCCCCAGCTATTCCCCAAACCAAGGCCACTTGTCTGAGTGGAGAGAGCCGCATTTCATCTACGCTTGAGCAGGACATGAGTCACTCTTTTTTTCTGGAACATGGCAGGAACATGAGGTGTGGGTGCTGGCACACGCAAAGTGTTTGTCCAAGAAGTAGGAAACCTTCCCCCAGGATGAGATTGTTCATACCAGTTTTAACCTCTTCCCGTGGAAATGCTGAAATACCTCAGAAAGAAATTGACTTTCAAGGACAATACGGTATCAAAGCAAGCTGGACTTGAGACCCTAGATATTTGGATCCCCATAGATGGCTGCTCTTCTTTGGACCACAGCTTCCCATCTCTTTGGTTCAAAAAGGATTTACTTGGTAAAGATGCTGCTATGATTAAGTGACTGTGGAGCACTGAGTTCACAGTTGCAGTTTTGAATTTAGCTATTAACTCCTGTTTTGATGACTGGTATTAGAAGAAATCAGGATTTCTTCTGAACTTCTTTTGTTGAAGAAATCCTTGTTCACTTGCTGCTGCCATTTTAAGACAAACCTTGCTGTCCATCATCCTGTCACAGAACTCTTTTGCACCCTGAGTTTCTAGTAGGGCGATGCAGTGAAATGAGCTATCCCAGAGTGTATCTGGGGGGGGTGCAGGGGGGTGAGAGCAGGATTACTGGATGCGCTACCTTCCTTATCACTTAAGCTATGAATTGTTAATTGATCTGGCAATTGAAAGTTGACAGATTTTCATGTCCATCTGAAGCACTCCTTGTATTTCAGAACTGTCAGTCTAAGTGAGCCTTAAGGCAAGAATGAAAATCCTTAGGGACCCAAATGGGAGCAGTGGACTGATTGAATTAGGAACGTCCATGACTGTGGGTACAGGGACCTCCAGGCTGCTAGGACAATGGAAAGAATAGAAACTCTTTATTTGGCATGAAATCTCAAAAATCTTTGGTGCCTTTTTGTCACTCTATATATGTTCAGTTCTTTTGTTTGTTATAGGACTTAATTGACATTAAAGGACTTAGTAAACAAAAGACCTATCATTAGACCCTCCTTTCAGTTCTCCTAGCAGTACAGCAGTGTTCCCAATGAAAGCTGAAATGTTCACCATCTTTAGGCAAGAAGTACTGCCCTTTTTGATTTGTTTCTGGCTGCAGTTAGCATCGAAATGGATCTTATGACAGAAATCTCAGGAAAGAAATGTATGTCTTTGTGTTCTGGGAGAATGAACACCAATGGAAAATCATGGAAAAGAGAGCAAAATAAACACACAGAAAAATAAACACACAGAATTATGTGATCTTTACTCACATGAACAGTAACATTAGCAGGAACTATTCACATGAGTAGATGCTGCAATATCAAGGCAGCATCTCACAGGCTTGCTTTTGTTAGAAGACAGCTGGAAAACAATGCATTTTTTAATGACATATGCATGATAATATAAGTTGTGTACTCTCCACTAATCTAATACTCATGAGATGAGCACATCCATCACAGAAATTATTCAATAACTTCTTACTTGAACAAATCCTGCAATGAATATGCTACAAAAATAATTAAGAGATAATGTCACTGGGCTAGAACTTTATCAGAAGAGAACGGTCTCCATTTGTGAGATTAAAAAAGCCTAAGATGAATCACAGACAGTTAGGAAATAAAGTCACAGGCATGTTTCTTCAAACTACGAGACGTATTTTTTGACAATACTTCATCATAATGACATTGTTTCTATTAAGCTAATTGATCGATGGATGCTTTAGACAGCTGACTGACAATTGTTCTCTACAGTATTTTGGAAGAGCTGTGTCCTAATTAGCTTTAAGACTTTTTTTCCCCCTAGCCAGTAAAAATTATCTCTATCAAAAAAAAAAAAGATCTTATTAATGCGCTATATAGTTTGAAGAAGGTGGCTATTTGATTTTTTTACATAGCCAATTAGCGGCAACAAGACATGCTTTGAATACATTGCCACCCACTCATTTCTTCAGCAATGTCCATAAGAAAGGAATAAAAGATGTACTTTCAAGCGTCAAAAAACCTCTTGCTAATGTTTGGTTTTAGAGACAGGAAAAGGTTGGTTTGGTTCTTGTTTAACCTCAAGCTTTTCCTTGGGACAGAAAACAATGATATTTTAATTCCTCCTAGGTATACTGATTTGTGCCAGTTTTTCTTTCTATTGGCTGAATAGACTGCCTCATCTCCTACACTGCGAAGACAGGAAATGTTCTGCAAAAATACAAAATGCCTAACAGCCTCTGGGAATCTGCACAGAGCTGGAAGCAAGCATTTAAATCCCAGTTCTGCCAAGTCTTGTTTATGTTTCCAGGTAGTTCCCAGCCTTTGTTTTCAACCTGCAGCTACTATCCAAGGAAGCTAACAGGTTTTAGTCCCTGGTTTTACAATAATTTAAGAGAGAAGTTGCACAGGTTTACTTTGCATAGAGATGGAGACAGAAATCCATATTCGAATTGTCAAAAGCCCTGATGTGATCATGAAGTATAACACCGTATAGAACTCAGAGCACCGGCTAGGGGAAATAAACATTCATTTCTCTGCCATAGCCTGTGAAAATCAAACTCCAGTTTTTCATCACAGAAAATCCCACTGTATGCTCAATTTAAACTGGCTGCATGGAATATCTAAGGTGAAGTGAAGCTGGAAAACCTTAGCAATTGTCAGTGAAGCCATTTCATCTCGGACAAGTTTTATGTACCTCTAAGAACCATTAGCTAACATATGTAAGAAACCTCTTAGCTTGCTTCCCCTCACTTCTAGGTGGCCATGTAGATGCTTCTGCATGTTCTTGTGAGCTCTCTTGTGCTCACCTTGCATCTTCTCATTTCGTTTATGATGCTGTTGCTCAACAGCAAAAGTAAGGGAGCTTCTACCCAGGGTTAGTTTATGGATTGGGCCAATCATTCTGGATTTTCATTTCCAAAGTGAGAACTCTCAGCCTTAAGTATTCTATGAATGGAAAGGGAGCAGCCCAATTTTTTTTTTAATGAGATTAGTGAGCACTCTGGATTGTGTAGACAGGGAGCCCTGGCTGATGGCAGTGGGCAATTTCAGAGTCCAGCCTCCGCCTCAAGGTCATGATGCATATGAACACATAGGTGCAAGTCCCCAGTGGCTTGGCAGAGTTTTGGTGTCTCTGAGACCTGATGGAACCCAGTCTCTGATAACCAGTACTTGGACTTCAATCCAAGATGAAGTCTAGATCCAGTTATTACTTTGTTCATATGTTCTAAATGTTCTGACTGATGGTATAAATGCCATTAATGACAAGGATTTTTGGTTTGGTTGATATGGATTTTTTTTACATAGCAGTCATAATTGCACACAATGAATGATTTGACGCATTATTTTTACTTTGACATAGACTTTAACTGTAGTTATAATAATGTATTTTACCTCTTTCAGAATACAGGCCTAATCTCACTTTCATTTAAGTTAATGGCTCAATTGCTATTGACCGTGGTGGGAACAGCTCTCTGCCCCTATATATTTAACTGCTGTAATGTAATAACTTCACTGTATGGATTAGTGTTTGTAATACAAGATTTAAGTTAATAATCCTTTTTATATTGCTATACATTTGAAAGGCAAACTTATGAAAATAGTACTGTCAGTGTTGGCAATATGAGAGATTAAATCATACAGCATACATTTTTCCATAATAAACTTGCAGATTCTAATTAGAACTAAAGAGAGCTGTGTCTGTGGATTTATCTTAACTCACAAGGATTATCTTCTGCTTCATAATGTGAGTGCAACTTTTAGAAATTGAAAAAGAAATAATGAACTTCCAGGTTGATTGAAGCTGTCACAGTAACTGGGACAAGTTAGAGCTTGAAGACCATTGGCAAAGTGGGTTTTAAAAATATAAAAATATATCCTTGCTTATCTTAACTCACATACCGCTTCATTTGATAGACTTCACCTCTGAGAAGGAAAAGATGTGGTACATCATGTTTTGAAGTACGTAAGCAGATTTGACAGAAGTCTGGAACTAAGGACAGACTTTCATGAAAATGCAAATTTAAAACTGCATGGATTTTGCTGTCTTAAGTAACCATCTAGGACAATCTTCTTTTGGAAGGGACATCCATCGTAGTTACACTCACTGCTAACAGTTTGGATTCTCAGTTTTCTTGAATTTATAAATTGAAATTCTTCTGAATTTCAAGCAAGCATGCAGAATATTTGATAATGTTGCAGAGGGCCACTGCAAAGGGACAAACGAGTTTACACATAATTATTTGTGTAGTCAAAGCAAGTATATATTTGACGTTGCAAATCTCAAATAAATTATTAGTGAGGCCACAGGCATTAGTAGATCAAGTGTCCTGTAACAGAGGTAATATTTATCTGTACACTGCTCAAATAAACATCCAGTAGATAAAGTGGAATTAGAATATAATTTAGTCAGCATGAAAAACTAAAATACGCTGGAGCTAGTTAGAGGGAGACTTCCACAGCTAAACCTCCAATTTCAAGAGAAGGACTCAATCTCTGGTTTATATTGCCATTTTCAACAAAGAAGACAACCACACAGCTGTGAGATGCTCAGTAGTGCAGGCAGTGGCTCACCAGCACAAACACTCAAGCACATATTTAGTAGGGAATACTGGGAGCTATTGCTCCCATCTGACTTCTGTAGCACAGTCACTGCTCATATGTTCAACAATTGCACTGGGAAATCCACTTGGAGAAGTACTCCAGGAGAAAAGGTTTGGCTGTACCTGTAAGAAGAATGACCACTTCTTGCCTCACATGGAAATAGAGAAAGTGAGGATTGTGCAAGAATGGAGATACTGGGCCTGCACTTGCTCCCCGTACACTTGAGCATGGGATCACTGGTTTCTAAGAACAAGCTTCTTTAAAGTAAAACACATCCAATTGTCACAATCTAAAGAGTTACCTAGCCTGCAGATATCCAGAGATCACAATCATGTGTTTGTAGGACTCCTTAATACATTTGGGCATGGAGACTTTTTTCCTAAATATTTCTGTTTATTATAGGCAACTGCCAATGACTACTAGCATGCCGTGATCGAGAAGATCAATGTATGTGCATATGCAGTAAGATTTACTACCAGGAAGCAAGTATATATATTTAACAAACATTGAGGGAATAGCACAAATTAATAGTAGCAGCAATTAGAGGCAGTAGGGATGCAATTAGAGTAATAATCAGTAATATAGCAGCAAATATAGATTAGAATTATAGGTTCAACAAACTTATCAGTATTATGGCACTGAATATATTTAATATGGATTACAATCTTATTAATACTTAAACAATTGATGTTCTTATGATAGCTTGTATTTGGCCAAGACTACACTTCTCCTGAGGTTAAGTACATATATATATATATATATATATTTTATAAAATTACTGGTACAATGTGCATCAAACCAGTTTCATTATAGCCAGGTCATTTTTATGGCTGTTCCAATCACTAATCCGCTCTGGCTTCTATGTATGTATATCTTTGCATTAGTATTTACTCAGTCAAAAGAACAACTAGTAAGAACTAATACCAGCCTTTACTAGAAGTATTTGTCTACTTGCAGAGCATAAATCCTCTGAGGTATGACCAAACTCGATTTCCTCCCTTCCTCTTCACTTTCAAAAAATAAAAATAAATAAATAAAATAAAATAAATTTGTTTTCTCAGCAGTAGAAGAACTCTCACAAAAGAGTTAGGAATTTTCCCATTCCGCCCTCATGAAGCAGTAGGCTGGCAATTAGGATATGTCCTGACATATGAAATGCTGTTCAGGCTTGGAAGTGGGAGAGAGTGTTCTACTTTTGAGAAAGCATCTTCTACTTCCACAAAGAGCTGGCTAACCTCTGTGCTAATGAATCAAGAGGTAACAAGATAAGGATCCAGTGTTTTTCCTAAATATTTCTGGAAGGAAGGTTGTCCGTGCTGACTTTCAGATTGTGGCAGGCTGTAAACCCTGGAAGAAGAAAGGGGTACAAGTGCTCTCTATTCACTTCTATGCTCTCAGTTACTGCAGACCTAAGGCACAACTCTATTTATGAAACTGCTGCATCTTCCGGCATATGGAGATCTCTTCTCAGAGCTCAGATCTCCACACTTAGGCACTGAGAGTCTACAGGCAACTCCTCACTGTATTTCAAGAACTAGGTGGCAATTAGGGCTCAAATTTTCCATGTCCCAAACCAAACCATCGGGATGCAAATCTGCACTCAGACATAGCATTTAATCAATCTACAGAGACTGGCAGGGCAGAAAAGCTAGATGTCTCCAGCCTTCCAGTGCCAGCACTGACTGTATTCCATGATGCTATATTAAGCTTCCTTTCTTGATGTAGATCTTTACCTACCAGTCCTTTGGAGTGCTTGCCTTAGCAGAATTAGCTACAGGGATATAAATCAGGAGTTCAGAGTAGTGTTAAAGAAAGAGTTTTCTAATTAGCTCTGTTCAGTTTTCATAGGATTTTCTAAACTTTGGCTTTTCTTTCATCCCAGCCAGTTGAATTTCCCATGTGAATAAATCATTTCAAAGAAGCATAGTAACATAGAAATGTTATCTCAGGCGGGACTTTTGGAGGTCAGCTAGTCCAGCCTCCCGCTATAAAGCAGAAGTGATTTCAGAGTCAGATCAGGGTTGCTCAGGGCATTTACCTGTCAAGCTTTTAAAATCTCCAGTGATGGAGTTTCCACAAGCTTTCTTGGCATCTGCTCCGGGACTTAAGAATTTTTGCTAAAAAGAAAAACGTTTCTATGTCCAGTCCAAATGTCTCTGGACATAACTTGTTACAGTCTTTTCACTCTGTGCCTTTGAGAATGGTTCTGGTTTCCCTTCTCCATGACCCCTTCTTCAGCACTGGAAGGCAGTCAGATTTCTTCCTGACTTTCTCTTCTGCAAATGAAGCAACCCCAGTTCCCTTTCCTCAGCCAGCCACCTTGATGACCTCCTCTGAACTCAGTCCAGCTTGTCCGTATTCCCCTAGGACTGGGTGGCCCTGAACAAATCACACTATTTCACACATAGCCTCTTCGGTACCATGTATAGAGGAATAACCATATTCCTCATCCTGCTGGCTATGCTTACACTAAAGCAGCCCACCAAGAGCTCAGCCTCTGCTTCTGAAAGCAGGCATTGCTGACTCTTGTGCAGCTAGTGATTCACCAAGGCCTTGTATCTTTTTCTGCAGATCTGCCTCTCAGCCAGTCCCTAGTGTCTGGTGCAGCACAGGGCTATCTCATCTCTGAGGCAGGACTTCATATTTGCTTTTGAACTTCACAAGGCTCCTGTTAGCCCATTCTCTAGCTTGCAAAGCCCCATGCATGCTGCAAACATACCCTTCAGCACACTGACACCTCAAATAAATTTGGCTGTAGGCATGAATATGTGCTGGTGGATCTCACCATTCAGGACAGTGATGGACAACATTCAGGACATGTTAAATGGTGTCAGCCCCCATACTGCCATTTTACTTCGATTAGACTTTCTTACATACCAGTACAATGCAGCAAGATTTGTACTTCCACAGCTCTTCTGTTCTAAGTTCTTAGCTCTGCTTTTTTATCTTCTTGTTGTTTTTGTTGTTTGAGCTCTACAGCTCTAGGAGGAAACTCATGGAAGTGTTTTTGCCATCTTCATGCTTTATAAAAAGCAAACTTAAATCTGTGTCATGTTCAACAAAAACATCTGTTCAGCAGAAACACTGTAGTAACAGCAGTAGTGGTAATGCTACTGAATGAGCTAGTAATTATTTCTTCAAGCTCTAAGTCTTAGATAAACTGTGCACGCCTAAGTACATTTCAGTGCTTTCCAAGAAAATAAGAAAAAAATTCCTTTTTACTGAAATGGAAAATGAGGTATTTGTGGATGAAAAGGCATTTGGTGAAGGCAGCTGAAATGTTTCCAGAGGAATTTTTCCAGAGGAAATATTTTCATGTAACATATAACATCTCACAATTCCTGTTCAGCTGTCTTATCTATCAAGATGACAGTAGCAGGGTTAACGGTACATTGCATTTCTTTATATATTCCTATTCCGCTCTGCAAATACACACAGATGTGCACATATGAGTACTAGTGCTCACACATGCGCTCTCCCTTGTTCGTTCTCTCTCCCTGTGTTTTTTGTTTCTTGCAGTTGCTGTCATATACGCAGAAATGAAAAATGATTCATGTTCAATGCAAATCTACTTCCCACTTAGTCTTGCTACTGAATTCAGATCTTCAGATTTTGGATACACAGGGATTCTAAGCTTAGTTGTTTTTTCATCCAGATTTTTCTTGTTCTCAAGGAAAAAAGAAAAAACTTCTTGCAAGCTGTTCTTTTTAGCTTTTAACTACATAATAATAATAATAATAAGGTCCTTAAATCAAAAACCTAATGCTTTTTTTTTTTTAATTTTGTGTAAAATAGACTTTTTCTCTGCTTCCTTCTCCACTACAAAGGATAAGAATTGTAGAAGTCCAGAAGTATCCTCAGTTGATACTGTTTTTATTTTCAGTTTCCTTTATTCAAAAGCATTTACATTTGTAGACTTCAGCATCTTTATTACCCACATTTCAAAAACTCTTACTGCTGTCCGTAGACTCACAGCAGGAGAGTTAAAAGCTATGAGAAATCCTGTACCACTAGTAGGAGTGCAAACTCTTGTTTACTGAACATTTAAGAGGGAGATTGCTGAGGAGGAGGACGCGCTTAGTCATTTCTTCAGGTACCTAAAAGAACAACAGCACTGCTCAATGCAGGCTGCATGATTTGTGCTCTGATCTTACCGAGGATGCCAGAACAGTATACAAAGCTTTGTTTTCATAGAATGGTTTGGGTTGGAAGGGATCTCAAACTTCATTTAGTTTCACCCCCTACTACAGACAACATTATCAATGTTTTCCCTATTGGGGAATTTTGTTTCCTTTTTTGGTGTATGTGCGTAAATAATTTCTTTTTATTAGTTTTGTTATCAGAAGCAGGTTTGAGATGCTTGTTCATTCAGTAAAGCCAGCAAGATTCCTAGGCAATGGCTTCCAGAAACGGTTCTTGGGTGCTGACTGTGACTGTTTCAGAATCCGAGCAGCTGCCTTGTGCCAGAGCATGTCTCTAGAGCAGGAGCATCCTGTGACCATGGCTTTTGCAACACTGAAGGAACAAACCTCCCACTCCTGCCTTCCCCTCATTTATGAGAACTTCACAATATGATATTTAAAAGCAGAGTGATGCTCAATTAGCCCTAGTGAACTGGTTGTTATGAAGGTTTTAGTCTTCCAGATGGCTTTCACAATGGAAAAGATGGATTCTATTTTAGACTGAAAGATGAGACTTTCCACTGTACCTTTGAACTGAGTGTGGGCAGCGCAACCAAAAGGTCTGGGGCATCAGGAATGCTAGCAGTTAAAAGCTGGCATGCAGCTACAAGTTTTGTAACCTCTCAAATCCTACTGCCTATTTTGGCTTTCTGTCATCTTACAAAGAGCCCTGACTGCTTGCGTGCATCCATGAGGCACAGGGAAACGTTACTGGTCTTCTAGTAAATGCACATCCATCAGATCAGGAGAGCAGCACATAATCACATCAAAATACACACTATTAAAAATGAAGTAAGCAATGCCTCTGTCTTGAAGTCATAACAAAAGTAGCACATTTAAAAACAAACAATTGAAATACACCAACTCACCAACCGCAACAAGGAAAACCAAGCCAGCAGCATTCAAGGAAGTTTACTTTTACAGCTACTGCAGATACGTGTGTTACTGCTCTGTTTGACTTAAGTGTGGGACTGTAGCAAATTGAAAGGAAAATTGCATTGGGTTATGCCAAGTCAACCATAGAAATGCATTGTGCTTTCTTAAATGCATCCTTTTTCCCCCTTTCAGCTGAATTGTACCACAGCAGTTCTTGTGCTATTGGCAGGTCTGTATATATGTTATTCATTGACTTCTGAGAAGTGGGTTACCTTCGAGGCTCTGCCCTTAGAAATGCTGATCCGCTGCTAAATACTGAGACCCTCCAGGGTACTTCTAAGTGTTTGCCCTGAAGGTGGGAGATTGAAATGTAATAAAACCTTCTGGAAATGCAGTGCAAGGCTACCACTGTCAAATGAGAGAGATTCAGCCAATTTAAAAGTATTAACCCACTTGCCATATGTTTTGAGAGTGTACAAAGTAGTATCATTAGCACTAATAAAACTGTCACAGTTACAACATTTGTGATTATCTATTACATGTGGTATTCATTTTGGTACATTATGTAGAGGTGTGGGAGTGTTTACAAAAGAATTAACATATTACCAGCTGTGACGTCTACACTGAAAATCATTTATTTTCAGATCCAGGCTTTCACTTGCTTTTAACTTTGCAGTCTTTTCATGTTTTTTTATGCCTGAAGCTTGATTTTGGAGGTAGAAGTGAGAAAATGTTTCTATTACCAAGCTCAGCCATTGACAAAGAGGTTGAAAGGAAAACAATTCTTTGCCCTAGCTAAAACACTTTTTTCAAACAAGTTAATCTATTTAGGAAGTAATAATTGTATGTAGTTATTTAAGGTTCAGATGAATCAATGCATAGAACTGTCCACTGAAGGGCTGAATTCACAGAACCTGTATCCGCTGGGTGAATACCTTCCTACAAATACCTTGCTTGAGACAGGAACCTAAGGAAAGTTATATCTGACATATATGAAAATATTGTGCTGTGTATATGGAAGGACAAGGGAGAAGTAAAACTGGAAAGGCAACAGCATAGAGCCATCCCTGTTTTTTCAGCAGCTCTGGTCAGCAGTTTTTCAACAAAAAGTTTACGGACTCAGAGCATCATGCAGAAACTCCTTGTGAAAATGCATTGGTTTTGTCAAAACTGTCATTATCAAAAGGGTATATCAGGGCTGAGGCTAATTTTTTTTTTAATTACCAACCATCTAGGGTTGAAAAGCACCTGGAATGCATTTGCTAATGACCAATAATGAGACAGAAAATTTTGCAGTGCAGAGGTTTGCTCAGGGACAATCAGACAAAGGGCAAGGTGGAGCTTTGTCTCCCATATGCCATGGATGTACAGCCACCAAACATCCCCAATGTAACAAGAACAAATGAGGGGCAGAATCTGGAGCTGAGTGATTAGTATGAAGTGAAATCCTCCAACTCTTTCAGATACATGCAGAACGTGACCTTACTCCCAGAAGTACAGGATCATAGAATATCTCAAGTTGAGATACTCTATCATTATCATAGCCTATGATGAACCAAATGCTTGTTTCTTTCTTCTACTCTCCAGCTCCAGGAGGGGGGAAAACTGAAAGTTGTATTCTCTAAAATATGTTGTCCTTTCTTACCAGTCTCTTGCATTTTTCAGTGATTTCTCACTATCTTCCTTTCAGTCTGCTGCTTTCCTAATAGTGCAGCAGGCTTCTGAACTCCACTGAAGTAAAACCAGCTTTATGCCAGTGTTCTGTAGTGACCTCAATGCTTTTTGTCCTTTTGTTGTCTTCTGATTGCAGAAGGTTAAGTTGTAACTGAATAACTGTGCCTTCATAGCATCTGCAGTCAACCCCTTTTGTCTCATCTGAGCCTGCACAGCAGCCAGAAGAGTCATCTGAAGATCTTTTCTTAGTCCCATTAACTGGTGAGTGATAAAGAGCTATGCTGTGAAAATATCATTTCTTACTTTATGAATGCTGAGCTCTTTCAGAAACAGATGGAAGTTGCTCTCTGGGATAAAAACAGCAATTTTGTGATACTCAATATAACAATTCTTGGAAGAAGCCTCCTTTCATATTTAAAATCGTTTGCTATTTAAACAGTCTGGTACATTTAGAACCATCCAGCCGATGACAAACCACTTCTCTGGAGGTACTGTCTGCTTCTTAGGCGCCTGATCCTTAAGTACATATAGGAGAGTCCTGAGCAAAATTTAATATAGTTTTACCCATTTGCCAGAAAAAAAAAAAAACACCCAGCTAATCTAATTCTAGGAGTTCTATTTAACTTTCGCTTCTGCTATAATATTGTCAATTTAAAAGGTGGGGAATTTTGAATCTGTTAAGAAATCACATTGGATGAATCATGATATCTGGAAATCCAAAGACTTTATAAGATATTGGTTATATAAAATTTTCTTTTTTTTTTTCCTTCCTACTAGATGATGTCAGCTTTCTGAGCAGCTGAAATGAGCAAAAAAATCAGCCTGATAATGCCACAAAAGGTAAAGCCAGGTTCAGGTTGAAACACTGCATTATTATACCCATTACTGTCCATCATTCATGTAAGTTTGCAATGTTTTCTGATTTTATTTACCCCAGTGTAAACTCCGGAGTAAATCCGTTGCAAACATGATTATTTTGGATTTGTCCCACTATCACCAAACACAGGATTTAGCCTGCCGTCTATTTTGCTCCTGTAACAACAGCAAGGATTACTATAGCAAAATGACAGAGTGCAATGTTTCTGATTATGCTAATAATAAAACCAAAAGAAATCCTTCCATCTCACATGTACATAAGCAGCAGAACAAATTTGCTTGCATGCACACCAAACAGCAGTTTATTTCCTTTCTCTTCCAGACAGGTGTAGAAGGTAAGCTAATACCACAAAATAACAGCTGAATCTGTAATGCCATGGTTCTCCACTACCGTGGTGATAGGTGTATGTGTAGGACACATTGTTTTTTTCACCACTTATTCAATATTAAAGACATATCTTAATACTCTTATGGAAATAAATCAGGGTATGATTCCACCCAAAGCATAAATAACTTGTAACTACATCCTGCAACTGAGCAAAATGCACTGACAGAGAGCGACCAAAAAGGGCATGAGCAGAGGTGCTGTTCTTGCATGCTTAGCAGAGAATGGATTTTAAGCCTGCCTGCTCAACTACCTCAGCTAGTGATAGTTTAGTTTATCCTGGATTTTAATACAATTTACCACTACTGGGACACTGTATACCCCATCAGAATTACTTGTCTTTGCATAAGCAAATACAAATATGTTGGACAAGGATCTGAACACACTTTCAGCAGGAAGCAGTAGCTATTCATACACAATACCTGCGCATAAATGTGATAAAATTAAATTCAACCCTCCAGTTAAATCTTAACACAGCTTGGTTTGGTTTTATACTTTTATTCCCACTCACCCCCACCCCAAAGGAATGATGTTTCCAGCAAGTATGTTTCAATAAGTAGAAGGATTAGCATCTTCTAAAACTTCCATTCTTTTTATCCACCACCTTTTCCTAAATTGCTAATGCTTCAACTATTAAAGCAGCAATGGCTTCTGTAAATCCATGTTCTGATAATGAGTTAAGCTGTGCATTTGGGACAAAAAAAAAAAGCTGAGTAAGTTATGTCACAAATTGCCTTTAGAGCTTCAAATGCAGACTATCAACTACACAGGCACATTGTTCAGGATTGTCCCAGCATTCAAATATAGAATTATGGGGCCTTTACAGAGGTAAATGAATTATAATCTTTTTACAGGCAAGATAAGGTTTGTATGTGGGAGTAGCACTTTTTATTAGGCCAACAACTACAGCTGGATAAAGTAGACAGGAAGAGCTCATGTGCCAGAGAGATTATCTCCTTTTTTCTACTATATTAGTTTTTCCAGCAAAGACCTGCAAATTCTAGCTTGCTTCTGTCTTTTGACCAACACCATTAGAACCACAGTAACACAAGGCTTTAAAAAGCAAGCAGCAAACTGCACAAAAATAAAACGAAGAGCAAGAGTACCTCAGACTACAATATTTGAGTTTTCCTTAACTTCAGACTGCAGTAAGGTCATAGTATTCTTCCTTCATTTCTTTTACCTTGCTCTGCTCTTCCTCCCTCTTTTTCTAGTCTTTTTCTCCTTGCTGTAGTTAATTTGACTACTTTCCCACATTAGTATGTTGGCTGATATATCTTTAAAGATACCATAGTTTTTCTTTTTTTTTTTATCTCCACAACAATCATCTGATTTCTCCTGCTTATATTTTGCTTCTCATCTCAGAAGCATAGAAAGAAAAAAAATAATATTAAGTGAGATAGTATAATTAGGCCACAATTTCATTAATAAAACCCACCTGGGAACTGCTGTTAATAACTTGCACAGGAAAGGACAAGGTTCCTTTCTTAATTGTTTTCACCTGCAGGAAAGCTGGCTCCTCTTTCCTTGCTGCCACACACCTGCCCTGAAGGGATCTTCTCCCTCCCTTGTTCCTTTTTCCCCTGATGGTTCCTCAGCCTCATCCTGGTGCTCTCCTGTCCACCAAGGGCTGGAGACCAGGAGAAGGAGATAATTTCCTTACAGGGACACAGGCAGAGCTTGGTCCCCTGCTGCACTCAGCTGATTTGGCTTTATCAGCAAGGTGTCAGTTTCCTTGTCAGGTAAGCATCTGAAGTGGCTTTCTGTCAGCCTGAATTTACCCTTCCCAGTAACCCTTTCTGAGAAGGGCAGAAAAGATCACCCCATTTCAATCAATCTGGTAATGGAGGAAAATTGCCTGAGCTCTCAAAATGTGGTAATGATTGCAGTAGGCTAAAAACCCATCTGTATACACATCACAGTGTAATCTAGCTGTAAGGAGGCCTTTGCTGTTTTCTTACCTTGCTTGTAGTTTTTTCATTGAACTCATGTGAGTTGGACTGCCATGCTTTCCTGAAGGCTGGAGTACGGCCTAATATCAGGGTGGGCCCTGATAGCTCCCAGAAGCCTGCATAGGGCCTGCAATCATCCTCTTAGGCACCTTGTTGTGTTCACAGAGCATCTGGAATCACGGCATCATTTGAAGTGGAAGGGACCCTTAAGGACCATCTAATCCATCTCCCCTGCAATGGACAAGGACACCCACAGCAAGGTCAGATTTCTCAAATCCCCATCCAGCCTGAGCCTGGATGTTCCCAGGAACAGGACATCTACCGCCTCTCCAGGCAACCCATTCCAGCTCCTTACCATCCTTATCATAAAAATCTTCTTCCTTATATCCAATCTAAATCTCCTCTCCTTTACTTTGAAACTATGTCCCCTTGCACCATCAGAACCAGCCCTGCTAAAGAGTCTGTCCCCTTCTTCCTCAGGAAGGAGGCACTGGGCTCAAAACCCAGGAGATTGCTTTCTCCTGAATGAAACAGAAAGATATGGCTTCAGCAGCTGGTGTGCCAGATCCTCATTCCTGAAAAAGAATTGCAACAAACCCTACCACAATATGAGTCTGCTGCAGCTAATGAGAGAAGGAAAGGCTGCCTGGGCTTGTAATGGTGCCCTTTCCTAACTGGAATTGCACTGTTCCGCTGTCTGTGCAAACAAAGCCAGAAAGCTTGCAAATGAAGCAGAGAGCAAGGGGAGGAAATGATGCCAAAGGAAGCAGTGTGGCCAAGGTTGTGCAGGCAGCCAGTGGCAGAGAAAGCATTCAGTCTCCTAATTCCCAGTTCTTTCCTCTTGTCATCCAAAAATGTTTTATTTCAGGCACACGCCATTTGCTGGTCTCCGTGGGTCAAATTGGACTAGAACATTTCAATGAAAAACAATCATTTTTATGTTCCAAGAATCACAGTGAACAATCCTGAGCTGAGGTTTCTTAGGTAATACACAGCTGTTAGACAGAATGAAAGTTTGCTATAAGTGATTGCTGTTGAAATGCAAGAGTGAAGGATGACTTTGGAGAGTCTCAGGAGTAGCTCAGGTAATGTGCATCCTCCCACAGATAGAACAAGGAAATTACATAGGGACAAGGCAAAAATCAGAACAGTTTTATATTAGGCTCTGTCCTCTATTTGTTAGGGTTCTTGCCTTCACTCTTGTCAAATCATAAATCTGTTTTTCCTCATTCTGTGTTACAGTTAGTGTTACAGCTGGAAAGATTATTGCGGTGAAAATGGGAAAAGAAACAAACAGGAAAGGAATGCTCACCTCTATTCAAAGATCTCAGTTCACACAAAAGACTCCACAAAGGAGGAATCTCCAGAAAGAGCCCCTCTCCTTGGGGCAGTCAGCCCTTAAATAGGGTCTAGGGTCTTCTGGTCACACAGGTGAATTACCTTCAGCTGTGCTCCAATGGCTGACTGGATCTTTTCCCCAGGTGCTCAGTCAGTGGTTCAGGTCATGACTCAACAGTTCCCATACATTCTGTAATTACAATATTGTTTTGGGGAAATAATGTAAGGGAGGCAGAAAAAAAAAAGTCCACCTAGTACTCCTTGCTTAATTCCTAATGTGTCTCTAATATGTATGTCCCTAATAATATTATACAGCATAGCTATCTAAAATGCATGATGGTGGTCTTTCAAGACCGTAAACTAGATTTAATTGAACATATATCCTGGAGCATTCATTCATGCTCTGATATCACATGACATGTAAGAATGTCAGGATGCTATTTCAACAGCAAGATGATGTTTCATTCAGGCTATGGGTTTTTTCCTTGCTGTATATATTTCAAGGTCTGCAAAAGCTGGTACAATCATAAAACTATCATAATGATAAATGGACTGTGATAATTGGTATTAAAGAATATTTATGCTGAACTGACTAAGTTAAAAACTTTAATTGTCCGGAGACATTTGAGCAATGATATCTAGAGAGTCCTATTGGCACTGAATTGATGTGGATTATCCTTGCAGTTGATGGCAATGCCATACAGTGAAGAAAGTTGCAATACAGCACGTACCAAGAGTAAAATTCCTGCCTTAGATTTATGATACTGAGAGGTGCAAACCACACTGCATTCTGCATGGTCTGAATTACAGATCTCTATTTAGCTGGACAACACAGACCTGCTGTTACAATTATGTCTACAATTACAGTGCTCTAGAGTGTGCATTGCATTGTAATGCAGTTATTCACTTTCCTTTATGCTGTACCTTTTTGCTTAAGGCAATAATAGATCAGCACACATATGAAGGTCTGAGGAAGTTGTTGTACCTCATTACTTGAGAGCTCTGTCCTGGAGATTGATGCCATGAAACTCAGAGAGAAATTTAAGTTTCTTCCTCCAATCATTCAGTGGTAACTTGTGTGCCAACCCAAAGTATTTCTTTCAGCAGAATCTGTTTTTCCTGCAGTAAAGAGCTCTGTGTAACTTCTATGCATTATCTTTGGAATCTTCAGCCAAATTTGGGAGCAGGTAGCTCTAATCTACACCTAGCAGCAGAGCAAATTGCATCTCAGAGAGACTGGGTAGTGCGGCTGCCTGGGACCCTACTGCCTTCCTAGTAGGCTTGCGATCTGAGTTTCTACAGACGTGGTTTGTAAATAAAGACTCATTTGTCCTGAAATATTACAAGGTCCTTTAGTGGCCTTTTGCCTCTGTCCTCCTCTCAGATCTGCCCAGAAGTCGTGGCCAAGGAATAAAATTTCCAATGCATTTCTACAGCCTTTCAAGGGGAGACATTTCAGAAGCAGAAAACGTTACCACACTTGATGAAAAGACATGGATAAAAGGCCACTGAATCCTCTAATTACCTTAGCAAATTTCACATACAAGTCCACTTCTGCAACACTGAGGAACTTTCTTTATAAGCTGCCCAGGGAGGTGGTGGAGTCACCGACCCTGGAGGTGTTCAAGGAACATCTGGATTTTGTATTGAGGGACATGGGTTAGTGAGTACTATTGGTGATAGGTGGATGGTTGGACTGGATGATCTTGAAGGTCTTTTCCAACCTTGGTGTTTCTGTGATTCTGTGATTCTGTGACTATAGATGAGCTCCAGCACATCAAGTCGACAGACTCTGAAAGGTACAGGGCTCTGAGGACAGATGCTTGATCACCATTTTCTACACTGTTTCTCTTAGCACCTCAGCATTTGAAAGCCACTACATTCATGTGGACATTGGCTAGAATTATTTGTTCACCGTTAGTTGCTCTGGCTTGACTTTTGCATACCACTTGTGTTGGGAAGGAGGACAGACTTCCTGGGTTTGCTGCTCCAGCAGCCATCATTGAGAGTGACATCTCAAATTAGGAAGCAATATGTACATTATTCTGGCCTGCCAAATTCCTTCATAGAATCACTCCAGCCCTGTCACTACAGAAAAAGTGTTTAGTGATATTTTGCTAAAATATAATTGGGAAGTTTTATTTTAAAGTTGCTTTATTCAAAGTTAATGTCTCATTAACTCTGATCAAAAGTAGTCATACACTTGTTTCCTTAATATTACTTATATTTGACAGAAAGCAGCTGCAGGATACCTCCTCAAGTCCGCTGATGCTTATCATCTCTGTTAGGACTATTAATTCACTGCAGTATACTTTAATGTACTATAACATTTAGAAATGGCATTTGGATGTGGAGTAATATTATTTTGCACAATTAACCTCTGATTCCCTTCCATATAAGCCCATTCTAAAGAAATATCAGTCATGCTATGTTATTTTCAAATTACACTGGGTTTTGTGCCTTTTTCCTAATAGGTTGCCCTTTCCTTAGAGGTAAATAACACACATTGAATCGTAATAACACTTTATTGTCCTTGCCACACAACGCTATAAATCACAGAGATAAAAGGAGATAAACCCATTCCCCAGACTGAGATCAGACAGCTCCTGACCACAGTCTTTAAAAGCCGGTTCTGGATCCATATACTAGTTTTGAAAACAACTAAGTGGGGTGAAATAAAGGAAACCTTTCTCCTTGAAGAAGAAAACTGAAAAAAAAAAAAAAATCCTAAGTAATTCCAACACAAAATTTGTATCAAGTTCCTTTTTTTTTTTCCCAATTTGGGACTAATTCTAGAACTAGATAATTTGGGTTTGTTTTTTTTTTTTTTCCATTGCAAAAATGGGCTCTGTTACAGAAATGCAGAGGAAAGTTATGCAAGGTAACTTGATTGATAACTTTCATCTTTAAATTTTTTAGCCTATTTCTGGAACTGGTACTTTCCCAGAGAAAGAGAGAATTGCAGAAGTATAAAATTAATCTAAAATAATGGAGAAACATGCTTTTTGATTTCATGAGAATAGAAGCGTGTCATTAAAGGACAAGCTCCATAGCACAGTTGTGGAAACCAGCACTGAAATTTCAGAACATTTCAGATGAGGAATATACTATTCTGGGTTGTTCAAGACATAAGGGGTGAAAATTCCAAACACATTTATTAGTGTCACTAGAGAAATCTAACAACACTGAGTTGCATACTAAGGTAGCAGATCTCACAGATTTGTCAATCCGGAGGAGTGAATAAGAAAAAATTGCTTATGAGATCTGTTAGGTGACTTATTGCTTTGCTGCTCTAATCTGTTAAAATGCACAGAACTCTTGGTAATAGGTAGGAATTTCATTTTTAACATCCATTTTAGAATTCCTTTGAAGGCCCTCCTCAGAGGGAGACTCTAAAAGGCTCTGCAACAAACAACTAAAGTTCTGCTATTTATGGGCATTTTTAAATGACCATAACTTAGCTGTGTTATTATCTCAATTACAATAATGCATCTCAGAAAAAAATTTAGCCCAGTTTATTTTTCCAGTGTTTTATGTCTCTAAAAGGAGTGTATTTGGCTCACACAAATTATGATTTCTTCTGTTTCCTGCGTAACTTCAACTGAAGACTATCAGAACTGGATATGTTCATCTTCCAGAAGACTTTTGGCCCAAGGGCTTAGAACTCCTAATATTTACAAAACAGATTATGTACAATTTGCTGACACAAATATATAGCTTTAATACTGCAAGGTTTTAAAAATTTATACTCATGCCTAGATACAGGATAACAGTGGAAGTGAAATGAATAAAATTTTCCTATCACGCTGTCTGGTTTGTGATAGAGTGATACAATTCAGCACATTTACTCTCATCTGTGTATCTCATTGCATTGACTTTCTTCCAGAGTCATGAAGGTTTTCATGAGAGCACAGTTTTAATCCTCCACTTCTTGCTGAATTTTCTAATCTTGGACTATTATGTTCAATCACATATGAACACGTTTCTCTGGCATTTGAGCTACACAAAATCTTCTGTGTGAGGTTCCAAACAAGCTTTAATGTGCCGCCAAGTTTGTTCAGTTTATTCAGTATTTCCAAATGGGGAAAAATAAGTCCACAAGGCAGAGAAGAACTGTTCCAAGGCCAGTGTTTGTATCAAAGGAAGAGGTTCAAAAATATCATCGGCTAAGTTCTCCCCTCAGCTACACCTGGGAGAACACTTGAATTTGCATCCTGTAACCAAGAATCTGCGCTAATGAATTCATCAGCGATTAAGAAAGCTGTCGAAGGATTAGGTTTTACACAGCACAGATGTGAAGTGCTACACAAAGGCAAGGTTAAAAGAGATGAGTAGGATGGGCAATGCAGGAGGATGCAATCCAGCAGGAGGGGATGGATGTTGGATGGCTGCCAAGCCTCTCATGCTAACAGGAAAACTCAGGGAAGATCAAATATCC
The DNA here is from genome assembly GCA_028571105.1 of Tragopan temminckii. Classification (NCBI taxonomy): domain Eukaryota; kingdom Metazoa; phylum Chordata; class Aves; order Galliformes; family Phasianidae; genus Tragopan; species Tragopan temminckii. Next base: position 37,618,938 of record JAOWBP010002052.1, on the reverse strand, counting down.
TTTAGCACACTGACTAGCGGGCTGGAGCTCACACGGCATTATAAATGCCCACCACTTGCCTATTGGTACGTTTTCAACCCTCAGCACTTTGCATGAAAGCAACCATGGACAAGTTCCCAAATGGACTCACTCTGGTTCCACACACCCGCTGCTTGCATGGGGACACGACAGCTTGGTGTTCCACACATCTGTGGGAGAAGAGCCTCAGGAGATACTCCTGAGGTTCAGACTTGTAAGTGGGTCTTGGGTGACCGAGGAAAGATACCAAAGGCATTGACTTCTGCTGCTACATGTAAAAATCTCTTCCAGCACAGCTCAGGTGTTGCCTGCTGCTGAATTATACAGACAGTTCACTCTGATACAAATGATGAGATGCTGTGCAAGATAGCAACAAGGAAAAACCCAATTCCTTTGGGATTTCAGTACCTGCTCTAAAAAGCAATATAAGCCACACAGACATAGGGGTGTAATGAGAGAAAATTTCCTAACAGATGTGGATTTCAGAGTAATGTAATCCATGTAACATGCTAACATTCTTTTTTCCTTCACTCATCCACAGAAATAAAAGAATAAAGAAGACTGTCATTTTTTTATTCCTTAAAACTCTCTTTGTGTGAGAATTTTTTTTTCAGGGATCATTAGAGGTACTTTTCTCTCCTATTTATCTCTCCCCTGCCATCCGTTTTATCACCCACTCTACCCACCTATTCACTTTTCACATTGCTCTTCCATTTTCATGCTTCTCCTCTGGCCATGGCTTTGGCTATCACTTCTGAAGAGCTTGGAGTGCATCCCTGGGGCCAGCTTCTGAAGAGTGAGCTCCAGTGCTTCAGGAAGGTGACCTAAGTGTAGTTTTAGGCTTGAGTGAAAAATCAGCAAATAACATAAACAGAGTGAGATTGGTGCTTTTCACCCCTGCACACATGCTTTGGGAGTTGAATCTTTAGTGGTGATGCAACATAGATGTTTGTGCATGTGCAGAGTGAAAGAGACTTTATCTTCAGGTCCATTAAGTTAGACGAAAGGAATAAACACATCACTTTTGCACAGTTTATTGGGGAAAAAACAAAACAAACAACAAAAAAAAACCAAGAACAACAACAAAAAAAACCAGCCACACACAAAACACACACATACAGACAGAACCTCAACCAAAAACAAAAGAGATGTGTTAGGCACATCTGTGCCAGACTGTGGACTCTGTTGCAATCATGGAGCCAAGCTCTGTGGGCTTGTTGGAAATAGGAGGGTAAAATAGGACTCGTTCTGATGTAGAAGAGTCTCTCATGCTGCTAATCAGTTCTGTGGCCAAATTTGCTATTGTGATCTGATGGCTTAGCTCTGCCAATTCCTGTAATTATCTCTATTCCCATTCGCCATTAGCGGCCTTTTCAAAGGATATGAGTTTTCACAGTGTCAGATTATGCCATGCAGTGAGTACCGCACCAGTGCATTACAAACATAATACAGCATAAATGCTTTACAAATACAGTCTCTTGCATCGGTCAGAATAATACAACCATTATGTGTTTCCAAGCCTCAGTGTTATGGCTTCCTAGTGGCTGACCTTCCCTCCCTTTGCATCCCTTTCATCAAATATTATTATTTGGTAGTTCTATTCTAGCTTGTTAACTGTGGGAAAATTAGAACACTTGAAAAGTTAAGGCATTCTGATATCTGCACTTGAATGGAATGTCCAGGGGACATTGGCCAATCATTCCACAAGGAATGGTTTGACACCAGCCCAGTCTTCAGAACCAACCTCAGAAGTCCTACCGCCCAAGAAGGTTGTTTCAAGACGTAAACAAAACTCACATAAGCCACATGACACAGCTACTGAAAGAGCTGTTGTAGCTGAGAGTGAGCAGGTGGCATTGTGACTGAAGATACAATGAGATATCTACTTTGAGGAAAGGGATATCTGCTGTTTTCCCAGGAATCAAAATATGGCTCAGGGACCTTTTAAGTGTATACAAACAAGCACAGTATCTAAGAAACAGAACATCACAAACAATATTTAGGAAAAGAAACATAACATTTTAGAAAATGAGAAACACCACACCAAAAATTCAAAGCAACTTTTTAATAAAAAGACAACAATGAAACTGAACAACCAGATGATTCCCAAGAGAATCCAGTGATTAACTGGCTAAATCAGGACATCTGCAGGATGTAAGAATAATGGAAGGAAGCGGGAGTTTTGGCTACCACTTTTTATAATTAGCAATTGTAATGATCTTAGCAGTGTCCTCCTGAAAGAGCTTGAATATTCATGTTGAAGCACAGCATTATGTTTCAGCGCTTCTGGTAACTGTAGGCACTTGCGCAGCAACAAGCACACACTCAAATCAGGAAGTCAAAATGAGTGTTCCAAATACTTTCTGCTGAAAATTCTAAGGAAAGCTGTCATTTGCATGCAGTAAGATGGAGAAGAGAAGCACATCCAAGAGTTCCCCTGGCATTTTTTGGTTTCCTAAGTAATTGTCCTGCTTCCAATTCTTTATTTCATTGCAGATGAAATTCAGATTGACCCAAGCAAATGTAAAATACGACTGAGTCTGTAAAGTTAGTCTTCACATTGTCAGCCTAGACTAAAGCAGAAAGCACCTAAAGTAGCAGTTGCTATCTGAAAAAAAAAAAAAAAAAAAAAAAAAAAAAGGTATTGATCCATTCTTCCTAGATGTGCTGTAAGGTTTCACAGCTCAGGTTAGGCTGAACATAATTAGTAGTTTACTGTATAATCTGACAGCTTCTCAATTTTATCATCTTTACACATAAGTAGGGTATATGGCTGGTGGATCTCCTCTACCCTTTCTCTGCGTTCATGCCACAGAGGAACACAGATGGATGAGATGTATCACCTCTGCAGAGAATCGTTTCAGTGATTAATTCCTCTGAGCAGCAACAGAAAGAGTGGCCTCTGCCTGCCAACTGAGAGATCTGGAACCCCCAAAAGGATGCATAGAGCAAGGCAAATAGAAGTGATGTGAAGAGAAATTATTTCATTTGTTCTCTTCAGCTAATGGAAGAAAAAAGCTTGAATGAAACTCCATCAACTTGCATCTGCACACACGTGTTTTGACTCTGGACACTAGACAAAGCATGCAGCAGCTCAGCCAAGAGCTGACACACACTAACAAACATCATCACAACTGTGAACTGCTAACTAAACTATTTATTTATACCCAAGGCAAGATGGGAATCATTGACGGAGTGCTGAAAGTCGGGGATCTGGCTGCACCTCTGTGCAGAAGAGCAGGCTGGCAGCTGCAGCATGGTAGCTGTGGCAGAACCAGCTTGGTAAGGTTGTGCTTTGGGTTTGTTACAGGCATCTGACAGGCTGGTGAAGATCAGATCCACATTTCCTATGGTTGGATTGATTTCCTTCCATTTCTCGAGCAATGAAGGGGCTACCCACAGAAGAACTCTCATTATTGTCATCAAAATCCTATGCTGACAATAAATATTTACTTATTACTGCATTCTGTTATCCTGTTTAATATGAAACTAAACAGGCATACAGCTCCTTCTGGGACTGCTTATAATAGCTTATCTATGCTTTTGTCCATTCCTTGCACACTAACTTCTCTGTACTTCAGATAGCATCATGCCCTGTGAAGTGCATTCAGGGGAGAGAGGTCAGTTGTGAAACACAAAGGATATTTCCAGTGGTGCACATTTCTTCCCTAAGTACTCCGTCTGCCGGAGTGGAAGTGGTACAGCTGTTGGTTTGCCCTCCAGAGGCTGACGTTCATCATGAGCAAGTTGTGTTGTGATGCAGCTGATTCCAGCGATGCTCTGTACTTTGTGAAGCCACAGCATTAGCTGAACTGCTCCTCTTCACTTCAGTTTTCAGTCTCAAATTCATTTCCATCACTGTCAAGATGCTCCTTAAGCTCCATCAGTGTGAAGTTCAAGTGCCTAAAGGTCCTGCTCTTACTCTGGGCTGCCCTCCAAATCTGCCAGGTGGTGAGATATTTTTAATGCTACTATACATCATCTCTTTTCAGAATTTCTCTTTCTAGCTCAAGGGAGTGTTTCAGCAGCACAAAGAAATAGTACTGACAGTCTTCCTCTGTCATTTGTACACTAGTGTATTACACTGAGTTCAATTAGAAGAACATTTTCAATCATCCTAATATAAGTGAAATACACTCGAAGCAAAGAAAGCTTACCAACTGTAAAATGCTAATACAAATCTGAAAAAAATAATGCTTTATTGAAGGGCTTCATGCTACAAGCCAGAGCAGAGCATTCTTTGCATTAGAATCATAAGTTTCCTTTCACATACCGGGTAGCTTATATTAAGGTGCTTTGTCAGTCGATGAGAAGATTTGGGGCTTTAGTTGCATAATATTCTGCATCATCACTAGAAACTTGGCTACAACTTTTACAGAAAATGATTTAAGCGAGCAACTGTTAATACTACAACTTGAGACCTAGCTTCAAAAATCTTCTTTTGTAAGTCCAGGCACATCTGTGGAGAGGAAATTCATGTGAAAACAGGAGTCAGAGATAGAAAGAGGAGGCAGACCCTAATTCTGATTAAAATCAGAAGTTTATACTTGTTCAATTTTGTCAATTCACATTTTTTCACTTATTATTTGTTCAAGACTTACCTTAAATTCTACAGTAAACAGAATTTGATGTTCAGATCCAACTTGTAAATTTTGGACTGCATTCATCTACACAGATTTGCAAACAGCAGTTGGACTCCTGAATACTGATGTACTGATGCTGGAAGAGTTAGCTCAGGGACCTCACAGCCAGTTCCTGTATCACATGAAAGTCAATGAGTAAACAAATTAGCAAGAAGGGGGCTTATTTTTCTGTTTTGTGTGGGTTGAGTTTTTTGTTTGTTTATTTGATTTTTGGTTTTGATTTTATCCACAATACAGTTTTAATGGAGGAGAAAAAGATCCAGAATTTGCATGGGTGACAAAAGCCTATGAAATATCATACTTGCCCTTAGATGGACTTACCATGACCTATAAAGTCCCGCTGAACCACAGTCACTATACTGAGAGAGGCCCCTCATCCTCAGACAGATGCTGGCTTGGAGGTCACTGGGAAGGAAAAGGAGGAGCATCCTGTCTGAGCATATTTCCCCAGAAGAAAAGCTTTGCTGGCAAAGCCAGGAAAGATGCTTTTCAGCGATAGCTCCAGTGTTTATTATTTCATACAACATGGCCAGCGTTTTGGAAGACAATATCTTTGTGGAAAGGTATTGTCTTATTGAAAAGGGTAATGAATGGGTCCAAGCTGATAAATGGCTTTGCCGTTGTATAGTACAATGAAATAATTCCCAGAATATGCTGCCCAGTAAACATCTTTCTGCAATGAATACTAGCAAGCAGATCATGTTAAAAAGCTGCAGTGAACTGCCACCAGTCTCTTGGATCGCTTTGTTTGGAAAGAAGAGCAGTGTTCACAATTCTGCACGTGTAAAGACAGAGAAAGCAAGGACCACAGTTCAAAAAGTCTCTCTACAAATAATAGGATACTGCACGTTTTCTGTTTAGTTGCTAGTTTGTTTTGCATTGTGATTTGTCTGGTGTTTTCTTTCTCAAGTATTAGAGAAAGCAAGAGAAATGCAATTAAAACTTGATTTTTGTAAGTGTTCTGACACTGATTCATGAGTGATTCTCGTATCACAGATTTCATGAGTAGACACAAAGGCAAGGATCTGAATTTAAATAAAAAGCTAGTAGTACATTTAAGGTGTAGATTACATAACAAAAGCCAATGGAAATAATGTGATTCCTATGCTTATGCACTGCACCTGGCTCTTAAAAGGACATGATTTGATCTAGAGGGTATCAAAATTCCTTTATCTATCTAGGGCTCATGTTGGGAAAAAAGTATAGGAGAGCAGATCCCAGAGACCCAGGTTTCACCCTCATCCCTGGAAACCCAAGGCCAACCAGCCAGCTGATCTCCTGCCACAGGATGGCTCCTGGCTTTTGCTGTCCCCAGCCATGCCATCAGTGTATGGCAGTCCTCCAAAGTATTATTCCTATCATACAACATGCCATTTTTTGGTTGATTGGCCTTTAAAAAAAAAAAAAAAAGTGATCCAAACAGGCCTCCAAACACCTTTCTGTCAGATGGATGCATTTCCCCTCACTCTGAACAGTTCCTTGCACACAAAGTATCTTCCACCGTGAGAAATCTTATCTCTTCCCATGCCTGCTGGCATTGCTTCCTTTTCTCCAATAGGACTTTTGAGCTTGAGTCTGCTCCGAAGTGACCAGCATGAGTTTGTAATGCTTTGATAAATGGTATTGTAGCCCTGGGAAGGCTTGTTTACTGGAGCAGAAATAGCATGAAGGCATCACCTTGGGTAATGGTCATAGTAATACAGGTCAGTGGATGAGGCAAGAATACTTGTGGATAATTTAACTCCCTGTATGGGCACACTTTGGCCAGAGAATGAAAGAATACTTTAAGTAAAGAGAGCCTATTGACTCCAAGCTAGTCTTCTGCACAAATAAGCAGAAGATTGACATGGCAGGGTCAAAGCACAATCATTTGCTCCTTGAATTGGCATGATTTAAGTGAAACAGAATGCAAAGGGGAAGCACCACTCTGGATTGCCTGGCAGTAACTTATCTAAAAGCTCAACCGGGAGAATATTTCAGGGTAAATACTTTTAAAAATGTGTTTGCCTCTTTTTCCACTTCAAAATTGTTTATAAACATGTTTTTTGCAAGTCTTTTTGTCATTTGGAATAATTTACAGTGAGTGAAACTCAAGATTAGGCCCATTCACAGGCAGCTCACTGCAGATTTTAAAAAAAGAAATTGTCTGATTCAATTTAACACAGAGATCACATGGCTTGCCTTCTTCCCTCAGTTGGATAATTCTTTGATTCAGGTTTTTGATCTGAGTATGAATTCTTCATTCAAATTCTAACATTCTAGTATTACTTGATGCTGTCATAGTAGTATACGCTGTTTTGGCAGATATTTCTGTACAGATATTACTTGTCAGAAAATTTTTAGCATGAAAATTAAAACCAAGGAAACATGGAGTTCCTTTCAAAATATAGATGAATATTCATAAAAACATTACAGTGTTTGTGTCTCTCTGATGTTCATTGTTGTTCATTCATCTACTGTGGGAAGGATATAAGCTGAGACGTGATACTTCAAGAGAGTGGTTAAATGAGGAGCAGGGGAGATAAAGTTGTAAGCTGTGAAATGATTGTAAAATTCCTGGGCATTTTGGGGCTACAAAGCCTTTACATAAGATAAAAGATAAAAGCCTTGATGAGGGGATTGAGTGCACCCTCAGTAAGTTTTCAGACAACACCAAGTTGGGAGGGAGCGTTGATCTGCTAGAGGGGAGAAAGGCACTACAGAGGGACCTGGATAGACTGGATTGATGGGCCAAGGTAAACTGTATGAGTTTCAATAGGGCCAAGTGTCAGGTCCTGCATTTTGGTCACAACAACCCCAGCCAACCCTACAGGCTTGGGGAGGAGTGGCTGGAAAGCTGCCTGATGGAAAGGGACCTTGATGTACTGATGGGCAGTAGGCTGAATATGAGCCAGCAGTGTGCCCAGGTGGTCAAGAAGGCCAATGGCATCCTGGCTTATATCAGGAATGGAGTGGTGAGCAGAACTAGGGAAGTAATCCTGCCCCTGTACTCAGTGCTGGTAAGGCCTCGCCTCGAGTACTGTGTTCAGTTTTGGGCACCTCAGTACAGAAACAATGTTGAGGTGCTGAAGCAGGTCCGAAGAAGGGCAACAAGG
>JAOWBP010002052.1:37576551-37609364 GCA_028571105.1 Tragopan temminckii | reverse complement strand
CTAAACCACGCTGGCTGGGCTAGTACTAAGCCTTGGATTACACAACAGTGTACAATATGAAAGCAGTGGAAATATTTATTCTCAGAACCCTTGTTTCCCATGTAAACTGCATGTCTGTATGACTTCATGCCAAAAATCCCTTTTCGGGGTAGTATTTCTTGATATTACAATACTATCAATGTATCCATATATCTACCGGGCTGCTCCATGGGAACATCTCATCAGTTTAGCCCTTGTGTTAACTGTTTTCTTATGTCCAGCAAAGCACAGCTGGAACAGCTGTCTAGTCCTTTGTGCATGCAGTCCTCCTGCTAGCAACTCCCACATGAGGCAGATGGAATGAGCAGAACATCCAGATTTTTTTGCTTCAGAAATGCTGCAACTGAACAGGCACCTCTGCTCAAATGAGAGCCTGCTAAAAGTACCTACCAAAGCCTGCTAAGAGACAGGTTCCTTTCTACCTTCTATACCCAGCTACTCAACCAGACTTCATAGCACCATACACTTCTAGTTTCCTCCTCAACACACAGTCACACTGCTGCATGTATAATAGTTCGTCAAGAAGAGCATCTCTGCACGATTGCCTGGATCAGAGAAGCCACAAATGCAAGAGGCAGATTGCTGTGAAAGTGGGGAGGACTCTGGATTCTACTCTAGCTTAGCTGCTTATGGGTGTTCTTAAAGGCAAATGCACACAAAAGAGTGGAGAAATTAACATTTCTCATATTTTTCTGTCCTCAGAAATTCTAACTTCATAGAAGAACTTGAAGCCACCGACCACTTAGCTCACCAATTTCAGGTAAATTAAGAAGATGGTCAAAACACTTAAATATAAAGCAGAAATACTGCAGAAAAATTAATTATGGCAGGCACTGTTACTAGGAGCTCCAAAATCAAATTTCTTGAAGTAGTTGAAGTGTTTTGCTGTCTCAGCTTCCCCACTTTCAAAATCAAATCTGTAAGGATTAGTTAAAACTCTCAAGTGGTTTCATTATTATTATTATTTCTGGCCTTAAAAACAATTGATTAAAATGCCTTAAAAAAAAAAAAAAAAGTGAAGAAAATTCATCATGGCAAGATTTTCAAACAATTCCCTTTATGAATCAGACCACTGAAATCCTTAATATACTAGAAAACATACTGCAGTTGCACAAAGAGCAACCTCAAATGACACTTGCATCAAACTATACTTTTTTCTTTCCTCATAGAGTATTAGAGATTAAATCATTTGAGCAAATAAAACAAAAAGCAAACAAAATTAAAAATCTTTTAAAAATATGTAGAGTTGTCTCTGGCAAAGTATCATTTTAATAACATTGGAAGGAAAGCAAAAATCTGTTAACAACCTTTCAGAACAATTCAGTGGATGGCAAAGTTGAAGTAGTTCCTCAGAGACCAGAAAAGGCTGTCCCACTCTGTCATACTGAGCAGTGTTTCTGAACAATCAGCTTACCCTTCTGGTAACAATGGGATCGAGTTCCTTTGGATCGTGATGGCTGAGAGTCATGAGGTCAGCATTAAGGGTTCTAATACGCTGCAGTCGTAGGCGAATGTATCGTGCAGAAGTAAATTCCAAAAGCTTTTGTGAAGGATCATCAGCACTAGGCCTGCCGTTGATCAGAGATGTGTGAATCTAGGAAGAGGCTCTGAATTAATCATAAACATAACTGCGATCCATTTACAACAACAAGCATCTTAGTGTGAGAAATAAACATGTAACACTTCAGTTTGTTTTTCAGAAACTCAGGATAGTGAGATGTTAAATTAATTGGAATTATATTCCCCACCCTCAACCAGCAGGTAGAATTCTTCCTTCCTGACTTACATGGATCTGAAACCACCACTCTTGTCTCATGGTAAAGTCTTATGTCTCCTGGACTCTTGTGGAAATAGCATCAGGAGAAGAATCATATCACAGGCTAGTCATTACTTCCCCTGTTTTTCTTCATCTCCCTTACTGACATGGAACATGTAATTCTGGCCATAAGCGTGATTTTGCCATTACTGATCTTTCCTGCACAATTTGTAAATATTGCAAACTATAACTGAGCACACGCTCACTGTGGAGACATTAATCCTATATCCTACTGGGACAGAGCTGCCTAGTCAGCAAGGAACTCTCAGTGATAAGTGCAGTAGGAAGCCACAAGTTGGATGACAACTGAAAGCAGAAGGCTGCCACCACAAAACCACCCATCTGCTCTCCATCTCTCTGTCTCACACAATCCCACGCTGGCCCCAGTAAGATGGCTTTTGGTCTCAAGCTAGGCAATTTATTTTAGCAACAGCTCCTTGCTCCTTTCCAAAGCAACTCAGGACCACACAGTTTGTGCTGCATTTTGAGGGAGAAAGTACAAAATGAGACCAGCATGCCACAAACAGATGTCAAAGAGTACACCTATCATCCATCACAAGAGTCATGTTCTGAATTCATCTGCTACACTTCAAACTGCAAAGCATATCCTTTATGCAGAGCAATTTTGTCTCACATATTACTCTTGAATTTATAGTTTGAATTTTGTCCACTACTGTCAAATATTTCCCACGACACATGACATTTCATTTTAGTCTCTCCTGCCTCTAGCTCCAATTCTCTGGGAATACATATTCTCTTCATGAATAGTGCTTTCAAGCGATGAAAAGTGTAATTTTATACACATCTTAATTCTAAACCTACCCACTGGGTAGACCAATAGAAATTTTGTTATAATGCACTGTAATTTATAGAGGAATCTTTCCTACCACGAAAAGGAAGAAACAGTAGGGATAGATACTAACGTGTTAAGGAAGAAAAAGAATAATTCTCCATGTTCACTGCTATATTTGGCTAATATACTGCTTACACATGACTTAAATATACCAATATATTTGGTTTATATATGTTTGTGTTATTTATGCTCCTTAATTGAAGACCATTTCCCAGTAATTGTAGTTTTAGCGTGGAATTTATCACAAACTGACTTCATAACATAAATTTCTGGAAGCTGATTTTCAAGCAGTATAGATCAGGTTAATAGAGTATACAACAGTGCTGTTATACCTCTTTAAACCTGTAAAAAATCCAGCAGCCAAACTGGGAAAATGTCTGAGTTAGCTAAAATGTCGTTCGGTTACATACACATTTAGACATGTGGTCCTTTTACCCTATTCATTCTTTCAGACCAGAGCATTACAAGCAAAGCATAGAACAGCAGCTTGCTAACAAGTGCTAAATACAAGGCAGATGTTTGTAAAGATCAGCTGACTTGCAGGACTTCCGAGAGCCCCATATTTATGTTTATCATTCTGACCAGAACCAATTATAAAGCACTAATAATACATATTCTTAAAAGAGTGCCAAGAATCACTGATATAGGTTTTGAGATTCTCTGTGCAAGGAATACTCATGTCTGCCTGCAGTTCCAGCTACAAAGGAGCAGTCTGTTCTTTGTGAACAAGAACATTCAAGCAGTGCACAGCAATTTAATTTGGACTTTCTTTTTTAATGTTTCTGTTACGTTTTTATGTTATCACATTTAGAAATGTTCCAGATAGTGCTGTTGATCATACATTTGCCACCCAATTCTTTGTACATCTCTAGTTTTAATGTATTGTTTCTTTATGTGGCTGCTGCCTTTATGAAATAAAGCACACAAGTACAGTTAACAGAGTTTGCTAAAAGAAAGAACAATCAACAGTGAGGCTGCACAACTCATAATTCCTCTAATTATACAAGGTCCCTGAAACAATGCCAAGGCTAGTTTAGGAGTTCCAGCTGTGCCTTGCACTTCAACAGTTTTTACAGCCTTATCTCACAACCAGGTGTTCCTAACACAGGAATTTTTTTTATTAAATGAAAAACCTGACAGAACATAAAATCTCTGTTGTAGTTGTCTATAGAATAAAGGAACTACTACTACACAGTTAATAGGGAGGGAGAGAATAAAGAACTGAATAATAGGAATATGTGGAGTGAACGACAAGTTATCCTAACTTTTAAAAGCTTGCTATACTGGTATATGATGTAAAGATAGTAAAATTAAAGAATAACAGATCATCTGGTAGTGCTGAGGGAGTTGAACTCCCAAGTCTGAGTTCATACTCAAAAAACCACAGGTGCAAAAACAAATATACCTCTCCATGTTCCAGAGGAACTAGTCTGGAATAGTAAGAGGTGCAGATGACTTCATCATCTCTCTTGTAAGTTGGCGGCCCAACTCTTGGTGTAATATTATAACGAGTTAAACACTCTGTGTCGCTAATTGCATAGTACTGCCATGGTTTGAACTCTGTGCCATCTATGGAGCGTTCCAAAATCCAGTTTCCAGGTCGTGGAGCATTAGCAGATTTGATGATGACATATGCAACTTGAAAGACCTAAAAAAATGCAAGAGAAAAATTTTAACACTTCATTCGTCTCCAAAAGACCACAAAAGACCAATTTGGTGCTCAAGTTAACTAAAATTTTAAAAGCAGTATATAATTTGCCAGGGAAGAAGGTAAAATTTGCTAGAGTGGCTCTTGATAAAAACTTTTGCACAAATTTTTTATCAAAAGCTAGATTAATATTTTATGATACTAAAGGAAATATGTATCAAAACTTTTAACATTACAACAAAACATTTATTTGTGTGACAAAAAAATACCAAGTGTGTTCAGTTTGTACTGTCTTAACATGCAAGCTGATATGTATCTATATATATACACATACATACACCATTTATTTCATTTATTTCAGGATTACTTGGGAATAACATTCCTTCTATTTAGCTTTTCTGAACTACTGAAGACTTCAAAGTGGGTTCTTTTTCTTTTTTTTTCTTTTTCTTTTTCTTTTTTTTGAAACAGCTGCAGACCAAACAACTCTTTGTTTCACATTTTAGCTGGGAGTTTAATCCTCTCAGTAAGAGCATTTCTGATAAGCTTTTTACATCCTATATTAAAAATCTGTGCATTCCATTTTCATTCTGTCTTGAAGCTATTTAACAACACTTGTAAAGTTATTTACAAACACTGCTGAAAAAGGGCGCAGACAAATCAGGTAAATGTGACAAATATAAGGATGATAATACTATTTAAGTAGCTTTTAGGTATGGCATCTCTCAGCTATATATGTAACTGAGAGCTTTTTTTTTTTTTATAATTTTTGAGTGATCTTCTCATGGCAGCTAAATAAGCTGCACAGGCCCTCAACTAGCCACTAACACTGAAGGGCACACTCCAAAACTGCTATCTTCCTCCTTATTAACTAATGCCTACTACGCTACCTCACAAAAGGCTGTTGTTGCAGATTGATAAGACTCCTCATGTGAAATTAATGTTTTATGAGTGTGTTATCAAACCACATTTAGAAGAAACAAAAATACCATGTTGCTTAACCATCTCAGAGGTCTGTAGTCTCACTAGAGTGGATTGCCAAGTCGGCTGATATAATAACGCCCACCTGTGTATGTAGTATGAATACCATGCTGAGTTCTGTTTTGGCCACAACCATTCATTTCAGACATTTTTAAATACAGGAATTTGTTTGATTAGGTTTTGATTTTGTCAAACAGGGAAATAAACACACAGTGAAAAGTAATAATTACATTGTGTGTGCAATTCATGAGACTACTTCTGAAACAAAACATTCTTTAAATGATCAAAGCTTTGCTTAAGAAATTTGCAGACTTGAGAAGAAAAAGAAAATGGTGATACTTATCTTCAAATTCGACTTATTAGGTTTAATATTTTTTTAAAAAATCAAATTCAGATTTGATTAAAATCAGACATAATTTTAAATTTAATGTTCAACTGGTATGATTTTCCTTTTATTTATTTATTTTTCCTCTCTGCTTGCTATCATCAACTAAACTACTTCCCTACTTATTACACAGTTGGCTGAACAACAAATGCTCTACTTCTGATTACATGGAGATTTTTCGAGACCCATTATATTCTGCAGCTGATGTAGCTAGTTTTAAATCCAGTTTCAACCAGTAATAATAAATTATCTTTCATCACAAACTAACTGCAGGCACTGCTGCAGAAATACTTTCACACAAGAGTATGTAGGTTGCATTTGTTTTAAATATTGAATTTCTTGGTGAGGGAGGGTAAGGTAAACAGACAGTTAAATATAAAAGTATTTTTGAGCAGCTCCTTGGGCAATTCATTTTAATGTTGCATCATTTAAAGTCAACGGTTTGGTGGTTTTTGTTTTTGTTTTTTTCAGAAAACCAGCAGCCATGTTTGATATTCAAGACTTTCACAGATTGATTTCTCCTGCATGTCTACAGTTCACCAAGAGCTGAAATGAAGATATTTGAAACCAAGAACCCAAAAAAGGCATTCATAAAACAAGAAATTGTTCTACAGACAATGAGGTATGTGTAGTCAGCCTGTGTAAAAAAACATTGTCTTGCTTTCCCCCTGAATTTTCTCAGGTTTCTTCCACACATAGACCACAAATACCTAAAAGTACTTCCTAAGTAAATTCACAGGATACTGAATATCAACAGCATCAGAATGATTTGTCACCCTCTGAAATTACATAGATGAACGGATACTGCATATATAAATGAAAGGGTACTTCATGAGTGCTCCCGTAGTCAAGAAGAGTCAAGAAGTCAGAATGCAACCTCTCAGTAGGTGTTATATTCTTAGAGATTATGTTTCAAACAGGGGATTGAAGCTGGAAGAAGGGATTCAGGTGTCTCCAGTGTTTGCATATTAATATTGTTTAAGGAATGTCAACTAGGTCTTGAGAGACCTCATATCCCATAGCTTCTGCAACCCAAAACAGATCTGAACCAGGAACTCCATGTAAAGAAAACTGACTTTCCAATGCCCTTAGTGCACTTCCTAGAAGATTTTTACTTTTATGACTTCTCCATATCTGAACATCACCAAAGGCAGTTTCCTGCCACTCGGTCCATTCATTCACTGCCCATCAACTGGCCACATGATAAACTTGAAGCCACATGGCAAGAGCTGATGACTTCTATGAATTAATCTAACTGTATCGCTTTCCCACAACTCATTTTCTTGTTGAGCTACAAGGGTAAAAAGGACAAGCCAAAACAAGGTAGCAGATACCAAGTTAACATAGATTAGAAGCATCATTTTACAGACATTTCAATCCTGATTGTAAAGATCAGCCAAATAAACTTATACTTGAAGAACCCCTTCTTCATAGCAGCAATACCAACTTAACACACCACTTCTGCTTTACTTAGCCTTCCTAATGACCTTGTTTCCTCTAAGTCAAATCCTGCAATATCAAAAACTTTGTTCTTGAAACAGATTCGGAAATGAACCCCTCCCCCATTCATCAAGCAATTTTACATTCTCTTTCCCTAAACACTCAGCCAGCAGCGGCCACACAGCAGATGCTAGCCAAATGTTCCTTTTTCCAAGTGCGTGTTCAGTGCTCTAAAACCTACATAGGTTCTGATAAGCACAATTTTCCCATTAGTCTTTTTTGATGAAGACTCCCAGTTATGTTTTCCAATTTACATCAGTGGAAAGAACAGTAAGGGAAGATGTCTTTTCATAACTGTAAGTATTTGAGGCCCAATCTCCAAAAGTGAAAAGTTAAAGAAGAGTCCTACCAGATTTTTTTTTTAACCTGTTAAGAACGGGGGTACCTACTAGTACCAAACCGATTAGTTTAAATCTACATCCCAATTCAAACCCAAACTCTACCAGATCTTGAAAAAATTCTGAAATATATCTGAAAATATATCTGAAATATATAATTTTAAAATTTCAGGATCATTTTCAGTAACCTATTGTATACCTTACTAAAATCATGTTGGTGTAATGTAAACCATATAATACAGTAGACCTCAAATAAACAAGCCTGAAGTAATGCAATGATTTTGGCAGAATGGTTCTTCCTATAAATTATAAATTATAAATTCAGCTAAATTTCTCCTTCAGGGTGAGTGCAGCAAGGAAATCTTAAAAACAACCAAATGTATTTTTCAAAATGACATGACAAGCCCTGTCGTGAAAATGCTTATTACAACTAACATTACTCTGCACTTTAATTACAAAATCCTTTCTGCATACAAAACTGGTTAGAAGAGAAACTTCATCTTCTCTGATTTTATTTTCTGAATCAAAAACATCTGAAATGAATCTGTGCCAACCCTCAAAAGACTATAAGACTACATGCAGGGATATTGAGTATCAGCCTGGGATTAAGATCCCTTAAAAAGGCCCTCAATAAGAAATTCTGAGGCCTATCAATTGTCTGCTACATTTTGCTCTGAAAGGTTTGTAATGCTAAAAGTATAGACTAATCTAAATCTTTTCTGTTTGGTTTTGAACTATTATGTGCAACCATTATTTTTCAATAAAAGATATGTTAATTTTGTTCAAGAATTGTATTATAAGAATGTATAGATGAGTACACTGAATATTGCTACATTAGTTTTACAGCAACAAAAGTGCTTTACAGAAACTTGCCCCATAAAACAACTTAGTATTAGTCTACTGAAGTCAAGAGAGCTATATGTGTCTTTTTATATCAGCAAATGATTTGTCCTTACACTACTTGCCAAGAGATTTCAAGATCAAAGCTCTGTAGGAATCATATTACAATATTATTTACTTATATTTTTTTAGTATCAGAAACTGCAAATCGCTCTCATATCAGTCTTTGAGTGGTAATCCTGTATTCATGAAATATTCATGACCTAGGACTTACTCAGAAGTGGAGATGTTTTCACGGCTTGATTCTTGGGGTCTTGCTCCACAATTTAAGAACTCAGTAGTATACACTTTTGTCTTTCTGATATGTCTAGCACTAAGCACTCTTAAATACCTTTGAAAGTCTGATACAGAATAATACTAAGGAAAATATTCTTAATGCTTTGATGGAGAAATATTTTACAGCTGGCACATGGACACTACTGATATTTATAATAGTCAGCTTTATATTAATTCATCGTCATATTGCAAAGAAGCTGTCCAGAGAAGTCAGGCAAAAACACTGTTTCTGTCTTTAACTACTACTGTGGATTTTGTTTCTGTAGAATTGCCAGCATAGAAAGCATGATATCATAAATCAAATCTCAGTATCTTGTACATCAATACTACGCCTCATTCCTAAACTACTCTTTCCCTTGCTCTGGATTTTTGCCATACATTTAATGGAAAGGAAAAAAAAAAAAAAAAAAAGAAGAAAAAACTATCATACATCTGGTTCCAGAAAGAGAGAAAGGCATGCCTAGTTTTTATGATCCACATGAGCTACAAAACTGTGACGTAGCCACTGCTAGCCTTACAAAATACTTAGTAGTTATAATAATGCAGAAATTCTGATGGAGAAAGATCAAAACAGCAATTTTGATCTTGATTTTATTAGCCAGCCTTTTTTCTTAGTGAGATTCCATCAAGCTGCTCTTCAGTTCAGATGTTTTTATACAAAATATACTGAATGTAAGTTAGAGTATTAGCTGAAGGAATATTCTCTGTTCCCTTCAACATCGAGTGGAGACAAATACAACAGGGACAGACTGTGGTCAGAATATGTATACCTAGGATAAACTGCAGTAGTTTCCATCAGGCAAGGGAATCCCCCTTATTCACCAGCTGAAGCTACATTGCAGCCCTCACCAACCTTATCACTGGGTTGTATCTCTATGCTGTAAATTAGTAACAATTCAAATAAACAATCAATTCCTCTTACTGCTATAACATCTAGTAATTATTCAAAAATCATAAATAATAACCAAATTTGTCATCTTTCACACCAAAAATGGTATTCATATATTATATATTCTGTCAAGGAATGTTAAATCTCATGTTTAATTTCATACACTACTTGACAGATTTAATGCACAAAGTTTGAAATAAAATGAAAAAGTACCAATGTTAAAGAATATTTTTAAAGGTCCTAGTGGAGTATTTTTACAAATTTTTTTGTGAATGAGTTAAGTAAACAGTTATTAAAATCACTAAGGTCCTTCATATACTTTTTCTTTATTACTTTTCACTAGTGCTGACTTGTTTAAAGTAAGCACACCAAGTCAGCTCCAATAACTTATTGACTTCAAGCAGTCTTTATTAACCAAATCCTTTCTTGAAGAGTAGCAATTTACATTCGGGTTGCATAGCCCTACATGCCTTCCCTCTCTCTAGCTCTCAAAGGAAAACATAGAAGAAAGGCCCCTGGGGGAAACATTTCAAATCAAATTAGGGAAATTGAGTGTGGACCAGGAGAGGAAAGATATGTGTTTGGAGAAACATCAACAGGGCTAAGATTTAGAGAGCAGCTCAGCTGGTCTGTTTCCAAAGTAAAAACATTCTAGGAGGGAAAAAATGAAGCCATCACCCTTTTCTTCATTCTTCCTTCATGTTTGTCCATTTAAAAACTAACAACAAAGTCAACTATTCAAATGAAGAAGTCCTATCCAAACCTTCTGTCACTGACAAAAGATCCTGGGATTATTTTCCTAATAGTTCTGCTTTCTCATTAAAGAGGAAACTAGACACTTATTTAACCTATGCTTCATTTCATAACATACTTCATTTTAAACATCAAAGTTAAACCTTCTTTTTTAAACTTAAAAATTACCATCAGCGCCTAGCGATCTTGCAAAAGCATGTTATTAGCTGTACACCTCAAGCATGCATTTCTTATTAGCATAGCTTCTTCAAGAGCTTGGACATATTAATTTCAATTTATACTGGAATTCCTGTTAAGCTGCAAAAACTCATGGATTTCTTAGCTATGATTTTCAGATAACTTAGATCTGTTCAAAGAAATGTGAAATAAACAAAAAAGAAAAAGAAAAAATCTAGAAAAATACACTTTCTTCAAAAACGATTTTGTCTTTTCTAGGGGCAGTGAAGGAAACTTGATTCTTCCATGCCAAACAGACAATCTAGCAAATCATCTGTTCAGTCTAGCAGCTTTTTGTATAGGAATTTTACCAGCTAGAAGAGCAAATACTTCCAGTTTTGTCATTAAGTGTCAAATTCTGTTTACTTCTTGAAAAAAGTCTTTTGTAATCCATACCTCAAGCAACCTTCATGATATCAAAAGCAAAGAAAAAAAGTATCAGAGGACTACTAGGGGAAGGCTAGCTGAGACAAACAGAGGAAAGTTATCAAGACAAAGGGAACACTGGTGTAAATTCTCATCCACACATGTACAACTGTTGCTCTGCCAAGAAATATAATAATCTGTGACTTATATACTAGAAGACACAGTCATTTCCACTACAGGCTGATATGAATAAAAATCTCTAAGATGCTCTTTAAAACAACTGAAAAACAATTGAAAAACGCATCTGTTTTAAATTAGTTTGTTTAAGGTTTAACTATCCAGCTTTAGCTATGTGCTATTAAATGGCTAACTATTAAACATCCTACTATCTAAACACTAGGGAGATAGAATTAATTGCAGAGATTTATATCCTACATTCAATAAGTGACCCTCAGGTAAACATTACTCACCTGCCTTAGATCTAAGGTGATGGTGACCCAGTGGTATTGCCTCCCATTCTGAATGCTGGGACTTTGCCACCAATTATTGGTACCATCAATTGCACTGGAGATTGGGTGCTGTTCTGTTTTAAAGAAAAGGAAAAAAAAAGAAAAAAGAAAAGAAGAAAAAAAAGAAAAAAAAGTAAACATTTCTGGAAAAAATCACCTGGAACTATTTTCTCTGACCCAGCACATTTATTTCACACAGACTATAATGTTTTTCTGCCATAAAGCACTTTATGGTGCTCAACAGTGATTTAAGGTGTTTGTGATTTCTGTCAGTCCTTTGCTTAAAGACAGCTTCACTCATGTAGTAGAGAGACTAAGACCAAAACATATTTGACCTCAACGTGCTTTGTACTCATGGGGAAGAGTCAAAGAGAACAACCAATGAAACAAACAGAAAGTAAAATAAAATCATGAAACTTGCCTTTGGGATTGGCACTGTGGCGGTCACAAACTCGGCACTGGGCATTGCGCAGTGGCCGTCCCGGGACATGCTCGACCAGTTTGCAGAACATCTCTGGTCCCTTCTCCCCACAGGTGGCATTGGTGGAGATGTGAGCATTGCTGGCCAGGTTCAAAATGGCGGGAAACAGACCTTGAAACGAGTGACAATTATCAGTGGCAGCGTTAAGGAAAGCAAAATACAGAAATGGTTACAAGACAGATCTCTGGATATGCAGGGTATCATAATTAGCTTCTAGCCTAGAGGCACAGATGCAGAAAAATACAATGGAAACAGACTATTTTGTGAAAAGATTATCACAGCCATCTGACACCAGCACATCGATCATCATGGTCCTGAGGCGCTGCCAGGGGGGTTCCCCATGGCTGCCCTGCTCCTGGCTGAGGGGGTGGGATAGGCCCTGGGTATCAAGCCTCAGTGGACTCAGACAGCCCAGTAGCCACAGGAATCCCCCAGACCTCCTGAGAAGTATCTGAAAGAGCTCTCTCTCTTCCAGATACTAAACCTTCTTGCCACATTACGAAATGATTAAAGCCAGGCAGTAAA
Organism: Tragopan temminckii; assembly: GCA_028571105.1. Lineage (NCBI taxonomy): Eukaryota > Metazoa > Chordata > Aves > Galliformes > Phasianidae > Tragopan > Tragopan temminckii. Next base: position 37,596,889 of record JAOWBP010002052.1, on the reverse strand, counting down.
CTGGCCTTCTGCCTGTGTGGAAAATGGCATTTAACCTAAGCTCCTTGGGGCAGAAACACCACCACCCTCAGCGACCTGCTCCCCACTCCTGCATTTTAAGGGCTGCATTTTAGACCTTTGCTCTAGGCTTTTCTGAAACCTGTGTAAACTCTAAGGGAAATCTCGCTGCTTATTAATCTTTACATACTTTGCCATACTTTCAAAAGGTGCTGCTCTTTTGCACAGGAGTAATGAAAGCTTGCTGTTACTGGCTTCGGAGCACTTCATATCTTCTAAAGGGAGTTTTACTTGAATTGAAGGCTATGCGTAAAATTTAAGTAATACTTCAGGTAGCAGAAAGAAGTTAAGTAAGCACAGCTTCTCAGCAACTTTGTATCATTTTTCAGCCTCCTCTCTTGAGCTAAAAAGCTGTTATTTCTGCATGGTTAGGTTTGCATCCATCAGCACAACACGGATAATCCATTTCTGCTGAGAAATAATTCAGAAAACAAGAACCAATTTGGGAAAAAACAGACCCATGTGTTGAGACAGAACATGATGGGCTGAAATCAAAGCTAGTGTCTTGGTACACCGTACTTAGGGTACTGCAAGAATTGCTACTGTTGCAATAGTGATGGCTCAAAAGCACATTTCTGAAAGTTTTTTGTTATCTTTGTTCTGTTATACGAAGTAAAAAATATCAGGCATATTAAGGCACATTTGTGAAAATATTTTTTTGAGTGTATACATAAATTATTTTCCTTCATTAACCTTCAATGTATATTGCAAGATTGCAATATTAATATTTTGATTTTTTTTTCTAATCTGTCCATGTCAACAAGGCAGAATTTAATATTGATTTTGAGTGTCTTTGTTTGCCTAGTAATTGCATTACCCTGGAAAGCCTGGAGAAAATTTTTAGTGCTATTCAAATGCTGACTTCAGCTTTAGAAAACGTGGTTAAACTCTAACCTACTTCACTACAAGAATGAGTAATAGTGTGTTTTCAATTGTGCTGTGTTCAAAACTTAGCAGGAGGGAGATAGAGCTTTTGTTTATTTACTTTTAATCCTTACTTCATTTAACTTAAATCTAGAGTTGGGCATACACCTTTTTCTCATTATACCTAAATCTAATCCAGATGAAGACATGGAGGATATACTACTGGTGAGGCTCTTCTTCCATTAACATGCATTCTGCACACTCACCTCCTGTTAATCACAGTGTTGGTGCAGTATTGCTCCAGAGTTACAGCTGTCAGTAAACAGAAATGCAGCCCTCCATTTTGTTACTAGATAAGAAAGCTCACATTTGGAAGAGGGTACCCTCTTTTACTTTAATTGCTAACTATTTAATATCTTCTCAGTATACGTTACTGTTCACATAGTCATCTATCAGCCAGCCTTCAAGAACTACCAATTAACTTTCCAAGTCATTCATTACCTTCACTCAAATTACACAGTAGCACTATCGCTTGTTTCCAGGGTTATTTGTTACGGTGACATAATTTGCCTACAATAACCTTTAGTCAACAGATTTGTGCCAAAGGAATAGCAAAGCTCTGGAGAAATAGTGCTGGTGGCAAGCACTGTCCTGGGTAAGTTCCATTCCATAATCCCAAACTCAGATCAGGTTCACACACTGTAGCATTCAGACTGGACTGAGCCCTTTTGTCTGCTTGTCATCAAGGATCTCACTGACATCTATCAAATTTACTGATTGATAATGAAATGAATACTGGTACGATGCCATTAAGATCTCATGATGGGTTTTGTGGGTCTCACAGAGATAAGAAGAAAGGACATACCAAATCCAATTGAACTGCACTGAGGTTTTGTCCCAGAATTGAAACAAAAAAATGAGGTTATTAGCTTCATGCTGGAATAAGCTACATCTTTTCAGATGCTGGCTGATTACATTAACCTCTGACTCACTTTAATGGAATCAAATTTAACAGCAGTTTTCAGAGGTTTGTCCACTTATTTCAGTAGAAACTGAGAGTAGCCTACAAGCTGATTTATAAAGAAAAGGCAAGTATCTGCAATAAACTAAATGAAAAAAAGAGGCAAATCTAAAAGAAATGATTTGCATCTTTACAGTACATTGTTCCCCTTGAGGCATCCAGCATGCTCTTAAGTTTTAGAAAATTACTGATTACTGATAATGGTGACATCAAGACTCTTAGATGCTCCTCTGACAAAAAAAAAAAAAAAAAAAAAAAAAAAAAAAAAAAAAAAAAAAAAAAAAAAAAAAAAAAAAAAAAAAAAAAAAACAGAAAGAAAGAAAAAGAAGAACATAATCCTATTTTAAAATACATTTTCACCTCTCTTAGGGAGCAGTAGGTATGATAAAGACAAATCACCACATAAGCAGTCATTTAAATAAGCCACTTACAGATAAACTCTGATAGAAGATACCAGGTATCATTAAACTAAACTTTCAGCAAATTCTGTTTGCACTCCTAAAGACACTTATGTAACTTCTACAGTTTGCAATCTGAAGTATGGCACAAATGATTGACTGAATTGGATTTACCATACTTATTCCCACTAGAAAGGATGGGAAGTGCTAGGTACAAAATTGTCACTGCTTCACTACTGAGCTATCAAATTCCATTATCACATTAAACAGTCATAGCTAAGAGGCTTTGAAAGGGCCTTGAGAGACATCTATCTGGATGGCAGCAATCTGTAGCATTCAGATACAGCTTCTCATGTCACTAATCTAGTCTGATTGAATATATTTCAAGTGTTAAAATACTTTGTAGCGAATTTTGCAAATAGGCACTTGCTTTGTCAGTTTTTTACCATCACACTCTTCTCTGTTTGGAATTACCATTCCTCACCTTGCAAGAAACGGGAAGTCCCAAGATAGAATTTTTTAAGAAACTCAAGCATGCAGTATACCAGGGAAAAAAAAGACAGGCAAAGACCTTTAAGGTTGGTGAAGTAGTCAACATGTATTTATGTGGTTCTACATGCCTGTCAATTCTAATCCTTCAGAATGAAGGATTGGAACATGCAGCTTGTTGGGGTGGATGGACTAGGATACATCACTGCGTAAGTAAAAGGGGTATGCAAGCAGGGCACCTATCCGTCTCTCCATTGTAAAAGTTATGGCTGGTCACATGGCCTGCATTTCTTTGGGAATTATTCTACTTGAAACCTGTGTGTACAGAAGTTCCCTGTTGCACAGATGAGTGCCATCATCCATCTTTCCTGCACTCTTAATTCTGTGTAGTTTTATAAGTTTTGTTCACCATATTGATTTCATTCCAGGTGTAGGCTACTGAGCAGCCCTGAGTTTTTCTCTCAGGAAAAGGAATTTCAAGGATTTGGGGCATGTTTCCAGAGTTCTGAGTTTCTAGCAAATCCCAGTGGAGTTTACATCCACTGTCTGTCTGCTGCACAGCTAGATATGAATGAAACCTTAACTCCAGTACTCATTAATGATTTTTTTTCACTCAGGAAATCACAGTTCTGTTACAGGAGTAGAGAGTGATTTTGTGCCTTTTGCCAAAATCCATGGGTTGTCTGTGTTTTTGAATATATTTGCCTTGAATGGATTCTCACAATAGGCAAGGTGAAACTGCATCTCTTCCATTTTTACAGATGGCATGTGGAAAAACTGAGATTCATAGAATAACATCCTTCCTAGCACAGTCATAGCTGATTTCATTAAATTCATTTATTTTACAAACACAATTGTACAAACAGAAAGATACAAATAGGGGTCCTGCTTTACAAAGGCTTCACTATGCCAGTGTTCAATAAGCATGATAATGTTACTTTTCATATCTTGATAAACATAGCAAGGATGGTGAAGTTTCTCACAGGAAGGCCGCATACAAAACAGCTCCCTATTGAATTCAGAATAACTAATCTGATATCAGCCAGATATCAGATATATGCCTGATATCAGATTAACTAGTCTGATAACCCCAGAAAACTGAATAAATTAGGGAGGTGGCTTTTTTCTTTTTTAAGAAATCAGAATACCAAACTGATAGGAAATATATGTAAAAGGTTATCTGAAGTAAGCCAAGAACAGAATCCAGAAGGTGACAGTACTTTCTGCATTGTTCAGCAGTGTCTGCACCAAAAAATTCCAACCAGACTTCAGTGACCAGTTTTGCTGAGACATTCAGCAAAGCAACAGCTTCATTTTTGCCCTTTTTCTGTGTGTGTGCTGAGGGTAATAAAGCAGTAATTCAAGTGAATAAAGTAAATGTGACTTAAAAAACATAAAGAACTGATGTGCAGTAACAGTAAGCTTTTTATTGTGTCACATCTTGGAAGCAGAAAGGAGACTTGTCTCATTTGCAAATTGATATTTTAAAAAATGTAAGGCAATCCTTGATTCATGACAAGCAGACAATGTTGAAGTTTGTTCACTAGCAATAGATTCGTCATTTACTGAAAATATTTGCAGAGGACACAGTAACAGTTGTTCAGAATAGTTTGGTGCACTCCAGGAAAACACAAAGGACCAGGGACAAAATGCAATAAAATGTCACTGAATATTAGAGTATATAAAATGTATGATAGTATTATACTACAGAAGCTGAAGTCACATTCTTTATAACATTCTCTGCCAGTTTTCAGTAGCACAGTCTTGTTTTAGTTGTTCTGTCTTATTCAAACTCTGGACTAGGTTAAGTTTACTAAATAAACACCCTGGAACTATCATGCTTGGGTTTCTGGATTCTTCACATGCTTAATAGATTTACCCTCACTCTACTTCACCAGCAAATATCCCTAGATTAACCTTTTTTATATATCTACATCTGAATCCTATTCTATAATCACAATGAAAATGTGGAATGATTTCCCTAAAATAAATGGGCATGGAATTAAGACACCAAATCCATTCCTATCTATAGTCAGCAAGAAGTCTGTGGTGTAATATTCAACTTACCTTAGAAACCCTGTTGTGGAATTGTTGTGTTAAAAATATGTGTTAGCTGCAGCAACAATCCATATGAAGTTACAGACTTCATACAACAGACTTCATAGAGCTAACAGCTTAGAAATCATTTGAAAAATGATTTCTTGTTTTTTCCATAGTTACACAGAGAGAAGAATTTCTGCAAGCACAATACAAAATTTACACGATCCAATTAAGGTGTACAGTATTATTATCAGCACATCTACAAATATGAATTTGCATTATTATTATACTCTTTCAGATTAAGAATAAATCCTCACTGCCATGACAGACTACTGTCTTCTCCTAGAATTTGTTCTCTTTGTTTCCTCATATTGTTGAGCAAAGCTGATTAGTGTGTCAATTACAGCAAAACTACTCAGGGAGATTAATTTTGTAAAAATCACAGAATCTTTAGGTTGGAAAAGACCACTAAGATCATCTAGTCCAACTGTCAGCCCATCTCCACCATGCCCACTAATCACGTCCCTCAGTGCCACATTTCCATGGTTTCCATGGTTCTTGAACACCTCCACAGATGGTGACTCCACCACCACCCTGGGCAGCCTGTTCCAATGCCTCATCATTCTTTCTGAGAATAATTTTTTTCCAAATATCCAGGCAGTTTACTTTATTTAATCCAATCCATTTTGAATAGAAAAACATAGTAGATTTGCCTAGTATGTTCTCAAGAGCTCCCAGCTAGGGATATTCCTCCATGAGCGCTTTATCACTTGAAGTTACCAACTTTTAGTAATCATTGCTCCATTCATGATCTGTCATGATCTTGATTACAGCTTTTGATTACCTGAGAGTCTGTTATCATACACACTTTTTTCCAAACTAAAGAAACAATACTATAGCCTTTCCACAGTCAATTTCCTGAACCTCTCATCCTGAACTCTTGGCAGTCTGCATCTCTCCAACAGTTACTCCTCAAACCACATCAGCGCCAAGTGGAGTAGAAAAATTTCTTAGATTCTGGACAGTTTTGTTAATGCATCCCAGAATAAGATTTGTTTTCTTTGCCAAGCTCTACAGTTGAGTTTGCAATGCTAAGGTAAATAAAGATCTTTTGCTGTTGTACTGCTGCCTAGTCAGTCATGAAAGAAAAGTATACTCCACAGAGGCCCACACCTTGAGATCAGATTATCTGTAAAACTGCTCGCTTCATGGCTTTTTGCTGAAAGTCCATAAACTTTTGATTTAAGGAAGATTCTGCTGATCATTTTGTACCTCTGATTCTGTAAACCTTTTCCAAATCACAATTCAACTAAACAAGCACTAGAAGAGGTTAATGTAACCAGAAACATTTTAATTGAATTGAAATTTTCAGAGAACAAACAAACTGCCGAAGACCAAATTCTGTCCTTTCCTCTGTCCAGACAGACAAGAGCTTCTCTGCCAAACATTTTCTGCTGTGGCTTATGTGCATCCAGCATTATTAACAAGAGCCTTATTGCACTATAAGCAAAGGAATTTAACTCCTGCAGTCTGCCCTGGGCTAGATGATGGGCTAATTAACAATCGGTGTTGGAAACCAGTATTGGAAAAAAGTATAACACTGGATATTTTTTCTGTCCAATTGTGTCTTTTAAGTATAGAATTTTTTTGCATCATGTTAGCTTATCAAGAATCTGCCTAGAAGTTGCAACAGTATTCACGCCAAAATGAAAGAGCCAAAAGTTGACAAATAGGCAGGCTGCCAAGGAACAAACCTGCTAGACCATGAAATTAGTTCTTGCTCACCAAAACCTTGTTCCACATGTTGAGGAGTCTAAATTGTACTCATTGGTTTAGGAGTGTATCATTTTTGTTGTGGTTTTTTGTTGTTGTTTTTTTTTTTTAAAGTATCACAATAGGTATTTTCCTGAAGTCACTTTAATCTTGGGAACAATTTTCACCTTAACCTGAGATAAATACTGTTAGTTACATTAGTGTCTTGCCAGTTTTGCTGACGTACAGCCTAGGAGAAATTAGCTTAGCTGAATATGACAGTAGCACTGGCAGTGTGATTGGAGATCTCTGTCATTCAACATTTAGTACATGTCCTAATTTTAAAGAGGCAAAACATTGCTGTTCCTATTAATGTTTGATTTAAACCAACCTTATTTCCAGCTTTTACTATGACTATCTTAATAGATAACAGCTCATCCAGTGCTTCTTTCCTATAACTCATTTTCAACCTGATGCAACAGTCTTATAAAGTGAAAATCATGTCTGGGTTTGACCCTAATTAAATTTGCATGCATAAATCCTCAGCATTAGGCTTCACAGTCAGTATAATAAAGTGGAATTTATGAACCAAGTACCTGCTAGCTCTCTCATGATTTTAAATTTATAGCTATTACTTGCAAATTCTAAAGGGCCTGAGACTGAAAAAAAAAAAAAATTGAAAGTGTAGCAGACCTAATCATTTCTGTACTGTGATCCAGTATCAACTTAAAGTGTGACTGCATCTTTTCTACACTATTTTCTATTACCCTCATTAGGATTGAGTGTACCCTCATCTGACAGTACATTCTAATGACACTAAGCTGAGTGGTGCAGTTGACACAACAGAAGGGAAGGGAACCATCCAGAGGGACTTGGACATGTTCAAACAGCAGGCACACAAGAATCTAATGAGATTTAACAAGGACAAATGCAGGGTGTTGCACTTGGATCAAGGCAATCCCAGATACCAGTACAGACTGGGAGAAGAACTCACTGAAAGCAACCCAGAAGGCCAAAAGTACTCCAAGCTGCATCAAAAGAGGGGTAGCCACCAGACAGTGAAGGGATTGTCCCCTGTACTCTGCCCTTGTAAGGCCCCATCTGCAGTGCTGAATCCAAGCCTGGGACCCACCGTGCAGAAAGGGTGTGGAGCTTTTAGAGTGGGTCCAGAGAAGGGTGACGAAGACAACTGAATGGTTGGAGAACCTCTCCTATGAAGAAAGGTTGAGGGAGTTGGGCTTTCTTAGCTTGGAGAATGCTCCAGAGAGACTTCACTGAGGCCTTCCATTAATTGAAAAAAGCTTACAAGCAGGAGGGGGAACCAACTTTTTATATGGTCTGATAATGATAGGAAAAGGGGGAATGGCTTCAAACTAGAAGAGGGGAGATTTAAGTTAGATGTTAGGAAGTAACTTTTACTTAGAGTGTGGTGAGGCACTGGATCAGATTGCCTAGTGAGGCTGTGGATTCCCTATCTCCAGAGGCATTCAAGGCCAGGTTGGATGGGGCCCTGGACAGCCTGATCTAGTGATTGGTAACCCTGCTGTCCATGGCAGAAGAATTGGAACTAAGTGATCTTTAAGGTCCCCTTCAACCTAAGCCATTCTATGATTTTCCCACGTGAACATAAAGAAAGATCCCTCAAGTCTGCTGGCGTCTCCTTGTGATCACAAACGAAGCCTTATCAGCAAGCAGTAGCACTACAGGGTGACTGTGAAACATATTTTTCACTTAGTAATTGAAGCTTGTCAGAATCCATCATATATAAAAATTAAATGTATGTACATAAGGCTTTTTTTTTTTTTTGCTTTCCTAAAAATGTATGCATTCTCTTAATATTTCAGTGAACAACTGTATTAGATGAAGTTAAACTTTTATTAAAAGTGGACATTTTCAATCAACTTGAAATAGCTTTCCAATTAAAGAGTTTTTGGCACCTCAGCACTACCAGCTTCCCTGTTATACAAAGCCACGTGCTTTTCTCAGACACAGAAGTAAAATATTTTCTTTCAAACAGGCACAAAGCCATACAGTCCTGTATCACCAAGTCATCCTGAGTGGAAGGGAGGCCTTTCCTTCAGCTTGGTGGAACGGGGATGATTTGCAACTAGTGCAGCACCTAAGACATGCAAGACTTGAAAATCTTGTCTGCAGAGATGATGAAATGGTCCTCTCTGATTTAAATGATTAATTGGGAAATATTCTCTGTAGGTTTTTTTTGTTTCTTTATTTTCTTCCCCCAGTTATAACTGCTTAATATACTATAGCGGTGGTATTCTGCTTTTTGAAAAAAAGAAAAAAAAAAAAGTACTCTACTAACTTTTTTGCCTTGGCATTTTACTCCGAAAAAACAAAGTAAAACTGTGAATTACTTTCATTTATTTATTTCAATTTTCTAGTCTTCACACAGAGGTTAACAAACGCATAGGACACCTCTTGCGTCTCCATATCTCAAAAATTAAAAAGTCAGCTATGGCACATTTTCAATGTTTCAAATTCTTACACTTTCAAACCCTCTCTATTTTAAAGCAAATATCTTCATGAAAATCAAAGGCATCTGTGTCACACAGGGTAAGGTCTTGAAAGCATAATTTCAAGGACACAAAATTCCAAAAAAGCAATATAACTACAAAAAGTGGTATTCTTTCTGTATTACCATTAATGCTCAATAACTCAGCCATCCACATGGAATTTTAATCAAGTGTCCTAGAAGTATTTTGCCTTTGGCTTGAAAACAAGAATGATGGATACACTTCAGCACAAAGGGCTGCTGTGGTGGAACCCAGCAGCAGCTCAGCACATGGCCATTTGCTCACTGCCCCCTAGGTGGGATGAAGAAGAGAACCGGACACAAAATAGAACTCATGAGTTGAGATAAAAACTATTTACTGAGACAAAAGATGAAAATGAAAACAAAAAGACAATAATAACAATATACATTGTCACAATACCATTGTTCACCACTCACTAACTGATGCACAGCAGCCCCCAAGCAGCAACCAGTACCCATCCAGCTGCCCACAGCTTTATACCCTTCTGCAGGCTGTCACATGGCACTGCAGAAACATTCCCCACCCCCAGCCTAATTCAGGCACCTGTCCTGACTCTGCCTTGCACCATCATGGTGGTAGCTCTTCCCATCCAGCAGCCTAGCCCAGCCCCTGTTGTGCTCCATCCTTCAACAGCAAGTAAACATTGGTGCACTGTGAACACTGTTTGGGCTGAAACAAGAATTTATTTTTTCTTTAAAGAAAATCCCAGCAGCCTGAAGACCAGCCTTGAGAACTGAACCCTTGAATTTAAAATTCAGCAGCCCTACCGTGAGACTCTCGCACATTTTGCATTCCATTCTGAAACACCCCAAATATTTTTGTTGATTTACTGTGAGAAATGAAGCAATTATTTAGGCAGAGGTGCAGAGTGTGAAGTACTCATTTCTCATTGTTCTCAAGAACATAGGAAATTAAAAAGCTGCTCAAGTTTTAAAGACAGGGCATGTAGCATTGGTTGTTACTACATTGTAAATAGAAGGATTTTTCTACTTTGGGGCAAACATCTCAACCTTTTCCCTGCCACTACATCACTGAGTAGCCCCTTTTTATCCCCTTTTCCTATTACCACATCAGGAGTTCCAGCCTGCCAGACAGAACAAAACCTATATTTCTCAGCTTCCACTCTTAACTGTGGAAGTGTTAGCACAGCAATAGCAATCCTTTCAACAAGAAGCTGCAATAAAAAGTTCCTGAGTGAGTATATGCATATCACTGGAGCATCACTGTGGCAACCTGTGATCTATGCCAAGTCATGCCAAATTCAGTTATCCCCCATCAGTCATTGTTTGCACCTACTGCTTGGGGCAGAACGGCTGGAAAGCTGAACAGAGGAAAAGGATCTGGGGGAGTGTTAGCTGACATCCAGCTGACCATGAGCCAGCAGTGTGCCCAGGTGGCTAAGAAGGCCAACGACATTCTGGCTTGTATCAGAAATACTGCTGTCAGCAGGAGCAGGGAAGGTGATCAACCCCCTCTATTTGGCACTGGTGAGGCTGCATCTTGAGTTCTGTGTTCAGTTTCAGCCTTTCACTATAAGAAAGACATTGAGGCCCTGGAGCTTGTCTAGAGAAGGGCAACAAAACTGGTGAAGGGTCTGGAGCACAAGTCTTAAGGAGAGCAGATGAGGAAACTGGGAGCGTTCAGTCTGGAGACCTAGTAAGGTCTTCCAATTGCTCTCTACAACTGCCTGAAAGGAGGTTGTGATGAGGTGGAGGTGGGCCTCCTTTTGCAGGTAACAGCAATAGGATTAGAGGTAATGGCCTCAAGTTGCACCAGGGGAGGTTCAGGTTGGATATTAGGAAAAATCTTCTCAGAAAGAGTGGTGAGGTATTGGAGCAGGCTGCCCAGGAAGGTTGTAGAGTTACTATCCCTGGAGGTGTTCAAGAAAAATGGAGATGTGGCACTGAGGAATATGGTTAGTGGGCATGATGGTGGTAGGCTGATGGTTAAAATGGATGATCTTAGTGGTCTTCTGAACCTTAATGATTCTATAACTCTATTGATACACTATGGAAAAGTAGTCATCATGTAACTCAGCTTGAAGTTGCAGACATTTCTTCCATTAGATGTGTCCCCATCATTATTACAAAATACAAGAGAAATTAAACAGTCCCTTATGTGATCACTTTTAAGTAGAGAGTGTTCATTCATTTCACTCTGCTGTTTGTATTTTCTGCATTACTTTAGCAGTGATAAACTTCTGATGGATATTGGCAGACACGCTGTAAACCTGCTTAAAGGAAGATAAATTGTCATAGGACTTGATACTTGTCAGCCTTAGCTTAAAATTCATTTTTCCTTTTATATGCTCATTTTAGTAACAGCTCAGTTCCACGTGAACAAAAAAAAATCTATATGCTTTCTGAAATTCTATCAACTTTTAGCAGAATTAGTGATTAATATCCAAAAATAAGCCTTAGAAAATGCCCAAGTTTATTCACAAGTCACGGAGGTCTAGATGCATGGTAGATCTGCTTTCCAATTGTAAAGATCCTTTTTATACTGTAAATGAGATATTTATCCCATTAATGCAAATTGAGCAACTTGTGCGATTTAAAAAGAGCATATTTCAGTGTCTTACTGAACGATTGCATTAGTTAGCAACTACTGAAGGAATAAATGAACAATTGTCTGCAGATAAATGCAAATTCACAGTTAATTCTCCCGAAGTCAGTGGAGTTAAATTGATCCCTCCTATTCCCATCAAAAAGTTGAACTCTGGTATGTTTTAAAAGGTATTTTCTGGTAAAAGTCACTTAGCATGCACTTCAGCAACTCAACAGGCTGAAGCAGATGGATGGAATCCTAGAAATTTCAACAGCATGTATTTCACAACTCCAAGTTAAACCAGGGTTTCCACAGACCCTGACAAATCAAAGAGCCTTCACTGCAAATTTCTGCTATCTAGCCACTCTCAGCCAATAAAGTAGAAACAACCTAATCATCAGAGGCATTAGCAGGCAGTTACAACCTTTTTTTTTTTTTTACCGCCCCTCTTACAAAATGCAAGATATGAACAAAGGGGAGCACTAGAAAGCCAAGTAAGATATATGAATGGTGTGGCACAGAGGATAACAAAGCAGGCATTACTCATTCATGCATTTGAATGAGAAAAGCTTGCAAGGGAACATTGGACCAAAAAAAAAAAAAAAAAAAAAAACAACTAGTGGGCTTTTTAGTCATCTTATTAGTAGTGAAGTGACTTCAGGAACAGATTTTCTCCCTTCAGTAAAGCAACTCTCAAACAGGGATGGTGTAATTTGATTGATTGGCTTTCCAGGCATAAGCATTATGCTAGAGCTAGAAGTTCATCAATTCACTGAAGTGCTTTTTGTCTATACACTCCTGGTTGGATCCAGAATAACTGTGAGAGGCCAGCAAGGACCGATTGCACTCTCCTGCACCCTGGGCAATGATTGCCTGGGGAGGAGGCAGTGGAAGAGCAGCGCAGAAACAGCATGGTTTAGCAATACTTAGTCAGATCTACAACATCTAACAATTAAATCAAGGCTAGAGAAGTTCTTTCAAATAACTTGTATGGGTTCTGCACCATCTTTGCAGCTATTCAGTAAATAAAAGCTTATACAAACAAATACGATAAAGGAGGCATAGGACGTAGGCCTATCTTCAAGGTCATTTTGGAGAAAAACAGAACAGTAGAGCTTCGAAAAGAACAAAGGGGAAAATTAAGTTTCCACTTTAGGAAGATCCGTTCTTAAACAGTTTTTAACCTTTATTCTCATGCGGGAATCCAGAGGGGGACTCGATCTCACAGCACAATAAATGAGCTCAGGGAAACGAATTACCTTATGCTTACAGAACAACTTTCAAACCTGAAATTTTATAAAAGGAACTGAGCAGGGAATAACTCTGATGGATTCACTGCTGTATTAATTGATAGCTTAAAAAAAAGCATCAAAAGCTAACAAGTTTTTATCAGCTTTGCTGAAAGTCAAATCTACTTTGCCTACACAAGGCAACTGCAGCATCTTCATGGGGATGACTGGTAGGGAAAGCACAGAAAAGACAGGATAAATCAGCTGTGGCCATTACCCTATGATAGTCAGTGCTTTCCACAACCTGCAAGGCTGAGCTGCTCACAGAAAGCCAAGATCTGGCCCAGCAGCAGATAAGACTCATTGCCATGCACCACCCATCCAGTTGCCCTATGAACTTGTGTTAAAGCAACACTAATTTTCAAAGAGATACTCCAGCTACTAAAAAAAATGAGCACAGATATACCTAACCTTTATTTATTTTGACTTACAGCTCCACCAAACTATCATTCACATTACAACTCAATGCCTGAGTGCTATACCCATCATAAAGTGCCTCTGGGTGCTGGGATCAGGCTCTGAGATATCACTCAAGTACATATAAACATATATAATGGGATGTTTGATTGATGTGCACCTGAGATTCACGCCAACTAAGAAATTATGATTCCCGCAAGCTGACCTAACCAATCTCATCTTGTAAAACTTCAACACATTATTTCTCTGTATGGTCAGAAAGGGTTGCCTCGAGGACAGCAGGTGTCTAACCCTTTTAGAAAAAAATTAAAGGCATAGAAGGCGGCAAACTCCATCAGAAAAGCCTTGTGTGAGAGTGCTGTAAATACCAACAACTGATCAACATACTGATAGTTCTGAATTTCCAGAGATGCATTTTCTAAGCCCTCAGGGAACAGGGAGAAATATTTATGACAGACAAATGTTTTTATCTTAATCTTCAGTCTATTTAGCATGCTTTCATGGGATTTTTCTGTCACATACCTTTGCATTCTGAGGAAAGAAGAAACACTCCGTAGTTTTTGGTGCTAACTTTCTATCAGAAGTAGTGAGGGAAAAAAATCAAAGTTTAGGACCCTCCAACCAACACTGAGCTCAACATTTTCTCCACACAATGCCTAAGATGTTCTTTGCAGATCACCAGAAAAAAGAATAAAACTTCCCCTTCTTCATTCCTTTGCTGTCCCATCATAAAGGTAGATTTCAACCATTAAAATTTGCACCTAGTTGAGATTTGTTATCTTTTGCATTAATCTTTACATCATAAATTCTTTGATTATTATCAAGCCTCATTTCTTTTTGATGGTTTTCAAAATATATTTGTATCCTCTCCTAGGAATTTAGTGAACTGTATTATTTTAGCACAGTGGTACCTGCAAAGGCAACGTACCTGGATATATGCAGTGTGGCTTCTGTGTAAGGTGACTTACTAGATGGATAATCTAAACTTTAATGTTGAGTGGAACACCATAAAGAACCAAGTCCATTACACTAAAGCCTCAACAGCTCACATCACCAGAGAACATGCACAAGCCATAGTTCCAGACCTATAGCTCCTACTACACAGTTATGTTGGAGTGTGCTGAATCCTGCCACACAGTAGAAGGGAGGTTGTTGCATTTCCACTCTCCCAAGTCCAATCAGTAGTAAAGTTGACTATAATTTCCAACAGGCATACATGTACATACACAGATACAAACACACCACACATGCATACACAAATTGCCAGTCACTCAGATCAACAAAGTCAGACAAACGCAAGCAAAACTAACAGATTAATCCTGCTAACTGCTCCAGCTGATCAGAATGAAACTTGCAAGTGGAAAATAAAAATTCATATACATAATATAATATAATATACATATACATAAATGCAGTGTGGATTTCTTCAGTAACTTGACACTCAATCTGTCTAGTAACTGGCCTCTGGATCTCAGGTCTCCCACTTTGCTGGCACTTGGGCATAGGAGCCCCTCAGGTCCCGAGCTCCGCTTGCACACACACACCCCTAATAGGGACCCCTTCAACAACTGGCCTAGACTCCCAGCCTACTCAGTAGCAGGCCCAGTCCTTCTCATCTCATGCACAGATGCACTCTCATGTAGTTAGTTTGTTAGTCAAGATCTGCACCCCACAGTCTCCCCATTAGTTGTGCTGGATCTCCTGGGCCTCTGGCAGCCAACTCACAGACCTTCTGATCTCTACAGTATCCATCCAAAACTATGGCTGCTTTGAAACTTGACTCCAAAGTCTCTCATCCTACACTGACATACAGACCCACACAACAGGTACACACTCCAGTTTCTCCAGCCAAGCACACAAGACACACTAGCCTGCATCACACGGTCCCCTATCCAACGATTAAGACCTTCGCATTCAAAGCATACAGATCCCATCACCCAGGAAAGCAATTTAGTAAGAAAACAAGACAGACTACACTGATGAGGCACACAGCATGGAAAGACAAGCATACTGACTGACTACTTGTCTACAGCCAACTGACCTCTTCTGTCCTCTCATGCCTCTTTTTTACACTACACTTGTTTTCTGATATCACCTTGATTTCTCCCACCCTCCAGCCCTCCATTTCCAGTCTTTGCTCTTCCTCTTTCCTTGTATTTGGCCCTTCATCTATGGGGTCCTTCCCCATAATCCCAAACCATTCTTCTCCTGTTCCCCATGCAAGGTCCCACAGCCCCTTAGGCAGCCAAGCTGGAGAGCTTCTCCCGTAGTTCTTAGTGATGGGCGTTATCCTTGTCCTGCAGGCAGATGGCTATCATGACACGCCTCTTGTAGGGACTCATTTTCTACCGAGGTTGCCCCATCTTGTTCCTTTGTGCCTGGGAAAAGGAGGGTTATCACATAGCCTAATAAGTTGAGTGTGAACAAGTATCTTGTGGCCCTGCTACTTAACCCATGTGAAGACACGAGAGGTGTATATATTTGCTGTAACTTCCTCCAAATCAGGGAGAAAATGTAAACTCAGAATTCACTATTTTTCTCAATTTTGCCAAAAATTGGGAATTTCTCAGCATACCATAACATTAAGTGATTGTCTTAGTCTCCTTCCACGCTTTCAGCTCATCAGTCTCCTGCCTTTTACCATAAATTGCAAACAGCACAATCTCCTGGCTTTCCACAAGTTGCAAGGGACTTAAGGTTTCTTTTGGTGTTCTCTTTGCCGGCAACAAATATTAATATCAGTGGAAGCATAACAGAGATGTTAAAGGAAAATACTTAAGAAATGAAAATTTTTGTAGGGTATAGAAGCTTTCCCATTTCAGAAGATGCATCAACCACTGACAGCCGGGAATTGGGCAGAAACTGATTCTAGGAACAGAGCATCACCTCACTCTTTGCCACATGTTTATTACCCTCGAAGCATCTAGTATTTGAGACTAGTTGAACCAAGCCTTTCTCAAGCCATTAGTTTATAGCAAACTAGAGGGACAACATGGCAATTCAGTCCCTCTGACGTAATTTTTTATTTCATGCAGAAAGTGCTTAGTAATGAAAAATCTGGCTCATCTTTAAGACAAATTTCTTCAATGACTTATTGCCAACCAAATACATTCTGGAAGTTTGCCTCTCTTCTTCGAAAGTGTCTGAGGAAATTATATTAATCCACAAAACATGTAAGGATTTAGTGAGGCAATGAAGACCATACCATTTACTATCCAGGCATGAAGACGAAGTCATAGCTATCCAATTCCAGTATCAGCTTTTTCTCTTACCCATTCTCTTTCTCCATCCTTTGAACTTGCAATCTTGACTACACGGTAGCTGGATCTCAGAGCTTTAGAGAGATTTCAGACTTGCCTCTCCCCCATTACCTGTCACAGCAATCTGGCAATAAGGCACTCTATTCAGAAACTGGAGATGTGGGTTCAGACCAACTCAAGCTAAGGAGATTAACCCAAATCTCCCACTTCCTGTGCTCTAACAATCTGATTTATAAGTAAACCTTATCACTTTATCTTTCAGGAAAAAATGTGGTTGCTGACCATAAAGTTGTTATTTGTGCATTAGTCACAGCCTGAGCATACTTATTGAGCCAAATTCTTGAAGTAGGGTAGGCTTAAAACTCAAATGGTAATAACCATGATTTCTTTCTTTAATTAATACAGAATCACCTGACAGTGGCGAGAACTAAATATATGAGATACAAGCAATATTGTGCAGTCATTAACTGGATTCCCTTTCTACTTCCCAGACATGTATTACTGCTACCCTCAGTATAATGAAGAATGCATTCCAGTGGGGCAAAGCTGCTACATAAGCCTCTGAAAGGGTTGTTTGCTTCTGAGGCAGCAAACCAGCTCTCCTCTGGATTGGGACATCAGTGATACATGCTTTACCAAGAACAACACCCATTACTGGATACAAAAACTCAATTGAAAATCAGACCTGACTTTTCAACAGAATGGGGATACCTCAAGAACATGCCTGCAATTAAAATACCAACTGAATTTTATAGGTATGTAGATATTAATCTTTAGGCTGAAAGAACCAATCATTAACCTGTAAAGCTGTGTGCTGCAGTAACTTTACTGTTCTATGCTGTTCTTTCTTAGCCTGGACTTCAGCACTCTCCGACAGACCCCAAACTATTGTATGCTCCATTTTCCTCATCTGCTGACAGGACAAAAGCACTGACAGAAAAACAGGAAGTGCTGAAAGAGCTCTACCAAGGTACTCTCCACAAACATGCCAAGGTGCATTGCCCCCCAAATTCTACATTGGCCAAATGTCCAAGAAATCTTCCAGTTCCCACAACAGGGGTTTTTACATCATCGTGATGCTTTCAAGTTTGAGCCCTAGTTGTTTAGTTTCTGCACAAGCGACACGGCTATTCTAATCTGCATCGCATTCCTTGCATTGTTTTAGGTTCAGTTATCTGGGATTCTGGTTTTGGAAAGGCAGTTTTCCACCGGGGGGTTTGATGCCCACTGCTTCCTCTGTGCATCTGTGCTCTCATGCTGAGAAAAAGAAAAAAAATCTATCAACTTAATCTAATAGAAGGAATGGTCTCCTGACCTGATCTTTCATCTAGAAAAATATCAGGTAATTACTTTAAATAGCCCCAGGAGGGGCAGCTTAGGTGCAATCAAACATACTGCTATCTTCAATCAGTGATATTAAAACATGTATTTTATCAAGACGACCACGTGAGCTGCTACACAAAAGCTGGAATAGCAGCACTAAACTCTTTACAAAAGCTGCAGCAGATTACAGCAGTAGGATCATTGCAAGTTTATGTTAGGGAAGAAAGAACAGTTGTGGGCTCTCTCATCAGCTTTTAGGAGAATCCTAAATAATAATAATAATACTGTTAGCTGCATGCTAGCATACCATGAACCATGCGAACCAAAAACTAAGGTTATTTGATGTAGAGAAGATGGTACTGTGTGAAGAAAAAAAAAACAATTGTGAAATCTAAGGGTTTTTTTGCCACTTTATCTTTTCATTTGTTTCCAAAACTAAGTTCTCACAACCAAGGCATGGTTTCTTTATCTACAAGCTGAAGTCTATGGACATAGCAATTAGTTTGGGTTCGATTTTGCCATCCTGACTTTGAGGATGACGTTTTGTACGCACATATTAACAGCCACACATGCTTTTACGGCAGCGCGCAAACAGCCAGATGCTGATCTCCCGCACTACATCCATTTTGAAAGCCACGCTTTACCTTAAACAGTATCAAGCCACGCATCTGCACAGCACATGCCTCCCAACTTGGCTTTTGTTATACCGAACCCAATAGCGACCAGGGACCAATGCCTGGAGCGGATCGGTGGAAGATCAGCAGCCGGACCCCAAACAGAGGAGGGCACTCGGTGCGGGTCAGTGCCGCACCTCGCAGCCCGCACCCAGAGCTGCTGCCCAGCCTCAGTCCCGCAGCACAAACCCCGCTCGCCACTCTACGAACAAAGAGGATGCGTGCAGCCGAGCTGCTCGCACGGAGCGCTCCGAGGGCAGCGCACCGGGCAGAACCACGTGCGAAGAAAGAAAACTTCTGCGACTTGTCTCCATTACATCCACAAGTTTCCCCTCCCGCGGTCCGGATCCCTTCTCATCCCTCGATCTGGTTCGCGTTAGCGCAGAGCGCGGCATCCCTCGACTCTGCCTTACCCTGGGCACCCAGTGCTGCGGCCCCCGGGGGCTCTGCTGCTACGGGGCGGCCCCGGAGAGAAGATACCGGCCGTGCCCCCAGCCTGCCCCGGCTCCGCGCCTATTCACGGTCCCCACAAAGGGAGAGGGCGGCCCTACCGCAGCCGCGGGAGAAGAAAGGGCACCGAGAAAGAGAGGAAAGAGCAAAGGAGGAAAAGCGGACGATGGGATGGCCAAGAGGAGGGTCAGGCGCACGCCGCGAGCACCCCAGAAACTCTCCCAACCCTAGGATGGGGTGCGAACAAACTCCGCCGCACCCCCCGCCCCGCACGTCCGCGCCCTCACCTCGGGGCTGGCCGCGTCCCGGCGCCCCGAGCAGCGCAACCGCCGCCAGCAGAACCAGCAGCCGCCGCCCGCCGCTGCCCATCACCATCGCTGCTGCCGCCGCCGGGAGAGACTCGCCGCTGCCCGCCCCGCCGAGCGCGTCCGTCTTATAGGCTCCCCCCGGCCGCCCCGCCCCGCTCCCGCACCCACGCACACCCACGGAACCCCACCGAGGTGTCCCCTCCCCGCAGCTCTTCCAGCTGTGGTCGCTGAGCGCCCGAAAAGTTCGGGAGAGTCGCAATGAGTAAGCTGGTGCTCTGCGGGAGCGTGGGGGGAAGGGGGAAGAAGATGGGGAGGGTGCGAAGCAATGAGGGAAAAGCGTCTGTGCAGCGCGGGGGAGGCACTGCTAAGCCAGGGCACTGCGCAGCGTCCTATGTGACTGACATCGTCAAGGGCTTGAAAAATTCAGCTTGAGGCTTTCCTTGCGAGTGCGTCCCCCCCAGCTGTGAGACTTCGTACCGTGCCGATGTGTTCCACTCCGCGCACACACAGTAGTGCAGCCATGTTTGTCAACTAAAGGTTTATCTCTCCAAAGGACTGCCTGCTTTTGTCCTGCGGAAAGGCTTTGCGACTTTAATGATCAGCTGCCTCTGGAACCTACACAGAAACAGGTTGAAGAAATTCAAGACAGAGCTATTCCCACGTATTTCATTTAAATTCCACGCACACTTCGGTTCCTTGTTTTGAGGGCTGTCATACAGCTCATCCATACAGCACCCCATAAGGACTATCCCATATACACTGCAACAAGCAACAACATTTTTTAGGAAAAGAACTGAGTGCCCAAAATGAGTTAGTTGATTTGGAGGAACTTTAGAGTCACAGATGGCTTTGGTTGGAAGGGACCTCAAAGCCCACCCAGTCCCACCCCGTGCCAAG
>JAOWBP010002052.1:37527960-37576451 GCA_028571105.1 Tragopan temminckii | reverse complement strand
TGAGGGACATGGTTTAGTGAGAGCTATTGGTGATAGGTTGGACTGGATGATCTTGTAGGTCTTTTCCAACCTTGGTGATTCTGTGATTTTTTTCCCTTCCCTTTGCTCTTTAAATGTAGTTAGAGAAGCTTCCAAAATCAGTTTCAGTAGTTGTTAGGATGTATAATAGGAGTACATAAAAGAGCTCTAGATTGCACACTAAAGTTTTCTGTTTTGTTTGTTTCTCCAGTAACTAAATAAAAATAATAATAATAAAAAAAGATAATCAAAAGGGAAAACCAGTGCTGAGATATATTTTAGAAGTGAACTGTTTCGCTTGACTTACACTGGAAGACTTTACGAAAGCCCCTTAGGGGAGGGAATTTTTTAATCTTAGTTTTAACTTTTCCTGTGGTGTTCTGGGGGATTTCTCTTCAACAAGGAAGCTCTGGTTTCATTTGGGGTGTTTGAAAACCTGAAGAAGAACCAAGCAAAAGCATTGGAGAGGAGATTTTTATAATTTTGATAATGTTGTTTGATCTTCTGAGGAAATACAGAGAGTGTCTGTGTTTGGAAGTGTGGAATAAAAGGAAAAGAATTCTTGGGGAGTAAAGGAGAGATTCTCTTTGCTCTTCAATGTCTAATTTATTTAACCAGAATTAATTTTATCAGAAAAATTAGGTGAAAAATCCTGCATTGCAAAGATTCATTTGTTCTTGTTTTATAGGAAATATTAGGCACAATCTAATTTTTGTTTGACTTGTTGTTTTTGTAAGGATGTTAAAATCAGAGATGAAATCAGTGGTTTAAAGAAACTGTAGCTATGTAACTTCATTTGTTTTCCCGTCTTTCATACCTCTGCAAACTTTCTGGCCTAATTCAGAAATAGCTAATCAAGTCACTTCCCCACAGGGTTTTTAAACAGGATGTCAGTGATTCCCCATTGCTTTCAGATTTGAGGGATTTTAGTCAAAACATTTTAAACTATTTCAATTATTAGGGAGAATTCCTCAGCTTCACTTATTTGCACTTTTGTGACTTTTTTATCATTTCCTTCTTGCTGCATTAAGACTTTACAAAGAAGATAAGGAAAATTTGTTTGAATGTCTGGAAACACAAAGACAATCCCAGTTCTCTCAATTCTTCCACTTGAAGAGAAAACCAGAGGAATTCCATCTTTTTCTGTAACTTGTTCTATCTGTCAGCCTTTCTTGGAAGTTATATCTGCTGTTCTTTGCTGGGCTTAAAATTGGCTGATAAAATGGTGAATTTTATCATGTAAGCAGAACCCATTGTGTAATGTATCTATGGTAATATTGTACTTATCAGAGGAGGGAAAATTAATAGATTGCACAGTCAAATACCTCATGTTCTGACACTATTTTCATTTTTATCAAACTTTGAAAGAGAAAGAATGGGTTTGGGAAAGATCCTGGTAATGTATGTCACTTTTGATTACTAGAGGGCCTAATTGAGTCTTTTAACGTTCCAGTGAACTCCTTCTTGATTTCACTCATGTAATCTGTAAGAAAATGTTAGAGCATGAAGTGAACTCAAAACAGCAGAATATAACATCTACAAATGGCAGTATATCATTCCCGTAGACTTCATTTAATAGTTCATAATTTTGTAGTTTTATCTCAGATGCTGTTTTCAACTTGGTTCAGAAAACCCCATGGACTGGCACCATCATGAATGAATGTTTTTTGATAACTGTTAAAAATACTGTATTGGCGGTGCTGTGATTGAAAGCCTATTCAGCTACGTGGTCCATGGCCTGTGAACTCCTTACTCCTTTCCACCTTTTTCTGATGTGATGGGAGAGGAAGAGGGTAGATAAGAAAAAAATATTCCATCATATTGAAGAAAGCAGTCATTGGAAAGGTGTTTGACAGCTGGATGGAAACAATCCTTGTTGATGGGCATAAATATTTGTGGAAAGCAAAAACAACAACAACAAAAAAAAAACCTATTGTGCATCACATAAAATCTACTCATATTATGGTAAAGTGAAAAAAATAAATATATGAGAAAATAGGTACCTTTTTCTATAGTTGACTTCTGAAGTTAGATTTCACAAAGTATTTTGTCAATGTGTATGTCAAATTAGACCTACAGTAGTTCATTACAATGTGTAATAACATGCTATGAAATCCTGCAGCCTTTTCTTGGGACATGGCACAGGGCTAAGCCAGAAACAATGGCTCACAAGACTACAAAGTGGAATTATATAGATAAATAAAAGTAATTGTGTGACCATAATTAAACAAGAATATTAATAGAAGTATTTTAAAAAAATCAGTCATACCTGCCAAGAATGACGTGCTGAGCTTTTATCATTTTGCTTCAGCAAGGTATTTGACACAGGAATGCTTAATGATAGCCAGTGTTGGTTTCTGGTTTATGTTTAACCTCTGAATGTGCTAACCAGGAATGTTGGAAATCATTTTGATTTTGAAATACAACTGAGCAGTTATGTGGGAGGGACTGCACAGAGTTGTAGTCATAAGGTTGAAATATTACAGGGAGTGGATTTTGCCATGGAACTTTCCTTTAGCATCCTCCTGGGATATTATTCATGTATACCATCACAAGCAAACATAAAAACTACAGATGATGCTCAGGCACTAGATACCTAACAGTAAACAAAAATACTATGTATGATGGTTTAAACATTAAGTCATGCCAGATTCAGTTTAGCTATATTCCCTGCTGCACATTGGGGTTCTATTTCTAGGATTATCAGACTGGTTGTGCAGGTCATTTTTCAAATGCTGCTTTGGAGCCTTTGTGTCACTGCAAGACAGGACTTTGACCTCAGCATGCTTTATTCTTCAATAAAAGCATACACTTTCATGTATCACAGGCTTCTCTAGCTGAGTAAGACTACACTAAGAGCTACTGTTTAATCACATTTTTGTCTGTTTAATGTGAAGCAGTTGTCATATAATATTTCAAATAAACAGTCTCTTTGAAAGTAGCAAATTCTACAGTTTTGTAATACTGACAGCATGTCCAAAATGCATAAAAGCTTTAATTTACTGAGATTCAACTGGAAATGTTGAAGAAAAAGAAAGCAGACTCAATCATAAGACCAACTCCAGGACTATTTCAATAATTCCTCATTCATTTACCAGAAAACACTAACAAAGTCCCTTTTCACAGGGGTGAACTGTTAAAAGACGTAACTTGGGGAGAAGAAGTGGGAGGAATTTGGAGGATGGAAGACTTGTAGTGCTGCATTTTGTGTTTTGATTGATACAGAAATGTGATGTTAAACTCCTAGCGCATTTCTTTCAGATGAAACATCCTTAATGAACCCTCTGCATTACTTACATCTGAGTTAAAGTTTCAGCTTCCAGGACATCCTAAGTTAGAGGAAGACTTCAGGGTCAAGCCATTATTTACCAGTGGAGTCTAATAATGTTTTTTTCTATGATCAGATGACACATTATGAATATTAAATTCAAGGATTGGTTAAATCTCTCAGGGTTATATCCTTCTTCAGTAGTTGGATTCCCTAATGGGAAGATTATTAAAAGAGCATGATCAAGGCTATTGGCCTCTAAATGTAGACATTATAGCTGTGTTTTGATTTCTGGGTGTATGTTTGTACAAACACTGATCATTTGTGCATTTGGGCTTTTGTACAATGTAAGAAAGATTTTTGTATTTTACTTCTGCCAGATTGCCATACTCTTCCTTAGAAGGTAGGAAGAAGGCTTAATGTGCAGAATTTGTATTTTTCATGTATGTCTCTATCAGTTCATGTTGCATATAAACTGATAATGTGGCCATGATTTGGAGATCTAGTCCATTTTTTTCAGTTTAATTTATTCTAACAGGTCTGCATATCTTGTTGGTGACATAAGATAGTACTTCGAGATGTATCAGCTCCAAAACCCAAAGAAAAATGTTGTTCTTGTTGTTTATCTGCATTTTTAATTATAGTATTTCTATGTAACCCTTCTGCTTTTAAAGTGGTTTCACTTTCCAGGAGGACACAGGCACTCCTCTAAATTACAGTGACTTCTAATGACCCCCAGGTTGTCTGGGAAGTGAGGGATTGCTACTCTGCATTTGTTCACTGTCCCAGCAGTGCCCCCTCTAAGCTAAAGTCTTTATATTTGGTAAAGGTGGTGGCTGGTGATCTAGGATTTAGCTCGTCAAGCCTAAACTAAAATAAGCACTATTTGCTTGGCAAAAGGGAACAGCATGCCCTCTGCAGAGGGTTAGGCGTGTGCTCTGGTGGCAGAGTTGAGCTGAAGCACTTTACTGCCTGTAAAGTTGTCAAGCTCACTGGAGTGAACTAAAATTTTCAACTTTAGGCCAATAAAGTCGATAAATTCAATGTTTTACAAATTTGCATGGAAAAGGCAACCAAGGAATAGTGTATTTACTTTCATAAAGCAATCGGACAGATTGTTCACCGTATGCTTAACTGAAAATGTTGAAGGCAGTTGAAACCACAGTTAAGCTTTAGTGTTAAGTGATAATGAACTTGTTAGCAGAGGCCAATGTAGAAGAAGCATTTACAGTTCAGCTTGCAATACTCCAAGAAAGTTTTATAAAAAAAAGAAGTGTAAGTATACACATTCCAAATTCTTTCTTCTCTGGACTGTAAAGCCTTTGAGATTGTTCTTTTAGGCCTCTCAAAATGACCTGTGCTGACTTTGATGGGCAATGAAATTTTATATAAATCTCCAAAAACCTGAGGAAAAGAAGAAAACAGACTGCAAATGGCTGGGTGTAGATATTTAAGATACAGCCATATGTTGTATATTTCAAAATGTAGAGGTGCTCTTATCCTATCAGATTTGAATCATTGTTTATGGCACACATGGTATAAACAATAAATAGAGTTAATGAGCATGCACATCCTGTATAGCAATGCCAAGAAAAGAACGTGCAAGCAATCCTTTATCCCAGGATTTGTTTTATAATTGTGGGGATTGTTTCTTCTGTCACTGGGATAAATGTGTTGCTGAGGAAGTTCTCTCTTCTCAAGGCTGGTTAGCAACAGACAATATCAAGACTGTGCTCTCAGCTCCCCAACAGAGGTAAGCCACTGTCACCTCCTAAACTCTCTACTACTCTTAGATTTCCTAGAGTGGACAGCTGTCCCTAGAATCCCTTATCTTGTGCCAGAGGGAACTAGTGTGACAAAACATAGTTTAGCGGGCTGGTTCTGTCTCCATTCCAAAGATAGAAAGCAAATTTTTCTTTCAGGATGGTCTTTCCACTGGACAGACAGAGGTTTACAGAGGCAGATGGTTTGCAGAGACTTTAAAGCTATTTCAAAACCAACAGTGCTATGTGCAAATATTAGTATTTATGAGCATTTGTGTTTTTTTTCTGAAGGTCAGAAATGTAAACGTTCATGTGAGAGAGGGAAGTGGTAAAAGGCACCAGACTGGAACTCCAAAGCAAGATTCAGTTCCTGGCTATGCTGCAGTTTGTCACTGCAAGCAACTCTTAAAGGGATAACACTTCACTGCCCCAGAGGGCCAATTAATCAACCTGTGGGTTTGTGGTCTGTGTAAAAAGGGATGAGAGCAGGGAGTCCCCATCATGAAACTGTATTTGGGTTGCTCTCCATATTCCAGGCACCTATCAGAGATAACCCATCTGCCTTTGCAAAGCATGCAGCAGGCTTTTCATGCAGCTCCCCACATTCTGGCACTGATCTTCACTTCTTGAAGCACTCTATGAGCTACACTCACTGAAGTTATAAAATCTTAATCTGGGACTCAGAAAATCAGTTACTCTACAGCCATGGATGGGGAAGAAAACAGACCTCATAGTAGAAGAATGAGAGGCTGGATCTTTTTTCTGCAGAACATATGAATTCAATTTCAGAGAGAAATGAATCTCAGACTATAAGCACATGAGGAACCAGAACAAAAGGTCTCTTAAATGATAATCAGTCATTCTATCAGCCTATGATTGTAGCAATATGTTTTTGTTGTAAAACATTTGTCTGGCACATGCTTGCAAACCTACCAGAAGGTTATCCCACTTAAACAAAATAGACATTGGCTTCAAAAGTAGGTTTTCAGTTCAAGATACTTCTGATTTTTTTTCCTAACTTTGGTTCAGCTAATGTGCATGCTTTGACCGTGCCTTTAAATTAAATAATAGCATGATGAAAGTTACAGCATGATGCTCAGGCAGAAACATACCATGCTTGCTGCAGCAGCCACAAGCCCAGCCAACATGTGCCTTGGCACAGTGGAGGAGAGAACAGGGTGGTTGTGACTCCTCAAACAAGGCAGACAAGGGGTCCATCCTGCCTGCACACTGCTGTGTAAATTATGCCTGTTGGCTGTGTTTTGCAGGGCAAGTCCAGCTTGGAGGAAGCAAGGTTGGAGCCTTTGCTTTGTTCCAGGAGGTATTCTGCAGTCACATTTGTCTGTGCTCTCCACAAGCAAGCAATTGTAGATCTCCTGAGATTCTCACGTCTCCCTCTCATGCACCTTAACACCCCTTCACTTCTTAGGTCTTTGCAAAACCACAGCTTTGGCTGACCGTGTTGCAGGGAGGTCTGAGCAAAATCTCTCCTACAAGCTCCAAGGAGTTGGAATTAGCTTTGGTGTCTGGTTAGCTCATTGCTGGTGGAAGAACAGAGCTTTACTGTAAGCAGAGAAGGTAGAGAAAAGGAACTGAAAGGTCATTACACACTGAGAGGCGCCAGGCAGCAGCAGAAATGGAGACGGCCCAACGGGCCCTTCAGTTTCACGGAGCCAAGCATTGGATGTGTTCTGCACACGTGCAAGTGGAAGTGCCTGGAAAAACTGCAATCATTCCAGATGCTCTGTAATCTTACAGAACAATTATGGGTATGCAAGTTAAAAAGGGATTCACAAAAAGAAATGTCCAGAGTGTGATTTAGAATAAATAAACAGATTTTTTTAAATTAAATTAAAGCAGAAAGTAATCAAGCATAAATGATAGGACAACTCTCAGTACTAGGACATCGTATGAATCCAACTGGCCTTCTTCCATCTATGCATTAAATTTGCACACTGACTGGAATTTTGAAAAGAAAAAATTGGGAGTTTACTATGAGTTCAAAAATAATAGAACTATTATATCTTTATTTTGTTTCCATCCTTTCTAGAGGAAATACAAAGTGAATTGCTGCTCTCAGGTGTGAATCAGTCTTCAAAGTCAAAGGAGAAAGAAGATATATGTATTTGGTAGGTAAAATAAGTGATTGGTAGAATTTCATTTAAATGGAATGATGTCTATGAGCATTAGTGGCTAAGAATAGAAGGGAACCTTTGAAGATATACTTTATTTGATTTTAATTTTGATATGAAGTTCATTAACTTACAGTGAATCCCTGTATAAAACAACAAAGCCAGACAATTTAAGGTCAGTTATCAAAAAGGGTACACATATCAGGTAAGATGAGATGGTGATCCAATGATTTTGAAGACTGTTTTAAAGAATTTATTGAAAGCTATTTTAAAGAGGTCTCTGTTAGAGGGATAACATCTCAAGGCACTCAGTCTGTACCGAAGCAAAGGAATTCAACCTTAACTAACCTGTTGAAATTCTTTGAAGATATTACTGCAGTGACAGATAAGGAGAATTCTAATTTATTAGGTTTTTAGAAGATAGTCAGGGTTGCTCCACATCAAAGATGACTGAATAAAAGGTATAGAACAAAGGATTAGGGTTAGAGTTGTGTAAGATAAAAATTGTCTCCTGAAGTAAAGAACAAAAGAGTGGTGCATGGCTATTAGTGAAGATGAAAAGAGGTCGCTACTTATGGCAGGGTTAGCTGAGGTACATGCTTTAAACATCCCAAAAATATTGAGGTATGAATAATTTGAACAGGTCTTCTCAAAATCAAGGGCTATGGTTTTCAATGAAATATATCCACTTTGTCCCTCACAGCTATCGCTGATTTCTTTGACTCAGAAAATATGATAAAATTTTCCTAATTGATCAAAATCAGATACACAGAGAAAAATATGGATTTCTTTTTACAATACTTCCTTATTCTGACAATGCTTAAATGGGAAAATGAAGACTGATAGAACAGCTCAGTGCTGGTCAGAAAGTATAGCTACAAGCAACTGTGGCTTTTTAAAACACTGATTAGAGCAGCTTTCAGGCTAATCTAATTTAGCACAAGAGTATTGAAAGTGGGTGAAGTTATAATTCACAGACAGCTAGCAGAATGAAACTGTATGCTCACTGGACACACTGCACTTCAAAACGACAGGCAAATAGATTAGAGCATCCAGCGGGTTCAAGACCTAGAAGAACCTAGGAAATGTTTCCACCAGAACTCCTTCATTGCCAAGATTTTATGTAGTGTTGATGGAAAAAGTGCAGGAAATTAAAAACTAGCTCAGAGTAAGTTAGAGGAACAGAGTGAAAAAAAAAAGGGATGCTATTTTCAGATAAACAAGGGGAAAAAGAAAAGACTGGGCATACTGAGTTGGACAGGCTCTTCCTGTCCTTGTGCTAAAGATTTCTTATGTCACCTTCTCTGTTTTTCTAATCATATACTTCAGTTGAACGGGCATACTTTGCTTCTGCATTTTTATTTCCCTAATTATGATAACTGGCAGTGTTCTAGGTTTTTTCTTAAAAGCAAGTCAGTAGCATCTAACCCAAAAAGCAGTTACACACAATTCATCACTCAAAGCAATAGCAATCCAAAAGTAGAAGTCATTAATCTGGGGGATAGAGTCTCCTATCCTGTGCTTTTGGTACACTGTGAAGTACAATTTTTTAAAGCTTCTTAAGGAATTAATTGCAATTTTAACTGGCATATACATATCAAATAACACATCTTCCAATAGACACATTTCACTAATTGCAAGTAAGAAGTCTCTTTCATCCTCCCTGCATATGAAGATGTCAAATGAATGAGCTCCTCCACCTGACAGGTAGGAACTTTGTGATGGGGTGCGCTGAAGAAAATATCTCCTGGCTGGTGCAGTTACTGCAAAGTGAAAAAAAAAAAAAAAAATTATCAGAACTACAAAAAAAAATGTTTTATGATCTTCTTTAGCCTGTTTTAATTGATTTTTTAGCACATAAGCTTTAATAAGGTTGCAGTTCAGATAAGGACATGGTTCACAGACGTAACTAGAGTAGAAGTCAGACTGTATTTGAGGACAAATTGTCAAAGGATATGCAGCATTAAGAGTTACTGTCAGCAGAAAGAAAGCCCTACATTTGTTACACGGCAGACTACAATCGGATGGTTGCCCTCCTGGACAGTGCAAAGACAAATACCCATTTTCCTAAGCTTATGAAGGAAAAGCTGGCGTCCATAGACACCCATTACTAGAAGGCAGACTGCAGCACAGGAAATGCAGTAATGTTCAAGCCTTTTCCTGTGTTTAGGTCCAGATGTCCAGTGCCCTGCAGTGTTTGCTATATACTCACTACCAATTGTAAACACTTTTTTCTCTGGGGTCACCAAACCAGCCTTTTCCAAATTTCCTGAAGAGAATTACCCTGAACAAAATGCATCGTGGAGGAAAAATTAAGAATAAAAACACCACAGCAAATCTGCAACCTCATCTGTGAGCCTGGAAGCATTACTGGAGGAGTGCCAAGAGTCTAGGAGGGTGGTCCAGGACCAGAGCTGTAGCAGAAGTTCAGGGAATTGAAGATCTATTCAAACGAGCCTCCTCCCAAGCAGCTCAGAAGCAGTGAGTCACAGCTTCCAGCGTCTGTCCCAGCCCAGATGCTACAAGTTGGAGAAGTTGCTTTGATCAGCCATTTGCACTAACCTTGTTTTCAGTGGCTTAAATGAGGAGTAAATCCATTTTGATCAGACAAATTTAGCCCAGGACAAAACTGCAGTGACAACAACGTGAGAGTACAAAGATTATAGTCCAGCAGTTGTTACAATCCTACACAGACAGTGTTTGTCACAATCAGGAGTTTTGCATTGTTCATTATTTGACATTTAACTTCTTAAAAGAGGGACAGTAAAGCTAGTCAGCGTACTGTTAGATCGAGGTCACACTTGCTTGTTTATCTTCTAGAGCATGGGTGCCCAACCTTCTGACTTGCCTGGGCCATGTTGAATGAAGAGGAATTGACTTGGGCCACATATATGTGTGTTGCTCCGAAAGTAATGCCTCCTATTTATTTCCATGGAAACTGAACAGATACAACCAGCACCAGCACGGTAAAATCGTTTGATAGAGCAAATTCTCAGCTACAAAACACTATTTTTCAACACTAATTTCAACATAGTCACACTGTTAGCTATGACTTTTCTTCAGAGATGAACAAGATCCTTCATGACATGCTCATAAATACCTACATCAGCAGAGATGGCCCACTGTCTCTGTTGCCACTGCATCATCCACCACCTCACTGTGCTCATATTCACTGATTGGTGTCCACAAATTGTTCACTTGAGCAAGCATCAGTGAATGTCACTGGTGCAATTTTTTTCACATGGAGGAATTCAGTGACACACCTTTGCCTGATATGCATTTCCATGTCAGACACCATTCTGTTAGACTCCCTCTGCTGCCATCTGTCACACAGCAACGAAATGTCATGGAATGTTGGCAGGAAGGTTCAATCCCTGCTGCTATGCCACCAACATCCACCTCTGGCATTGTGAGTCAACAACATAAAATAGAAGACATTACTTTCAGAGCAGCCCTCATAAAAATATAATAATTATAATTATAATTATAATTATCACCTTATGTCACCTTCTCTGTTTTTCTAATCTTATACTCCAGTTGAATGAGCGTACTTGCTTCTGCGTTTTTATTTCCCTAATTATGATAACTGGCAGCGTTCTAGGTTTTTTCTTAAAAGCAAGTCAGTAGCATCTAACCCAAAAAGCAATTACACACAATTCATCACTCAAAGCAAATAGCAAGCCAAAATATATGTTATAATATATATAAAGTACATAAATAACAAGACATTTCAATTTTTAATATTTTTTATTAAAATATAAAAAAGGAAAGCAGTAAAACTATAAAAAGAGTGGGATGCTTGACTATGCTTTTTTGAAACTAATGCATCAGTCTGGTTAAATGGCAGTGGTTGTAAGATGTAGTGAGCTCACAATATTTTCATCAGAGATTTTTGTTGGAGTTTTATTTTTTCTGTGCTTCATCGTTGAAAACAGTTGTTCACAAATGTGCATACTGCCATAAGTGGTGAAATGTTGACTGTGAAGCGAAGGATATTCCACTCTGCTGATAGGGCTTATAAAAGTCCGTTAAGGAGACATGATTAATTTTTTGAGTTGAATATCTGATTCAGCTCTGTAATTTTCATTTGACAATTTGCAAGTCATGCAGTTATGTTGACTGAAAACGGAGTTGCAAATATACAAAAAAAATTGATGACTTTTGGCAATCCTGAAACCTGTTCACAGGACAGTGTTTAGCCAGTATATGAAAATGCAAAAGCTTATTGGCCAGTACTTAAGCTGCTCTCCATCTCATGCCCTGGTTTCAGCCCAAATAGGGTTAACAGCTCACTGATGTTCAGTTGGTGTTAAGGGATAGGTGCTCACTCACACCTGGGAATAGGCCTGGCCACTTGATTAGGGGCAGGGGACAGCTGCTTTGTGAGCTGTGTTGCGCCACATGCAGTCCATGGGCTGTGGGTTGGACATGCCTACACAAGAGTATTCTAACAGACCAGATTAGGTGAATCAGCTGGTAAAACTAACAGAAAAAAAAGTTGCGTACATCCTGTGTTTTCTAAAATGCTCAGTTGCACAGTGGTATTCACAGTGAGCAGTCCCAGCATGATGCAGCTATTTTGACTTCCTCTTCTTATTGTATTCATCTCTTATTTCCATACCTGAGATTAAGCAGTTGATTCTGCCTGCAGTTGTCCATAGAGGATTTTGGCCTTCACCCTCCTCCAAGGGACGTGGGAGTCTCAGACAGCCAGAGTCCAGTATGCCCTCAGAAGCAATGCAAGGCTCTGACTGATACCAGAGTTCTGGTAGGTTTCGCTATTCAGGTGAAAATTAAATACTTGGCATTGCACCAAGATTGTTAACACAAACTGCATCTGGAAAACTTTCTGACACAAATGCAGATTTAGGAATTTTTTTGCTAGCAGCAAGGTGCTTGTAATTTTGAGAGCTGTATTGCTAAAGATGTTGAGGTGAGGAACTCCCTGTGGTGTCCTAAAAAGGTGTCTTCGTGCTACAGCACTTCACCCATGAACAGAAACTTTACTTGTACAGGACATTAACGTTCCATATCAATCTTGGTGTTTTCTAAAAGAGTTCAGAGGAAATTACTGGCTCTCTGAGTGCCAGATCTCAGGGTGTTGAAACAATAGGGGGCCATAAATAAATAAATAAATAAATACGTAATATTTTTCAGGCAGTTTTCTGGCATGCCATAAAGATCTCCCTCTTCCCCCTTGAGTTTAGTTGATACCCCTCATTAGAGACTGGGATTTAAAATAACACCGGAAAAGTCAGGGTTTTTCAGATTAAAGTTCATTGCTTTGCTATTTGCAAACAAAATACTCTCTGAATTCAGATCAGCCTTCTCATTTAGTTCTCTGTGCTCCCAATGCCTTGCTTCAGGAGTACTTCTAGGCAAAGCCCTTTCCAGATCTTTGAGTTTATTCCTAGATTTTTCTCTCAAGGAGTGGGTGGCCTTTCAGAAGGCTAGGTTCATTTGCTCTGTCAGAACAAATGAAAAGAAAAATAGCCAGCTGAAAAACTGAAGTTTCTGGAATGTGTAATACTCAGCATTAAAATGGCACAAAAGTGCCTGCCTATTTATAGCTCTTGTTTTGAGAAACAGTGAGGCACACTTTGGGCACTAGGTACAATGGATCACCCAGAAAAATGCATGGCCTTGCATTCTGTGTGTGAATGCCTTTTTGTTTGTTTGCTGCAATATCAGTAATTGACTGGGAAAATGAGGCTTACTCAGAGGTTCAGTTATCTGTGTTATGCAAGCAAAAGTTTTAGATGTGAGTATGGTCAGTGACTAAAAAGATGATGAAATAAAATTCTGTTATTGCTGTAATTCAAATTTATCCATATACCTCTGTCATTGCATCTTTGCTGAGACATCCATGTTTTGTATGATTACACAAGAAATGGGTGTCCAATGGAGTACGAGTCCTCGACTATGTCATTCCTCAAGCGATAAGACTTTGAGGAGGAAAGAACACTCCCTGTCTTCTAGTATCCAATTTTTTTTTCCCCATGTGCCTCATTATACTTATTTGAGTTATGCTGAATTGCACTTACCAAATTATGAGTTCACTACTTTCTCTTTATTTTGAAGTTTCATGTCGTGGTATTGTTTTCCAGTTCAGCAGAATGTAAGATGGATTCAAATGTCAGCGAGCAGGATGACTAGAGAGATGCAATGAAATTGCTGTTTGAAAGAAATAAAAATATTCTGCACATAACATGCAGAAGACATCTGCAAAGAGATTGCACTATTAACAGCAGTTCAGAGACTTTGATGCTGTGTGTAAAATGTAAGTCAAGACTTACTGTGCGCCATGTGAACTGAGAGCAGAAAGCAGTCATCTGCATAGGAGCGTGCAGTTCAGATGTGCTACAAAAGCAAATGGGATGGCCCAAGGTCGATCCCTGCAGAGGACCACACTCATGCTGTCCTTCGGTAAAGCTAGAAGCAGCTCTAAGATTTCATAAATTTAGAAGCAAGCTGTGTTCACAGAAAAGACACACACTGATTCAATATCTTCCTGAACAAAATGGCAAGCATACCCAGAAATCGAATTTGAGGTCTCCCATGGGGTGTTGTCACCTTTGGTGGCCAGAAGTTCCATGGCAAAAAATCAATGACTGCATTTTGCCTCCATTTATGGATAAACTCAGGACAATGTTTTACTTAATAACAGCAATTTACTTAGATCAGACAAGTATGGTAAGAACAAATATAAGCAGAATCATGGTGAAATGTTTTCTCTTTTATTTCTAAGTTGTTTTTAATCTCCAGGCATCCTTGAGTTTATCTTCTAGTTGCAAAGGCTCAAATCTTTGCAATTTCATTTTTCTGAACAAGATCTAAACCTTGGCTTTGTTGTAACTGTACACCATCACTGCCATGAACAGCTTAAAAACTATTTTTTTAAATAAAATACATGAAGCTTTTTCTACTGGCTTTTTATATCACAAAGCCCCTAAATAAAAATATTCAAATCTTGATAATCAGTATTTCTGATTGTTAGCTGTATGTTCCAGAGAGACTAAAATTTTGCTGAAAACAAAACCTTATCCTGTATGGACAGCCTGTTTTCTCAGCAGGTTTGTATCTGGTATACTCCACAATGATGAATAAAAATTAATTCTGAGAGCATAGGATCATAAGAAATGCACTGTACAACCAGTTCAGTGGTTCATCTAGGCCAGTCCTCTGTCCACAACAGGAGCAATAGGAGATGCTAGATTGGAAGTGCATATGAGCTGAGCTCTCTGCCGGCTCTTCTCATGATCCCAGCACCCGCAGTCCCTGGAGTGGAGCTGAGAGGGCAAATTCCTGCCTGTTCCCTGTAGTTCTCTGAGCAGTTTCATGTACTATGGCTCTCTCTTTGCAAAACAGCTGAAGATTCCTCATACTTTTTTGAAACTGAAACATATAATTGAGCATGACAGCAAAAGAGGGATCAAAAGTAGGGAAAATCTCTTAGAGAAATGAAGGAAAAGATTTCATGGTGACTCAACAAGGCCAAAAAAAAAAAAAAAAATCTGAACTGAAGCCAAATAATAAACACGGTTCTGTGGATCCATTAAGGTATATTAGTGCTGCTGCTTTCCCATCTGTTCCCTGAAGTTCCAAGCCTAAAAAAAACCAAGTCCTCTGCAGATTTGGCTCCCTCATTCTGTGAAATATCCATCTATTAAATTAATCTGGAGAAAATGGATCCATTTTGTCCCTGGTGAGACTTTGTTTTGTTTTAATAGTGCTGCATACCATGGATTGTAGCCCATTGAGGCCACTGATAAATTACATGTGAATAAAAACAAAAACCAAATGAAACCGATAAATAATAACAGCATGTTATTATTTTGCCGTAACAAAATGCCTTTGGGATAACTGCAATATTTTCCTGTGATGCTGAGAAGGCCAGCAATTTATACTAACAAAATTGACACAATAACCCTGGGAATCCTTATTTTTCTGTGAATGATATACAAGGGCAAAGTTTAATGCTAAATTTCCATGTCATCACACATCAATATATATTTCAGCTTTGAAACAGAATTTCTGGTGCCAGTACCACAGAGGGAATGGCTTATGTTTGACCTTGTTAAGAAAAAGATTGGAAATAGTCTTTGCAACCTCCCACACCAGTAATTCCCGAATGCTTTGAATTGCAAAATTCCCTTCTGCCACCCTCTGATTATCACTGCTGCTTCATCATGGTGATTCAACTGTCCACTTGGAGCCGTGGCAAACTATTTCTAGTGCTTTCAAAATATTCTTAAGCCCATAGTGTTCAGTGCATTAAAAGTAGACTAAAAAAATCTGTTTACGTGTTTAGCAAAGTTCTGCTCCTTTATGTGTTTCCACCTAGGACTAATCCAAATGATCTAATAATTATTAGATGGAACACCCTTTAGTCTCCCCAGAGAACAGAATTAGCACATACCCTCTGCACAGAACGAATTGCTAACCAGCCACTCGCAAAGAAGAGTTGCAATTTCTGTGGCTCATACCATATATTCCACCTATCTCTTCTTGTGGTTCTCTTTCTGTAGATAATGAAGTGCATTATCTTTATCACCTCTTCCTTTACAAAAGTACTTTCCAAATTATTGTTTAGTTAAGCTGCATTCTCACATGTGGTTAGGGCACAGGACTGTGAGTAAGGCAGCTTAGGTTCCCTCTGTAGCTACGTCATAGGCACACTGTGTTTTCCTGGGAAAGCCAGTTCAGTGTCTCTGTTCCTAAAACCCAGAGTGTTCATATAAGGATTAATGAAATATGCCTTTCCCACAGTTCTGTTTAACTTAGCAATACTGTAATGTAAATGCATACCTTTGATAATATAATGTTGTCAAAACGCAACTGACCATTAATCATTGCATATTCCAGTGCTTTTTTCTGCTGAATATTGATTTGTTTAAATATACTCAAACAGTTCTTTTTCAGTTTGAGAGCATTCTCTTCTTATCATTCATAAACAATAGACGCTGCAGGAATATGACTTAAAATTCTCATCATATAGATTATAGTATTAAATTTACTTACAGATATTTAATGAGGTGAAGTTTGTTCCGGCTCTTACTAAAAATCTTTTGTGTAAATAAACGGATATCTATTTATTATTGCCACGGATCTAATTTTGTAGTTTATTAACTTATAAAAATGTCTCTATCAAAACAGGAACATCACTTTCGAGCAGATGTCATCTCCTTCTTAATGATCTAATTGAACATCTAAAAGGACTCACCAAAACTCAGACTGCAGAATTTCCCTAATTCCTATTAATGACCATGGCAAATTTTGTGTTTATTCAAAGCAGAGAAATGAATGGTCAATCTTCTCTGGTCAATCTGAGCATGCTTGGCTGTATGTTAATGGCAAGATACCCACATCATTTACAAAAGTAAGTAGTATGAACAGTGATTGAACAGATCCACTGAATACAGTGCAGACCCATTACTTTAAATACTACACTATTGTGCATCGTGACACACAAAAGTCACTGTTTGTTTTTTTATACTTATCTCTCTTCAGTACACAACTTAGATTTCAGGGAAGTTCTGAGTCATCATGCCTACATGACTCCTCCACCTCTATTACCACTTAAGTGATGATATTATACTATCATGAAGGAAACAACAGATAAGAAAAAGTGTTTCTTCATTTCTTGCATAGGAAAGGCAAAAGTAAATTTAGCAGCTTCAGGAATTCAAGTTATCAAACCAAAGAATGCCAAAGCAAGAGGAAGATATAAGCTGTGCTTTATCTCCAAAAAGACCTAAACGATTATTTCAGAAATGCACTGCTCTTCTCCAGCTGGGCAGGTTTCTCCTTTTGGATGCAGATAGAGGAAATCTAGTTCATAATTAGTGTTACTGACCACTTTAATTGTATAAACCACAGGTCTTGATTTTAAAATGAGTAGAATGCAGTCAGTGAAAGACAGCTGACATGGACCTGTCTTAGATACGTGCCTGTGGAAACATCAAAGGCTTGTGGTAACATCTCCCTCCACCTTGTATTCCTCCACCTTGCTTCATCAATTTTTATACACATACCTAAGAACAGAACTCAAAGCCTGGATCAATTAAGAGAACAGTGCTCTGGGAATTGTCTCGCTTGGTACAACTTCCCGGTACACCAGAAGAGGTTTGCACTACTGCTGCTTTCTGGGAAACAGATTCTGTTATGAAATGGCACAGTGGAAGAAATCATTGGCACGGTTACAGGGAAATACCAACCAAAGCTTTCGAAAAACCTTACTGAGAAATGGAATACGTTTGCATGTTCAAAAAGTTAAAAAAATCCAAATACAAAATCACTTATGATTGTGACAAGAGTTAAGAAATCTTTTCTTAATAGATTTTTCTTCAGATATTCTAGTAAAGAGATGCTGTAACAGCAAATGTAAATACAAAAATCATCACCACTTTCATCAAAATGCATTTTGCTGTTCATAACATTTAAAAAACACTCATTGAACACTGGCTAAAGGGGATATTTACGTTCATTTTCTTGGCAAATCTGTATATATCCATATGCATATGACTGCTTAAGAATTTGATTGGCCATGGAAAACTTCAGTTCTTAAATAATAGTTGATGTTATAAAACTCTATCTAGATGTTTTTTATATATAAGTAACTCTCTTTTTACATATATATTTTTTTCATTTTAACACTAATTGCATGACATGGAATATATAAACATTTATAAATACATAGATAATTCTAAGCCTAATTCCCGTACCAAATGCAAATACTCCAGTTCTGCTTTTTCAGAAGTATCAGGATGGTCACACACATACTGAAAATGCTCACTGCTGCTCAACTCTGAGGATTCTTCCCCTTCCATCCTGCAGAGACCAATTCCCATTTTCATCTTGCGCTTAAAGAAGTATTTCAGAGAAGCAGCCAGCCTCTCCCATTGCCACTTTTCCTGACCACATCACCACTCCTTCGTGTAATTTTAACTTACAGCCTCAGAGCGTAAAAACAGACCAGAGCATTCAGCTGTGGATACTCCTTCATGTAATTTTAACTCACAGCCTCCAAACAAAAAAAAACAGACCACAGAATTCAGCTATGGCTATCAGCTGTCCCAGCCGAAGCATTTAGATCAATATAGCATGAAGGAAATTGAATCTAATGGACAAATAAAAGGATGTGATCTTTTTCTTATAGTAAACCTCCAGAAAGTCCTATTGCGACAGACAGAATAAGGAAGTTTCCTTTTCTGTATGTAACTAATAGGGGAACAATGTAAGGGCAGTCTAATCTGTACTAAGGAGGAGCATTTTTTGAACTCACAAAATATAAGCAAGCACCATTATGAAGAGAGCAGATACACAAAGCTGTCTGACAATTTTTTTTTCAATGCTTCTGTGTCTTTTTTAGGGTAAAAGAATCCGCAATAAATCACTAAATAAAAAAAGACCATTTTAAACTTCAGCAAAGTATAAGGTGTAGTTAAGTGGGGCCTGGGACTGAAATGCATGAAGTCATATTTTACAAATGTGGATGTTTACTTTCATGCTGTACTTAAAAACCTTCAAAACACCAACAATTGACACAATGCTTGGTTTCTCATCTCTTCACATAAATGGCCTTGCTACTTAACAGATCTGTAAATGACAAGTAAATGTGTTTCAGTGTTATTTTTCATCCCATTTTGAAAAGTCAAAGCAAGAAGAACACAGATTTTCCTACAATTTTGTTAACTTTTTGGGTTTTGAATTTTTAAATATTCAAAAAGCATTGTTTGTGTTACAATGCTCCTGACGAATCTCACATCTCACTCCAGTTGTCCACATAGACACATCATACAAACACCTCACCTTATAGTGGATAGAAGACTGTAATCCTTCCAGCACTGTGGGAATAGAAAGCATGGAAACTAATCAAGCAATAGACTACTGAGGACTGTTTTTCATGATGTATGAAAAACATTCATTTTAAGCAAACAGACCTCAAGTCCCAGTGAAAATCTTCCTGACACATTAGCTAAGAGATTTTTCAAGACAGGGTTTGGTACTGAGTAGAGAAGACTCAAGTCAATGTCCTCGATTTTCTTGCGACTTTGTGGCACTTCTTGTTTTCAAACAGTCCAGGTGTTTTTTACATGCACCAACTCTTTGATGTTATGAGCTCCTCTACTCACCACTGCCCACACATCTTTTCATCCAAAAAAGAAACTGAAGACAAGTAAGAAATGATTTATTTATTTATTTATTTTTCCCAAAAGAAGTGTAGAGAAATAGAGTGGTTCTGGTTTTGCTTTCTTTCACACAGTTACAAAATTTATTGCATGCTACTGCTTAAACAAGAGGGATGAGGAAATCTAGATGCAGTGCTAGGATTACATTTTTCTGTGTACTGCTCCATCCTATTTCCTCTGATTTAATCAGGGAAAAATGCTGTGCTTAACACAGCTTCCTTTTAAAACTTAATCTAACCCAAGTTCACATTAAACTGGTCCAAAATTAACTTCAAAGTTTTACAGATTCTGTCCAACTTTGTCCTGGCTAATTTAAGCTGGAAGCTAGCACTGAAATTCAATATCAGGAAAGTTTTCTATGATTAGTAGTTCCAAGGGGAATTTTGCACTTTCCACCACACTGTGGTTCTGCTCTTATGCTATAATGGTGTATGCCCTCACCATCCTGGGACAAGAACTCCTAGTTGATAAAACCCATTCCTTGCAGTGACACAAAGATCCTCCATTGAACATGGCCAAAAAAGGTTGTTTTAAATTTATGTGAAATTGTATTGGTTGCTTTCTATGCAACAGCCATTGAATTTGCCATGTCAAGTTTCCTGTCATGTTAATGACACAATTATTACCAATTAATATTATGCAACTACATATTAATAACAACAATAAATTCATCTTTTTCATATCAGCAAGTATTACTAGTGATTGTAGATTTATACTTCTTGAATATGGCAGCCACTAATACATTTGTGTGATCAATATAGCCACTCAATCAATATAACCACTGATTATGCTTCTGAAACAATAAGTTAATAAAGACTTTCCTTCCTAGTTCTCAAAGTCTGGGCCTACTGACCTATATGTAAACAACTCTTGTGCCAAATCTGGGAAAGTTCAATGCACGCTTCTTGGCATGAGCACAGTGTAAAAAATGAAAGAACAATGTTCTTGACTATATTGTGTAGACCAGCATGGCCCTACCAAACCTAAGTAGACAACTCACAAGTTCCCTGACTGCAGATTCCCTACAGCTCCTCTTCTTCTAACTTCACTTTACAGATTAAAAAAAAAAAAAAAAATCCTACAAGCATAATTTCTCAGCAAACTGGCTTTTCCAGAGCACTTGGAAGCTCTATGAAGCTGCTTGTTACCCAGAAAAGCAAGTAGATGTACTATAGTCCTAAGTACACCAAGATCAATTATGGAATGATATCCTGTAGAAACACAAGCATTTTGGACTAAAATATTTTCCTAATTGCTTCTCTAAAAGACAAGAGTATAAACTCTCCTTTAACTACCAAAATTACACAGACAATACTGAAGGAAGAATCTTGTCCACCTAGCCTTAAGCACATTTCTTATGGCTGTATTACTAGTCTGGTTAAAGTTTTGTTCAGTGGCTCATATCTATCTCTGCTTAATTTAGTATCATTTTCAGTTTTCAGTAATATGCAGACATCTAACCCCAAGAGCCACTATGCATATAAATATTTTTAGTTCTCAGTCTGACATATGTATTTTGGCTGATGAATTTTAAAAATACCTATTTGTAGTTATGCCAAACAGCCTGCCATTCACATACAAACATCTAATTTGTGCACCATCACTTTATAAATATCAAACTAAAATCTTCCATGTCTATTTTTCTTAGAGAGAAAATCCCATTTAACAAATGTGGACCTCTTTTTTTATATGTACTGTATCATTGAGAGAGTAACTATATAAGACATATTAATTTATTTTGTTTGTATTTTGGGAAGATAAGTAGTTAAAACAGTACTAAAAATACCTGATATTTCTAGTGTGGGTTTTATCTACCCATAGTTTAACCTGACCAGACATCATTTTGTTGCCTGATAGTACTGAAGAAAGTCTGTTGTTATGATGACAGGAAAAGGAGGAAAAAAGACAGTTCCCTGGAGTTGTAGCCAGTACTTTGTCCTAATCTTCTAAAAGTTGCTTACCTCATCCCTGATGGTGTTTGGTGAATGTTTTTCTTTAGATATTTTGTTTCTTGGTGTGAATTGTAGAGAATGACTCTTGAGGTTGTATGCAGACAAGTTGTGTAAATGACACACAAATTTGTTAAGTGTTCCATATATTTTTTAAGCTGGATGTTAAGAAAATTTTCTTCTTTGAAAGAGTGGTGAGGCATTGGAATGGGCTGCACAGGGAGGTGTTGTAGTCACAGTCCCTGGAGGTGTTCAAGAGTCATGTCCATGTGGCACTGAGGGACACAATTAGTGGGCATGGTGGTAGTGGGCTGAAGGTTGGAATAAGCGATCTTAGTGGTCTTTTCTAAGCTTAATGGTTTCATGATTCTATGATTCAGACAACATTTACTCCCCTTCTATCCAAGAAGTGGGATTCTTACCTCCTTATCCAGGAAGGAAACATATATTCACTGCAGAGAGGGAAAAGATGACATTGGCAGCAGCCTCACTAGTCATTTAGCAGCAAGACAGCATCCTCGTATTTGGTCAGTGCTCCACAGAGTTCAAACACATGAAGACACCCTAATTTTGTCATTTTCTCCCTCCTATTAGTGAACATCGTGAGCTCTTCTCTGGTTTGTGCATTTAGTACAGTCCTCAGTGGTGACACTTCAGGATATGGTCATGATGCCATTGGTGGTAGGCAGAGTTAGATCAGATCTTCTCCTTCAACTTATTTATATGGCCACCCAAAGGCTCTGAGAAGGCCTCTGTGTTGCCACAGTAGCAGCCTTGATTTTATGCTGTGCAATCTGACTTTATAATATTTAATCCAGGACACATTAACAGTGCAGCAAGAGCAAGCCTAGAGGCTCTGAATGTTCAAATATTTATGCTTCCTGGGTGAGTCTGGCAAGAAATGCTGCCAAGCATACTGCTATCAGTGTCCTATGCTGGCTAATTGAAAATTAACTTGGGCACTGCCTACATGAGTTGTGGCAGTGTATTTTACCGAAACGGTCATGGTCCTCCAGATAGGATAAGAAGCTCATGGGGAAGGTGGAGGTGAGATGAATCATTTTTGTGCCTTTCAAAATCTGTCTACTCTACCTTACCATCTGGAGAGACTGCTAGTGAAGTCTGGGTAGCTTTTCAGCAGCATACCCCTTCACAAGTGGGGGTGTGAAAGAAGACCCCAACTGGTGTTTTGCACTGTATGTGTGCTGGAGATGCCATTAGCAGCTGTGGGGCTGTTGTCTCACCCGCATCCTCACAAGCTGCCCTAAGAGCTTTGGCTGTAAAGCAGTATGTGGAGTTCTAGAGTAAAATTAGGAGCATCCTTCCTATGGCTTTGTAAGCAGGATACTTTTCAGGAACAGACTTTTATTAAAAAAACAATTTAAAAAAAAAAAACACTAAAGAAGCAAGATGGAAAAATAAAGGGCTGTGTAAGTTTCTTCATTTTATCTAAACCATTCTTTCTGTGTGTTAATTCCTGCTCCCTGATATTTTTGTTTGTTTGTTTCCTTCCATACAAAAACATTTAATTATCATTTCAAAGATCACAAGTAAGCCTGAAAAAAAACACCGAGAGTCTTAGAGTGTATTTATTTATGGACTTGCTCCAGATGAACACAGACTATTGTAAAACGGATTCTCTCATTTCCCGATGCCCTTCTAATTACGCACACAGCGGTATTCAGGCAAAAATGAGAGCTTTGCTGTTGTTCAGAAAGCACGTGCAGTCCCCTGCTGCAGGAATGATCTGCCATATAGGAAATCAAGGTTACTCTTTTGTGATTATTTAAATAGAGCGCTCACGAGCCTCTCGTGTATGCGGTTGTAATGTCAGTCCCTGTGCTGGCAAACCACGTTTTATGTTTGAGTAACACTCGCCACTCAAATAACTTCCTTTCTCCATGCCTATTTTGGGAGCACGAGGCATATTAAGAAACGGGTTCTGAAACAAAAAGGAACAAAGCAAGAAGTTCCCCCCCCCCACACTCCGGTCGCGCAGAGCCGTGTTAGGATTATCTCAGGTTTCTGGTTTCCTAGGGACGCAGTAACTTCCCTGGGGGTTGTTTTGTGGGCGGTGTTTTTGAATATATGCTAATTCAGCTTTCCTGACAGGGAGACTTGCTGGGCCAGGCTACTCTGCTCTCCTGACAGCAAACAGCAGTGAGAGGCAGTAGTGGGGTCAGGACACACGCTGCTTTCCTGACAGGAGCCCTCACCGGCCGCCTTTGTCACCGACATGTACCTATGACCATGGAGATGAAGGACTCGGGCAGTGTGGTCCTGACAGCCTACCACCCTCACAGCCCCGCCAGGATCCCGGGTATGGAGCAGAGCTTCGTGCAGGACATCCCCTCTAGCCGCTCGCCTGGCAGCAGGTAAAGGCCGAGGGACGGGAGCGGTACAGTGGCCTGACGTAGTGCCCAGGTGGGCTGCGGGCTCTGCTGATTGTGCACTGAGGCAGCCCAAGAGCACTGCTTGGCCACTTGGTTGGCACTTTGCTCTCACACATTGCTTGCCTCCAGACGGGGAAGTGATTCAGCCCAGCACTGCTGGTCATGGCTGGAAGTGGAAAATTCGAGTGCTTGCTTTAAACAGTGGAAGTGACAGGTTGAGCCAGTTTCCCGCCTGGGAATCCCAACAAGACTGGCACGTGGGCCAGGCATCTACTCAGGTCCTTTAGGAAAGCCAGGAGGCTGCAGTGACTGAGGTTGGGTCCCAGAAAATTGATCCTGATTTGAGTTAGGTGATTATTTGATTCCTTCCTTATTCACTCACCAGCTCCAGCTCTTGCCTTTATGTGGGGCTGCAGTCGCTGCTTTGCACACCCCCATACAAACAATGGGAGACTGCATAGAGACCTAGTCTAAATAAGAAAATTCCTTTGTGTTGCAGGAAACTAAGTATTGTTTTAATTAACTTTATTATGTATGT
This sequence comes from Tragopan temminckii, assembly GCA_028571105.1. Taxonomy (NCBI): domain Eukaryota; kingdom Metazoa; phylum Chordata; class Aves; order Galliformes; family Phasianidae; genus Tragopan; species Tragopan temminckii. The sequence goes on along the minus strand of JAOWBP010002052.1, from coordinate 37,552,199 downwards.
ATGCTTCCCTGCTCTGTCTGAGTGCAGGCATTTGTGCAGTTAAAGTAACAGTTTGGGCAATGTTATTGCCCCAAGTCTGACCTTTCTCCTAAACATAAGTGGTTGTTCTGTGCAGTTTGCTCCAGTAGAAGTGCAGTGGAAGTTCATACTGTAAAAAGCTGAAGAAAGTAGAAAACTTTATTTAGTGACGAGGCTGAAAGAAACCAGAACTGAAATCTGAGAAAAAAAATAGATGTAACTGTCTCCAGGACTTAAGTTTGTGTCTCCTATTAATAAAAATAATGATATTTACTTCATGCTGCTTATTTATAGCCCAATGGTTATTTTATTTTCATTGTCATTATTTAGGTTAGCTGCATCTTCCTGTTCTTTGTGTATTTCCCTGACTGTCTCATAAAGATAAGTCCTTTGTTCTGTTAAACTGTTGTTTGAGAGCAGTACCAAAACACACAATTTCATGTTAAGAAAAGAAACAGAGTCTGGGCTTTTAGAAGCAGACAGAATGGCATTTATTACTCAAATCAGAGAGCAGTGGTTTGGCATTGAGTTAGTGGGGAACATGTCATTTTTTCCCCAAGGAAGAATGCTAAACTAAGCCTCCCTTTAAGTCTGCAAGCAATGGAAATGTGGTGTTTTGCAGTGTTTCTGGTAGGTGTGCTCATTGTTTCAGAATGCCCTTGAAACTTAAGCCCAGAGTGTTTGAGAATTTAAATCACATATGTATCACCTAAGAAAAGCAGAAGTGAAAATTATTCTTCCTGAAAGAAAAAAAGAAAAGAGGATCCTGGCATTCTGACGAGAAACATATTTTGGAACCTCCTGCTGTAAGGCAAAGCCGTGTGTCTCTCTCTGTATATGTGCATGTTCATAAGATTTTGGTGCTGTCCCCACTTTCTTGTCCTCGGCTTCCTGCAGCTGTCTAACAGCAATAGCCAAATTCTGCCATATGGGCAGTCGGTGACCATCTAAATTTCCAAAGGCTGTTCAGGAGGGGGATTTTATTAACCCAGCATGCAGTCCTCTGGAATGCAGAGTCCACGAAGGCAAATGCACCGGGTATTTTAGCAAATGGTAAAATAGGCTCTCATTTAATCCCTACTTCATCTTCAAAGAAGTCTTTCCTGGACTGCATTTTCTGTATAGTTTCCCCTGCTGCCATCCTAATGCAAGAAGCTTTTCTGTAGACTCTGTTCCTTGATCCCCAGGGCAGTCACTCAAACTACAGCATGCAGTTCCTCGACTGCAGCAGAATCATTTGAAAAAGCATGCAGCAAACGGAGGTGCTGTCCATTTTTTGTTTGATAACAAAAACAGTTAGGACCCAAAGCCTGTTGGTTTTAGTTGGATGTAGCTCTAATGAAGTCTGTACTTCAGATACAGATCTGTAAGATCCTTTTATTTGATAAACTGTCCATCGGTTCTTTCCAAGTTTAAGAATCATGATTTTTCATCTCCCCGCTACATATCTCTAGCTTTGGAGTAATGTTCCACTCATATCAGAAGAACAACTCCACTTGGCAGGCCCAGGCTTTGATGTGAGACTCTTCCAGTTATGTTTTCTCTTGAAAACACTTTCAGTTTGGGAACTCTCTAAGCAGAGGTTTCTCACAGAAGGGGAAGCTAATGCAGCCTATGTCGGCATTAAACTGTTCTGCTTCCTACTATTTAAAGAAGATTTAAAATAAAAATAAAAAAAACAAAAAAAGGAAATATTTAGGTAACTATCATGAACCTCAAAATGAATCAGTGATTAAATATTTGTGCCAACTCAAGTATGCAGCTGAGAAGCCCGTGGACACCAGAATTTACACTAATAAATAACAACACTTCAGACCACTTGGCTTCACATTCGTCAGCAATTCTTGGAGGGCCAATCAGGGAGACATCCTGTGTGCATGTCAAAACATACCTGTACGTCATTAGTAACAGTACAGAATACAGCAACCACAGGTATTTTCATTCATAAACCCAGTGAAAGGGGAGTGTATCTGCCTAGTTATATATTAGGTGATATTGACAGTGAACTGTAATGAGGATAGAAGATGTACTTGAGTTACTTTGAGTGGAAGATACACCAGTATGCAAAGAAAGATGGATAATAACTTCATAGGTGTAACAAATATGAGAGAATGAAAATTTAACAACATGGTGATACCATTACTGCTCTGCAAAGGGAGAACTTTAGCTTTCAAATTTACTGTTCTGTAACATTAATAAAAGGCTTAAGAAGAGACACCACCAATTCCATGCATTCTCCAGAATGAAAGAGTGTTGGGGGACCAAAGATAGCTATATTTACATATCTCCTCCGCAACTATTTATATCATTCATTTCTATAGACCTCTATTTTCCACCCACAGACCTCACCAGTTCCACAGATGGGGCAAGCTCTGAAAACAGCACTGCTGACATTGTCAGATGTCCAGGAGAATTCTCCATCAAAATCTTTTTTTCATTCTGTTTATGTAAATTGCAAATGCATTTATCCACTTTTCTCATGAAACATTTTGGTCCCTTCGCTTTTTTTGTCAGCTGTTCTATGTGATTGCAGTTGTCTACAGTGTTCATATTATTCTTTTTTTTTTTTTTTTTTAATGTATTGCTTTTGAGAAGTAGATACTGAACAATCTCTGTTTTCTTTCACAGTTAGCAGTTAGTCTAATTCTACAGCATATGAATACAGTGGGGAAGGCTCCTGTGCTTGTAACCTCCTCCTCACTTTTTTTTGATCCCCATTGTTAGAACTCAGATGCCACAATTACCTGTACCAAATACTTCAGAATATCACACTACTCCTTTCAATACAGACACTGTCAGTGCAAAGGTGCAAGTGTTTCTTTATGTTTATCACTGGTCATTTTTCCAACCTCACTTCAAAGACTGAAGGACTTAGTAGCTATGTACAAATATTGCACCTGAATTATACAGAGAAGTGGTGCCATAGCCATATGTCTGTGTCACATCTCTTTTTGTCCTGCTTGCTAGAAGTGAGAAGCTAGGAGGAGTTATTCCTGTGCTCAGAGGAAACAGGAATGACCTCTATGCCAAATGGCCAGTGAGCCCTCTAAAGTAATTATGCAATTAGGGTAGTACAAAGCATTCCTGAGTGAATCATGCTCAGGCTTTTCTTGACTCAAATATGAGAGTTAGTGAGTTCCTCAGCCCATTTGTTACTAGTATATCTATCAGCAAAGAATTCATCCGGCACTGATAATCACAAATATTTCTATTGCAATGAGTGGCTTAAGCTTGGATATGCATGAGGTCAGAATCAGGAAAAAAAAGGCACACTGTTAACAGGCTTTGTTCCTGCAGAATAGGTTTAGATCAGATTTAAAGGGTACACCAAGCTGTTTATGCATGTAGTAAACATCTTTATAATAAAAAAAATCATTCAAGGAGAGTATATATGCACAAACAAATCTTTGCACATGCTGAACAGATAAAGGACAGAGTGGATTTCAGCACCACTGAGCAATGCAGCCAGGAGCTCTGCTTAGCTTTTCTCCTAGTCAAAGGAAAGTCTGGCACAAGCATTTGTTTCTGGGAAGTGCCTGTCCAAACCCTTCATGTTCAGCATGTCTTCCTCCTGCTGCATGGAGTGGCTTTCTAGCAGGCATCACTTAACAGGAGTCTCAAATAAGAACAGGAAAAATTTCTGAAGTTTCTGTATCACCTTGAATTACTTGCTGACAGCTTCGAGGGTCCCTGCTCTGCAAGTCTAGAACTTCCAGACTTTGGGTCAGTAGCAAAGTCATTATGCCAGACAAGCATGGCACCAGGTCCTTCTGCAGTGTTCATTCCCTCTTGATAGCCCCAAGATGCTACAGAGATGTCAGTGTGAGGTAAAATGCCATGAAATAATGACTGTATTTCTGAAAGGAAAAAAACTAGAAGAGAAGCCCTTCTGCACAAAAATTTGGCTTGCAACAAGAGGAACTGAAAGAGCAGTTCAGGTTTCATCCCGACAGGAGTAGAATTTATCACACTGTAGTAAGGTCTGTATGCCCTGAGGCTGGGAGATCTGGGTTTAATTTATGTCAGACTGATTGAGCAGCTCCCCTGCTCAGTTGTATACAAGCGATGTCAAGAATGTCTTCTAAGTGATGCAGGATAAACAACCTTAACTATTTTGGATGTTTATCTCACTCTACCATAAACTTCCCCAGAAGACAAAAATAAAAAGCTGGCCCCTTTTCTACAGCAAATATTGAAATGGCTTGGGCCTCTTGCAGTGACTTGGACTCAAAACCGACAAAATTAAAATTTAAAATGTACTAAAAGTGGTAAAAGAAAACTGCGTAACAGTAGTCTAGGAAAATATTGTACTGGCACAGACTGCTCAAGAAGTATGTTTTGTGGAAAAATGAAGACTTTTTATAATTTTCAGCAGCTTCCTAAAATATGGTTTTAATACTATACTTTTTTAGATGTCAGGAATGATAATTCTTAATGAAACATTTAGTGGGAGGATGCGTATAAATAAGTCAGACAATAGTAGACACACTTTTCCTGTAGGTTTTTTGAAATACCTACAGAATGTCCTCTGGGAGCCTCACTGAGGAATGTAGTATTTATAGCCTGTTCCTCATGTTATGGATGAAACTAAAGTTGGCTTCTCTGGTTACTTTTTAGTTTGGTGCTCCTGCTGCTCTCCCTGGTACCTCCATATGCAGAGCTGATGGGAAACATCTGGTACTGTCCCTTTGATCATTTTGTTTGGTCGAGCATTTAGCCAGCTGCCCCATTCATTTCTAAGTCACTTATCTCTGATTTTTGCAGGGCTGGAGCTGCCTGCAAAAAGCATAAGACCTGAGATCCCCACGTGCCCTACTTAGACATCTTCAGATTGGATCTGGCACATTGACAGCACTGGCACAGCAAACAGCCAGGAATCAAGAGCTGTAAAGTAGTTCTTTTGCACAGAAGATCAAAATAATTCTATGTTAATATGCAGAAAACTGCAAAACACAGTTATGCATTACTGGTAAGAGTCCTAGGTAGGACAGAATCTAAAAAGCATCTGGTTAGCACTGTACAAATTTAGAAACACATCCTGAAGTAGTGCTGAGTATCCATAGCAAGTGATCAAGTTAACATCCTGGATTTGGCTAACCACAGTATTAGCAGCCACTCTGCGGTGCTTTGCTCCAGCTGGCAGGCAGTGCAACTGCTGTTGGGGAGGGCCTGTGCTCTGTGCAGTCATCAGATAACACTGGGGGGTGGGGGAGGTATGAAAGAACCAGAAGAGTGGTGAGGGTCATGTCTCAAGGCACTGACTGAAGCCAGGCATCCATCCTCTTTAGGTTGTTGGCCCCTTTGCTGGCCTCCTTCTTTTTCTCCCTGTGGCAACAGTTCCCATTGTGGCCCTCCACATCCTCCTGTGTTTGCCAGAGACAAAAAGAGAAAAGAGGAGCAGAAGGAAGAGGGGAGAAAGGGAAAGATGAAGAAGTATCTGATTCTCCTCTTGTGTGCATAGAAAAGGAGTGAGAAAAGAAACCTCTACCAAAGGATGCTGTATTGTGGGACCATTTACAGTTGACCCTGAAGTCAACCAGAGACATACAGCAGAGGGTTTCCAAATGACATTTAAGGTGGTGATTTTTAAGTCGAAAGCTGAGATGATTTAAAACAGGTTGTTTGAAAAAGACTCCCCATTACCCTGAAGGACTGCTTTAGCTGAGGTCAGCATAAGTGCTCGAGTTGGCATCCCTTGTAATTAATGCAGGGAAAGACTGATGCTCTGTGAAGGAACCCTCAGCTCTGTAATTCATTTCTTCCTCCCCTGCCTGTATCTGTTAACTTTCCAGACACCGCCAGAGCCTCTGGTCTCTGAGGAAAGAGAGCGGAACAAACACTGGAGCAGAGAGCCCATTATTAGCTTGTTTGTTCGAAGGCGGCTGTTTTCTGATTTAGGATGCTATGTGTAATGCTCAGCTACTGTGAGCATGTGGGATTTTCAGATGTGTGAAATCATCCAGTGTAGGATGGACATATGCTGAAGGTTTAAACAGAGGTAGGCATAACAAAGGAGAGACAGAAGTCTCTCCCTGTCATTACTGTATTTCCACCTGAACACTAGACAAGCCATTTTTAACTTTTCTTACTGCAGGAGTTGCTCTGAGCACATTATGAGCAAAGTAATGACGATAAATCTTTTTGTGGAGGGTAGAATAGCCCTGCCAGTGCAAAGAAAAAGAAGGGAGTGTATACTGAATAATTATATTGGATGCTGAAGTCCAACTGTGTTGACATCGTTTACCAGATGAAAGACAAGTAGAGCAAGAGACAAGCTGGGGAACTGTGTTTCCAACATAATGGGCCCAGCCTCAGGACATCAGTCAGCAGGTCACTCTCACAGTTTGTCACCACAGATGGAAGAAGCTGTAAGTCCTCATATCTTACTGCAGCTAATTGGAAGAATACTAGCATCCCAATAGACAGATTTGGAGAAGGAATAACAAATTTCTGCAAGGGCTGAATTTGACTATGTCCTATGTTGCTTACTAACTGCTGCAAATTGGTGAATCTGCAGTTACCCAGACGCTGGTTTAGTCTGTGCAAACTAGCAGAGGTGATGGAGAGCCTCCTCCCCATCAGATTTTCTTCCTCCAGCTAACAAAAGCTCAGAACAAAATATCATCTAGGCTTACTTTCTATCCCAGTGATGATCATACCTAGTGGTCGAGAGGGAATTTAACAGTGAGAATGTCAGATCCTTTTTAATGTTAACTGTGTATGAGAGCAAGACCTGGATAGTTGCAGCATTCGCCCTTACTTGAAATCATCTGGATGGATTTTTTATTCTCCTCTAATAACAGGTCAAATATAAACCCTACAGTGAAACTTAGCTTGGGATAAAAGCTGTATTTATACCCAATGATTTAGTTAATGTCTACTAAGGAGAGGTATAGCCAATGGAAACTTTATCGTTGAATTCACTGCAGCAGGGATCAAGCCAACAGAACTCATATATCTTGTCTATAATTTTGCTTACGGACAATGACTGATTTGATTATGCCTCTTCTGTCAGATCAAGCTATCTATTTAATAGCATTCTTGCTAAAGAAGAAATGATGAAGTCTATTTAAAGGTATTTAAAAAATAATAGAATTACGTCTGTCTTTTTTTTTTTTTTAAATACTTCCCTCTGTTACTGAAATATATTGAAAACTTGAGTTCTAAACATTTGTCTGGATGTAATGGAGGTAAATGTAAAATATATGCTGTAAATATAGGTGAAACACGAAGCAAGGGAGCTTAGGGCATTCTCCGAAGATGTTTTGCAGACTTGGCTGTCCTTGACCATTTCTAGGCCAGATGGTGCCCAGATCATGCATGTGCAAGGAAGTGAAAGGAAAACAGCAAGCTTATCCTGATGAACCGAGACAAGGGAAGCCTTTGTACTCAGACAGCAGCAGGATTTCACATTGACAGTTTTTGCTTTTGGAGAGAGGGTAGGCAGAAAGAAGCAAGGACAGCTGGTCAAGCAGAGGAGAGAGTACTTCTTTTCAACATGTGGCAATCTTTAGTCTCCTGCTGGAACAATCACACCCACCTTGTGTAAGGCAACTTTCACTCAGAGGTTGCATTTCTCCACCATCCCTGATGATCGCAGCAATTCTTTTCTCCTACCTTGCTTGCTTGCTTTCTTCCCTCCTCACTTTCAATCAGAAAAAGCAGTTAAACAATGTGATTTTAATGATAACATTACTGAAAACGTGAGGTTTCTGGAAGTGTTAATTTATACTTACAGTATTCACGAGTTTATATAAGGAGCATGAAAATTTAGGTAACCCGTGCGTCACTGGCAATTCACAAAATACACAGCAAGCATTAAAACTATATTGACCACAAGACAAAAACTAACTTGAGTCTTCTTCAGTTGTATTTCTTCAAGCCATCTGTTGCCTCATATAGAGTGGAAATTAAAAATAAACAAACAAATGAAACTACTCTGTCTCCTTCTGAAAAGTCTTCTTCAGCATCCAAAAACTTTATGTTCTGTATTTAGGAAGTACACCACAGATTTCTGGGAGGGACACTGACTCTGCAGCTGTTTCTTGTGGTCAAGATGCGTTGCAGCCTTAATTTGCTCCAGCTCTGCTAGCTTTTTTTAGTTAGGATTTTTTTTGTTTTTAAGGGTTAGCTAAACCAGGACTGAAGTTAACTCAGCCACTCTCAGAAATTCAGTAAGACCATGCAAACCAAACCAGTTTGCCTCAGTCTATACTAAGCACTAGTAAATCTGCAGTTAATTATTGTTATATGTCATGCAACAATGAGTCACATATGCGGTGTACATTGTCATGGGATATCCTTCAAGGCCCATTTTCTCTTTTCAGATTCAAACAAGGGATATTATATTCATATGGGTAGTGAGAATGCCTCTAATTGGAAGTGTTAGTGATATCAAGAATTCTAGACGATACAGTAAATTTTGCTTTTCAGGATTAAACTTCTCCTACTTCAACAGAGACTTACTGAAGCAAGAAGGAGGCATATCATTTTTTATTGAATTCACAGTTCTTTCTGGTTGCTCTGAGATACAAGACACTTAAATCTATGTTCTCTGAGTACATAAAGCCTAGATGTGATGCCTGTGTTGTGATACTGAAAGTCCGTATTACAGACAAAAAGAAAACATGCAAAAGAGTGAAAAAGTCAGAAAGTTGCCTGACACCATAAGATTTATTAGCAAGGCAATAAATCCATGGACAGTGAATTACCGCATAATAATTACACCATAGGAATCTGGGACATCTTTTTATGAGGTGGCTGCAAGCAAACCCAGCCTCTTTTGTCTCCATCCAGGTTCTATCTGCATTAGCACAGCTTTGTGCCCAAGCCAGTGGATGGGTGTAGCACTGCGCTGCCACAACGGCTTCTGAACCCCTTCTCCAGCTCCTGGCACAGCACTGGAGGCTGGAATTCAAAGTGTTTAGACTAATGCTCCTGGACTGATAAGAAAAATAGAGTATGTTTTTCTGAACAGGCCAGTCTGCTGATTAATAGGTTAGACTGGCTATTTTCAGGGCTAAACACTTAAAGTAAATAGGTGAAAAACACCACTGCATTTTTCTCAAATATTTTGCAGACTGGAGGGGAAACTTTATCTAACTTACTCAAACCATAACAGAATATCTCATTCATTTGTGCAAATCAGAGTCCTACCACAGCAAAACACTGTGGAAAAAAAAAGAAGAAAAAAAAAAAAAAAAAAGCAATATCCACTTAGCAAAGCTTAATGACAATTCCGTGAAGGTATCAAAAATTTGTCTGTGCATACTCCAGCAGAAGAGTCAAAGGTACAGCAGGAATCAAGAACTAGTTCTGATTAATGAATTTTAAAAATATTTATAATTTTTTTAGGTTATACTTTTTTTTCCCTAATTTATCCAACCTGTGTGGATGAGGTGATCTGATTTTCCAATGGAACAGGGCTTGAAATATCATTCATTTCTTAAACAATAGATAGGCCAGTCAGCATCTGACTATCCATTAGAATCTCTTTTCTGATTAAATCTCATCTGCTGTATCAGGAGTATGGTGATGTTTGCAGGCTGAATTGAGACATATTCAAACACTGTAAGTAAGGTTCATAACCTTTATTCGTGAGCTGTCAATTCATTTCAAGGCATTAATCCAGGGCTGCAGCTATGCTAAAACAGACACTGACTACTGCATAAGTGGGTGGAAAAACATCATTCAGCGGTTAGCTGGGTATATCTGCTGAAAGTATGTCTGTAATTCTGTGAAGGCAATGGTATTACTAAGAACAGATTGGTTTCTGAGACTGCCACAAACCCAGCCAGCTGTAGTTAAAGCCTCAAAGGCTGACAAAGTGCATTCCTAATTATATCAGTGGAGTGGACAGCCAGATTAAGTTACCTCCTTTGAGAGTACTGGTGATGAGTCTCTATTACTGTGATAGATCTTATATTTTATCCAACCGAAAGAGGACCTCGGGCTGTGCAACTGTTTCAATAGAAATAAGATAAACACTAAGGTGATATATGCACGTCTATAGAACTGCCATAAAGTCTTCAGAGAGGCACATCCCACAACTTCACTTGATGTAGCAGTACCAGTTAACAATAGATAGGCATTCTCTGAAGATTTTGAACTCATTGATAATCGGATTCATCTTTGAAATTAATGAACAGAGCTTGCATCAGGTACCAGAAACAACCAGGAGGATAAGAGATAGTGGAAAGAGTTTTGATATCTTTACAGAAAACTGATATTTCTGGCTTTGGTCATCTTCACAGAGTCTTACAACATTCTCTGACACCAATATACTTAAGCAACTGATATAACTGAAGATGATAAGCTCAGTGTTTAGTTTTTGTTCTATATTTATATTATGTTCTATATTTAGCTAAAAACTAATTTTTATACCACATTTCCATCACTGCTGACAGTCTATACAATGAGTAATGGCCCATAATGTGGTTATAGCAAAGCAAATTTAGCATCCTCTGAATAAAATTTGAAGGCAAAGAATACACCTTAAGGATGAACAGTGAACAGCACGTGATTGTATATTCTGAGAGGAGTGACATATTCATACCAAAGGGGAGGAAACTTCTTGATCTTCAACATCAATTTTACATGTGAGGAAAATAATTTGCTTTCTTTGAAAAACTACTGCTGTGTATTTTATGTTTGGGAAAAATCCTGTTTGTTTAAGCAAATATTTCTGCCACCATTGGCCTTTCCAACATTTAAACATTTAAAATGGCTACCCAAAGCAAGAGAGATGATACGGTCCTCTGTATGTACCAATTGGAAAATCCTGTTTAGAACTACACGGTGTGCTCAGCCAATCAGATGAGCCATGCCTGCAGAGAGAACATTTGATTTAACAGTTGAAGTGCGGAGAATACAGAGAGTTGAATCTGTGGCTTATTAATAAGGTAGTTGATATCTCACAATATTTGAGGCTAGGTCCTAAACTCCTCTTGGCTGCAGTAGACTTTGGGATTGTCCCTAAAGATATAAATGTTAGTACTCCGCAGTCAGCTCTACTTTCCTGATACTCTTTGCAGTCCTTCTTGTTGGTCGTTGATGCTATTCATTCTATTCTCCTATTTAAAAACTCCTAAATTCATTCTCTGAGATCACATTTCTATTGGATCCACTTTTTGCAGCTATGGGACATTTTGATAAAAAACAATAAACTTCAGCCAAAACCTACTGCACTACACAGGAAAGATAATAGAGTGGGGCAATTCTGTAATGGTCATTCATGATGGAAAAAGTGAGTAAGTTCAATGGGATTTTTCTCTTTTAGATTCATAATAGACCCTTTTTTGGATTGCCCTCAGAGTAACATACTTACAAATGGAAATACTGTCACAAGTTAATACTGGACCCCAAAATCCAAAGAAAACAATGAAGCAACACAGACTTTCCTTCCTCTTCTGATTGCATCACTGGAACTGCTGTCTAATGCAGGAATTTAGTTTGAAAAAACTTCCTTCTGTGTTTTTTACCGTGCTGTGTGCCTGCATTCCTGTTCACTTGTATGCTTGATTAGCTGAAATCAAATACAATGATGTGGATCTCCAAGCAGCTATAAAAGCTCAAACTAGGCAAAACTAACAGTAGCAAATATTCTGCATTGCCATCTTCGTGGGAATTGTTCTTCAGAAAGCAAAAGAGCTGATGCAAAATCATGTATGTGTTTTTCCATCATGTTATTTTGTCATTACGTAACTGTTCAGAAGTTTGCTCTTTAGCAGGCTTCAAATAGCCATGCAGACAGGTAACAAAGGATGTATTGTTTGTGTCTCTGTCCCATACGCAGCTATCCTCTGGAAAGAAGTGACTAGAATTTTAAGATTTCTGTGAGTATCAAGCTGTGGGATTTTCCCTCTACCTGCAATATTCTCTCTGCTTTTTCTATCACTGTTGATTTCTGCTGACTTGCTCTTCTGTGGTTTTGCAGTAAGTTCTGTAGATTTTTTAGAACTAGGAATGTATTTTGGTTTTTGTAGTTGATATTTTATCTCTTAGGGATGATTCATTGAATTGATTCTGACAGAAATGGACAGAAATCTGATTTTTAGGGAGCTAAGTTGAGAAGACTGGTGGAGATTTATATCCTTCTATTTATAATTTTGGAATGTGTGTTTTATGAAAAGATGAATTAGCACAACAAATCAGCAACTTAACCAAGGAATCCTCTAATCACTAGAAGAATCTAAAAGAATTGAAAACTTTAAAATGAAGGATATAGTGACTACTAGTTAATAAAATAGCAAATGCATGAGTCAGACTAAAAACATCTAAAATCTACTTTTATGCCAACCATGCATTCATTTTAATGCTTTTGCTGTGAGAATAAATTTTATGTTTCGCATTTCTGTTATCAACAAAAATTTGTTTAATAAATCTCTGAAATAGAGCCATGTTTGACATCATAGGAAAAGATCTTTCACAAATGTGCATGAGAACTTCTTTACGGTGAGGGTGACGGAGCACTGGGACAGTCTGCCCCGGGAGGTTGTGGAGTCTCCTTCTCTGGAGATATTCAAGACCCGCCTGAATACCTACTTGTGCAACCTGGTGTAGAGAACCTGCTTTGGCAGGGGGGTTGGACTCGATGATCTCTGAGGTCCCTTCCAATCCCTACGATTCTGTGATTCTGTGATCTTGGTGAGTACAGTCTTCCATTACCAAGCAGTGAAGTAATGGATAAAGAAACATGTTGAAAATGGATGGAAGATCATAAAAATTTCTTTTGTTGAAGAACATTTTAAATGAAAACTCAACATGTTGATTTGATGTGGTGCTTTATTTAAATTACTGATTTGATCATACAATTGTTGGAAACAAAGCTGTTGAAAAGTTTTATTATTGGGTTATATGGAAAAGAAAATGATTATTGAAATCAGAGCAGTTACTCAGAAGACTAAACATGTAATGAAAACACATTGATGTCACCAGGCATTTCAACAGAGAAAGCATTAAGAATATACATCTTCAATAAGCTAGATTTGAGGGGAAATTTTTTTAAAAAAAGTTAAACATGTACACTTCTTTTATGTAATTCTTTAAATGCCTAAGATTGAGCAATTTCTTACACTGTGTTTGAGTTCTTACTATTATCCTATACAGTATGCAAATAGGAAAGTCCTGCTTCACTGGAAATTATGATAAGAAAGCAGCTTCTTGGTTAGCTGCAAACTCGTGCTACAGTATTTGTCTAACAAAAATGAAATCAGTTTATTTTGCATCAAGAAGTCCATCAGATAATATCTTTGGAGGAAATTCCTGACTTGCACACTTGTACCTATACTGTAGAAAGCCTTCTGACTAGGAAGGAACACTTTGAACACCTTTAGATGGATGAGCTCTCTTTAACCCTAATAGCAAGAAAAATAATGAGCAATTTTGTGACTCCTTTTAGTTGCTGTTGTTTTGTTTTCATTGGATATAAACTTTATCATGAGCTTATTCTTAGTGGCATTCATCCCATTTCCTGTAGTGTTTGCTGAGTCCGTTTCATATGTTCTTTATTCATATTCTTTAGTACATAGGCAGAATTGTCCATTTGTAATGGATGGACAACTGGGGGAATCAGTCATGTAGTTCATGAAGGACAGACCCAAGTGACATGTAAGCTTGACAGTGGGATATGACCTTGGGAGTGACATGGGGTCCTTCTGATCCATCTCCCAGTCCAGATCACTGCATCAAAATGTTACAATGAGACCAGAAAACTTCCTCTGGCTGTCCTAAGAACTGTAGCTCAGCCTATGACAGACATAAAGTGTAGCAAAAAACAAACAAAATAGCTGCCTACAGACTTGTAAACCTCCTGGAGCTGTGACAACTACATTTATGTTAGCGTTTTCTAGAGGAAACTTTAGAGGAATAAGCAAATCATGAATAGAAAATGGTTTAGTTTCTACTTGTTCCTTATTTGATAAAACATATGTTGCCAAATTCCCTGCAATGCAGCAGATGCTATCTGGTGCCCAGATACCTCCAAACTACTTCATCTATTAGGACTCAGAAATACAAGCAAGTTATGGTGATTTAATAAACTGATACTTATCTATGTGAGACTTTGTAACTGTTCAGGGACCTGCTCTTAGATGGAGCGAATAAAAAAATATTTTAACTAACCTTTTGCCTCTCTCATGGCAGAATAATTTTGAATAATGTCACATTTGCCATGGTCTAAACTTATACCTGATAGCTAAAGTGGCTCAGATGACTCAGAGGAGCTTTTCTAGTAGTAACAATATCATTATTTCACAAAGTTCTTACAATTAGATGCATCTGAAAATCTTTCCTCTGAACCAAAAGAACTCCATAACTACTACCAAGGAAATCATTTTTGGGGGTGATACATGAGTATGGAAAAAGGGGTGCATTAATGCTTTCTTTATGTCTCCACCACAACCTTTCAAGATAGGAAAAAATTTTAATTCACATATCTCAGAAGTTCTAGGCTACAGTAATCACTGTTAACTTAAGTAATAACACAGCATCAGGCATCCTCACTCAAATGAGTATGTTATGCTATCTTCAAAATATGTTTGATTTATATTAGCTTTTCACTGGCATAATTGCTGAATCCACAGTACAAATTACTTGGAGAAAGAAAGCTGTTTGAGAACATGTGCTAAGTTCATTTAGGATTTCTCTCCAAGACAGGGAGAAGATTAATACAGCCATGAAAACAAAGGCCCTACAGCCTCTGCCAGCTCCTTTTCCAGTTGCCTGAATGCTAAAATGATCACTGAAGTTTCCTCAGGAATCTCACTCTTCAGCCCACACATGTCCACAGCTCCAGCAGAAGTGATGTCTGCAAGCCTGTGCAGAAGAAATACTCCAAACCTGACTGGCAGCTGGCCAACTGGCAACTGGCTGTGATCAGTCTCCAGAGCTGAGTCTTGAGCTTGAACGGCCGTGTCTTGGTAGTCAATAGTGTTGGCAGTGCAGAAGCAGAGCTGGCTGCCTGTGAAAGAGTGGCTCCAGCTCCAGCAAAGGCTGTACACAGTTGGGCAGCACTCAATTTCAAAAACATCCACATAAAAGCTGGTGACTGTACAAATTGCAGGTCTGAGGAAGTTCTGCAGATAGCTGTCATTGTGCTGGAAAGGAAAAAGTAGAATGCCGGGAGCTTGGGAAAAGGGAAGGAGAGGAGAGGGAATAGCAGCTAGAATTTCACTTTCTTCTCACTGCCTTCTGGCAGTTGGCCTCAGTGGGTGCAGGAGTCTCACTCCAGTTCATGAACTCGCACACAGCTGTCTCCTTTTCTCCCCCCTCGGTCTCCCTACCTCCACACCCCCCAAAAAAACCACAAGGCATCACAATAAACTCTGCTGCAGACACCAGTGCTCTCAGAGGTGGTGGTACACTCACTACACTTCATGTACTTGGGGAACTCACTAGATGACACAGTCAGTGTTTTCCTCCCTTCATAAGCCATTCTGTACTCCTGATGGTCCTTGTCCACGCCCTGCTGATGAAGCCAGATCTGTATTACAAACAAGCATCCATTTTTCCAGTGCCCGTTTTCACTCCATGCTCATGAAAAGGGGACATGGGGAATGACTGGTATATTGCCCTGCTCTCTTAGTGTATGTATGAATCATTGTATTAAAAGGGAAAAGCAAGGAAGGTGAAAATAAGATAAAGAGATTAAAATGCAAACTAAGCAGCTTATTAACACAGTGAAGCTAACAGAATGCCATCTGCTTTGTGTCTGGTCCTCTTTTGGAGGTTGATCCTGCAGGGTATGTAGTGCTCAGGCTATTCCCTGTGGCACGCTCCAGAGCATACATAAAGTTTAGTGCTTCACAGGATCGTGGACAGAGTGCCAAGCACTCTAGGAATCACCCCTTGCTTAGTTTTTCTGCTTTCTTAAAAATGCCTCTTCAGCTTTGAGGCCCATCTTCTGACTTCCATTTTCCTTCCATCCTATCCCCCACTTTTTTGCTTTTTTAAGCTTAGTAGTCACCTCCAGGCAGGGTTAGGCCTCAGGTTTTCCGTTGAAGAAACTCCAGGATAGACCCCACTGAGGACAATATTTTACACTGAACAATGGTCCTACCTGGAGTTATTCAAAACACCTTTCACTCAGTCTGTGAAAAATGACAACTTCAGCTGCAAAGGAGAAAGGAGACTGTAATAAATCCTTAGGCATTGTCAGCATATATTCCATAGGGGCAATTGGCTGTTAAATCAAATCAAAGAAAACCTTTAGAGCAGTAGGCTCTGAGACGTGTCTAACAGAGTACCCTGCATGAAATACTTCAGTTCCATAACTCCAACCCAGCTGTCACCACAGCAAGCACTTCAGGCACTCAGCCTCCATTTCTTTCCAGTAACACTGAATAGTTGTGAAGAATAGTTATAAGTTACTATTACTAAGCAAATTCTCAAACTGTAGAGCCAGATGTGTAGCTTGCTTGAAAATTATAATTAGACAGGGATGACGAAGCATGCAGAGACACTTCTTGCTGCCATGGCAACTTGCTCAAGTCTTTTGTTTTAGGGTTAAGTTTCCTCAGTTTCCCTAGGAGCAGATCATTATGTAGTGCTTTAGAAATCAGTACTTAATGCTTTAAAAACATCATTTTCCACAGTATGGTCTCTCCCGTGCGCCGTACCCATCTGCGTCTAAACATGTATGTGTGCATGTGTTACTCATCTCTGCTCACTCTCCACATCCCTCACAACAAAATGTTACCAGCATTACAAATCATCTTCAAACAGCTGCTAGATTTTGTATGCAGCCTGCCAGAAATAAAAATACAAATAAAGGAAATATTCACCTCTTCTCCCCAGTTATAAAATTGGCCTAGGGCCTGGGAAAGACAAAGCACAGTCTTCAATCGATTAAATTAAAGGCTTAGATATCCCCGCATACATCCATAGCCTATAGGGCTAGAAATAATTCTGACTGGATCAGAGCACTAGCTTTATGCCTAGCAGGACCTGAGATAACAGCTTTAAAATTGCCATGTACTTGAATATGAGAAAGACACTGGCTTTTTGTTGTTATGTTGTTCTTATATCCCTAAATTTCTGAGTTTATGTAGTGAGAAAGAATTCCATCTCTGAAATGCTGCTGTCTTAGGGGCACAAAATTTTATTCCTGACATGGGCAGAGAACACAGTGCATTGTACTTACTGTAAACAGCATTTTTCAGTGTAGCTGTACAAAGCACAGCATTCAGGAGGTTTTTTCTTCAGATCTCCAGTGCATGATAACAACAACAATAATAACAGTATTTTCACTGCACAGAGAAACAAACGCCATGAGCAGAGGTGGTGTAAGCAGTAGAAATTTTATGACTTATACAAACAAGTCTCTATGTACCTTGGAATTGAGCCAGCACACTAGAATATCAGCCCTACCAGAACATGGCCCTAGATTTTAGACATCCTGAGATCCTCAAATCAAATCTTTTCTTCAGATCCAACACTTTCTATAAGTCGCAATTAGCATTATTCTTATGTCTTGTAAGAAAGCCAAGCGGGGGCAACCACTGACACTTGGGTGTGTGATAGTGATTACATGGACCTTGGGCTTTCCAGCTGCATTTAAGCAAGTGTGGCAGGTGACTGCAGGCCTCTAAGTAGGCTGTGCTGTGTACTGCAATTTTAGAATGAGAGATAATGGCCTTAAGTTGTGCATGGGAAGGTTCAGGTTGGCTATTAGGAAAAATGTCTTCTCAGAAAGATTGGTGAGACACTGGAACAGACTGCCCAGGGAGTTGGAGTCACTGTTCATGGAGGTGTTCAGGAAAGGGGTAGATGTGGGACTGAGGGACATGGGTCAGTGGGTATTGTGATGATGGGTTGATGGCTGGACTATATGATCTTAGTGGTCTTTTCTGACCTTAGTGATTCTATGAATCTATGATGGAATTGGTGTCTCTGTGTATAATTAGTCTGAGCACTGCTATTGAAACCAGGCTGTGCTGGTTGTTCCAAGTCCTGTCTCTCATGGATCAGTTAGGTCTCCAGACTGAAATCAAGCGAGGGAGATCTCTGTCTCCTGTCGATCTTAATGTCATTGAATTGCGACAATGGTAAACAATAGTAGTATGTTGAATTTTCATGTATTTTTTTTTTTTATTTCATACTACTGTTTTTTAGTCTCTCCTATTTTATTCATTATGTTGAAATGGCTGTGATGGTTCTCAGTGAAGAGGTTAACAATGATTCCTTCATTACACTCGCAAATTAAATTTTATTTTCTTCTGCTCTTTTTTTTTGATGTATTGTACAAGACTGGCCTCTCAAATTCTGCCTGACTGCCAAGCCTAGTTTGCTTTTTTTGTCAAATACTTAATAAAACCTTAGAGTAACTCAATATTTATGTTATACATGGTAATTAGATATGGCTTTGCCTTGTGTGTGTTTCTGTTTGAAGAAATGAACTTTGGAGATTGAACATTTGCTATTGATTGAACTTTTTCAGAGCCATAATAATGTATACAAAGTAAAACAACTTTTTTTCTATTTGTGTCCAGCAGAATTTTCAGACTGTTTAGTTAAGGATTTTTTCAAAGTCCTTTTACTGGAACACGTCTTGATTTACAGACTCCTTCAAGTAAAATGCAATAAAAGTGCTGATTAAATTAGCATTACCTAATGGGTGAAACTAGTAAGACATTTTATTTAAATTAAATCCTCACCTCTACAAAGATGTGAACTAGTTGATGGACTGTTAGATGCTCACAAGAAACTCATCTCAGTTCTTAAAATAATGGTAACTGGCCAAATAGTAATTTGGCAGTTACAGTTACTTTTAAAGTCACATTAGTGAAGAACATCTGTTAACATAAAAATATCTCAGATATATTACAGTGGTTTAACTGTAGTTAGTTTAGCAGTGCTTGGTTAACATCTAAAGGTTGAGGGGAGAACAAATGTCTTATATTTGGCAATTATAAGCTAGAACTTTTATCCATTGCTTGGCTTTGTTTGGCTTTAAACAAAGTTCCTCTGTTTCTCTTCAAACTGTAGTAATCCTTCAGCCCTTGATGTCATGAATTCTAGTTTTCCATACCCTTTATAACACTCTTTGAACCCTTTGCCCATATCATATGTTATGAATATTCTTTTTTTGGCCAAGAGATGCTAGCAATCATTTTAGACTACGGGAACCCTACCTCTGACATTTCCTTGTGTGCCAAAGCCATGGAGCAACAGCAGAAGTGACAGAAAGTTTGGAAAGATCATTTGGGATGAGGAAAAGTAAAGATGGGAAGGATCAATGAAAGACATGACTTTAAAGGGTCAGACCATCACTGCCCAATTCAAACTGTACCTAGAAAAGCCTCTTCATGGTCAACCTTGGTTAAAGGTGGGAACATAGTCAGGCTGTGGCTGCAGAAGGAGCAAAAGCCAAAGACTGGTCCTGATGAGCAATGACAGTTTTTCAGACTATCAGCTTAGATCCTTCTTTCCTAATATATTGCAATTCAGGTATACTATTAAGCAATGATTTTCCTTATCTTCCTATCAGCCATGTGACTGATATGGCTTCTTACTCATCATTTCCCCCTCACTCAGTAATTCAGTGACTCTTCTACCAGACTGTTGTCCTTTTACTCTTTCCCTCTGGTCCTTCTTGTTCCGTTTTTGATGTTCAGAAATAGCACAAAGGTGCACCAGGGGAGGGTCAGACTGGGCACTGGGAAAAATATCTTTACTGTGGTGAACATTAAGTGATGGAACAGGCTTCCTTGAAAGGTAGTTGATGCCCGATGTTTTGGTTAGCTCTGAAGGAGTCTTGCAGTTGGACTAAGTCCAACCGTTCTTCGAAGGTCACTTCCAATGGAACTCTTCAGCTTTGAAAGAAACAATGGCTAAAGGACAGTAAGTCACTTCTTTGGGGAACTGTATTGTAAATGCTCTGTTTTAGGACAAATAGCATCTTCTCTATGACTCAGTAATGAAAGAAGAAAGATAGCCTTTTGTTGTAGGGTCCTAACAGAAGGACATCACTAGCTAACTGAAAATTAAGGTGCAAAATCAGAGACCCACTTGAAAAAAATCCAATGTTTGTAAATTCATCACAAAAAATTACTCCCCAGTCACATGGCTCCACATACTGTTTCCAGTGTACATATGGCCCTGGCTTGTGGCTTTTGCAGCAGGCGCTGGAAAACAAGCTCAGGATCTTCCTGTTCATTTTCTCGTGGAGGAGGTTTTTTCCACTGGGCAAGTTCATTTGTCAAGGTGACCTTCACAGCCGACACTAAGCTTTAGTGTAGATAAAGAGTGCCATGTCAGCTAATTTCTGAAAATCAGCTCAGTGGCCGGCAGTGCAGTGCAAAACAAAACTCTTCCTACAGGCACTGGGAGGGAGGACTTTTCTGTTCCACAGCTTTCGTATATTGGCATTGTGCATTTTACAATCTTTCTTCTGTCATGCTCTGTAAACCTTCTTCTCTTGCATGGCTGATTTTACGTTTAAATGGTCTTGGGGTTAAATAGTTTCTTTTGAAAAATCCCTACTCCATAAATTAACGTCCTCCTAGTCACAGCTAAGATCACAATTAAATCTTAATCGATCATGGTTACAGGTAAGAGATTTTACAGATCCCCTAACAAAGTCCAGACAGAAGCAGATCTTCAGAGATCTCCAAGATCTTTTTATCTTTCACGGCTTCTTAGGAGCTGAGGTCAAGTCTGAACTGCCAGGCCATGAATGACTATCTTCTTCCTATCTGAATTGCTGCTTTAAAATACATCACTTATTAAGTCTTAGGACATTGCCATTCTTCTACCATGAAAAACAAGCCAGATTTGGAGCATGTGTATTTAATGCAGCTCAGTGTTAATGTGAAAGCCTGGAGAAGAGCCTCTGATTTTTGCTCACTAGCAGCTGGAATAGATCAATATGTAGAGACCCTGGAAATAGAAGTCATGTTTCAGAGGAAACCACTACATGATTAGGATCATGCCAGTTTAATTTCTGTGGAATAATTAATCCAACAATATTTCTTCCAGTTCCTTTCTTGTAGTTTTATTTTCATGCTTGCCATATGACATCAGTTAGACAAGTCCTCAAAGCAATTTCCCAGCAGCAGTGACCTGTTAAAACAGAAGACTGTATTTAGAAGCAGGATCAAAAAAAGAAAGGAATTTTTTTTTCTCAGGGAGAAAGAAGTTTGGGTTGGGTTGATCAGAATAACCTACAGAGCATTTTTTGAGCCAAGAAAAAAAGAAGCCAAAATCAGAAAAAGCTGAAACATATCATTGCAACATCTTCTAAATGAACTGTTTTGTTTCTAATTTATGTAGATTTAATTTTGAACAGAAAAGTAAAACAAAGTCAAAATCATTGAGATCAAACTGTTTATTGTTCTTCTGAATTTCTACGTGAGAAGAAAATGGCTTTGTTTCAGATGAACTTTAGATGAAGATTTTTTTCAACTACTCATTTGGCCAAAGCCCTGACACTTTTAGTAGCAAATTGTGTTGGACTGGTTTTTACATCCAGATGCAGCAATGTGGTTTGGCATTTGTCTCATTGTAAGGACAACCTATATATTTCTGCAGTCATAAAATGGAGTCAACAGGAGGTCTATTTTATTTCTTAGCATTTAATTTTCGAATAAAGAATAGGATGAAGCCACATGCATCAGGAACTGTCAGCTGTAGGACATTCGGTATGTTTGCTGAAATATTTCATGCTTTTGTCCCTATGTATGACGAATAGGGAATTAACACAGAGCTAATTCTTAACTGATCATGAAACAGTCAAATAAAAACGTATAGATGTGATACTTAGGGACATGGTTTAGTGCACAGTATTAGTGGCAGGTGGACGGTTGGACTAAATGAACTTAGAGTTCTTTCCCAACCTTAATGATTTTATGAATTAAGATACCAGTGCAGGCAGATCTTTGTGTAATTCAGATCCCTGTCAGCTTGAGGAGAACACCTGTGTATATGAGTTCACCACTGTTTATTTTTCACAGTACAGCTGTGATTAGGACTCACCCTTGTGCTAGTCCAGAAGCAGTCAGAGAAAAAAAAAATAAAAGATTTTAAAGCATATTTAAATTGTTAATGGCAACTTTTAACTTAAAGATTTATTTAAATTGTAGCTCAGTAAAACATTGTATTTTGGAGGTATGTTAAATGCGAGAGCACAACAGAGAGATGCTCACTGTTGCCTTGCTTTCAAGTATGCAAAATGCCCAGTGAGCAGTTAACCACTTCCAGACTTTAACCACTCTTTGTGAGAACCTCACTGTCCTCTCCTATTATGGACAGCAAGGCAGACATCTCATCTATAGCTGAGCTGGATTGCTCTTTGGAGGTGGTTTCCTTTCCACTGGCTGCTACTAGGAGGCTATGGCACGTAGTGCCTTAACCCACACATCCCAGTTCAGCTAGTTGGATGTCCCAGTCCCAGTCCATCTAGTGTTGGATGAGATGACCTGGTGCTTACTGTGACACAGGAAGCGTTTTAATTGTTGACAGCAGCCTGAAAGAGGATAAGCTTACTGCAAATTGCTGCAGGTGAGCTGGTTTTTCTTCTGCACCACACAGGCAGCGAGTTGCTATGGATTTGGATTGCTTGCTTTCACATTTAGCAAATGCAACCAAATCTCACCTTAATTTCTAGGAAACCACAGGGCACTGTTACCAAGGCTTTTGTAAATCTCATCAGAGAGCAACTTTGGGAAAAGGCAATCTTCTATTTATGTTTATATATTTTTAATCTCTACATATTTAAACTATTTGTATCTGTTTATATAATGCTTAGAATTAAGTATAAAATGACTTTAATTTCCTCGTAAAGTAGCAGTTTAAAGAGAGTAACTGAAGGAGCAGTGAATTACTTTTAAAAAGAGGGAGAAGACATCCTTGAAGGAAGGAGAGGCAGTCTTGTGAATATTCAGCCTCTGATGGAATGCCTGTGGGAGGTGACAGTGTAGATGTATTTAGCTGGGAGGACTGGACTAGCATCACATTGCTGTTTCACACAAAGCAATATTAGCTGTCAGGCAGCTAACTCCCATTTTTTCTGCTGAAGATCTTTAGCTATATATTTAGAGGAAGTGAAGAATAACAGAAAGCTTATAACCATAAAGTCAGATTTCCTTTTAGAGATCAGTTTAAGTATTTCAATGGATAAGTAAGCTTGGTGGAGGGAATTTAGTTGGACCATCTCAAATGCTTTCCATGTTCCTTGGGCCTCTTTTTACTGCATAACCTCCAGTGGTAAGAAACAGTCTGCACACGGGCCTCCCCAACCTGCAACTTCTGTCATCCCTGAATTTCAAGGACTTACTTAACATGGCAAAACAAATGTTGTGGGTCAGTCTATGCAAAACCTGGTGCTTACTTTTGACAGCAGTCATCTGCCTCTCCCACTGTAAAAAAAAGCAAGAAAGGCTTCCCCATAAATGTTTGATATCTTAATAGCTGTACTCTGGCTTGCTTCTCTTTCTTAGCTGGCAGTGTGCACTGGAGAAAGCTCCTCGTTAATTTTCATCTGGTCATTTACAATTTTGGAGTTACGTTAATGGCAGTGTCTTATATGCCTTCAGCAGAAAACACATAAATTGGCTCCGTCTTTTTCTGTGCCACCCCACACAGATTCTCCTGAATTACAGTGCAGCTAGCACTGATTGCTTTTTTATTTCTCCTCTTAGGAAATGGATAAAAGGCTTAAGTTCTGACACAAACAGGAAAACACACTAAGAGGATTTATCCTGAAGGCATCTACTCTTTAAATAGTGATGGAGCAGTGTCAGTCCATTTCCCACAAGGGCCAGAAGCTCCACAGCTCTTTGTTCTCACAGCCCTTGTATGACTAGAGGCAGAATATCCTATCACAGGCTGTCAGATAGCTCCCAGAATAAGCAACTTTGTGATCATAGGCTGAGAAAGAACTTACTGCCGCTAGGAGCATGAAGAAGTTGAGTTTCAGAAGGACTCTGCCCTGCTCCCTTAAGGATAGCACCAAGGATTTGTTCTGCTGCGAGGTAAGATTTGAAGAATTTACTAAATCAATAACTTAGCCTCACAGACCCAGCTCCCTCCCTCTTGTTTTCTTAAATAAGGAGTGACAGGAGAGGGAGTAAGCTGACAGAGTTATCACTAGTGGAATTTTCCAGCTTTTCCAGGCAGGAAAGGGGGGACAAAAAAAAAAAGATCCATTTCTTCATAGAGAAATCATGTTTGATGTTTGAATCACTAAAAAAAAGAGTTTCATTTTATTTATAATTTTATCACAA
>JAOWBP010002052.1:37510482-37527860 GCA_028571105.1 Tragopan temminckii | reverse complement strand
ATAAGGAGTGACAGGAGAGGGAGTAAGCTGACAGATTTATCACTAGTGGAATTTTCCATCTTTTCCAGGCAGGAAAGGGGGGACAAAAAAAAAAAGATCCACTGCAGAAAAACAACTAGACAAAGTACAAGTGAAAGAGATTGCAAGATAGGCATATGGACGTTGTTTTTTTGGTTCAAGTTGAAATAGCACGAAAATAACAAAAACCTAATAATACACCCCTGTTTAAGGTTTTATTAACAAAGTGTGTTTCTGGAGTATTATACTCTGTTGTAGTACTTTTTCCTCACTGTTTATGCTGTTTTAAAATGTATGTCAGTGGAATAATATTCCAGAGGGAGAAAAACCTTTACTTCAAATCAAATTAATCAGATTGGCTTGGCATTCAAAAATTTGCCTTTTTTTAGCCTTTATCTTTTGAATGTCATACAGATGTTTGTGATATTGCTATGTATTTCAATTCAGTGTTGTGTCTGTAATTTAGCTTGCACACAAGTAAAGGGTTATAGAAACCGGGCTTTCATGGTATATCATTCAATGGCAGGAAAATGAGGTCTGACAGTTTAAGTGATACACTCATATAGATTACATAGCTAAATGAGCTAAAGTGTTTCTACAGTCACAAATACTTTATCTAAATCCCCATTTTTCAAGTTGTGCTCAAATCTGTCTTGGTTCTGTACAGCTAGCAGGCAGGGATTTGCTGGCTTTTTCTAATGGGTGCTTTCCATTTGAAGGTGCTTCTGTCTGGTACGGTGCAACAAGGTCTGGTGGTGAGCAGCAGTTAAAACAGTTGAAAACTGTCATGAAAACTGGAAAAAATCAAGGGAGCTGAAAACAAGGACATGTGCATATTGTTTTAATCAAACTGGAAGCTTATTTATGGAGCCTAAATAAATGAAAATACAGACAATAAGCCATCAGTCCAGCACTCAGGGGCAGGATTTCTCATCCCACATGTAGGAATTCCAGGGATTTTCTCTCCTGCCGGCTGCTCAGTGTGGTGTTTACATCTCCACATCTCCAGAGTAAAGATAAGGAGTGTTAGAGGAATTGCATTTAAGGAACTCCTGTTCCCTTAGAGTTAGCCAACACTGAAATGGCCAACACAATGTTTCCAGTTCCAAAGTCTCCCTGCAGTAAAATGTCGTGAGCCGGGGTCATGATCTCTGACAGAAATAATTCTCCTTGCCTTGGGGAAAACTTTTCAAGGATTTCTTCCCCTGTTGTCTCCTCTGTAGAAACATCACAAGACATACACTGAGTATCAAAGGGAAGTCTCGATTGGCATGAGATGCTGCAGAGCAGCACAGTATGATGATCATGATCCAATATGATGAGTACAGAATAGATTTTAGTGGACTTTGATCAGAAGGAAAGAACAAGTACTCTCTTGTCACACACAAAGTTTCACTGAAAGGAAATCCAGGCAGCTATTGTCCCAGGTGATCTGAGTTACACTAGCTAAGTTATTGATATAGAATATTTAGAATAAAAGAATCAGATCACCAGGGTCATTCTGAAATTTTCACTGGACAGTTAAACTTCTAGCACTAAGAGATTTTTCTTCAGCAAATAAGGTGTCATTATGGGACCCAACAGTGTTTAGTCAGGATGATAGAGCTTACTGGCATCAGTGGCACTGCCCAAACTACCTTCTGTGATTTTGCAATTTCTTTTTCATATTAATAGAATTCTGAGGTGTCTCAATTGCTGGTTTTTCTCCTGATTGGTCCCAATGAAGGTGATCCAGTCCATGCAATGAAAACATAACACACTCCTAGATGCTAGGGCTTTTCCAGACAGGGCTTTACAGTGCACTTCAAAAGTAATTCCTAATTCTTAACATTTCTGAGACATGGAAAGCAGATGTTTCTAAATAGCTAGAATTTATCTACTGTTAATGCTGTTTCAAGATAATCACCAAATTCTAATAAAGATGAATCAAACATTATCAAAATTTCTTCAAGTTTTAATTACTGTTTAGGAGAAAGCCTTTTAAAATGCATTGTTTTGGAAAACTTTTGGTGGTGAACTATGCGTAAAGTGATCACAGTGATATGGCAGCCTCTTAATTTGATATATCTTTCTCCTACACAAATAGACTTTGAATAAAGTCTATTCCATTTTTATCTCAACTTAATCTTCCATTTAGCAACAAATTAATGTTGATCTCTTGGTTCATGACTTAGGAAACGTTCCGTTACATATGTTAAATGGCTTTTTCACAAAGGATTCATCTTCTTCTAGATTACCAAAATATTCCTTCCCTTTGTTTGAATCTTTGCTGTGTATTCATGTATATATGTATGTATGAAACCATATATAATGATCTTTCCCTTAGGGTACTGTGTGTGTATTTCATAAAGGAAAAAGAGATTAACAGTACATTACAATACAAACAGACTGACTTTATGGCAATCTTGCAGAAATTCATGCCAAACAAAAGAATAAATAACAGCTGTTTCAATCACAGCCAAATTTAAAAGATAAGGCTTGAATTTAGGTGGTCAAAATTCCAGGAAGCTGGGCAAGCTTAATGTCTGCAGAAAAAGACAATGAGTGTAATAGCATGTAACAAAATTGAAGAAAAATGTTCAAATGTCTCTGTGACTTAAAAGCCTTAATATCACCTTCAAAACCATGTTTGCATTCAGGAGCATTTACCCTGCCTGTACCTGAATAGGGCTTGTGCCTTAAACTCTTCAATTGCTTCTGAAACTGAGTTAGGTGACTGTCCCTCTTGGTCCTTTTTGAATTCATAACTTGTGCCTGGAGGGACAGAAGAGACACTAGACCAAGCAGTGGCTGAATACCAACCAAGGATATCAACTGAAACCAAAGAATTAGAGATTTAATCATGATTATTCCTTTGTTTTACTGAAAAGCTATCTAGTGACTCTGTTTTTGATTAAACATGTGAAGATGTGTTAGTCTGTTCAAAATCTTGTGGAAGCATTTTGAATCAATTGTAACTGATGTAAATATAGCCCTTGACTGGAAATCTGCCAGAGTTAGTGAGCTGCAAGAGTTCAGTCAAGATGCACTTTATCAAAAGCATGGATAAGTAATTCGATGTCCTCGTGGAAAGGATAATATTACAGCTTCACAACATTCATAAGGTGCCTGTGTAGTGAAAGATCTAACATGATCATTAAAAGATGGATGAATGCCCTGTGAATCTTCATCCCCTAGCATAGATCGTGGCTTTTATCTAGGAAGAAGTGGGAAGAGGTGCATGTATTCACCATCACAAAGGGCATAGAAACAGCTTAGTTGTACCCATTTGACATAAGCATGTGAGCTTTCAGACACGATTTACTGTGTTTGTATAGCAATACTAATTACTTTTTAGAGGCTATCCAGCCAAAAATATGCACGGGGTTGACAAAGCTCAGCTACAAACTTCAGTTTTATGTCTGCAGGAGTTAGAGATTAGCATTCTATTACTCACAATGTACCTGACTTAAAAATCACAAACTGTCTCTTGTATCAGAGCTGGTATATCTTTAAGGACTCTTTCTTCAGTGCACAAGAGCTCTCCGTCCCCAGGTATAGCAAATCGTAAAAGGAAGTCTAGAGACCAGCATGGTTGAACTGGGACCTGCTGGGCAAACTGAAGAGCAAGAAGAAAATGCACAGACATTTTCTGTGCCTTCAGGTACCAGGGAAGAGTATAAGGAAGCTGTTAGGCTGTGTAAGAATAGGGTCAAGAAAGCCAAGGCCAAGCTTGAACTAAATTTGGCTTGAGATACCAGCAAGAACAAGAAAGGCTTCTACAGGTGCTGGGGCTAATTAATACTCTTTAATATCTTCATCAGTGATACCGACAGTGGGGTCAAGTGCACCCTCTGCAAGTTTGTTGATGACACCAAGCTGTAGGTGTGCGGTTGACAATGAGGGACGGGATGCCATCCAGAGGGACCTGGACAGGCTTGAGCAGCAGGTTCAGATGAATGTCATGAGGTTCAACAAATCTAAATGCAAGATCTTGCACCTGCATCAAGGCAACCCCCATTGCCAATACAAGCTGAGGGATGAAAGGATTGAGTGCAGCCCTTCTGAAAAAGACTTGGTGGTACTGGTGGACGGGAAGCTGGACATGAGCCAGCAATGTGCCCTTGCAGCCCAGAAAGCCACCTGTATCCTAGACTGCATCAAAAGAGGCATGGTCATCAGGTCAAGGGAGATGATCCTGCCCCTCTGCACTGTTGAGGCCTCACCTGAAGTACTGTGTACAGGTATGGAGTCCTCAGTACAGGAGAGACACAGACCTGTTGGAGTGTATCCAGAGTAGGGCCACAAAAATGATCCATGGAATGGAACACCTCTCCTATGAGGACAGGCTGAGAGAGCTGGGGCTCTTCAGCTTGGAGGAGAGAACGCTGTGAGGTGACCTGATAGCAGCCTTTCGGTATATACAGGAGAGCTACAGGAACAGCTTAGAAGAAGCCAGAATAAACTAGTAACTCAAAATAGTCAAAAGTAATACTTTCCTGCAATACATTATGCTTATGAAAAGTAATACTTCCTGGCACGGTTCTGGGCCATCCAGTGTTTATACTTTCCAGGATAACACTAAAAGGCATTTTATACCTTTGTTAATATGGTTGAAGCTAATACTGTCCAGCTATAACTTCTGTGTTGAAGACTTTCTTCCAGTGAGATTTCTTCTGAGATTTCCTCAGAGATTTCCAAGAGCTATGTTTTACTCTCTCAGTGTCAGTATTAAAAGGCATTAACTTTCAAACCTTATGCACAAAAATCATTTGTCTGGCTTCAGTAAGGCTGCTTATAGAATTCAGAATTACTCATATCACTAAGGAACTGCAAATGATGGCATCATGTTTTGTAAATATTAATGGTCTCTAACTTCAACAGTTTCAAGAGCTGCAGTGTGAATACCTAGCTTTGAAATACCTGGCATGTTGCAGATTCTCTCAGAATGTTTATGGATGAAATAGTTCAGATAAGTCTCTAAAATAAAATTAGCAAGAGAAAAAAAAATGTAGTTGAGGAAACTAGGAATCTGCTGGTTATTGTCTATAGGTGTTGCCCAGTTTTTCTTATTCTAATATCTGCCTTTCTTATAGACATTGCAAAGAAATGTAACTTAGTCAAATATTTCCATCTCTCACTGGTGTCCAGCTTGGAAGCATCACCTGATGTTTTGGCTCTTGACATAGAAAGATCTTTTTTTTCACAGACAAATAATACAAACATTCAAACACAAATTAGAAAAAGGCCACTCGAAGTTTAAGGTGTTGCTTTGACAGTTCCCATGAAGATGTTCCTTCTATCACCTTATAA
Organism: Tragopan temminckii; assembly: GCA_028571105.1. Taxonomy (NCBI): domain Eukaryota; kingdom Metazoa; phylum Chordata; class Aves; order Galliformes; family Phasianidae; genus Tragopan; species Tragopan temminckii. The sequence continues at coordinate 37,522,550 of JAOWBP010002052.1, read as the reverse complement.
TGAACATAGAAATCATTTTAAATTCACAGAATGTCTTTTATAATTAATTGATAGGAACTTTATAGCAGTTTTTTATTTCGCTTTGTTCCTTTGTTGAAAACTGGAGAATATAATAAAGTAAATCTTATCTTTGGTCCACCGTGTTCTCTGCAAATGTCTGTTCTTTGGAGATCTGTGATTTTCTACTTGGTGTACCCTGGCTGTTGGCTTTGTCTCCTTCAATTCTAAGCTTCTACTCTTCAGCTTTGTTCTGTCCCCAGTTTTGGTTACATCTCCCATCCTCTGAACAGGCCTCTCATAGGCTTATCTGACAAAACAGTTTCTTGCCAACACATTTCTGTGCTTATATTATAAATGAAAATTGTCTAAATGAATTTCCAACTGGAATCAACTGCACCTTTTTAAAAAAAAAAATTTAGCTTTGTCTTTATGCTTACACATCTGTGCTCGTAGTTACGGATGTCCTGACTGAGAGAAGTTACCAAATAAGGTGTTATTATCTAATTTTAAAATGAATGAAATGAAGATGAATTTATTAATAAGAAATTAGTTGTTCAGTTTCCCTCAAAAACGTTAGTCAAATCCTGTTTTGTAGCTTGCTTTTTATGGCCTAAAGGTGAAACTTCCACTGTGTTCAGCAAAGCCAAGAAGGTTGGTTTACCTCTGTTAATATGACCTATCTGCTTGGGATGATCTGATAATTTATTTTTTTTTTTTTTTTAGAATTTGAAATATGTTTTGGCCCTGAACTTTTTGTAAATATTTATAACTGGTTGAAAAGAGAGGCTGGTGTGTGACTGTTTCTGATAAGGAAATATGTCTGTCGAATGCCATTGAAGAAACACACCCATCAGCTGCAGTCCTCATCCCTTCCCAGTGTTTGTAGTACCACTGTGCTGTACTGGTGTCTCCTCCACATGGCTCTGTGCAGAAAGCACTTCTCAAATGCCTTCACCTCTACTTGAGGTTCTCACTCAACACAGCAACATTTGCCTTCTGGGAAATTGAAGAGGTAGGACAAAAGGAACAATTTGGGAATGGTTGCAGATGGACTGAAAGAAAGATAGTAGTAGAGTTGCTCAAGTCATTCAGATAAAGTCACAGACTTTTCTTGACATTGATAAGAGTAATCAACGGATAACTTGCTGAAAAACTATTTTTCTGTCCTTTCTATATTAGATGACATGAACATTTTTCTTCTGGTAAAAATAAGAACATAGTTCTTTGAGGTAGTTCTTCTAGATACCTCAACTACACTGAGTTATTAAGCAGTCTCACTAACAAAAGTAGAGTCTACTCAGCAAATATGGGACTCTTTCCAAATTCATACAATCTTTACAAGTGTGCTTGAGTGGCAAAAAATAGAATTATGCACACATCTTGGTTTTTGTGTGGCTACAACATTTTCCAGCAGATTTTTCATTCCTTCTCACTGATTCAATATGCCACAAAGTACAATACACCATGGAAAATACAAGCTGAGGGTTCAGAATTGCCTGACAGCCAATCCAGAACTACAGAGAAAGATTGAGATGCATGAATGTTTTTCATGCAATTTTTGTAATTTGTAATAACTTCAGAATTAGCAATACCACAAAGAAGGATGTTCTGAATTTAAACATAAGGGATAAATTAAGCCAGTGAGGCTGTAACAGTTTATAACTAGCTGAGAATCTGATCCAGGATTTTAATAATGACAGTGTGAAGCTACTCCCCACTCAGTCAAAAGATTTAAAAGTATCTTCCCCTCATAAGTATTTTTTTTTCAATAAAATAAATATTCAATGTGTTGCTCAGCTTCAAAAAATTAATGTACATTTCAACATCATTTAAGTCCAGTGCCAAGAATACTTTTAAACATCATGTTCAAAATTATTTTATGTGGATCGCAGGGTAACTGTTAAAATTTATGACTAAAATAAAAATGAATTCTTCAGAGAGTCAACATTCATATTTTGTTGCTCAGTCATTGCCTCTTGTATACATTAAAACACATTTAAGGAAAACACTGTCTTAGGAAAATAAGTATTGCTTGTTTGCTTTGGTCCTGAAGCCTTCAAAAAAAGTATTTACATAAAAGTGTGTTTTGATTGTAGGACAGGAGACAGTAACATCTGGAGTTCACTTAAAGCTAAGCACAGAGAAAACTTCAAAGCATATTGCATGACTTCATGCTCCCATTTAGTTTACATGTTCACTCTCAGGAAGTATATGCCCTCTTTCTTTGCTTATGTCAGGGACTTAAAGAGCTTGCATCTGTGATATATGTAATTGCATTAGAAGCCTTCCAGGAGACAGTATGGTCCAGTTCTTTATGATGCTTCCTTATGCCAAAATGACTCTATTTGTCTCTTGAAGTGCTTCAGAGAAACAAAGTTCTATAAACAGTATGAGCTCATTAATGATAATATGCATGTTAGTTGAAGGGACAACTTATTTAGAATGCTCTAAAATAAAAATAATTAGATATTCTTCCACAAATATGACATAAATGGAGGCAAAAATAGAAGGTGTACTGAGAGCTGTAGCAAGTTTGACCCCTTACGTTTCAGTACTTACTTCATGTCTGATGAGTGTTTTCATATTTCTTTCTCTTTAAAAAATCTAGTTTGTGGCACCAGACCCAAAAATCTTGTAACACTGTCCTGTTTACCTTCCCTATGGATTTTGCTTGATTTGCTTCTTTGCATGTTGAATGATTTAATCTTCATTTGAGCACCAGCGCTGGTGCAGTCCCAGAATTGAGATAGGATGTAATGCAATTGTGCTCCCCCATTTCCTTCTCATTCACATGGTTGTTTCATCTTTGCTTGCTACTTGGAGTGACACCCTAGGTAGCTGCCTGCATTCAGCTACAGAATGAAATGTGTCTGCTTAGTATTTTCTGTACAGTTTAACCAAGTAACTCGTGCCAAGGACCTGTAATCTTACAGTAGTATGTCCAAGGCCATCATATATCTTGATTTTAAATTATGTCTGTGTGGAATCTGAAGGTTTTACACTGGATTTTGGGGTGCTCAGCTATTCAGCAATATCTCTGGATGACTGCCAGACAACTAGAACTTTTCTGAGACATCTACTCAGTGTGAGTAGATAATACAGTGCACAATCAGTGAGCCCAATGCTCCTAAAGGGCTTGATCAGCATAGGGTGTATGTACAGCGAACTATCAGATTCCCTGGGTTCAATGCTCAGGCACAAAGCATTTATATTGTACATGCAAAATAGATCAAACATTTCCTGGAAGACTGGAGTTTCCTCTGTTACAGTGCATGCTCCATGTGCCTATGTTTCTTCCTGGAAATACTTGGTCCTCCTTAGATGTGTGGATGTGTTGCATACAAAATTAATTGAACTTAGGCAAGCACCAACAGAACAGAACATTTGTCAACTTTAATAACAAAATATGTTTAAGATGTGGCTACTCACAGACATAACTTTCGCCTGCTGCAGGCCATGTCTAGATATTTTTTATTCTGTCCATAGCCATTGTGATTTGCATCTACCATATTCTGCCATGATTGTTCATCCTTAAGTCTTAAGAATTCAAAACCAGTGTGTTCTGCTGCCTCTTAATGTATGAGAAAAGAATTCTCTTCCAATTTACTTGGAAAAAAAAAAAAAAAAAAAAGGATAACAACATACTCTTGTTAGTGTTAATCATTTGGGAATCCCTGCTGCCCTTTGGGAACAGCTTTGTTAGGACAATGAAGACAAAATAGAGTCTCTTTCAGATTTTGACAGATGCATTGAAGCCATATAGTGCACTGTCTCTGTTGTATCAGGCCAGCACTGTAGTGATGTGATTGCCAGCATGGAGGAGAGGTCTGGGTCATGTCCCCAGAGGTCATCATTGCCAGCAGGCAATACCTAGAGAGCATATTCCCTGCTCTCCACTAGCTCAAAGGGTCTGATTGTGAGAGCCCCCACACTGACACACACAAACAGAGAGATTATTCTGCAATCTTCATGCTCAACCTCAGGGCAGCCACAATGTGGTCGTTGTTTAGATGGGGGTCTTTCGTGCCACTGACGAAAACGTTGCATCAGAGAGCTGAAGAAGACAAGGTGAAATGCATTTTTAGATAGTGCAGGTAACACTGACATACAGGCTTCACAGCTGAATGTCCTGACTGTTGCTAGCAGAACTGAAGATTAGTTATGAACAAATAAATGAAACTCTTTTAAGTCCTGCAAGTCCTTTAAATCTTATAAGCTTTTTCTCTACTAAATCTTTAAATCCTAAGACTCGTTCAACAAGTCTTTTTGGTCCAAAAAAAAAGTGTTTTCAGAGATAAAAAGGATCTTTGGAAATAAAATTAATTATTTACAGAAGTATCATTTGCAGAATGTTTTGTGGAATACAAAGGCATACAAAGTACTGAATATAGCTGATACAGTAATGTGATAGATCAGCTTATTTTCAGCTTTGTAACAGACCGGTGAGATTAATATGATTTTTGAGTTCCACTAGGCAAGAGAATGAAAAAAATACTGCTGAAGTTAAGTTCCATTTTGCATCTCACTCAAATACTGTTGCTAGAGAGGCTTGTGACACTTCAGTGCAATTAATGAGCATGATAGGTCAAATGCTATGTGTTAGAGAAAGAAAAATGAAACTTTAGAGTCCACTGCCTACATTTTATCTAACATCTGCAAGATAATCAGAAACAGAAGTAAGCAGATGGAGTTGGGGAATGTTGCCTGAGATATACCCCTCTCTGTGATTAAAAGCCACTGAGAACAGAGAGAAGGAAGCAAGCAGACAGCAAACTGGGTCACCAGGAAGGAAGCAGAAGACGAGAGATTTGGGGGAAGAGTGCTGGCTAAAAACAAGCTGTGAACTGTGCACAGAGGTAGTATTTCCAATTGCTGGACTCTGCCTGGAGCTTTTACACATTTGAGGAAAAAAGAAAAAGGAAACATTGGTACATGACTGCTTCCTAAAAATTCAAAACAGACAAAAACATAGTTCTTAGCTGAGAGGTAGAAATGTTGTTTCCCTGCCAATACAAGGTACTGTCTCCCTTTCTACATCCAAGAAAAGTTAAGCAGAAAGAGAGTAATTGTTTATTTTGTCAGAAGTTGAGTAATAGTTATGATAAACTGTAAGAAAGATTGGGGACAGACAACAACAAAGTACTCTGCTGCTGTTACGTTATTTGGGCACTACTGACTTCACTGGAATGAGTGAGTACACTGATAGAATGATTGTAATAAGCAAAGGTGGCTTTTGGTGCTCAAATGGCCAGGATAATTTGTTTCCTGCTTCTTCCCCTTTTCTGTAAATGTGACTAATTGTTATGAACTTAATTCAGGACTCACTGAATTAAATCAAACGTAATGATCCACAAGAATAAGATGTTCTGTCTCTGTGTAAACAAGGATTGAATGCTGGTTTTAACTACAAGGTGGCTTTATTGCTCCCTGTCTGTTTTATGGATTCTTTACCACCCATTACTTAATTAAACTGAAAACACAAGCCTAGCTTTCTCATTAGTCAGCCCATGAGCAATCATTAGGTGTCACTGAACCAGTTCTTCATGCAGTGTGACTAACCTCTGCTTTGGGGATAGGGTAAGAAGTGCTTACTGGATTTACCATGGCTATCCTGAAATCAATGAGTGCTGGCAGACCCCCAACAGCTTACTATTGCTCGATATACAAAACATAAATCATAGGTTCAGTGGGCCTGCTTTGCTATTCTATTGCATTTTATCAGCATTACAAACACAACAAAATTGCTAACTAGAATCACATGCAGACAAATCAACCTCCTTTTGTGCCATGGAAATACCCCGCTTCTTTGCAAAAATTGCTCTCTACATGATACCATCATGGTTCTCCCTACTGGCACTCTTGAACCCTTTCTTGTGTGACTGATGCCCAGCAACAGAAGGGTTCTTTGATAACATTAAACACTGTAGTATACTTTTCCCTTCTTTCATTTTCTTATGTTTTCAAGTATTTTGATTTGTATCTGCATGGGTTTTTGTTTTGTTTTGTTTATAATTACATCCTGAAAACAGTTTCAGCTCACTCAGTGAAGTCACTGTAATTTTTTTTGCTACTTCATCATCTTTTTCTACCAGTGTTTTCCATTTAGGAAGCCAGGATCTGAGACCCCTCCTGCATTCAGTTTCAGTCAGCCTTTCAGATTAGCTCACCACTGCCTGTATGTGTGAGGTACCAGAGGAAATGGAGCATGAGCTTTGTGATTGGTCCTTGTCTAACCAGACTGCTGTTCAAATTTTCATTAAGAACAACGGACTTGGCTTAGAAGAAAAAAAAATATCCTTGTAAACTTCTCTATAGACACTGAGGAACAGGGCAAACAAACCAGAAAGCCTCAAGGGTGAGAAAGGTATAAGGAACATAGGTTTCCGGCTACCAGAGTTCCCAAGTGACAGGCAACCTGGGCTTGTTGAGCTATTTCTGAGACAGGCATGCTGAGTCAGTACTCATGTCCTCCAAGAAAGAATTAAAAGCAGTGAGGAATATGCTTTGCTTCCTCAGTGGGAATTCTCTCCTTTTTCCTGAAACTGTTTTCAACAGCTTTGAGCAGAGGAAGTGGAGACAACTGCCATTATTACATAAAACAAGACCACTTCCTCCAGGGCAGAAGCTCCAAGTATATGGGTCAAAATGGCAGTCAGAGAACTTTTCCAGCATATGAGACTAATTGAAGAAGATTTATACCAGACCACCTGGAAGCAAGCTTCAGTTGTTTACCAATAAGGATAAAGCATCTCTGCCTAATCTTTCTTGTTACAGGAATTTTACACAGTGAGATTACACAGTGAGAGGGCTGAGATAACAAGTTTCAGATATGAGATTCTCAGCAGACTTTGTTCAGTTGATTTTCAAAATAGCTCCATACTTTTAATATTGTTGTAAATTCACGTTAATTACCCAGTAACCTTTGATGTATTTGGTAAAGCTGGTTGTCACAGCAGTTGTTGCCATGTTACGTGATCTGTTTTGCATTTAGCTTTTCGGTATGGTAATATTACAGAACTCACTGTGAGGAGAAAAGAAACAACCCACCAAGCCTCTTTCTTCCTAATATGGTGAAATGAAAAGCTCTGGTTTGAGTTAGCTGTTAGAAGTGCTGATGGAGTCAAAGCCCAGGGATCAGTCTGGTGTGGTGCCCGAAGAGCACAAGGGTCATGGTCAAGACTCACACTGGGAGGGCAGGAAGTGTTTAAATTCCCTGACCATGACTAAGTGATGGAAGGCAGCAAAGTGAAAAAAAAAAGAAAAGGAAAAACTCCTCTGCTCATCCCAGCATGCCTTTGACTCCAGCACAGCAAGAGTGTTGTTTTTGCGAGTGCTGCTCTGGGCAGTGCTCTAGAGCAGATGTGGAGACTTATTTTTTAACAAAACTTTAGGCCAATACTGGTATCGATACATAGTGAGCAGCAGTGTGGGGGGCTCAGGCAGAACTCCAAGCTACAGAGGAAGTTGGGGAGGGACACAAGCCCTTGGCATAGGCTCTCTCCTTGCGCAGTGCTGAGTGGAAAGGGGCCCCAAAGGCCTTGAGAGTGCCAGGAAGCTTTGCCTTTTTCCTTATTTGTGTTCGCTATCACCTCTCAAACAAAGGAGCAAAACTTCTCATAGCAGTGAGCAATTGGCTAGCTGGGACTGCTTCCCCATCCCAGCCTCTCCCCACTGACTGCACAGAGTTTTCCTGGCTGTTTCTCAGGGGTTCAGCTTCTCCTAGTTAACATCTCTGCTTGTGCCAAGTGTCCTTGGCACAATACTCGTGATATCTGTGAGGCCCACAGTTTTGTTTCCTTGCTGGTGCTGAAGGAAGAGAGAAAGGCAAATCCAGACAAAAAGATCCCAGACCCCATACACCATGCAGTGATGGTTTATTGGCAGATACCTCAGTCACCTGAGTTGTGTTGAACAAACACTAAAAGCTCACATCCCCTCAGCGGAAGATTGTGTGGTGAGCATCCAATAGCTTTAACCACGTGTGTCACAAGTTCTTCTCACATTCCATAACTGGGGCTTATCCTAATTAATAACAGTTTCAGTATTGTGCTTAAAAAACAATCATTTGCCATCTGTGAGAAGAGAAGAAAAGATAAAAGCACTGAAAGTAGCACCTCTTTTCCTGGAGGATATTTGTCTCTATAGCACAACAGCACATTTTTCCTGCTGAAGTTTGGTCGTCCATCTGAAAGCTTTGCTTCTGGGCAGCTGGCTAGTAGAATATAGGCACGTTTGCATCCAAATTGTCCACATTACACCCTGCTGTGTTTGAACTCAGAGCTAGCGTGGAAGAAACTGCCTGAGCCCACCCAAGTGAGGGAGCAGGACCCAAGACTATAGATCCAGTCAGCTTCATTATATACTGCAGTATTTTTACATCCATTAGGAGACCTTAGAAAAGGAGGGAAATACTGAAAAGGAAGCATCTTTTTTTAACGGAGTAAAAGTGATGTTTGTGGTTTTAAACAAAAGACTGTTGGCAGGATGATGCCATAAAGGAAAGGAAGAGAAAGGGAAACTGCATTTGAATTAATTCAGATAAGTGAAGGCCAGAAGACCTTATGACATAATTTTCCATTAATTCCTGCAATCTAGCTCTCTAGTCATAATTATGCTACCTCTTGACTCCTTTGTACAAATATTGTGGTGGTTCGTATTACTTTCTACTGTAATTACTGTAATTACAATTGCAAAAGCTGTTTAAAGTATCGCAGCTGTAACAATGTGACAGAACAAAGTTAGATAAGACTTTTGCAGTGGGTATTTCATAAAATTTTCTGTGAAATTATATACAACTGTCTTCACCTGTATGAATTTACAATGGGAAAAGAAAAGAACAAAGGAACAAGGGACAAGTTTGTTGGTTTACTAAGAATCCAAAAATTAATTTAAGAGAAGAAATCTTTGTATTGAATTGTAACTTGAAATTTGATTTTTAGTGAATCAATTTTTTGTAACAGTGATTGAAATCTTTTGTTTGTACTAAAATATATGATTTCACTTTTAAGATTTTTTTTAAAGATTTTATTTATTTTAAAGTTGTTTTTAAAAAATATTTTAAACAGAATTTTCAAATGGAAAAAGTAATTATTCTTCTGATCTGAATTATCTCATATTTTTCTTTATAATATGCACAGTTAGTGGGGACAAGATGAGTTTGTAATACATTTCAGTGTTCCCAAGTCTGATTATTTTTCCTCAAAAGTATTTCAGTGAGTAAACAAAACAGAAAGAGACAGAAAGAAAAGGCACAAAGAAGTTAAAATCCTTTTTCATTGTCTCATTAGACGAGTAGCAGTATTAGAAATAAAAATTCCATCTCCTGAGTTCCCCTCTCGGGTGTAAAACATTGAAGGTCTTTAAAGAGAGAAACTGTTAGATGAAAACAAATCTCCAGTCATGACTTTTGAGCAAGAGAAATCATGAAGACCACCAGTACTGTGCGCTTTGCTTCCAATATCTTGTTCCTGGCCTTCCTGGTACAGCCACATTTGAAACCCTGGTTGCATGTCTAGTCTGCATATTAGAAAAGTAAAATATTTTTAGTTTTCATCTCTGTCTCTTTTCAGAAAATCTCTTCCTCGCTGCCGAAGAATTAACAGGATGCTTTCCAATGAGTCAGTGCCAACAAGTCCTCCAGTATTCACTCGCTCCAACTCTCAGGCCTCCGTGGACAGCACCTCCATGGAGGACTTCTGGTGTGAAGTGGAGAGCATCAAGGAGAGCAGTGAAGATGGGCCTGAAGAAGCAACACTCTTGGAGTTCAAACCTGCTGATGGTAAGCACATAAACACCACTTCTCCACACCTTAGCATTTCCTGATCTCTTCGGTGATGCTTTTCTCTCTTTCCCTATTACGAGCAAGATTAAAATACAGATTACTTTGAGTCAGGAAAGAGAAGCACTAGAAGAAAACTTTATCTCCAGTGTTTAATAATCTAAACCAAAATCCATTAAAAGACAGAAAAGTTCAATTAATATTATGGAATTTTCCACTTTCTGGCTTTTGGTAGGATATGAACGAGAAGTTACGAAAGTCTTGAAGCAGTTTTTAGCTAGATATCATTTTGTGCTATCAAGTTTGATGGCTGCCTGTTTCTCTGAGATTGACTCAAGGAGATATTAGAGATGAGTCTGAATATAAAGATGCCTACATTCTTCAGCTTCCTTACTTATTAAAACTCATTGATCTCTTCTATAAATTACATCTAGAACAAGTCTTCTAACTTTTCCCAGTTATGATTCCACTTACAAATGTATTTTATTATACAACACAAAATACCAGGTGTTAACGTAAGACAAAACTGAAATTTTTCTGAGTTCAAGGCCCACTGATTGTTGCAGCCATTTTGAGGATCAAGGCCACTAGCCTGGGAATAGCTGATCTAAAGATAGATTTTGAAAGAATGGTGTATTCTCTTCATGCTGTTGTTAACATGAGTGGTGTGCTTTTCTTACCTTTACATGCAATAGGATATCATTAATTTTGCTACCAGGAAAAGTGTTGAAAAGGGTAAAGGGTGTTATTTTATTTAGTAATCAAATATGTAATCATTCGTGATAAGTATTCAACAGAGGTATCTAGCTCTAACTACATGCTGTTTCCATGGGGAATGACTTCCACTCACTAGTTCTAGGCTCCTCTCTTGGGAACAAAAGTAGAAGACCTCCATTTACCAGAAGTCTGTTTTCAATAAGGGACGAGGTCTGGCAGCTTAAAACCAAACTGCACTTCTTTTTGTTGGGTTGTGATCTCAAATAAAGATAGATGGAAGTGTAACACTGAAAAATTATTGTTATTGTTACAGGAACTCAGTAAAGCAATTTGCCTCAGTTTGCCCTTATTGGAAAATGTGCTGTTGCCACTAAGAAGGCTATCAGTTTTCTTGGCTATGTTAGGAAAAACATCATCAGCAGATCAAGGGATGTGACTCTTCTGTTCCACTCAGCACTGGTGGGGACGTATCTGGAGTGCCGTGTTCAGTTCTGGGTTCCCCAGCACAAGATGAGATTGTGAACATCATAGTATTACCCTCATGCAATTACCAGTGTGAATGATGTGTCCATGACTTTTCCCCAACAATAGGGGAAAGTTGCAAGCCAGTTAAGTTAGTAGGACAAGGAAATGCAGAAGCCTATTTTACCAGTTCTCAAAAACTTTTCTGTTGCTCTCATCACTGCTCAGCTAAATCTTCACACCAATGCAAAGTGTACTGTAGTTCCATATTATCCTTCATCTGATTTTACCTCATTACATTGCATTGATTTTTTCCTCTCTGTCCTGAATTAAAAATGTGACTGCAATGTAAAATGCAATGCATCTCCACACTTCATTTACCTTTATATTGTTGTTTTACACACTTACGTAGTACATACACCCACACACAACCAGGGAGTTCTTCTTCTAGTTATTAACTTCAGAAATATATTCAGTCTAAGATTATAAATCTTGGAAATAATTATAGTTCTATTAAGATACTAATAGGTTAATACTCCTTGACGAGGATCAAAACACTGCAAATCAATGTGGAAGTCCCCAGTGTAAAATAAAAACAAATATTCATAATCCTGTTGAGATCTCTTTGAGCAGAAAAGGTGCAGAAACCTTAAGAAACCAAAAGGACTATAGCAGCCAGACACTAGTGATATTGTCAAAGACACAATTCTGCATTTGCCACTCCAGATGTGTAATGAGAAGACTTACTCTGCTGATATGTAACTAAGGACAAGAAAAAGTAGATCATAATAAATGGCATGAGATGAATATGTAGGGAAAGTGAAAGTCGGGGTGTTTAAAATCACTGTGACATGCAGAACTGCTATTAACACTTAGTTTTAGAAGTTTGGGGTGAGATATTTGGGCTTGTATCTGAAATTAAAAAAAAGGCACACACCTTTTCTAGCAGTCTCTGAGAGCAAAAGAAAACTGGAAGGGCCTGGAGCGTCTCTCCTATGAGGAAAGGCTGAGTGAGCTGGGTCTGTTTAGCCTTCAGAAGAGAAGACTGAGAGGAGACCTGATCCAGGTCTATAAGTATCTAAGATGTGGGGGGCAGAGTGGCGAGGCTGGA
>JAOWBP010002052.1:37495957-37510382 GCA_028571105.1 Tragopan temminckii | reverse complement strand
GTTGGACTCGATGATCTCTGAGGTCCCTTCCAACCCCTACAATTCTGTGATTCTGTGATTCTGTGATTCTGTGAAAACTACCAGCCAATGGGTCCTCTCCATTATCTGTTTATCTTCTGATGGAGCAGGATCAACAACAATGACCCTGCCGAATGAGTAGCTACTACTATAAAAAATAATATTTTTAAAAACAATATAGGTTTGTTTGCTCTTACTTAAACTTATTCTCATAAACTTTTTGAGAGCTTTTCTGTCTTAGCCTGTGTTTGCAAGTGGCTGAAACAGAAAAAGGGAAAAGGCCAGAGAAAACAGTCACAGGGGTGCCTGGTAAACAGACAGAATTACTTGTCTACTTTACTATTTTTCATTGCATCATAAAAACCATGTTTGATTAAAAACAAAATTCTTGGAAATAATGTCAGGACAAGAGCCAAAATGAATATAATTTGGAAAATGAAACATGAATGGTTGTGGGTAGGACAGCAGCACTCAGAAATGAAAAGAAGTCTCGTTAGGAAGAAGAGTGAGGATGGCAGAACGACCTCAGGATAAAAACTGACAGATGAGGAATGGAAATCCTGTCATCCTGTCTCCATTGTGATCCTTTCAGTATCTGTGATCCTGGCATACAGGACTGGTTAAACCCCAGCCTAGCGCAGAGCTGTGTTTTTAGAGGCAGTTATTTTTGTAGAGCTTTGCGAAGACACAAGGCAGTTAGCTGTGAAGCCAGTGATGGCACATGTGTATGCTCTTTCATTTGCCCCTACCAACCAAGACTGCAATTCTCTTTTTTGTGTATCAGATAGTCAAAGTGAAGTAAACTGGTCTCTATCAATCTACCTGCAGTCCAATTTTACAATAAAGGCAATAAAGAAAGAGTGAGAAGATGAGCATATCATTAACAGCAGCGCAGCAAGAGGAACAATGAGTGTATAGACAAGTTACTTTACAGAACAGTCTGAAAATTAGTCAATTTCCTCTTTGGTGTGTTTATTTGTAATACCTTTCCTGCAGTCAAAGCTGGAATACAATTATTGTTTTGATTACTTTGTTTCAAGCAGCATATTGCTGAAGCAGGATCAGTCACAGGCAGAATAAAAATGAAGGCCCCTTAAAATCTTCTCTGTGATGAGAGACTTAAAAAGACTAAGATTGTTTACTTTAGAAAGCAGATAAATGAGAAGGCAGTGACAACAAAACTTAAAACTACGAAGTGAGCCAGAAAAGGTAGATTGGAAGCGTCTCCCTGTTCTACAGTGACAGGGAATATTCATCTAAGGTAGCAGGTAGCAGTATCAAGCTGAAACTCAAAGAAAGAAAATACTGTTTCACATTGTGTATAATCTCACTGTGGAGCTGGTTCATAAATTGGCACTAAGCAGGGCGAAAGGAGGTATTAGTCATTGATCTGGGTGTCCAGAACCTCTGGGAAGTAGATTATTAGCCAGTCTTTAACTGGTAGAAATCAGGACAACATCTAAAAGTTAGCTATTTCTGCACCTTGAGCCTCTACCTGACTTCTTTGATACCTATCCCTACTTGCTTTTTAGTGAGTGGCTCTGGCTCTTAGTTATCTTGTGCAAATGGTTATTGGACTGTCTGAACATCGAGCTTTTCTCCATAGGCCACCTTTCCAAAGTGTTTGATTACCAGCTGATGAAGGGTTTTTAAAGCATCTTTGATCTTTTCATGATTTGTGTGCACGCTGCTGTATTGTACACATTACTTCAGTATTTTTGCTTACTTAGAATACCGATTTAATTTCTACCTACATGGCTTCATCTGACAGACATGGTCTAAGTGGAAACTGAGGATTTATTCTCTTGCATGAGGAGCTGGCCTTTAGCAAACTTGCTGCATCAGGCTGTCTTCTTCACATGAAAATGTTATTGTAGAGGTTAAAAATACCTCCTCTGATCTTTTCCTAAACCTCCCCTGTGCAGACAGTGTCAAACTGAGAGTTGGTAGTAAGGTGACAAAAGCTGGATTAACTTAGAATCTTGGCCTAAGAAAGATTGGAAGTGGAGCCTTCTGGAGGTAAAGGCAGACACAGAAGTCCTCCACGCTACCTCTCTTCCTTCCTGCCCTTCTCTCCTTCTCCATCAAGATCATGTTATGCTCTCTTCCTCCACAGAAGGGGAACTGGAGGCCGAGTGGTTGCAGGATGTAGGCTTATCTACACTGATCTCAGGAGCTGAGGAGGAGGATGGCCAAGCCCTGCTGTCCACTCTGACCCGAACACAAGCTGCTGCCGTACAGAAGAGGTACAACACATACACTCAGACCTTGAGGAAGAAGAACAAGCATACGGTCCGTGATGTGCGAGACATCTTTGGCACCAGTGACTCTTCTGTAAGTAGCTAATGAATTCAAAAGAATGGTCTTGAGCTTACTTTTTTTTACATGTTTTACAAGTAGCACATGAATGCTTCTACTAGACAGGAATCTTTTCTGCTGATCGTACGCAGCCAGCCAATACAAGTTCCCAACACTAAGTCCAGGTTTTTAGTGCTGTATTTGCTACATTTTGAGAGGAAAGGAAGAAACCAAATAAAATAGATGGCAGACAATTTTGCAGCTAACCTGCAGCACAATGTTGTATCTGTTGCCAGCCCTTCTCCTGAAACCTCTTTCCAAGACTAACATTTACTCCCTTATTTTTTGGAACTTGGTGAGTTACTCTTGGCAGTTGTTCAAATTTTTTCTAACTTCTGGGGATGCTTGCTATTTTCTCAACAGTCCCAGCAGTGAAGTAAAGCTTCTCTAATGAAGCAACTGGGGTTCAAATATGCATAAGCAATTAAACACCTGCCAGCACAATTGCAACTGGTATGCTGGCAGTTACATTTCACTTACATAGCCAACAAAAATCTATTAAGTATTCATTTATTTCACAGTGTCAGAAACAAGCATTGCCCCTGGTGGATTCATCCATTTTTCCCTGAGGATAGCTCTAAGAGCACCAATTCTGATCCCTTCACTGTTTGATTTAGGTGAATGCAGTCAGCCATGCAAATTCAGCCCAAAGCGACATTTGATTTTGGATGAGCGACTCATGATATCTTATTAGGGGACCAGCAATAAGCTCACAAATTCACCTTTAAAATTAAACTTTTTATTATTACAAAAAGTCTAGGAAACTTCTTATATGAAATTGTTTTATCCTTTTCTATTTGTCCTACCTTTTCCTCAAGAACTGGTACCTTGAATGAATTATTAAAAAAAAGGGGGGGGTGGGGGGGGGAGAAGGAAGAAATAAAATTGTAGCTGCATAATTATTTTAAGATAACAAAAATATAATGCCTAGTGGATTAATTTGTTTGACTCAACTTAAAAGTACCTGGGTTCTTTATAGCCTCACCTTTATGTGATAGACAAATCTCACAAATATTTCCAGAAGCACCCAGTAGTTTCCTGTGGGCAGACTTTCTTGCATGAGAAATGCTTAGCATGTTTGCATGAACATTAAAAAGCTGGTGGCATTTCTTATTAGATTAGCATACTTCTTCTGCTTCAAGTATCTGTATGCGTTAAAGCACTTATAATTTTTAATAATGCTATCAAAGCTTAAGTTTTCTAACAAATTTATATCAGGCAAATAATGGTTGTAACTCAGATGGGCACACTATTGATCTTTTGTTGACCTGCTAATTTTTCTCTGCTATTTTTCACTTGCTAAAGGAATAAGAAACTTCCCATTTATTGTCTGTTATTTCATTGTTTTACATCCTCCAAAATTCAGCACTCTCACTTGTTTTGCATTGTGAGAACCTGAAAAAAAAGACCGAAAAAGTAATTAAGACCTTTACTTCTTCCCATGAAAATATACAGTTCTACAGGGTGCTCGCCTAAGTGTTAAACCCAGATATACAAACACAGCTGCAGAAAACACCATCACCACCCTCCAAGAGACTACAAAGCAGATTGTATTTCTAAAAGCCTGCAAGGTTCCCAACACCCTTTAAATATTCCCATTAACCATTGCTCCTATCTCTTCTGCTTCTTATGGGATTTAGAAAACCCATCCTAATTATCAGCTCTTCCGGGATGGATGGGTGTATGAGTGCATTTACAGAATGCAGCAGACCAGCATTTTAGGGAGTGTTAGCTGAGGTTTCCATATCCTGAACAGCTCTGTGTGAGGCTGTGGCAGCTAAAGCAGGTCCTCAAGCTCAGCTGAGTCTTTGAGCGTGGCACTGCAGCTGTCAGAGAATCTTTGTGATGAATTGGTTTGGGAAAGTGATCTAGATTTAAAAAAAAAGCTCCAAAAAAAACCAACAAGAGCAGCAGGGGACAATGAGGAGCAAATCTTTTCAGCATGGCTGCTGAAGAGATACTGGTATAAAGACTATGCAGGAAGTTCTTTGCTCTCCCATCCAGTTTTGTTGTTTGTTTTTTTTATTTTTTGATAGGAAGTAAGAGCAGGTGGGGCAGAAATAAATATGTTGCAAATAGCCAAACAGCTCTAATTGCTTCGGGTAACTCTATAATCCTCCCCTTTAGGAGGATAGATTTACACCTTCTTCCCACCAACCTGAGCGTTACAGGAGCTCAGAGGGATGGGACACAAGATGGATTACTCTTTTCAGTGCCTAATCATCATTAGGTGATTAGCTCACCAGGGTCACCTGAAATGAGATTTTACAAGACTGTTGAAGCTGTATAAATAGTTGACATCCCGGGGTAGAGAAAGAAGGAAGAGAAAGATTTGCCTTATTTTCTTTTGTCTATTCTGAAAATCTTTGCTTGCTGGATTTTTTTTTTTTATTTTCTTTTTTTTTTTCCTGTTACTGTCTGGCAGCCAGATCCTGTGTGGATCAACACTAAGCAAAGGGTACTAGGGCAGGAGCATTCCCTGAACAGCCCAAAGGGACTGAAGTGAAGGGAAATGAAGCTACATTTCCCTACTTTTTCTTCTAGTAGGAAGGCGCAGTGAATGCTGAAGGCAAAATCCATTGCTTGTGACACTTTGTCCCTATGAAAGAACTTTGGGGAAGCACCTTATTCCAGATACAGTGCTCTACTTCAGGAAGGCTGGTATCAACAGGTTCCGCTGGCAGTCATGCTGCAAGGATTCAAATTGGATGGTTTATTAATCACAGTGGCCTGATTTTCCTTACTGTTGATTCCCTGCTGCTTCCATCAGAAGCCATCAGCACTGCTAGTGCCCAAAGTTTAAAGAAATCCGCAGCAGAATATAAATTCATGGAAAAACATTGATTTATTACTGGAGGAAGGAGATGAAGCATCATGCTCATTAGTAGCCCTAACCCTGTATGTTGGGGTCTACTAAAACTCCTCAGGAGTTTTCTGAGAATTTTACTTGAACAGTACATGAGAAAATAATGTCCTAATTAAGAAAGAATTGCTAACTAACCCAGAACTATTTGCATGAAAAGGCAGTTGTGATGGCACCACTTGAAAATATGAATTTAACTAAAGCACTGGCAATTTGTATCCTGATTTGTGCTATAGGGCTACCTCTTTTGCTTTTATTTTCCTTAGCTGTAGGGCTGGCAACAGAACTGTGTTGCTTTGTTGCTCCAACGATTTATTTTTACATCTTCTACAATGAGGTTAACTACTAAAGAAATGATTATCTCATCTCCATCTTTTTCTTGCTTTTCTGGTTTCCTCTCCCCATTGGAAATTCCTGTGTATGTTATGCTAGTAAACACTGGGCTCATTTTTAGTATTAGGAATTGAGAACTTTCTACTGAATCACTTTCAGTAAGAAATGAGGATATATGAAGTCTTGCACTGACTGGACCTCCAGATGAGGATATATGAAGTCTTGCACTGGCTGGACCTCCAGCCAAATGAATAAAGCTGTCCTAATTTGGGTAAGGACAGTTTGACCCTCAGCCTTCGGCATTCATTAAGACATGAGATTCCAAAGTTTTTAAATCTTTTTTAAAATACTGAACCAAAAAAAATCATTCATTAAAAGGATTTTATCCCTATTACCCTAAGATTCAAAAAAAAGATAATAAATAAAAAACTCCTGTTGGTTGCATTTGGAAATTTCTACTCTTTAACTCCCAGTGCTTTACACGATGTTATGATGTGGAATACCAATAACAAAAACCCTAAAACTATGACAAAAGGAAAAAGATTTTTTTTCTTTATATACTCTCCCTGTGAAGGCTGGGAAATGAGAGGAAGAATATGTTTTTTTGTTTTTTGTTTTTAATGTTTTCTTGATATCCAGTTGCCACAAGCACTACAGCCTTCAGGCACTGCTGAGTGAGTGGCAGAGCTGAGCTCTCAGCTCCTTTTTCCAATCCAGCTGCGCTTAGCAGAAGCTGCTGGCGGCAGCATCTTCATTGTTGATTTCGCTTGTGTATCAGTGGAGCAAGACTTTTCCTCAGTAAGCTAGACTCACAGTGAATTTATTCTGATTCTGATTGTAAGGTCAGACATTTTGAGTAGCAAAAGTTGATGAGCCAGTTGCTTGTTTACCATTATCTCCTCCATCTGGAAGATGAATAATTACACTTATGTTTGATTTTCTGAAATCATAGAGGCAAGTTTTACAAACCTCTCCCTTTTCATATTCCCAACTGAAATTTACATTACTTTTTTATGTCTGAAAAACATTTGTAGACATGTTATGTGATTTTATGATGACAGCGTCATACAGTTCTCCATGAAAAAAAATCAGTGGTTTGTATGGTATACTGGCAAAGGAAGTCCGTGTGACTCAAATCCTGTTTGCTATCAAGTTCACAGCCCATTAAATGGACTCTCTCAGGAGTGATTGTATTCATGTTACATTTGACTTTCTTACCCAAGTAACTTAGAGGATAAAACCGAATAAAACAACTGTACTCTTATTTCAGGTTTGCAATTGGAAAAGCTGCCTGCCTCTTAAACATGTGACATTTTTTATCAGGAAAAGACAATAAATACTGCCATGAGGCACTGCAGCCTTGTGATAAACAGCCAATGTAGCAATTTAGAGAGCAATTTAAGAGCTGCTGCTCCAGCCTCATAGGGGCTCTTAGCTGTGTGTTCAGCAAGTCGGAGGCTGCCCCTTAAGACTCAGGGTTGGGATGCAGCAGGTTTCAGTCAGGGGTCCCTAAGTAGGAAACAAAGGATAACCAAAAAAAATATATATAAGGCTGGCTGGGAGCATTGTAGTGGTTTTCACTTGATATCATTCAGAGCATTTTTAAATTACTGCCTTTTGTTTCCCAAAAATGTGCAGGTGGGCTGCTACTCTCCATATACACACACACATGCTTGGATTTGTCTTTATCAGGCCCAAACCTGTCAATCACAAGGGCAAATTCAAGAAGACAGGGAGAGGTGATTCTGCCTGGATTTCACCTCGGACTTCAGAGCTCTTTCTGCACAATGCTGCACATACTTCCCCCATTTTCATACAGTGCAGAATGATTTCTGCAGTAGAGAGATGAAATTAATGTATTTTTTCCCCTCAAAACGATATTTTCAGTTCTCTGATAAGGTGTTAGCATATAACCTATTGGTGGAGTCCAGTGTCTGCCAGGTGCTGGGGATGTTCAGCATGTGTCAGTGTCCACAAGAAGATTTGTGAGCAAAGTGACTAAAAACAGGACTGATTACAATTTGAAGAGGATCTTTCACTTAGTACAGTTACGTACAGCAATTTATTTAGCTAATTTCAGTCATTATGCAGGGCAGGACTCATTAGCTATAGTGAGCTGCAATATCACTGGCCTCAACGTGATCCAAATCTGTGCAGCCTGGGGAAGATTAATTCTCAGGCTCAGTTATGAAAAATGTACTCAGTTATGAAAAATCACAACAGGTTGTTTAAACTTGGCAAAGAGTGTAAGCTGAGAATGATTCACTGTTTCTTAAACTGTAGCAGTTTCTGTCCATAGACATTGACTTTCACTGTAGTCTGATCATTTTTCCTTGCCTATCAGCCCACATTTGAGACAGTTCCAGTGTCACCAGTTCCTTCTAATGGTATCCAGCTTCCTGGGCAGAAGCCAGTTTGGAAATCAGTTAGCTGTGAGTATGCCAACGTGTAATCAGTGTTCACTTCCTCCTAGAAAAATGATAGACAGAGAGATCCTTTTGTGGTTCTTAGCTTAGACCCCTCCTTCATGTTAGGGTTATGCTGCATATATTTTCTTAGAACATTTTCGGCTTATTGTCATGTAGGAACCAAAGTTTTCCATTCAAGACTGGTGTTGTAAAGGCACAGACTGCTGCCTCTGAAGTGTCAATATCTAAAATGTACTGATCATTGTAAGGCTGGGATTGTGAATGTAACCTTCAAACAATATGGTGCAGAATTTGCCCAAAATATGTCAACAGTATATTTTCTTGCTAAGAATCATAACGAGATGCATGTATTCTCCATATTTCTTCTCCAGTACTGCAGATATTGTAATGTTAGAAATTATCATTTTTCTGGCTCTCCCCTATTATTCTAGTTTACTGATGGTGTCAGTTTGGACATCCCTTAAATACTTTGCCCTAACAGTTATTGACAGCACTAGTGGACGTGATAGCTCTGTTTTACTTGTTTTTCCGATCAGGTGTCAGCAGCCTTCCAAGGCAATGTCCATCTTTTGTTTTGGATGTGCTTTCCATCATCATTTTTCAGGGCTTAATTAAAGGATAATAAAAAGGATTAATTTATTACTAGTATAATTACATTTAATTTTATGTGTGTGTATATATATATATATATATATATATGTAACAGAGCTTCTAGAATAGTTCCTTAGGTATTCACCTTTTTGTATAGTGCCACAGACATTTATCTTGATTGCACAGCCTGATCATTTCACTGTTCCGCTGGTACCTCTGCCCTACAAGTAGTTGTATTAGAACAGACAGGAGAAAAAACACCCAGGGTTATGGGAGAGGGTCTGTGGTCTGGGTATGCTTCTTAAAATCCCTTGTCCATTGAGTAATGTCTATGACCACAGATCAGAAGCCATCTAATAATGTACCCCACTTTTTCATACCAGAATTTCCAAAAAAGTTTCCCACAACAAAATGTGTTAAGAAGGTGATTAAGTACCTTCATCTGTAAATTCAATTATTCAAAAATCATGGGGCACAAACAAGTTTATAAAATGTGTAATACTTTTGAGTTCAACTTCTGATTTCCATGGCTTTTGAATGCAGTTGTGTCACATTAGTAAAATCTTCTCTGCAGTCCTGGGGGCTGAAATTTGATATCTCTTTTAATGAAAACCATTATGCTGTACCAATTGTGCGAGTCCAGGAGCTGGACTTTAATAAAAAATGTTAAATTGCCCTGAAATGCGAGAGATGAGTCATAAAAGTTGACAGCACTGGAACTCAAGCCTGTTACCACACTTTGGATTCCATGACAATAGGATATTTCTGGACTTGACTGTACTGATTTCAGAAATTTTCCTTTGGCATCTACTAATTTCAGGAGTCAATTAAAGTTTAAAGTAGAGCAGTAAGTAGAAATAGTATTTTTCAAATGGTAAGAAGATTGTACAGTGGGTCCTGCTTTGATGCTACACACCTGAAAAAGCAACTGTAAGAAATTTGTGCATGTATGTATGTGACCATGTAAAATATATGCACATTGTCCTTGATTGTAAATAAGTCAACAGTGACCTGAAAATCTGTGACAACAGCTTTTTTTTTCTGTCAGGAACTTTGGGATTTAATTGTTCATTACACAAGTGCCAGCAGAGTTTGCTGGCCTAGATAGACAGGGATAGAGTACAAAAACTTGGTAATTCCTGATAAACAGGAAGTTACAACTTGACTATCTTTCTCACGAAAAGAAACAAGTAAAATAAGCTAACATGAAAATAGGGATTTTACTTCTAAGGGGTTATTTCCTCCAGACAAAACAGGAACGTACTGTGTTTTACACTGAAATTCCTCTTTGAAGCACTTCCTTTATTATTTTCTTAAGACTTCTGTCATCACGGTTCAATTTTTTAATGTCTCTGTCCTGAATGCAAGCATACGTTCAGGGTTCATATGTGGTTTCCCTTATTTTCAGCTAATAGCTGTCTAGACTGTGGACTAGATAAAGGCAGTTCGTCTATAACAGAAGAGCTCTCCTATGAGGTCTCTTTCTCAGAATCCATTACAGTCCTTCCAAAAACCCGAGAGTGGACAAAGAGCCAGAGGTTCAAAAAGGAAGACTCTGCTTTGCCAGTAAGTTTGATTTCTATGTATTTCCTCAATTGTTTTTTTTTGGGGTTTTTGTTGTTGCTGTTGTTTTTTGTATTTTTTGCCCACTAATTTCCTGCTCTATATCCTCGGCACCTTGGAGGCTGTTAAGGCACATTAGCTGTACTTTGCTATGTGTGCTTTATATAGAGCTCCCGCCATTCTGCCATACGACTGATTCCCAGATGGGCACAAAGGTAAACAGGATATTCAAGCCTCACTTTCAGTTGTACCCATCACAGATGAACATGGGTAACTGAATCCACAAATAATGCATCGCCTGCACACCGAAAATGAAGACCAGTTACGGGCACTAATGCTAGCAATCATTTTCATTACTGATCAGCTCTCCTATTTTTTCCCCCACTGATTATCTGCTTTTATTGACACATGGATTTAAAATTGCTTCACAGATAAAGGGGGGGGAAAGCAAGGCTTAGTCCTGCATTAGTACTGATTGCCTCCTATCAGTATTCATGCAATTCCACTATAGGAGATAATGGATGAAATGAAGTTTACCATGTTGTATCATCCAACAAGACCTACATAAGCAGCCATGCCATTTTCCGGAATTATCCCTTGAATTCAATAGATAATTTCTTATTTCTATCTGTCTTTAGAGCTTCCTGGAGATTTGAATTCATGCTCAAGATACACCTTTTTGGTGAAATGTATGAAATAGCTGTAGATTATTTGGAAACATCTCTTGAACGTCATGGTTTCCTGAGGTCCTGAATTGTTGCTATCCACACAGGCACTGAATTCTCTGAGAATTATCAGTGTATCCATCTCAGGCACCACCAAGGAAGAAGCAGAAATGCAGAAGCAAACTTCCTTGTTGAAAGGAGAGATAGGAAACCAAACAAGCTGCAACTAGTGTGAAATCCATTTGCTTTAGTGTGTCTCTTTTTCTTGTATTGGAGATAATTTGGCATCCATTGAAGAATAAGGTTATCTCTACATTCATGGTAATTCTCAAAAACCAAAAGTTAACTTCCTCCTTGGTCCTTGTAATAGTAAATATAGGACTACCACCTTCACTACACACACACACACACACAAAAAAAAAAAACTGTTCTCTTCAACCACTCTGACACTAACTTTCTAGTAGGGAAACTGGTGACTAACAGATAAGAGGTGTTGAATTGAGTATTTTGGACTTGTAGATGCATCATTGCTAAGTTTTAAAAGGCCAGTATTATGCTTGAGGTGGACTATTCTGCATGTAGGACAACATTTTGATTACTTGGAAGAGTACAGAAGAAATATGCCAGCTCATCAGAGACAGAGACTTTCTAAATGAAGTCAGTAATCATATCTGTTGGTGTTGGCATTTTTCTTGGTTCACGGTATTTGTTTTTTTTTTCCCCATAGTTGCCCAGACTATAAAATATCTTTGCATGAAATTGCCTCTTGCTGACTCTGTGTCACAAATCAGCATGTCCTCTGCAGCTTCCAAAAGAGCAAGCTCAACATCGTTTTCTGCATTGGGTTACATGTTATTTCCTGAACAAAGAACCATAATTAATGTGACGTAGTCAAAGATATCATAGAATAAAAATTCAGTAAGCAGTTCATACATGTCTAAGTACACTGTATAGTTTCCACACAGAGACAACATGTCAAACCATTTCAGACATTATCCTTACTCAAAATGGTAGTTATTTAATTTTCTACTGTAATTTTCTATGATGCATAGTATGACTCCATTATTAGTAAGAAATATCACTGGAAAAATATGACAGAAGACAAAACAAAGAGGCAGAGCCCCAAACCTTTGATCTGTACTGCATCACATCATTATGACACTAGAAGTCAACAAACCAATATGAAAAATTATTGCAGCTCTCTTTTGTAATTGGTTGTGGAGAGTTTGTCTTTTTCTCTTGACAGGCATATTTGCAAACAGACTTTGTTATTCCCTATGTTTTATTTTCCTTCCCCTCAGAAAACATGTATACTGTGTAATTTTTTCCCCCCAAGATGATTTACTATTCTTTGACTGGTTTGGAATGCTTTGCATCAGTGGAGCTAAAAAGGAGTAGAAATACTTAAGCTTCTACATCTTCCACATAAATTTTGTTGCATTATTAAGTCTCAGCGTAAGAGTAACAATGGAATTATTGCATCCTGGAGAGGGAGTATTCTGACCTAAAATGCCTCAGAAATCCTGCAAATACATTATTCCATCCCCTGCACTCTTTCTCTCCCAGCTTAAAAGTCATGTGCAGTGCAGTTTAGGAAGCCTAAATCTATGTGATCTATGTGTCCTTTGTCTTCTCTTACTTTTGAAATCTAGTGGAATTTTTTTTCTTGCCTTTTCCTTAATATGTTTGATTAGCTTCATCTAAGGATGCATTAAGTCCAGATTTGTTCAAAAATGAGCGGACTGGAATGAAATCTCCAGGAGCAAAACCCTCTTAAAAGTTGGGTTTCTACTCAGTCCCCTAAAGGAAGGAGATGATTTGTAATGCTATTTATTTGCATTTCTGACTAATAACTTCTTGTTTGAATTACAACTAAAGTAAAAATAAATAAATAAATAAAAACTTCATACAATACCAAAGATCCAGAATGCTTTGAAATGCATGCTTTATATTGTATTTTGTTACTGTTTCTAGCAATCAAGTCAAAAACTCACGAGTGCTCTTTCTTTCTGACATTTGTACAAATGTTTATGCCATGATGCAATGCTTCTGGCTCTGGTTCATGACAATTCATTTTCTAAAATATGTAGACATCTTCACGTACCCCAGTATTACTAAGTATCTTTTAATTTAAGCCTATTCAAATGAATTATTTCTTAGCTGATGGGAATCCTCTTTCTATGCCAAAACAATTTTAGAGTGCTAAAAGCTACCAGAAAAGAGGCACGTTGGCATAAGAACTAAGTGGTTTTACTTCTGGGTTTTTCTTCAGATCTTTAGTCTGAACTCCCCTTTAAAAAACTCATGAATTAATAGAAACATGCAGAGCATAAATGTATTCATCCATCCCCATCACCATTGGATATACAACCATATCCATGATGAAATATGTCAGCTCTCTCAGCAGAGTTCAAAGACAGTGTGGGAGAGGAGGAAGCAAAGCAGTGTTATATTGTGCTGAAACTGGACAGAAATTTAGTTAGCTCGTAGCTCGTTCTTCAAGACTGGAGTACAGGCAGGGCACTGAAGTTAAGACCTCTGCCCCAGTGATACCAGCTGAACTGTAAGGGAACATGATAAACAAGAAGGTTAATTACAGTTCAGATGGATGCAAGCTATTTCAACCTATCAGGTTAAAATATGGAGTTGCAGTTCAGCTCTTTGGTGTTGGCTGACTTCTTCTCAAATATGGGCATCTCTTTCAAAACAAAAAGTTGCACATAATTCTAGTGCAAATTAAGATGCAATTCATCTCTACTGTAGAAATTCATTGTTCGGAAAAGCCGATTTGGACTGACGGAGGTTGGAGATCTCTCTCCTGAAGACATGAAGAAGATTCGCTACCTCTCCCTGATTGAGCTAACAGCCTTCTACGATGCCCTGGGTGTGGAGCTGAAGAGGAACCGTGCAGAGAGAGTGCGGAGACGAGGTACTGTACCATGGCATCTGCATGGCGGCCACCTGGGCACTGCTCAGCATTGATAAGAAGACACGTATAAGGCTGTATTTGCTCACTTTTTCATGTATTGTTGTTATTTTTAAGAAAATGGTCTTTTTGGAGTCCCCCTCACAGTGCTGCTGGAGAATGATCAAAAGAAGGTTCCTGGTATAAAAGTTCCTCTCATCTTCCAAAAAGTGAGTATAATACAGTTTGCTCAGTCATTAAGATTGGCATTTCCATCATTCACGTTGGCACCCATAACACAGATCAGATAAGAAAAGATGCAAGCTTTACAATTTTCAGGGTGTTTTCTACAGATTTCTGCATGTGTTTTCTACAGATTTCTGGTTTTTTGTGTTTTATCTACAGTGGGAACCTCTTTCCATTTTTGTAATTATATGGTACCATACAGGAAACCTTGGAAAGCAAAAATCAGGCTTACTGTTTCTCTTTCTTATTAAATGAAACAGGCATGCAAAATTGTGTGCATGTGCAAAAGCAGCAGAAATGAGTTCTCTCAAGAGTTTTAATTTCATGTGAATTTAAACTGAAGATGTTATGAGCTATTATTTCTAGATTGGATGCGGTTGTAGTATCTTCTCCTTTGAGGTAGTGTCATTTATATAGATCTTTTGACAGAGCAGTAACATCCAGCAGATGTCTT
>JAOWBP010002052.1:37481107-37495857 GCA_028571105.1 Tragopan temminckii | reverse complement strand
GTGGCAGGGGGGTTGGAGATTTATGATCCTTGTGGTCCCTTCCAACCCTGGACATTCTGTGATTCTGTGATTCTGTAGTATCTTCTCCTTTGAGGTAGTGTCATTTATATAGATCTTTTGACAGAGCAGTAACATCCAGCAGATGTCTTGGAGATGTATACACAGACACAAGCACAAATACAATAACAAGGACTTGAAACTCCAAAAAATATTGCTGTAAATACTGAGAAAAGAGGAAGTAGCATGGAGTATCAGGGGAAGGACCGACAGAACTTGAATTTTTACACGACTTTGCAGTGCTTGGCTCCTCTGTCAACAGCATTGGAAACTGAAAGATAGAAAGTACAGCTGGTACTGAAAATCCAGAGCTGTGTGAATAAATGCTAATATATTATTTTTGGCTGTTGTTTATTCTAAATCTCGTTCAATCAAAACATTATTTTTTAATAACAAGTTAGAGTGCAAAGCATATTTCTATATTCATAGAAATTTCAAAATAAAAATATCCCATGATCATTTTCTAATCTGAGTTCTTAGGTCACAGAAACACGTTATCTATAATCCATTCCATTGTGCTTCTCAGGGAGAAACTTAAGCATTTCACAGAGGTTAAGTTTTCCTCAAAACACCACTGAGTTTTACCCAGTGTAAGCTAATATATAGTATATAAATGTATTAATAAAAGAGCATATGCATTTATATGTTACTTGTTCTATAGCAGTGTCAAGTGTCACATCAAGAACAGAGATGCCTATTGTGTTATCAGTTTTCTGTACTCTCTATACATCAGATTTTCGAGTCAGGAATACAGAGATTGAGTTATGAAGGCTTATTTATCTAAGCTTGTTTTCATTAGCAGATTATGTTGAAAGGCTTGTTGTTTTTTTTCAGGTTTGTTTCAAGTAGATTTATATTAAAAATAGTTAATGGCATTTTTAAATATTTCTGAGTATTTTCCTGGGGTTTGCCTCTTTTTCAGTTGCTGCTCAAGCTTGAGGAAACTGGTTTAGAAACTGAAGGAATTCTTCGAGTGCCTGGATCTGCCTCCAGGGTTAAGGTAGATGTCTGTGCCAGTTTCCTGTCTCATGGACCACAGCTTCAATGTCAAATAACACAGCACACACAAATGCACACTGCACAGAAATAGTGATGTGTGTAGATCAACATTTCCAGCTCTATCAGCGAAAGGTTAAATTCGTTCCTGGGAACCAATAAATCACAGAGCATGTGGTCTATTGCTTTGCATTTGGTAATGTTCTATATAAAGCACAGTCTTGACGCTGAATTGAGCTGAACGCTGAGTGATCTTTTCAGTTTATCTTTATCATCCAAAATTGCTGTGATCTTATCTCCTTCTTAATTTATTTCAGAAATACAGTTGCCAACTGAGCTAACTTAAGATAAAGAAGTTATTTTATGTCACTAACAATTTTTTTGTGCCATTTTATTTCTCATTTGTCTTCTGT
This sequence comes from Tragopan temminckii, assembly GCA_028571105.1. Lineage (NCBI taxonomy): Eukaryota > Metazoa > Chordata > Aves > Galliformes > Phasianidae > Tragopan > Tragopan temminckii. The sequence goes on along the minus strand of JAOWBP010002052.1, from coordinate 37,494,391 downwards.
GATCTTAAAATTTCATCTTCTAAGTGAGAGAAGTTTGGCCTGTGATCATTGTTTGGCAGCCTAGAATGCTGTATTTTCACAGGCTATTTACAGGCCATGAACACGGGCTATCTGGTGCCCAATAACCTTGGCTCTACCATTGCAGTACAGTAACACTTGGAAATGTTTCTACTGACTAACTAAATTCTAGAAGCTGGAAGCCTGTGCCAGAGGAAAGATAGGAAATTAAGTTAGGAAATTAATTTGCTTTTTATTTTTATGGGTTTAGTAGTAGTGTCTACCTTTTTTCCATTTTCTTTTTTTCTTTGGCTTGATGGTGCTATGGTGTTTTCTTGCATGTTTTTGCTTTTTTTTTTTGCTTTTTTTTTTTTTTAAATATGGTTCTAGCAATTTGTAATGATAACTTCCCATTTTCACTTTGTCATCTTCAAGATAACTAGACTTCTTTTCTGAACGTAGCAGGAAGGCTCAAAATCTCAAAATGGTAGTAAAACCACAGCTAATAAGGTTAGAGATTACTAAACGTCAATGGGCTAGAGATCATCAAGAAGAAGCAGCGTGTGAAAAGCACCAAAGATAGGCAGCAGCATCCCAACTCCTTTTCACATTGTAGATTTATAAAAGAAGAGAGCTCCTAATTCACCCTGTACTTTTTGGATTCCTCATTTTTTCACAAAAATTCTTAAAGTATTATTTCACACAATATCTTAAATTTCTCTGACATCTTTGGGGAGATCACACAGCAGAGCTCTGCCCTACCTAACTAATGACTTTCTTATTTTTCTGCATATATTGTTTTTTGTCTTGTTCACTTTTTATTCACTGCCTTTACCCAAGGAGACTCTCTGAGGTATGATTTTATCTATATCTTTCTGGTATTGAATTTCCACCTAAACATTTTAAATTATTTGAGTTTTGTCTTCACTTAAGTCTGTCCAGCAACCCAACCAGCAGGAGAAAATTTTCTTCAAAGCAGATCCAGATTTCATTCTTCAAAGCCTTCATACGTTATTATGACATTAGGATTTGAGGGCATTCCAGTTTTATTTCAGTCTTGTTTTGAGAAAGAGAAGGCATATGGAAGTGATTTAAGGTTACTCTTCTATAAAACAAAGGATAGAAGAAATAAATACAACTTTTCCTCTGTCTCTAATCTAATTTGTAATGAAAGCTCCAGTGAACAATAATCTACCGTTCTATCAGCCATAGTAAAAAAGTGGCCAAAAAGTTTTTTTAAAAGCACTTAGATATGTGTGTGTATAAATATACATAAGGACCCATGTAGATATATATGTACACATATGTGTTTGTGTTTCAAAAATCTTGCTTTTAACTTTTACCTCTTTCTCAGAAGAAAAAATGTTGAGTAGTTCTCCTCTCCTGTGATTTTGATGAGGTGAAGAGTTCTGTTCCACATTTTCCAGTAACCAAAAGAAAAGTTAATTCAGGTGTTTGTGTGGATTATGTGCAAAGGATGTGAATGGAGGAAGCTGAGATAGCTTAGATTTTAACTTGTAAAATGTGCTAGCAAATATGAGATTGTAACATTATATACCAAATCCTGAATGACCCTCTATTTCCATTTCTGCCAGCCATTTCACTTCATTGACCATATTTGATATGTAGTTTCCTTCCATTCATGTGAGGCATGGTAAAGAGAATTCATTTTTCAAAGCTTTTCTGTCCAATTGGATTATTTTTATGTATTTATTTATTTATTTTTGCATAGTAGTAACGTACATTTGACAAAAACATGACCTGAAACCCAAATATCAGCAACAGATACATTTTGTCAAGAATAGTCTCACAAAGAAACATTAACAGACTTCCTATGGATAAGGCAGTGTTTGGCCAGTAACAGTTGTGAAAGTTGTATTATTCATGGTTTGCTTTACATTAGAAAAAAAGTACTTCATTCTTAGTTAGCCAACAATTTTTTTATGGAGCTTTCATTTTCCAAACAGTGATCTGTATCTGAAGCGAAATTCTGCTTCTTCTAGGAACCTTATCAAATATTTCCCATTCATACACGTGTGAAACATCAATTATTTGTTACCCTCCACAGTTTTGCTGTAGAGCGGAATGGTAACACCAGACAACAGGAGTAACTGGGCACCCAAAATAGTACAATCAATTTTATCTATCTATCTGAGCTTTCTCTTATGTTTTTGAGGGTTGTTCTCTTTTTTTAGCATGCATCAAGTGCAGGCTTTCTGAAAGTAAGGAGATCACTACAAAGTGATCAAATTTAATTGTGGCTATCCTAAGACAAAGCATCCTTCTGAAGACGAGAAAACCTGAATTTCAAACCATTCACTCAAAGCCCCTTGGCTGAAGTGCCAACAGGTTGTCTAGCAGTTTCACTCGCGGTGAAGACAAACATGCAAATCCTTTGTGATTTAAAGGCCAAAACCTCTGGAGGAGTGCTTTAAACAAAAAGAAATATTGTGCTAAAAATTCCACTAAACGATGCACAAAGTTGTCTTGCTTTAAATGTGTCACTGGTGGAAATCTAACTATGGCAAACCAAATTTTACCTGCATTTCAAAGTATTTCCAGGAGTCTCACTTGTTAACCATCTCTGAACTCCACGTGGCTGTACCTCGATCACAACTGGTTTAGAGCTATTTTAATTCAACTGTGGTGTAAATATGTCTGTGGTTTGTAAAAGAGTTTCTGAAGTGATATAAAACTACCAGGCCAGAAGCAATATCTGAGAATCAGATGTTCCTTTTATCTTTCAGAATCTCCATCAAGAACTTGAGGCAAAATTTTATGAAGACACATTTGACTGGGATCAAGTACGAAACAACGATGCAGCAGGACTGCTTAAAATGTTTATAAGAGAACTTCCAAGTCCACTATTCACAGTGGAATATCTGCCTGCTTTCATCACCTTAGTGGAAAGTAGGTAAAAAAAAGGAGCTCATATAAACTGAAGTAGGAAGACAAAAATCCCACTGCCTCACCTAAGCATTTAATTTGTCTGCAAGGTTTTCTTTTTAAAGAGAAAAAAATCTGCAGATATTGATACCTATAATACTGTGTGAGTGACACAACTGTTTAACATGAGATTTGAAACCTGTGAGCAAACAATGATTGAGAAATGTCTTTTATATGCAATCTAATTGACACAAAATACAGATTTCGCGAATGAAATTTTCTGCAAGGTAAGATCGAGTCACTTCCTTTTGTTTAATATACTATTAGCTCTATTTTACTCTTCTTGAAGTTTATGCTGAGGTCAGATTATTCATACAAGATGAGTGTGATCACAGATGGCCTCAGGCAACCTCATTTTGTTTTCAGCATACACACCCTGAAAATACACCCTGTGACATTTGCAGTACATTTTGTTCATTTCTCTTCCAGGAAGAATGCAGTAGTACCTTGCAATACCTATTCATTATATTGTAAATTCACTTGAGCAAGGAGAGTATGAGAGTATCAGTCAGGACTGTGAATTTATTAGCCAAATTAGTATAGAAAATTCTGAACTTTTATATAAGATTGCAGCCAAATTTTCTTTGTCTCCACTGAGGTAGTTATAAAGGTCACAGAGAGGTGATGATCCCTTGCTGCAACCTTTATATCTGAGTAGGCTTCTTATGAGTCCCAGAGTGCATGCAGCAGAGAGCATTTTCTAATGTGGAGAAGACTGAACAGGAGGTATCTGAGCAAAATAAAATTACTATATTTCCACTGACAACACCTTTATTTTTCCCGCAGCCTCACTCATCCACCTAGAATGGAAGTGAAGGATAGATTTAGTATGCATCCTTTCCATCCTCTCCACCCCAGCTCTAGTGACCACTGCACTGGATGAATATATACCAACTGTTGAAAATATGATAGTATTTTGTAACAAGTATTCACTTAAAAATATTAGTATGAAAAAAATTCTGAAAATAAATATCCATTTCCACTTGAAAGAAAGGAAGATCTTCATCCATGTACAACACATTATGACTAGGACATCAGAGAGAAACTGGCTAGCACTAAAAATATTGGCTATTTTTTATTTAGAAAGAGTTTTATATAGTCTTTGTCTCCCTCTCTGTCGAAGATCCAAGATGATGAAGAGAAAAAAAACATTGTGCTGATTTTACATTTTAGAAAGAAATCATTTCTAATTAGCTCTAAACATGCTAGTCTGAACTGGCCAGTGGCTGCTGTGTATCTAGAATGTCTGGCCAACTAGGTTTTTAGAACAAAGTGATTGTAAATGTGATTTCAAAAATATTAATTATTCATGTTCTTAGAAATCCCCAAGATCAAGTTACAGCTTCAAGCTTTGCATCTGTTGATCATGCTGCTGCCTGAAGCCAACAGGGACACAGCTAAGGTGAGTCTGTTGTTTGCTATCACCTGCCATCTGTGGTGTCTATGACTTTTAAATGAGAGACACTTTTTTTCATAACAGTCAGTGTTCAGATGCTGCACTGTGAAAGCTCTCATCTGTGTTTCTTACAATTTCCTTGAAGAGCTGTTACTATTCCCTGGCTGGAATTTCCTTTACAAGACATTAGAAACAGTTACTGAAAGTATCTAATTCCTTGTGTTAGCTCCCAGATACCATTTATTCTGAAGCCTTTCTAAAGAAGTGATACTTGGATAGTTAGGATGAAGAAAGTTCAGTTTCTGAGGTTTTTGTATAACTGAAATTCTCTGGGCTGAAACCGAAAGAGAAGCTGCCCCCCCAGGAACTCATCTAGGGCACCCCAAGGGCTGAAAGACTTCCAGTCCACTGAACTGGACTGGAGGAGTCAGTCCAAAGTAAAACTCCCTGAAATGCATATCTACAGCACGGATGTCAGGGACTCAGCCTCAGCTGTTCTGCTTCGCAGTACCCACATCCATTTACTGTTCACACTTACAACCACAGAGGCTACAAGCATTTTGGGTTCTTTGCAGCTCCCAGATCTACTTGGAGCTGTGTCCTGACCCTAAGAGATGCTGGTTGGATCTTTGGGCTTGTTTCCACTTTAAAAAAATCTGGGTGAATTAGCTGCCTGGGAACCACGGATGTTCCCTCAGGTCTTCTGCTCAAGATTCTGGAGGTCCCCAGTTCCAGAAGCTCTCTCATGGGCCAGTTTGGATATACCTTTATGAAACTGGGTACCTTCTCTGTCAATAGTAATGAATGCATATAGGACATGAATAATGACTCAATTTAAAGTGCTTGAAGGTCTTTTAAGTCCACTTGGAACAATGAGGATTATTTCTTATGCCAAAGTTCATGCTGGTGTGGAGAAGTATATATAAAACATGCTAGGAGATTAGCTTTAATTATTACTAGACTTTTAAGCAAAAATATAAATGATTATAGAAATGAAGTAGTGTCTCTTCTTGCAAACTATGATAATCATAGTTATATATCATCTTGCAAAACAAATGATAATTTAGAAATTTGTCCAATATATTTTCTGTTTTGTAGTTATTTGGTTTGTAAAAATGTTTCAATTGAAACATTGGGGTACAAAGATGATGGTTTTAATGGTGTTTCAAAAGGACTCATTGGCAGACCCCAACTCTAACCACAAATTCAATCCATCCTATTTAGTCAATCATGTAAAATTCTGAATAAATTGCCCAAAAGTGAAACATTTCCTTTTATTCTGTCATGCGTGGGTAAAAGTGACATTAAAGAACAACCACTGAGCATTTCTTTTTTTCCTTATCCCAAAACAAAAGTCTGGGAATTGCTGGCAGAAATACCTCAGATTATATCACACATGGCACTGGTGTATGTATGAGGAGAGACCCATCACCCTGATGATTGAAACCCAAGAGCCTTGACCACATACATCAAAGATGACACTTTGAAATCTATGAAGGAATTAGCTACTTCCTTGCAACAATGCTGTACCTTTCCTCTATTACAGAGTTCCGAGCCTTACTGCAGACACTCGACTTTCATTGGTTTTGATATCATGCCCTAAGTGGTACAGAATTTATTATAGTGTATTTTAATGAACTATATCTCTGTGGTTGATGGGTGGCTGTGCCGGCAAATATCAAATTATAATGCAAAATCCCCTGAATTTCACCTCCAAGTGCAAACATGGCACTTTGTTGTGTGTTTGAAAATGCTGCAATTAGGTAAAATATTTTGTGAGATTGAGCATAAAAACTGCTGTTTTTCCAGGCTTTTCTTCAGTTCCTGAAGAAGGTGGTTGCTAATGAAGGAAAAAATAAAATGAATTTGTGGAATGTTTCTATGATTGTTGCACCAAACCTGTTCATCTACAAAGGGAAACGTGCAAACCAACAAGAAATGCAAGCAGCTGCCACCACTGCACACATTGTGCGGCTTTTAATTCGGTACCAGGATATCCTGTGGACAGTAAGTAATACTGTAATGCTGGTTCCCTCTTTGTGGCTCCAGTATGGGAAAGGATTTTGCTACACATCTACATGTGTAGAAATCAGAGTGAACTGGCCTTCCTAAAAGAAATTTAGCTGTTCTTTAGAAACTAGCTGAAGTCTCACATACTTGAGATGAAATAAAGTGGTGGATGCCTCTGGAAGATTCACCGTGCCTAAGACATGCTCTTTATCATAAATTACCCTCAAGAAGTACTTATCCAATGCCAATGTTTATAAATATATGTATATTTTCGGCTGGACTTGATGATCTTTAAGGTCTTTTCCAACCTGAGCAATTCTGTGCTTCTATAGGAAAATGTGAAGGAGTAAGATCTCATCTAGATGCCTAGGTGAGACTTGAAAGAAATGAGACTAAGAAGAATTCTTAAAGTCTAGTCCATAATAACATGGTCCAAAAGTACATACCACTTGCTGTCTTCTGAAAGTTGGCACAATATTGACACACTCAACTCTTTTCTGCATGCCAGAATCTTCGGTGATTACAAAAACAGCCAATTAATAAAGTTCCTCCAACAGCAAATATAGCTAAAAAATTGATATGATATGAAAGATAACTAGTTTCACTGAAGGTGGATTGTTAGAGAGAGCTGCTAATCCTATGTATTTTTCTGGGAGCAGAGCTTCTGATGCATTCCAATTGGCAACCTTATAAAAACCAAACACCAGTTTTAGAAGGGGGGAAAATCTACTGCCTATTCTCAGCTTTGGTTTTCTCCCTTTAGGTTCCATCCTTCCTGATTTCCCAGGTGAGGAAAATGAATGAGGCAGCAATAAACAACAGCAAGAGGCAGCTGATGTTTGACAAAGGAGTGAGAAAACTTCTAAGGAGAAAGACCATGGAGAGAGAGAGACCTGAAAGACCGGAGGTGTGATGAAAGTATAACATCTTCAAGTGGCAGCCTTAATTAATGTTCCTCCTCTCTTATCTCATAAAAGCATCTGGGAAGTGGGGAGGAAATTCCTATAGAGGTGTATAAAGCTATTGCTTCTTTAAATATTTCCTCAAATTTTATTTCTGTTCTGCTAAGTGTCCTCACCTACAATTAGTTAGACCACTGTCAGACCTTCATTCTGCTTTTCTCCTTAACTCTGCTCAGTTTGCCATACAAGCCATCCTCCAACCCTTTTTAAGTGGTTGACCTAAGTTTGCTTATTGCATCTCATTTACCATAGAGGCTCTCTTCCTCACAACAGTGACTGTCAACATGATTTGCTTGTGCAGTCCCTCATACAGCAAGGAACTTGCTCTAAAGTAATTATGGTTGATGTAGATAAATTTTTCAACTGTACTCAAATCAAATACATTTTAGTAGGGAAAAGCAGTGTGAGTGAATGTGTTAGAACAGTGGGTATAATATAAATCTTTATAACAGAAACTCCCTTAACTCTCCAGTCAGACAGCAGCTTGTGTATTTTGCTATAGAAAATAAGCTTATTTGGGAGCTGTCTTGAAACACGTGCTTCTTAGTCTAATATTTTGATAAGACAAAGCATGGGGGACTGACAGAAAAAGTGATGCTGGCAGAAGGATTTATAGGAGCCCAAGCTATAAACTGTTACACACACATGTTTTTAGACCTGTTTTATAAGAAGATGATCATACATGGACTATCCTTTATGGCAATAATCTGCAAATATTCTAGAAGTACATGGATCTGCAGCTGGGTAGAAGGATGGTCCATATTAGGAGTAGGTACACTTACCCATGCCCCAGTCCCGAACACTCAGTATTTCTCCTTGCAAATTTTGGTTTTATAGTTCTGCACTAACTTCCTAAGCAGAAAGAGAATAGTTTGCCTAACAAAGGCACCAAAACTGGGTCTAAATTTTAAGCATCTGACAAAGTAGTTGGCCTCAGGTCTTTGTTGGTGCTCACCACAGTCAGTGGTGAGAGGGGGACACAGTGGAGGATTTTCAGAGCTCTAAATCCAGCTCAGGCTTAGGAATGTCTGATAGAAAGATCTGGAGGTCTTAAAGCCGCCAGCTTTTCTCCATTGACAGCATATGGAGTTTAATTTGATGAATGCTACTTCAATAGACAGGACCTGAGATGAACATACAGGTTGGGTGTAACATATAAATCAGGCAACACAGCAACTTGTGCACACAGAAAACCTTTATGTCTTTTCATGGTCATTTGAAAGAATGGAGATTGGTGAATTGGAAGAGTAATCAAGGAACTGGTAGAGTTGCCTATAGATATTGAAGAATAGGGTGGAAGAAAAAGAAGAAAAAACAGAGCAGGAAGTAGTGATGTTAAGAAATGGCAAGAAATAGAGAAGAAATCTAACACAGACAAAAGATGAACTGCAAAAGAAAATGTCTGGGTAAAATGGAAAGAGAAAGGATATGTTATGAATGGTGAATCCATGCTAAATCAACTTTTTGAAGAACTCATTTGCCAGCACTGACTGAAATGTACTTTGGGAAGGACATATATTTATGACACAGATGCAGATGTAGGTATTTGTTTAAAATGTTGGTATAGGCTGCTCTATGTCAAAAACTATCCTCAATTTGAAGCAAGAACTGTGAGAGCTTCTAAGGAGCATCCATTACTGCAGCCCTGAACCTTCAGAAACATAAGTCCATTGATCACAGTAATTGACTTTGCATCTAATAAAAAGGAAACTAACCATGTCAGGTAGCTGAATTATGAAAGGTAAATTGGAGGCAAACTCTGTTTGCATAACTGAGTTGAATTTTGAGAGCACTTAACACAAACCCTGGGTCTCAGATGTCCTAAATTACAGAGACTGGAGAGACTATTGTGCTCTGCTCAGCTTGGTATTAACTGGATTAGGACTGGAATGCAAACCTTGCTAATTGATTTATCTGCCATTAATCATAGAAGAGTGCATAAACTTCATAGATGATTGTTTGAACCCTACACAAGGTCAAATTGCAAATTAACAGAAACCATATGCTACTTCAATATTTTACTGTACATAATCTTTGATCTAGCTGAAGTTCTAGAATGTGGAAACAACTGTGTTTTTCATGCCTAAGAGAATTCCATCTTCAAATGGAAATGCAGGCATTCCTAAATACATTTTTATGTATTTTTAATTAAGCTGTTAGCCCACTGCCAGTGTTAACAGAGCAACTTTAAAAAATCTCAGATAACAACTTGACTCAAACTATTATTGCAAATAACTAAAATTAATGGGATTAAGTGATGCTTACCATGTCATTTTTGTCTTTCTGTTGTATCTTGCTATCTTGTACCTATAAATGCACAATTGTATGTTTGTAAATGTATTTTTTTAAATAATTGAGTGAATCCCTACCAGTGATTTTTGCAAGCAGTATCTAAAGAGTTGCAGAACTGCTTCTGAATGGAGTTACAATAATATGTGCCTCAGACTTACTCTACTGAATGTTGACTTTAGGGAGCCGTCACTTTTCCCCCATACCTGCAGTCTGACATACCCGAGGGGGTGATAAGAGTTTATGCACCGCTGCATTCAAAAGTCTCTATGGCAATTCAACTCAACAGCCAAACAAAAGCCAAAGACATCCTGGCTCGATTCCACTGTGAAAACAGGTGGGTAAAACAGAACATTTTGTTTTTCCTGAATAATAATGCCAGAACCATTAACGAATAGATTGTCCTCTTCTCAGAGATTCATTGTGTTACACAAATTCTTTTTCCAATCCAAAATTGCTAATTTATGGTTATGTCAGTCAAAGAAATTTTAACCATTGATTTTCTTCTTTATATTGTACTTAATAATTGGCTCCCACACAGAATCAGCCTGCCCTCTGTTATGCCACTACCAGAAACATACATTTTATAGGCATACCATATAAAGAATACAAAGTTGTCTTATCTGCCCGTAAAACATTCATGATTTTATTTATGTAGAGTGATAATTATTAACTGCTATGGGAAATGGCAAATTGCATTTGAAAGTCTTTCTTGCAGAGTCTTTTGACATTATTGCATTAATTCTGTTCTGTAAGTAAACAACAAATAGCGTAATAGAAAGCTTAGTTAACTCTGCATGGTAAAATACGTCTACAGCATTTATATTCTGCTCTGTTTGGTTGAAGTCCTTGCTTTTGATAAGTAAGTTTGTGAGAAGAGGGAAAAAATATCAATTTCTGCTTAATGTAGGTAGCAATTGATAGACAGTAGCTATAACACACACACACACAAAAAAAAAAAAAACACCTTTTTTTCTCTCCTAGCCGTGGATTGTCACAGAATGTGAGAAGCCAGATCCAAAGTTTACATGAAGTTGGAGGAAATATAGGTAGGTCTCTTATTTGAAAATTTGACTCCGAATGTCCTTAGGCTTCTAAAACACACCAGATCAGTGCTATTTTCACACAGCTGGTTCTCTCCTGCCCATCTGCAGGAAAGCTGATCCAAAGTCTCATAAAATTGACGTAACAATGCCTGCTGGCTGGAGAGGCACCCTGCAGAATGGGGTGATGTGATGGCAAGATCCCAGCAGGACCCCCTGTGGCTGCTGCAGCCCTGCCAATCTCATCTGACCTTTCATTTACCTCTCTCGCACTCACAACTGAGCATTTTCCATGGTTAAGAGCTCCTTGGTCTGCCTTTTACAAATACATTTTACCTCTCTCACTGGTCTTTTTCTTTTTTTCTCATTGCATTTAAGTGTTAACTTCCTACAGATAAAACACAGAATTGAGAATTCAACCTCTGCCTATATAGGTCTAATATATTTGTATTCATACATGTACTTTATTTACACTGTAAATTCCTTGCAGTAGTGAGTTGTTCGTCCGTGTTGCATGCAGTGACATTTCTGTAATAACAACAGTGACTTGCCACGTGAGTTCCTGGCCTAAAGATGAAAAAACAGATTTTAACTTTATATTGAACAGCCCTGACCCTCCCCTTTCTCTTTTCATAATGAAATTCTAGATTCTCTCAGTCTTTAATCAGCTGTTTGATCAGCTCAGTTCTTCTAGGTTCCCAGAACAAAAGAACCACGGAATTGCAGCGGTTGGAAGGGACCTCTGGAAATCACTCAGCCAAACCCCTGCTAAAGCAGTTCCCTACAGCAGGTTGCACAGGAACATGGCCAGGCAGATCTTCAATACTTCCAGGGAAAGAGATTCCACAACCACTCTGGGCAGCTGTTCCAGCACTCTGTCACCCTCACAGTAAAGAAGTTTTTCCTCATGTTCAAATGGAACTTCCTGTGTTCCAGTTTGTGCCCATTTCCCCTTGCTCTGTCACTGAGCATCACAGGAAAAAAAAACCTGGCCCGATCCACTGAGTATATCCCTTTAGGTATTTATAAGCATTGGTAAGATCCCTCCTCAGCTTATTCTTTTCTGGACAGAACAGTCCCAGGTGTCTCAGCCTTTTCTCAGAAGGAGATGCTCCAGCCCCCTAAATCACCTCTGTGGCCCTCTGCTAGACTCTTTCTGGAAGCTGTCTTGTCTTTCTTGAACTGAGCAGCCCAGAACTGGACACAGTACTCCAGATGTGGCCTCAGCAGGGCAGAGCAGAGAGGGAGGATCGCCACCCTTGACCTGTCGGCCACACTCTTAACACCCCGGGATACCATTGGTGTTCTTGGCCACAAGGACACACTGCTGGCTCACGACCAACCCGTCATCCACCAGCACACCCAGTTCCTTCTCTGCAGAGCTTCTTTCCATCAGGTCAGCCCCCACTCTGTACTGATGCATGCAGTTATTCCTCCCCAGGTGTAGAACACTGCTTTTGCCCTTGTTGAACCTCACAAGGTTCCTCTCTGCCCAATCTACAACTTGTCATTTCTAAATAATCTCTGTAAAATTATTACAGAATTCTACAGACTTATTTAAAAGTAGTCAAGAACCAAAGTCTTTATTATTGAAGATATGCTCATCCAGTGCGTCACTTGATTATTGATTTGTTTTGCCTCACTAAACAGGATGGCCAAGAGATGCTAATGCAGGAGAGGATCATAAGACCTTTTGAAGCAATCTCAAGTATTCCTAACATGCTCTTGCAGAAAAAGAAATCTGAACATTTAATTTATAAGCTAGTTTAAAATGATTTTTATAATCCTAGATGTTCCAAGGTACCTTATAAAACTGATCATGCACTAATTCATTTATAAAGTTTTTACTTTATAAATCATTAGGACCCTAATGACATTTTAAGTAACTGGACAAAAATTTTACCATAATCCTTTGTGTCACAGCAGCGTTACCTCACCAGTTAAATGGCTGCATCACCCAGCATAAATCCAGTATAATCCAACAAATCAACTTAACTCAAGCGTTTATTACCTTATTATCCAATTAACAAGCACCAAACGCTTCTTTCTGTGTGAAAAGCAAATTGTGGCAAATGCAGCAAAGACAATTCCTGTTTTCCTACGATTTTCCACCTACTGAAACCCTCAATCTTCCAGACTTCGAAACTCAAAAACTTTGTTGTAGTCTGCATTTATCTTGCAAGTTCCTATGTGGATAAGAACATAAAGTTTGCGGAACAACATTTTGAGCATTTAAAAACAGAGCAGAAACTAAGTCAGAGTTTTAATTCCAGCCCAGTAGCAGTAACTGTGTTGTTAATGGTTATAGAGAAACCTTAATATTTGTTTAACATTTGACTAAATGCCACATCCAGAACTCAGTAATGCAAAGCATCCTGCTTGGAAGTGGAAGTGAATTATGAATCACATCAAGCAAAATCACTGGCACATTTACCCAGACTGCTGTCTGTAGCCAGGCAAGACACTAGCTGGGTACTCTAAATGCACTTTTTGCACGTTGGAGTTGCACTCAAAGATATTTTAACATAGCTCTATCTGATTCACCAAGTGCACTCAAAACATGATATGATTTGTGGCTTTCAATTTTTGTTTCAGGTCAGCACTGTTTGGATCCAGATGCATACATTTTAGATGTTTACCG
>JAOWBP010002052.1:37455826-37481007 GCA_028571105.1 Tragopan temminckii | reverse complement strand
TATGATTTGTGGCTTTCAATTTTTGTTTCAGGTCAGCACTGTTTGGATCCAGATGCATACATTTTAGATGTTTACCGTGCAAATCCTCAGGCAGAATGGGTGATAAAACCAAAAGCAAGCTGAAGCACAAGGCTGCATCATACTGGACAAAGGCCAAATGGACAGCTGTGGTGCCTGTCATTTGAAGAAGCTCTCACCTCTTGTCAGTGATGAAAACAAAATGGTAGCTACCTACAGGATATCATTCCTTTCTACCGTACTGTCCTACAGATGTTCATCATGTACTACTTTTGATATTAAGAATTATCACTCCAGTTTCTGGACCATTTGAATGCCGCACATGAGTTATGCTTTCCTATGGATTGTGCTTGTGCTAGAGTTGGCCCAGGAGTTGAGGAGGACAAACCAAGGTACGGAGGCACAGAAAATAGCCCATCACATATGGAGTTCTTTGTTTCCTGACCTGGCATTGGAATATGGATTCTGTGAGAGGAAATAATCCAGTGGCATCCAAGGATGCATGAAACACTACCGACCACAGCGTAACACAGAGGCATCACAAAGACATTCAAGGAGAAGGTATCTGTCAAGCGCGAAACAGAGGATCTCAACCTGCAGCAGTGCCAAGAAGGAGCCACATGACAAAATCAAACATTTCTGCTGAAAGTAAACCTGTGCAGAGTGCAGTACTGCAATATTTATATCTCTCAATCACTCCTCATCAGTACCTGGTGCTGGGGGAGGGAGGGAAGCAAGGGGAAGAACTACTGTGTAGACAGCTGTACCGCTTTATGTATGTACCACTGTATATATTACTATCAGTCTTCTGGAACCATGTGTCTGGATCTTGTTATTGTGTGCATTTGTAGCACCACAAACCATTTTCTCCGTCCTTCCCCTGTCTCACATGCAAGCTTCAGGAGATGAATGGTAGGTGAGAAGACATATTTTCTGGCTCCATCTTTTACCTTATATGCTCAGATTTAAGTCTGTGTAATGCCACATTATGAGTTATGTGTTAATGGTGCCACTTGCGGACATCATCTCATCATCTTTTTCATTAAATGTTATAGTTTCTTAATTTGTAACCTAATTATTTTTCTTTTATTTTAGCTTCAATATGTAAGCAATTTTTATACTATTTGGCTGCATTGAGAAAAAAGATCTTCATCCAGATCTTGTATGACACAGCACAGAAAAAGCTTCCAATGAGCGCAAGGGTTTAATACTCTTATTTAAATTTTTCACAACAGGGGCCTTAAGGCCACAGCCAAACCAGGCCCAGTTGTGCTAGGATTTCTACAAATACATAGTAAGCTGCAGCTACTTTTGCTGGTTGCATGCAGTCCATGAAGACATGTAGAGTGACAAGAGAACAGTGGGTTCTAACTGCAGTATAGAGTAGCAAATATAAGAATGCCTAGTTGGCAGCCATCATTAGGGTGAGCACCCTTATTCACCCAACCATCTGTTTCTGGGCTATACTTTATGTAAATAAAGTATGTTTGTTGAGTAGGAAATACACAAGTCTCTGTAAAACAGCAAATATTTTTTCATCTTTGTCTTATCGAAAGAATGGGAACACCTTCAAATGCACTTCAGTGTTACCATCATCACACAGATGTGTTGCACAGTGAATTCACCCACTGTGATCAGCTAGTACTGTTCACAATCTGGACACACAGATGAGGCTGAAGCTGATGCTTCAGGTACCAGCTAGCAACATAAAAGCCTTCTGAACCAAGTCTTCTAGGTGAGCATAGAGTATACTGTGTCATAGAGAAACCCTCTAGGTTGTGACGAGCTGCTGAAGCTGCATGATGATGATGATTTTCACATTTGAGAAACTATTTCTGGTTCAAAGCAAATTGGGATCTGCAGTGATTAATTTTCTTAGTGCTCAGTGAAAGAAATCAACATCCAGTCTGCATTCTTACCAGCAACAACATCTACAGAGGGCAGATCCTGCCTTTCTGTTTTTCCTTCCTTAGATAATATATGGAATTTAGAAGTGTTGTTGGTTTTTTTGCCTACTTTAAAATGTGTATAATTTTTAACTTCCCATTGTTTTCTTTTTCTTTTTCATAACACTAATGGGTGCATAGTTGCAGCCAGGCTAAATCTAGGACAGTTTTGTTATAAAATGCACTACTTATTTTGACAACTATTTATTTTAAGTATACAAGAGAGAGAGAGTAGAACTGTGGTTTATTCATAGGTCTAGAAATTAATGTTTTGTCATGTGCTTTTTACCTGATTCCAGTTAGTTCCCTCTGTGATCACGGACAATCCTTTCTGCTGGGCTGCCCTCCTTTTTTGCTTTACTACAGGATGAGTACTTTTCCTTATAAAGATAATATGAGAATTAGTTGGGGTCAAATTCTGCTCTCAGACACAGCCAAACAGCTTCACTAGCCGAGCAAGAATTATAAATACCCATATAGGAATGACAAACACAGCAAAGGGATTTTATATGGAGAGTACTTTGAAAACAAAGAGCACAATATAAATGCTAAGCATCATAGTATTTATAACCAACAAAAAAGCTTTTATGACTACATGGAAAGTCTGAACATTAGGTAAAGAATTTGTAATGGCAAACAAGGCAACTCTTTACCACCTTCAGACAAACACATTGACTTTCAGCATCTTCCCACTCAGCCCATGTTCTCAGTTCTGTACACAGGAAAGAAAAGTAGAGTACCTGTGCATTCTGGGCCCTGAAATGAGGTCTTCATCAAAAATGTATCTTAAATAACATTGTTCTCTGCACTGAATACAAGGGGTTATCAAAAAACTTTCACCTTTTACCACTTTGCAACTTAGGAAAGACAAATCTGAGGGAATGAAATACGTTCCGTGAACCCTTGTTTTATACTAAGGTTGCCTCTAACTTCCTAAGATATGCACATTAGCAGATAACTTTGACTCTCCAAGCAGTACCCCAAGTACTACAGCATGGCTGAACACCTGCTGTCACTGAAACAGAATGGCACAATACTTTTTTGATACAAATGAACCTAATGATCCATGTGTACTGCAGTTAATATTGTTAAACATTAAGTTGTGTCATGTTGGTGTAATATACTAACTTGAATTAATACGCAAACAATCTCACCAGAATTTTTAAATGTGAAGTTTCAGCTTTAGGCCTTAGATTTCAATATGCTGACAGGAGAGCCTGGAATTTTGCTCCTCCTAGCAGCAGTTAAATTAAAAACAAAGATGTGATAATATTGTCACCTAAAAAAAACAATGTATGTGAAAGCTATTAATCAGAATGCGGCAGAAAGGAGGAAGAAACTTATTCAACAAATTCCAAAGATGCTTCAAACATTTATATGCTCAAATTCATATATTCCATGATTCTAGAAAGACAGCATTTCATCTCTCCACACATACGGAGTACTACAAGAAATAGGTATTGGAAGCAAACTGGAAAGCTCTCACCTGTTCATGCAGCTGTTCATGTGCAAATGTGTCTGCATCTGCATCTAATAAAAACTACCTCACTTTCCATTTTCCAGGAACAATATTTTGGCTTAGAGGTTTAATATTCCAAAGCTTTCTATTATTAATTATACCTCTGTATTAGTCTTTTACATAGATAAAATGTTTCTTGCTATAGAGGGCAAGAGTTGGAAATAACCTCTATATATTAAAAAGAATATTTGAGGGTATGGACAAAACTATCCAAACCATGCTGCCTCGATGACTGCTTGTAATGTGAACCTTCTTAGGGTTAACAGACAACAAACACAAACAGTGTTTCAGTTTTTATTTTTCAATGGCTTTCTATTAATGTCTGTCTTCTCTGGAAAATAATACAATGCCACTAAGCAAAGCAAAATGTTTGCATGTACATTTTCCTTACAGTCCTTTTTATAATGTTACGTGCTTTGTTGATGTAAGCCCACATATTAGTGTACTTGTACAGCAGAATGTGTCCATTGTATTTGTATTCATGTCAAAAATAAAAACAGTACCAACAAAAAAATCTCTTTGAAGTTAAAACACGTGATTTTCTCTCAAAAGCAGGCAACAGAGATTGCAAAAATGGCAGGCAAATCTGTTCTAAGGGCAATGGTGTTGTTACAGTTCCTGAACATTACACCCATAGCTGCTTAAGTACTTCTTACTTAAGTACTTAAGTACTTCTTTGTACCAGGAGCTCCTTCTCTTGCCTATGCCAAAGCAGGCAACAAGATGACACTGCTTGGAATCCTGCCTCACTGAAATCACTGATAACTCAGGTTTATTTGAGCCAGTATTTTTTTAAATTACTATGGTATAAGTAGATCAAAATTGACTTTAGAAGGAATTGTAAAAATGCTTACTAAAAGCTCAAGTTGTGAGCAAAAATCCTGCTGGTTCAAAAACAAAACGGAGAGGGAAGTAACTGATAAGGAACTATATTTATTACAGATCCATCCACAAGTACCAGACATGTTTCAGCACTGCTCAGTGGTCCAGTGAGTCGATGAAAAGATTGTTGTTACTTGAGTCAGACTGAGTCTGTATCCCCCAAAACTGGCTCAAGCACAACTACTGGAAGCCTCATGTTTGAAATGGAGGCAGACACGACATGAAAATTCAGACCTGCTTGCTGGCCTGCAAAATAGGAATCACAGGGAATCAAAGATGTTTCACTCTGCCTTGTAAGAAATACTGTTTTCCCAGAAGATACGTGTTAGTTCTCATTGCCAAAATACACAGTTGTTGCCAAACCAGACCCCAATGGTTTCTTTACCAACACATTATTTCACATTCTCTGTGCTACAGAAATGCCACTCAAATGAAAGCATAAACAGGAACATATTCCTCCTCAACAATGCAGCTACTGAAGGCCAGGAGGACTGGAGCAGAAGGAAAAGGGATCAGAGCTACTGTAGAAATTATAAATAAGAAAATTCTCTTCATTGGACTCTGAATCTGATACCTTCAAAATTATGTCCTTAGTCTCCTGCTCCCTCTGCTGGACTCAATCCACTTGTACTTTTCACTTCACAACCTTATGACTCTTTTTTCTTCTAAATAAAATATATGGGCAACTGGATTACATGAAATAATGCAGTTTATTGTAGTTTTATTATGTGGCTCAACATTATTACCTGTTCATAAAATGACCGACACACAATAAAATGAAATACTGTCAAGTAATCAAGAGAACACATATTGTAAACACTGATTAATAAAAATTCCCAAAAGAAAAATATCCAATTAATGCCACTAAATATTGTAGTAGAGGTATTTGTTGTTTAGAAAAATTCTAGTTAAATACAGACATAGAGTTTCTGACTAAAAAAAGATGACCTGAGTTGAAAAACAACCAGAAGATCAAAGAGATGCAGGCTCTCACAAAAAAAGAAGGAAAAAAAAAAATTCTTTCCATCATGAAATGGAGAATGAAAAACAACTGATAAACAAAAAAACCCTGTCTAACCCTGACAGGCTTTGTTCAGTTCATTGCTGAGCTCCGGGGCAGGAATGAGGAAAGACTCCACGCAGGTCAAAAGCTCTGCTGAAGTCAAACAATTCAGCCTGTTGGCCTCTGGTTAGCATGAGGTTCCTCAGGCAGCCACGGAATGAGCTCTTGCTTGTGAGACAGTTCTGTTTCACATCACCTGAAAAACAAACATGAATTATGTAGAATCTACTTCCAGAGAACTGAAACAACACGAAGATCCAGGTTATTATTTAATTCCTTCCCCTCTCGAATGAGATAGAAAAACAATAACAGATGAGCTCCAAGTTCTAATCACGTTTGAATGATCTAGGGTATCCTACCATGGATGGGTTCTGGTGCCTTCAAGCATGAGCCATACAATGGCATAACTTACACAGAGTTTGCAGGGCTATTTTGCCTCAAGGGACAATGGAAAATGAGAGCAGGGAAAAGAGAAGGGAAAGCCATTTTACATAGATGCTTTTCAAGTAAAAACTGAAACTGTCAGCAATAGCTGAGTTATACATAGCCACGACTCTCCTGGCAAATCAAACACGAGATTGGTATAGAGTCCAACTCTTTTTGCTATATAACCTGTGAAACATTTCACCCTACACTTCTGCAGCACATAACTAAAGAATTTCTCTCTTCTCAGTGAACTCTATTCTTTAGGGATGAAGTACTGAAAGAATAATTATAATCATCTTACCCTATTTTACAAAAAGGTTCACAAAATGCTGATAAGACTATTTTGGTATTCAAGCAAGACCTATACTAATCAAGATCCACTTAATTAGCATTAATTCATTTTTCATAAACCTTGTCCAGCAGAAGGCTCTGTACCATTTTAAGCTATTGTCCCTGAAGCTTTCCAAACATTTAAAAGTGAGTTCACCCTTCAGACTTCATCTCTCTCTTTTCACATAAATGGAAATATCTAAATTGAAAAAAATGGTAACAGTTGTTTCAGAGACAAATTTACGTGGGCATGTGATGATATGTTTAAAGGTACAGGATATTCAAAACCGTACAAAGCCTACTCAGTGATGCAATTCTTAAAAGACTATAAATAAATACGTTTGTGTGTGAATACAGAAAGATTAAGCTCACGATGATCCAAATTCAGCTGTCCTAATAAATAAATTGTCTTGGCTCAAATTATTGGCAAACAAATTATAAAATTTAAAAGTATTCCAGTTATATAATTTCTGTGTTACTATCTTTTTCTATTACCATCATTATATGATGGATAAACAGTTAATTAGAAGAAAATATGCAAGGGGGTTGTACGTTCCTCTGCTGCAGTGTGACTTCTGCCTGCATAGCTCCTGACATGAAAAAGTAGCAAAAATAAAGCAGAAAACTGTACTTAGGAAAAAGTATTACTATTGAAACTTTTCTTAGATGAATGGAAAACATCACTCCATATTCAAGAAAGGGAGAAACAAAGACACAGAAATACAAGCCAATGAGCCTCATGTCCATGCCTGGGAACTTCATGGAACAGGTCCTCAGAGATGCTGAGGAATACGCAAGATGAGGAGGTGATCCAAGACAATCAGCATGGCTTCACCAAGGGCAGATCATGTCTGACTAGTCTGGAGACCTTCTACAGCGGAGAGATGACATCCGTACACCTAGGAAGGGCAACTGATTTTATCTGCCTAAATATGTGCAAGACCTTTGACATGGTCCGGCACCACATTCTTATCTCCAAATTGGAGAGATGTGGATTTGAAGGCTGTCCTACTAGATGGATAAATAACTGGTTGGATGATCATAGCCAGAGGTTTGTTGTCAAGAGCTTTATGTTCAGGTGCAGGTCAGTTAGAAAAAGTCTGCCCCTGGGGCCCATCATGGGACCAATGCTCTTCAGCATCTTTATTGATGACATAGACAGTGGGACTGAGCATACTTTTAGCAATTTTGCTGATGACACCATGCTAAGTGGTGCAGTTGACAAATAGAATGGAGAGACACCATCCAGCTGGACCTAGACGTGCTCAAAAAGAGGGCACATGAGAACCTAATGAGGTTTAACAAGACCAAGTGCAAGGTACGAGTACACACTGGGAAAAGAACTCACTGAGAAAAGGACTTGGGAAATCCTGATACACAAAAAGCTGGATATGAGCCAACAAAAAGCTGCAAGGCCAACTGCATCCTGAGCTGCATCAAAAGAGTGGTGGCCAGCAGGGAGAGGGAGGGGGTTGTCTCTCTCTGCTCTGCCCTTGTGAGGCTCCATCTGGAGTACTGTGTCTAAGCTGGGGCCCAAAAGGATGTGGAGCTGTTGGAGTAGGTCCAGAGGAAAGCCACAAAGATGATCAGAGGGCTGGAGCACCTCTACTGTGAAGAAAGGTTGGGGGAGTTGGGCTTGTTTAGCTTGGAGAAGAGGCGGCTTCAGGAAGACTTCACTGTGATCTTCCAGTACCTGAGGGGACTTACAAGAAGGAGGGAGATAAACTTTTTACAGTCTGATAATGGTAGAAGAACGGGGGAATGTCTTTAAACTGGAAGAGGGGCGATTTTGCTTAGATGTTAAAAAGAAATTTTTTATTCAGAGTGGTGAGGCACTGGATCAGGTTGCAAAAAGAAATTGTGGATGCCCCATCCCTAGAGGCATTTAAGGCCAGGTTGGATGGAGTCCTGGGCTAGAGGGTAACAGGGGGGCTGGAACTAGATGATCTCTAAGGTGCCGTCCAACATAAGCCATTCTATGATTCCATGAATGCAAAGGGAAAAGTAAACTGCACCTGAACATATACAGGTAGGAATGTTGTGAACCCTCAGAGACACTATGAAAGACAAACCACACGGAAGCACAGAAGTAATCCTTCTCAGAAATTAAGGAGCAGGTTTGTGTAGGAAAGTGAAATCATTCAGTTCATCTCTGCAACGCACTCAACAACTGAATGAATTCCTAAACCATGATAGAGTGCAACCATTAATATGCTGTGGTCTCAGTAACAACATGGAAAATGGTAACTAAGATCTATAACTCAGTCATGAACTTATGATACGGAGGAGAGAGGGATGATTCTTAGGAAAGAAAGAAAGTACACAGAAGGGAGAGAAGAGAAAATAAATGTTATTGTACCCACCAGGATAACCTCCAACATAAATGGGATTGTTTGTATCTGCAGATGTTGACTGAATGTGGGGATTATCAGTTTGAACCAAATTCCCATCAATTATCAGTGAGATACGATATTTGCTTGTGTTTGCTTGAAGCTTGTGCCATTTTCCATCACATAAACTGTTTGCAACTCCTGATTCATATGTAGCTGTTATTCTGCCGGCTCCATTGTTGACATGGAATAAAACCTGCATAAACAGCCAGATGACAATAAAGATATGAAGTAAGAATAGATGAACTAATTTATCTAGATAAAAGCACAATCATACTGGTGCAGATATTTCCATTTTATAAATGTTTGCTAATTATGCATAGCTAATGTTTACTTTGATAGAGTGTGAGTCCTTAATTGAATTATATTTGAAATCTAAAAGGCTTAGATCCATCCATGCAGTGATCTGTGGCTAGGTTTGTGCACATAGGATTTCAATGTTTCCTACAAATACAATAATGTAATTTTCTCACAGAAACACAGACATAAGATTTGAAAGAAGATCCGCTGTATCTAGCTGAAGGGAATGAACCGTAAGCACTTATTACTACCAATATGTGTATTTATTTATTTCATCCCTTTATTTTTCAAAGCAGTAGACATTTCTTGAATTCTGTGATAAGGATTAATATGTGAATATGAATAGAGAAAGTATCTTCTATAGAAATAGTCATATTTAACACTATCTCTAACTAAGAAGTATTGAATAAAAAATGAGCTCTTTCTGAGGAAAGCAAATACTTAAGAGCAATCAAATATATATTTTTTTCTGCAGGAAATGAGTGGTGCACTATGTATTGACTGTTAAAATGCTTATGGAGCATAATGACCAATGGATTTACAGAGAGAGAGTTATTTGTCCAGATACTGCTCATGAATATTGCAGAAGAGACTAAAAAGCAGGGTGTTTTGTACATGGGAGAATATGCTTAACAAGGACAAGTTCAGCTCTATGGCAGGAAAAGTATTACACAGCAAGAAGGGAATATATTCGGTCTAACATACAAGATATCTAATACAGGAGGTCACAGTGGCTTCACACTAACATGAATTACAACAATCACAAAGGCAGAAACTTCCAATGACTTCTGCTAAACCCACATTTTATCATATTATGACGACAAGCTTTGATACTTACAGTCTGTCCCATACTAGTTCTGCAGAGATTTGGTTCTGACATTTTGCCTCCATCACCTGCATTTCAGTGGTGACTCTTTAGTGGTACCAACCATTCAATCCTCCCACTTTTAACAAGCCTTGTGAAATGAGTATGCCATCACAGGGCAGCCTACCTTGCCATTTACAATCTCCAATCCAATGGCATCAACTTTAGCGCTGCTGATTCCAAGGAGAACCCCATGCATGGCTGTAGTACGAAACTCAAGTGTGATGTTCACATCAGAACGGACTTTGTAACCTTCTCTGACTGAAAAGAAGTTAGAAGCTTCTAATGAAAGAACTGTAACTCACAATTCAAAGAAGCATTCATATGTGGTCATAGGATTTTGTGGAAATTCTTTAAAGTTTCTTCAAAGTAAATTGTCCAAAATCAAAATTCACATTTTACACTGGAAAAGTAACATTCCCAAATATGTTTCATTTCTTTCATTTAGATTTAAAACATTTTATCTCATTTGCTGGAGAAAGAGTCAAGAGTTTAAATGAATGTAATCCTTCATGTTACTTCACAATTCCCCTGCATCTTTTGTCTCCATACACTTTAACAGAACTCAGCCTAATTCTATGAGCATGTCATGAGCATCAGCTGCAAAAGAAAGAGGTCTCTTTCTTTCCCCAGAATCATCAGCTCTTTGACCCTATGCAAAAATGGCCACTTTGGGATGCATGGATTGAAAGGACTCAGAAATACGTATGCAGGGAATGTTAACTATGTGTACTTCCAACAAGGACTAAAACAGATATGTTTTCATTGGCATTAATTCACTAAGATACTGGTTCTATCTAATGACACTTACCAAAAGCAGCAAAACCACTTCCATCAAAGAATGTGCCATCCTGCACTGTTGCATAGCATTTATTCACAGCAAAGATGGAGACGGGGCTCTCCTTGTCCAGTTGCTTGCTGTTAATCGTCATACTGCCAATGCAGGCAGGAATGCTGTGAGTCACCTAGACATACCAAAATGCAGAAATTAATGCATTATAAAAACTGCTGCTATGGTCTTTAGTGATTCACCTGAGGTTACTGTAAATTAACAACAAAACACAGCAGGATCTAAAATATTTACATAATTACATTTTTATTTATTACATTTACTTTTATAAGGTTGAAAATGCACACAGTATCTTACAAAGGAACACAGTATATGCTCTCCATAATGTACAGAAAGAATTGCATTTGCTTGAATTTGAGAAGGGATATACCCAACAGTTAAAGACACTTCAATTACATTTTAGCAAATTCATATGTAAATCACGATTTTCTAAGGCTCTTTCCAAGTATGGATCACCAGAGTTCCATCCAGCAATAAGGTTAATTAGAATTTTTCACTATCCTTTTTAGTAATTGCATATGCAAAATTATCCCTACTATGCAATTAAAAAGCAAGGGTGAAGAAAGCACAATCAGAATTGAGAAACACAGCTATCAACACCAGAATCCTCCCTAGGATAGTGGGTAGCACAAGGAGGAAGGTGACAAAAAATACCTTCTAAAAGCATGCTTTAAAAGTATGCTTTAATCTCAAACAGCTAAAGGCAGCCTTTCAGAGATATTTAAGGCACTGAATTCCTATGTGAATCCAACAGGATTTAGGTTATAAAATTTCTGAGGTTTTAGGTCATATTTTTCTCTTCTACTGAACATGAGAATTTATATTGTTTATCTGTTTTCAACAAAGAGGTTGATAGAAAAAAAGAAAATCCATTAAGGGCTATTAATAAAACACAAGGTTCCAGCTCTAGCTAGAATCACTAAACCACAGAAAGCCAGAAAGATTTATTTAGTGAAGAGTCATTACATTCTTTGTTGTTTCTTTCTTTGTTATTTTTTGCCCCTGTCAGAGACAGGATACTGAACCAGATGTGTTTGATGCAGTATACCCATTCTAATATTTCATACTGTCAGACAGTAACCCCCCTCACTCCTCCCCAAACCTTACGTTCCCAAGATTCTTCGCCACATAGTCTAAGGGGAGTCCTCCCACATACAGCTTGCCCTCCACATCCAAAGTGCTGCCATCTCCCAGGGCACTGACTGATACCAATTCCTGTCCATCCACAATGATGATACCTTTTCTTTTAACGTATTCTGTCCTTATCTGGAAAGAATGAGAGCATACAAACATAAGCTGAGTCAGTTACCTAGTCATCATTTGCCAAGGAAGAAATACGATTATTAAAGGTTAAATTGCTTGCATGCACTATAATACTAAGTCAGTCCCATGAAATTCACAGAGGCTGAGGCCATTTCAGAATGCAAGTGAGCAGCCTAAACTGCTTTCTTGCTTCCCCAGAGGCCTATAATGATTATGTTTTGCCCTGTCCCAGTTTTTTTTAATATTTTAACAACTACTATTTAAAATCACTAGCTTACTGCTTTAGGATATGAGTAAGTTACTGAGTTGGAAAAGTAGAGATCTGTGCTTGTCTGCAACACTGTGCTGCCCACCAGCTGAGCCATCTCAGCTCTCTGGAGTGCATGCTCCTACAATACAGTTTTATGATGGGCAGTGCTGAGTTTGCTATGACCAAAAAAGCTTTCCAGTTCTATCTTGTTCATTCATAACCGTGTGGCTTCTCTGCATGAAAATGATTATTCGCTTGCAGCTGAGACAATAACTGATCTCAAGTCAGCTAACCATTTATTCTTCTCCAGTTACTTGCAGCCACACTCAGAATCCTAATCAGGTTTCACATGAGATTTCATAAACATTTGGATTGGTAAGGAGATAAAGAAGTACAGCAGAGTGATATGAGCATATCATGACTGAAAAGGGAAAGAAAGGTGTTTCTTTTGGCAGGAAAGCATGATAGTTTCAACTGATGGTACAGTAATCATCCTCAGCTGTGAAGAGGGGTGACTCAGCCTTGATTTCAGAAAAAAAGTTTAAAGTTCTTTTTTTTTGCCATTTGTCGTAAAGAAAGATCAGCTCTCATACAGAATCTTTTCATCTCTTATAAAGTTGATAGTGTGAGTATGATTTTTTATGTAGCTATACTTAATTTTAAACACACAGCTTTAAATCCTGAAGTGCTCTTCCCTTCAGGGTAGGCAGCAGAGTTTATCTTTGTTATCACTCTCTAACAGAAGTTCACGTTTGCTTTCTCTGGTAGCTCTTGTTGTTTATTATTCTACTTGTTATATATGAAAACCAAAAATAACTCCGCTGATTCCCCAGGCGCCAAGGAAAAGTGGCAGCTCTGTGTCATCAATCACCTTATCCCACAGAAGCCACTTCCTGGAGGTAAGGCTCCACATATGAACAACTGAAGGGAAGCTTAGTAGGATGAATGCTGTCAGCCTCACCTGCCCTAAAGATAACTAATGTGGTGAGCTGCTTTTAAAACTTAAGCGGACATCACAGATGTTTCTTGCAAAGAAAGCCAGAGCCAACAGTCAGTGGGTTGCTCAGTGGAACTAGGCTGATGGAGCCTCACGCAGAGCCTCTGTACAGAAGGCCCTGCATGCTACATGCTATTTGAAATCTACAGCCATAATTCCTCCCAGAACTTGCCTTATGCCAAACACTCTCCCTCCAGCCTCCACTGATTCAAAATATTTACTTTTCTCTTTTTGCTCAATCCAGGGCGATTCCCTGTTAGCATTAGCGCTGTTAGCACTCAAGCATTAAGTGGTAATGTGGGAGAAAGGAGAAACTCTACAGCCACAGTTTCACCCTGTCCCACACTCAGTTGCAAGTCTTTGGTAGCATAGTGCATGGAAAGCTCTCTGTGGAAAAGATCAGAATTTTTAGACCTCTCAGTTTCTTCTCCAGTGAAGATGACTATTATGCTTATTACACAGTGGGTGAACTATTGTACTCCTAAATAATCTCAGAATCTTGGAGGGTGGAATCAATGCATCACTAATGATAATTTTTAAAGGAATTAATTATGCGTTGATCTGAACGGTTTCATGACTGAGTTAAAACCTGTTTGCCCTTGCATCACTGAAATTATAGAGGAAAGGCAGTGAAAAGGCAGTAACATCAGGGAAGAGAAAACAGAGTACAAAATTGGTGACTACCTACCGTATGCCATTTTCCATCATTGACAATAGCAGGGTGAGAAGCTACTGCTCTTCCCTTGCCTAAATCAAATGAAAAATAGAGCTGTCCCCCATGAAGCTGTAAGGCTGCATAATCAATTTGGTTCTGGTGAGCCATGTAGTAAATCAGGCCACTGGAGGCAAAGGTTCTGAGGCTCAGCTGGACAGAAAGCCTAGACAATAAAAACTCAGTGTTAATAATACATATTTTATTCTGCACTGACAAAAAGATGCTTGGGAGGTAGAGAACAGCCTCAACCAATTTAACTTTATGAAAGCATTTTTTTATTACTAAGGGCAGAAAAGTAGAATTTGCATCGTGTTCTGTGAAGGCATGACCTATAGTGTATTTCATAGTATAAATCAGTGCTGTATCTGTTAGAAATTTGAAAAGTATACAGTGAGCCAGGTTTTAAGAGGGACAGACTCTGCTGTTTATGACTGCAGACTTGCCTACTGCCCCGAGGAAGGAACAAATCCCATTACTTTTAGCCAGGCTTGTTGGAATATAAATAGGCAGACTGAGAACAGAGGAAAGCTTAAAGACAGAGGAGTAGTTTCTGCACTCTGGATCCCCAAAAGTTATTCATGGAAAAGCTATTTACATACTATAAAGACACTAGGTTAGGACTGCATACCATTCAAACCTCTGCAATGTTCTTATATTCAGTAGTTAAAACATAAGGGCTAAGGAAAGGAAAGGGTTCTCTTCCCTATGCTTGCAGAGGCTTTGTAAGCTGAAAGAACTTAGGCTTGCAGGTTTTGTTTTGATGGCTTCAAAAAAAATGAGGCTGGCAAAGACCATACCACAGGTTAGTCTCTACAAAGTGATTCTTCCCAATAGTCTTAGCTCCTTTGGTGACCTTGGGAATGAAGCAGATGTGGAAGGTACAATTGCAGAAATCCAGTGAGGGTAAGATGTTATCTGCCTCACCCAAAGAAGCAGGGACCAGTAAGGACTCAGGAAAACAAAAAAAAAGTAGAACTCTGGTAAACTCATGACCAAAAACCTGAGGGAGACATTTAATTATGATACAGTGGTTGTGATACTTTCTTCCATGAGGAAATCACAGAAATTGAGGTAAGGGCTATTTTCAAAGCTCATAATACAATGATTCTGCATGAAAGCCACCATCACACTTTTTGTAGTTCATCAGAGAATAACACACTATGTGCACGTGCAATTAAGGTATACTTACTTTTTCCTGACAGTAGTCTGATTGAAGAGCAGCATCAAATGGCTGCCTTTGGCAAGTCCAAACTGATGGGCACCTTGAACATGATCAGGCAGCTCATCTTTTGCACAAGCTACCTGTTAATGAAGGACCTTTATTAAGAAGTACAGTATCAGCTGTTTGCCAGCAGTGCTGAATGGCAAAATGCTTATTCCGATCTTCGTAAGAAGAAAAACTGAGCCCCACAATAACCACAAAATATACAGTAACATCAATTTGCTAAACTCCTAACCCTTTCAAGCCACCATTTTGCTCAGAGAGGACTAGTTGTAATGATTAAGCTATGTCTCCTGGACAGTACCCATCTTTTCTACTAAGAAATGTTTATAGTTTGAGATATATTCGTTAACAATTTCTCTTAACTGATAGCCCTTTTGCTAACAAATATTAGAAGACAGTAAAATCCCAGTTAAAATCTTATGGACTTAGCAGAAATATTTTCCCATTTAGTGGAGATGTACATTTTTGTTATGATTTAGGAAATGAAGAGCTGAGTAACAGAGTATGAGCCAAAACCATACTTTAGCTCTAAGAAGGACAGCTTATTTCTTTTTATAGCCTCAGTTGTATGAAATGTATAAAATCCTGCTTTCTTTTGCTACGTAAAAATGACTTCAAGATGCTCTGGAAACACTTCATCATGAAGATGTGCAGCTGCAGGAGGAAAATGTGATGCTGCCTTGGGAACTGGGATTGTGTGAGAGGAAACAGGTGCCATGCAAGCTGCATTCAGGTGTTGTGTCTCATTATAATGGTTTGTGCCTCCCCCTTGATACCGACCAGAGACCGTATCTCTGTGACCAGGAAAATGCAAATGCTAAATTGCTCAGCCAATGCAAATCTCAGCATGGAATTACTTTGGCAAGAACTTATTGAAGATAATAGTTAATGTCAAGCCCTTCTGCTGAAAGATTATCACTCCACTTCTTTTTTCGGTTTTACTGCCTGAACCATGATAAACCTAGCTAAATTTCCCTCTCAGAAGGCCAACTGACTGCTTCACAAGTTTATCTCATTTTTTTTTTCCCCACAGGAAATAATCAATTCAAATCTGCATTCACTGGACTACTACTACATACCACAGAAGAAGCAAATACATACAGTCCTTGTTTTGAAAATTTTCCAAAAAGCTAAAAATGCAACTTTCACCCGAGTACTTTCCTAGGAGAAGCAACAGAGCTTTGTTGTAATACATACTTCTTTTGTATCTGTAGGAGGCCTCAGGGGAACTGGTAGTTCAGCCTGAATCTCCATGTCTTCTAGCTGCATGGCTGCTTTAGGCTTCTCTGACAAAAAGCAGCTGTCCATATCCACGTGTTCATACTTCATGGAAGTGGTGAAATCCAAAAGTCTGTGTTTTAAAAAACCTAGATATTAAGAGCTGAAATCCCAAGAACATGGAAAGTACTTCACAAGGTCTTTCACAACAGAAAGATTCACAGTACCGTAGCATAATTCATATTAGAAAAACACCTCTAAAGTCATCAAGTCCAACAAAAAAAATAGGCAAATAACCGCCCATATAACAATACTAATAGAAAATATTCTTGGAGGGATCTGTAAGTACAGATGAAACTGTAATAGAGAGCAGTACTTTGCACAGCATCCATATACAAACTAAGGACATGTTTACTGTTATTTGTAAATGTAGCTATTAATAATCAGTATTCATTTTCTCCATGTTATGATGCCAGGTCATTAGTATAACACTTGGCTTATGTTAAAAAAAAAAAAAAAAAGACAAATTAACAGTGTCAGGAGAGCAATTTCAAAATATAATTACTAATTACTGTTCAGTTTTCCAGAACATGGAAGTTACCGCTCTGACTTACTCCTTGTTAAAAATAAGATTGCTGATACAGCCATAAAAGGAGCCAGTCATTTTTAGCCCAAAGAAGCCCTCTCCTGCAGGGATGCCACCAGCATAGAAGTTGGAAATGTTCATAGGGCTCATTTCTGCTGATGAACCAAGCCTCAGTTCTGAAGGGTTACTTTCATCCACCTGTACAGTTATGATTCTAAAAAGATAAAGTAGAGAAAACATTCAACAAGGGCCTCGGGGATTTTCATATCAGAAACATTCTTTTCATCCTAAGAAATATGCTGTTTTAAGAGGATTCCATAACTTCAGTAATTTCTTCAACACCCAGAAGAAAAACTAGAAGACCTTCTTTAGATAATTTTTAACAGTTTAGATTAGAGTTTTGTTGAGTATCTTTCCAAATTATTTTGATAGCTATATTTTTTTCTAATACTATTAAGCATACTTCACTCAAGTGGCCAAGCTGCCTGGAGATTTTGAGAGCTTTTAAATACAATTTAATCAGTGGCTGTGTGCTGTATACAATTACCATATAAATCAGAACACCTCCAGTAAAAGCAGAAAAACACAACATGATTATTCCACCTAATGAGCTCTCCAAGGCAGCTTCTCAAAGATTGCAGTGATCTGACGAGGGCATACAATAATTAAACAGGTAGAACTGTTTGCAGTCATATGTACCTCTTATTCCGAATTAGGATGACAGAGTGTTCTTGTCCATCACTGTATGTTCCATTAGCAGACCTAAGAATTACTTTTCTAGTACTTGCTCTATCTCCAGCATTAACATGCACTGCAAGATGACCATCAATCAGCATAATGGAAAAGAAGGGCTGTGGATTTAATCAGAAAGTTATTTTTTAACTACAACTCAGTTTTCCGTCACTCATTCATCACCGTTTAAACAGAATATAGTATGGAAAAATTTACCTCCAGCTTTCTTTTAAACAAACTGTAATGAAACAGAAAGACTAGTAGTCATGTATCAGCATCTCACAGAATGCAAAGCCTTCTAACAGAAGGCATGAAAAATTTCTCTGGTCACAATAAAAATCCAGGGGATTGTTTTTACCCACACACACCCCTGCTTAGAGGAAGGAAATAGAAAGGGGCAGGTTAGTATTCCTGCTAACACTTTGACACTGAATTCTAGGAGCTCTAGAACAGCCAGTCAAGTAAGAGTTCTTTGTTCACTGCAAATGCTTCAGTAACTAATTCTGACTAACAAAAGTGGAAAATAATTTTCAGTGCTTATTTCATATGCAGGTGGTTTTTTTTTTGTTTGTTTAAAAACTACTCTGGATCTCTGCAACTGTTCTCTGCTAACAGATCCTTCACCTCCATCCTGCTACAATCTCTGTACTCTTTGTCCTTCTACCCTCTCTGAGCTCAGGGCTCTTTTTTTTTGCAAATTATAGTCACAGAAATTTGATATGGTATTTTGAAGTACAAATGACAAAAACAAAACAATGTTCGTTTTCAGTACTTGCCAAATGTGCTTGTCTGCGCCGTCGCTTCTCCAGTCCCCTACTAAGTCCAGCAAGGATTATACCATTGCTGTTTTTTGTAGCAAAACTTGCCATCAGTTCTGATTCTGGACTTAAGGACTTAGGTTCCAACTCGATATATCCATTGTTCAAGATGTTCACGCTACGAATAGGCTATTTTACAAATAAGAGAAATAATTACTGACTTTATCTTGCTGTTGCACCCAGTAAGAAAAAATAATTTCAAATATATATTAATTTGCCCAGAATTTTTCCAGACAAGTCAATTTCAACTCACTATATTCCTTCATAAACATTACTATTCATTGTTCAACAACAGTAAGAATCAGATCATAAAACTTCCAAGTCTCCTACCTCCAATACACAGCCTTTTCTTACTCCGTATGAATTTCTAAGCAAGTCAAAGGTTGAACGGGATATTTCCAGATTC
The DNA here is from genome assembly GCA_028571105.1 of Tragopan temminckii. Lineage (NCBI taxonomy): Eukaryota > Metazoa > Chordata > Aves > Galliformes > Phasianidae > Tragopan > Tragopan temminckii. The sequence goes on along the minus strand of JAOWBP010002052.1, from coordinate 37,462,208 downwards.
TTGATGCATCCCACATACATCCTACTATTAAGACCTTTCCTGAAAGACAAAACAAGGCTTTTTTTCCCAATGAACAGCATTTGGAATCTCCTGGAAGAAAAGATTCATCTCTCTTCAATAAGGAAAAGAACACAGTCAGCCCAGTGTAAGTAAAAAGGGGACTATTTTGGGTTTCTTATCAGATGGTATTTCCAATCTGAAAAAGAATCAGATAGCACTGTATCCAAATGGAAACATGTAAGTGTTACTGCTGTGTTGACAGGTCAGGCCATTTTCCAAAACTCTCAGTTGAATTTCCAGCTAAAACGTGATGGCTTTTGTGTGAGAGTAAATATAGCAATTGTTTTTCACTTCTCAAGTCTGGAGGACAGCAATAGTCTGGTTCCAGATTTAAGACAGAAAAATGTAAACTTTCCCTGCCATAATCCCTTACGTGCTGCAGTGCCAGCTAAGATTCAAGTTTGCATCCGAGAGCAATAAATATACAGAGATGAATATTGTCCTGGAATTTACCTTACTGTCAAGAAAATGCAGATGATTTAATTAGTTTTTCTTTCAGCCATGTTTGTTCTTTCAAGGTGAAGCCACTGAAAGAAATGTAGCTTCACAAGCAGGAATGTTCAATATAGAAAGTATTAACCAGAGACCAGCTATAAACTATGTGCGTAAGAAGATTAAAAAAAACCACTGCATTTAGTTCTCACCTGTTCTAAGTTTCATAACTGAATTACAAGAATTCCTTTCTGAAGTAGAACTCTCAACCTGAAGTGTAATTTTGTCCATAAATGACAGCTGGAAAGCACAAGGCTCATACAGGTAAAGGTCAGAGAAGCATTGTTCCAGGCTGTTGTGGCAGCTGCTGCTGTGGAAAACACCCACGCAGGGGGAAAACAGACAGTTCTCTTTCCAAACTGCTGTGAAAAGCCCCATAGTAGAGCCTAAAGGTGAGGAACAGATAACCAAGTCTGAAGCAAGGCTTCAAGCTTCACTGACTTCAACTAACATCAGTGGAATATCAGATTTTCTTAAAGTCCTTCTCTCTGCTTACAGGTGTCTTAGCAAAGGAGCAGAAGTGAATGCATACTTTACCTCACAGCCCTCGATCTCGGCAGCCCACCAATGAAGATTGGGTCCTTATCAGAGCGATTCAAGTCTGAGGCAACCCCAGGCGCTTCTCCTTGCTTGGTTTCTTTGTAATTAAGGTTATATGCATCCATGACTGCCAGCATTCCTGCAAAGAAAAGAGCAGAGATCTAGAGAAGGATACTAACACGCATTCTTCCATTTTGGCAATCTTGTTTCTTATAAAGGAAAATGTACTCATTGAGTCAAACGCATATAGACAATCTTCTCATTATTAGAGTGAGTACATGTGTTGCAGTTCCAGCTGTTCTGCTATTCTCATTTATTTCTCTCTGCCAAAAGCAAATCTGGAAAAGTCTACAGGAAAAGATATATCCGAGAATATGTTATAGCTGTTCACATATATCACTTGCAATGCATTACTTCCCTTGTAATGCATTACTTTCCAATCATGGGCCCCAAAATTGTTGTACAATTTACTATAAAAAATGCAAAACACATGCTCCCTAATATACAGACTTAGACAAAGATTTCTCACTGTTTAAGGGCTATTAATATATGTGTTCTGGCAGCTGCTGCACTACCTGTTCTTTGTAAGACGTGGCAAACCCAGCACTAGATTTTCATTGCTGTCTTTCTCCTGTCTTACTTCAGTGAAGTAATACAGAAGCTGCATCTAAAGAAATTCTGTAAGTGTCCAGATTTGGTTGTGGTGATGCTTCTTCTGGAACCCCTAGATATATCTGATTGTAAATGGACAGAGACCTGTTTATTCAGCCTGTAGCCTACCTTGCTTCTTGCTCCGACTGAATGAAATCTTATACCATGTTCCGTTGTTGTAACGATTTTCTGTTGTCAGAGCAAGAGGTCCTGAACCTAGATCAACAGTCAGTCTCACTTTGCCATCAACAAGCTCAAGGGACAAGAAATCACTCTGGAAGAGAAAAAAAAAAAAAAAAAAAAGAAAAAAGAAAAAAAAAGATTCAATTACAGAAAACAAAAATCTTCCAGAAATATGCATATTTAGCAGGCATGGCCCCTAGAAAAAGGGTTGGTAACTCCTGTAGACTTTTTTAGGCCCATCTTTGCTATGTTTAAGAAAATTAAGTTCCACGTACCACAAAACAATTTATATCCTTTGTTTTGTTTTATTGTTGTTCTTACTTAAATGAATCAGCGAGCTGGATTGCTCAGCAGACAAAAGTTTAAACAACAAATGTCACAATTGATTTTTTTGTTTTTGATTGAGAGTAATTTGATTTGACTGTTAGCATAATAACCAAACAATATAATGTTCTTTCTGCAAGATGCAAATAGATTCTACATGTTTATTCACATCAACCGAAGTAAAAAAAAAAAAAAAAAAAAAAAAAAGCCTGTTTCATTCTAGAAGTGCCCTCTCTACACTGTAAAATTTAAGTCACGTATCATTGTGCAATGTATTCAGGCAGTGAGTACATAATGAATCAAATGAATTATGTAGTGCCTCCAGAACAATTTGTATCTGAACAAAGCTTTGTCCTCCAGGAAAAGTAGGTGGTAAACTGCATGACATGACAATGAAGGTCTGGAGATGGGTCTAGCTTATGCTGCTGTTGGAAGCTGAGTTTTTTATTTCAGTTTGCTGAATTCACATCTCATGGATTTAATTCAATAAGACTATTCAATAATACATTCTTTTGCAAGTTCAGTTCCAAAAGATTTTACATCCTGTCATTCGTTTCTCCAGCAGGAAAAAGAAAAAACTAGTTTGTCGTCCCTGCTGCTTCTTGATCTTGTTTTTAGTTAAATTATCCTTAATTTTACTCTCGGGATTGAAATAAATGAATAGTTATTTTCATTGCATGTGAATATTCCATTACATGTTAATATTTTTCTAAGAAGTATCCTTAAGGATCTCTATCTTCTGTTCTTTGACTCATGGCGTCGATCACAGGCAATAATCAGTTTAAAGATGATAACTTGTTTTAATAAATGTAAATTGAAAGTGGACATAGGAGAAAGTAAGGATTTATGAAGTGATCTAAACACAGTTTCTGACAGCTTAAGAGCGACCTTTTTCCTTACAGTGCCATTTGAAGCAAGATACAGAAGTAGCCCATTAGGTGAAAAGGTGCTGAAGAATATTATTATCTGAGTCACTGTTGAGCGAAGTGCCTTCTCAACAACTGAGTATCCTCTGCCATCAAAATGGAATGAAGTGTCTTCATCCTGTGGGCTATGGAATTGGAAAAAAAAAAAAAAAAAAAAAAAAGCAAAAACGTTAGCGGCGGATTTGTGTTCTGCCAGTCATTTTAATATAAAATAAGAAAAGTTTGATCAGCTGGTGCAGGCCCTAGGCAGTGCGATTAGGAAATGTGAAAAGCAATTTGAAGCTTGGTGTTATGAATAACTGAAGGATTCCAGCCAAAGACCGCTTTCATTATAGAATATCAAGAGTAATTTAACCATGGGGAAGGATGCACACAAGATAAAAAAATGTTCTTCTCTGATATATGAAAGGAAAACAACAATCTCCTAAGGGAAAGAAATCATGGCACCCTCTATCTTTAGACATGTCATACATTTATAAAAAAGCTTTATGTAATTGCACTTACAATAAATTTCTATTAACCTCTTTTCCTGTACTATAGTACTTCTTGGAAATATCACATGCAATCAAGCAGCACCCTCTGCTGTTTCTACATGAAACGTTCCGCAAAAGGGAATACAGTCAAGCATATTTCTTTGCAATTCCTTAAATATAAAAATAAAACTGACTGCAATCTCCTTTCACAATGATTACAGGAATGGTAGCAAGCTCAGTGGCTACAATTTTGCTATGGACTTTTAATAAGAGTGCTTTATGCTGTTACTGAAAAAATAACAATTTTATCTCGCTCTGCATTACTGGAAAGCAAATATTCCAGAACACTTTGGTTTACAGGTAGTTCCCAACTTTTACTGCACAGAGCAAACCACAGCCATAGAACTCTTCTGAAAAAGCAGGCATTAATCAATGATAAAATTTCATTCAGTTAAATTATTTGACACTACTGACACATCCAGATTAACATTTACAGAACTGTAAATTAATGATCAATATAACACTGCACTTTGAGTTCACCATTTTTATCTGGAACAGAAATATATGTTGTACATATAAAAGACTAAATCTGTTTAAAAAGAAAAGAGCAAGACAAAAATACCTTCCAAAACACCCACTGCACTTGCCCTCCCTTTCTATGTAGTTCCAAAGACCGATAGATTTTCCATTCAGGGATGCTTCTCCCATGCACCCTTTAAAATGTGTTACTTTAACAGCAGGTGACTTCTGCAAAAAAAGAAATGCTTCATGAATACAATTAATGTTAAGTATCCTGAAAATTAAACCGCTGAATTTTAGGGTTTTTTTCCATTCAACTCTAAATTTGTTAGATATAAGTCATAAAAGAACATATTTTAGCGTAATTGTAAACAACTACCATTTAAATCATAATAGATCTGTTCTGCAGCAAGTAAAGTAACTACAGCCTTGACCTACTTACAATCTTTATTGCATAAAAAATCGCAGTCTAAATGAAGCCACAGAAGAACAAACAAACAAAAAAAAAAATTCAATGTGCAATATCTATGCATCATATATGTACACACTGCCTGCCCTGATGAACAATTTCGGTAAAAATTCCCAGGCAAAATTAACTTCAGATTACTAAAGAATCTTTGCCTTATGTTCAGTTTGCCTGGCATTTCTTTATGACGTAGCCAATTTATGCAATTATTACTAAGTGAAAGGTGTATTTCAAACATGACAAAAACATTTCACAGAATGTCAACAGCAGAATTCAACCTTAATTTGCCCTCCAAGTCCTCCGATAAACATTAGTGTTGATTTGTTAGCATCTAGTATGCTAGCTGTTCCTGGAGAGGTTGCAGATTTAGGTGAAGACTTTTGATTGGAGTTCATTTCCTCTATGCTGAGTGTACCTGTTTTTCCAAACCTATCAATTACAAATAATAAATGGTTTTAGAAATCATCCGGCTTAATCAATGCATTCTATCAACTTTTTAAGAACGACAAACATCTTGTCACTGAAAAACTCAGCAGATAGTTTGTGTGGTTTATGATGTTTCTATAATACACTGATCTTATTTTAAAAATACATATAAAACATACAAATTTTCCTAATCTCAGTTTCCACTGAACTTATTTCTGATTGCCCATTTAGACCTTCAGTATTTATACAATTTACACTTTAACTACCTGGTTGCATGTATTCTGTGCCATTTGTTGTTGTCAATTTGAAAATCAGGGTATTCTACTCTTGTTGATCCTGAGCCCAAATCCCAAAGAAGAGCTACCTTACCACGTCGCATCTCCACAGCAAGGAAGTCTGCCTGAAAAAAAAAAACAGTCCTTATTTTACTACATCACACTGAACATGTTTCTGTTTAGTGCGTTTAATTTTAGCATGTAACTTGTAGTGTCTTTCTAAATTTCCATTCCTACATCACTGGAGTTTACTTTTATTGAAATCCCTAGCGAATAATTTTAGCAAAAGAAGATGAGTGAAAGAAAAACATGTAATGAAATTAAAAAAAAATCAGTTCATATATAGCTAACTGAATGTGTTTTTTATAGACACATCAAAATGTGATACAGTGTTTGCACGCACATCTGTAGACACGTATAAATATCTTAGTTCATGCAAACAGACCTACCAGTCTGTGAAAAATTAATAACATGTGCACACAGCTGTGTATTTATTAGAAGTATAGAGGGAAGGAAGAGGGAGGCAATGTGACACTCAACTATCATGTTCCTTTAGCTGTGTGGATGCATGCGGGTCAAAGTCAAATTCTTTCTTTGCGATAACAGGCAAAATGCTTGATGTACTCCAGCACGCTATACAAAAGCATCACACGTATTACGCTCCATGAGTTAAAGGACAGAATGGAAAAAGGAAAGTAGGGATTCATTGCATGCCTAAGAAGCAAGCTAACAAATCGGGTGTTTTTATTCTCTACCTTTGAGGATCTCTGTAGAACCACATAAAGCCTCATTTGGGTACTTAGTTTGAAGTCAAGTAGAAAAAAAAACCACATATGGCCATTTAAGTATTTGACTACCATCAACTTCAGTGAATGTATACCGGAAACTTACCTTTCCATTGCTACCCAGGTAGAAAAGGAGGTTATCCGGTTCAGTAGTTTTCACATTAAGGGTTAAAGAGTTGTAATTCGTAGACGAAATCTGGGGTTGGTAGGCACGAACGCAATCTCTGTCTGCTGATACTGCAACTTTAATCTGGGGGTGAAA
>JAOWBP010002052.1:37409688-37436682 GCA_028571105.1 Tragopan temminckii | reverse complement strand
ATAATTTTACTGAATAGACTCTATGGGAAATAGTACATGGATTTAGAGATGTAGATAGGGAAAATTATACTTTTTCCTAACAGTATAGCCACATACTATTCCCAGAAACTCCTTTCATAGATTAACATCATTGCATGTTCAGGTGAAACCAATGGAAAAAAAGTATAAACTGTACATACCAAACACTTTCCAGTTTCAGGATCGCAAGTTTCACTGTGATTATTACACTGACATGGCACACAAGGTGCTATAATAGCATGAGTCTCTCTTACACTAAATTCCTTAGGCTTCTCCCTGTAGTATCCTGGAGCACAGCTCTATTTGTAAGTAGAATAAAATTTAAAAAAAAAAAAAAAGAAAGAAAGAAAGAAAGATTATGGCTGTCAAAAGTTATGAACAATTCCGAAAGTCATTTGTGTAAGTTCATTATTATCTGGCACAGAAAGGATTCAAGGATTTAGTACCTGACAGGAGAATCCAGCATAGCCAGCAGGACATCTACATTGCTCTATAAGATGAGCTCTAGGTCTGCCTAGATGCATCTCTTCAAACTTCACTGCAATTTCCATTGAGATATTTGCAATTCTGTAAGGTAAGTGTAGAAGACAGCATGAAGATCTAAAGAAGGCCTAGCACCAAAACTAAGACACAAATATTTTTATGTTTCAAGGTAAGAGCTACCATATATACTCTCCCATGATCCTCTTCTCCACATGGAAGATATCAATGCGCATGGCAGGGAGGTTGGAATTAGGTGATCCTCAAGGTCCTTTCCAACCTAAACCATTCTATAACTCAGCGAGTATGAAACATCTCAACAAAATCTGAAGATTTTTTTTAATGAATGTATGAGATTTAGACATACAACAAAAATATCAGAAGTTCTTCAAAGTAATATACCTTGATTCTCATTGGTCTACAAAAACTGACAAATCCACCATGCAAAAGTATGCACTTTGGCCTCAGAAAATCTAAAGAGAAATACAATAGCTCTGCTCCATGGATCTTCTTAAAGAGCTATCAATAACATAGTTTAGAGCCTGTGAATCTAATAATCCCATATCTAGTGGTGGAACCACTCTATTGATGTAAAGATGCAAGAATATAGGGTTTTTGTTAGATGCATCTCTGCTTGTCTTGTTGTTTCTAAACCAGTTGATGCAGTGATCATATAATATCTCCTTCCTTTCATTAGTAACCTAGTTCTGTTCAAGATGGTAGTACCGATGTGGGAATATTTCACTACCATGGCCTATAATATACAAAACTACAGGAAAGGACCAGATATGTACAGACACAAGAACTCAGAGGATCATGTGTTTCCATTCTTCTACTGGAAAATGAAAAACAAAGAAAAAATTCATTACCCATAAAAATAACTTGTTAAAGAAATAACATAGAAAACATCTAACTACACTGCCCATCAAGAAGAGCACTGTATCAACCTGCAAAGCTTTGTACTTCTCTATGGGCTTTTCTATCAAAATAAGCAGCAGATATTTTTAAAGGCAATAAATGTTTTCTTATCAAAGAGGAATTTAAGTCAGAAATAGGAAATTGGAGATTTCTCTAATTTGAGTTAAATATTTACTGTATAGTTCAGCTGGAACCATTTCCAAGTTAAACTGCAGTAAATGCAATAAAATAAATAAACACTTATTGCTTTACCTGCTTTGCTGTAATCCTTGGCCATAGGCTGCCTTGATAAGGATGTATTCAATGTTGCTTAGCACAGACATGAAGTCAGAACGTGAGACAGGCTGGTCAGACACAGAATTAAAATACTTCCAAGAATCCTAGGGGAACACAGTACACATCAAAATCATCAATGTTTAAAGTTCACTTAAAGTTAATAGTCTCTTTCTTCCCATACATTGTTTTGGAAATATAGTCAGTGACTGAGTCTACACTCTTTGCCCCAGAAAATCCAATACCTGGCACTAGATTAGAACAAAATGTGTTTTTATACCATTTCTCCTGTCTTTTCCTACCATGTCCCTAAATTCCATGCCTAGTTTCTACACGACAACAATAGTGGCATTCCTTTTTTTTTGGCTAGATCTCTGGAACCTAGACAGTCAAAGGATCAGGATTACACAAAAATCTTCTTATGAGCAGTTTGAAACACATACATTTTCTAATTATGTCCGCCTCCTATCACAACTAGCTCTCATCTCAGTCCCAGGCAGCAGAGCCTTAAGGACCAAATAAGGTCACTGAGTTTCTCTTTGAAAACCTTCCTACAGCAACACCTTCAGCACTTCCAAAAGAGGAAATGTCAAACTTTATCTGCTTCTACAACACAATTTTCCCAAATATTTTTTACATGAAATAGATGCAATGTAATCCAGTTTATTTCAGATAAGGTATGTATTTCTCCATGTATTTTCTTAAATATATGGGGCTTCTCTGCAAGAGCTCACATAAGATATGCATCTCCATTTCAACACCAATGTTTTAGCTTACCTCCTTCATTTCCACTTCTTTCTCACTTCTTATTCCATTTTCTGGAGAAGGGCTGTCTACATAGATGACGTATTTGCTGGTATGACCACCTTTCATTAGAATCTGTGGCTCAAAATTTGAGGTTCCAAAGCCATCCAAAGCATAAAAAGCAACACTATATCTCAGTTTGCCTCCGTATGCCATGAGCTGTTTGAATATAAAATTGTTACTTCTATTTATCCCAAGGTTATAGCTACTAGTTTTAATGTCATCAGAAGATTTGGAAAGTGACAGTTTTTTGATGAATTGGCAATAAAACATGAAAACTGACTTAAACTCAGCAGTTTTTGCACCAAGGTTAAACATTTATTTCTAAAAAGCAGGCAGTTTCTTCTTTTAGGACCTTTCAAGGTATATACTCAGTTTTCACTAAATTCCTAAGCAGTAGAGATTCCATTATCTATACATTGAATCTAGTGTCAAAGTTGAAAGCCCTTTCAAGTTTCTAAACTAAAATTGAATATATCACACCTTTCTCCCACATATAATTTCTGGAAAGCAATACCATAATTAAATATGGGTGTTACCCATTTACAGAATCAAGAAAAATCTCATTAGAAAAGGGTAATGTAAACATTTATAGCAAGCACAAACTATATAAGTTCATTTCTACAATCATATTAATTTATATAATTTTATTACCTTCTTAAATTAAATAACAGATTAAAATGTTATCAAGATAAAGTGACCATTATACAAAGGAGGGACATTAATAGACTAAAAAAACTATCCAGAAATCACTCTAATTATTTAATGGTCTCACCTGGTCTCCTTGAAACTGCTCTGGTAACCTCCAGTAAAATGTCTCTGTATTTAAGTACCTTCTGACAATGGCAGCATCCAGTAAAACATCTGGAAATTGTGAAAATACTCCTTCCACTGTTCCAGTCAGGTTACTTTGAGCTACTACATACAGAATGGACTGGCCTGGAGTTAAGGTTATCTACAACACAAAGAGCAATAGATTCATGTAACAAAAATATTTTATTTTGATCTAATATACTGTTAATAGTCTTAGTTTCCTTTAGATAGCCAACAACCCATTTTAAAGTTACAAAAGCTCAAGCCAAAAAAATTGGGGAATATTTTTTAACTCAAATTTTTTTCAAAAGGTGTGGAGTCAAACACAAGGTTTCAGAAATAAGACTTTACTTTTTTTGTTGATTTACTATAAGTCACTGTCCCTGTGAGCCACTTTATTGCAGTTCACCTGATTCATGAAATGTATGCAGCCTTTTGGTACATCACAGCGGTATCACGAGCGTAACACCAAACTGCATGCACACATTTATGTCACTCTACTTACGGGAATTCTCACATGATCTTCTACTTCCAAACAAGATGTAGACATCCCAAAACAGAAACATGGAGTACAACCTAGCGCGTTTTTAGCAGACAGAGCAAAAGTTCCAGGTTTACACTCACTGCACTGTAGCCCAAACACGTTTTCCTGGAGGAAAGAGAAAAAAAGCACAGCAGTACACTCATGTTACTTTGCTAGTAGTATATTTAATTTCAATTACACACCAATGCTTTTTTAAAAACATGGAACATTAAACAAATTGCATGTATTCAAATTCCTAACTAAAATTAGCAACTATGTTTCTCCAGGCAGAAAACCCTTCTTTCCCCTACCTCCACCTAAAAAACAGGCCCTTAAGGACAAAGAAGATGCTCAATATGAATAGAAATCAAGGGACTTCAGTTCTTCATTGTTAAGTTCAGCTTGAAGAAAAACTAGAAAAATTAGTCAGTGTTGATCCCATTATTAATCAGAACATTGGAGTGAGGCCTATGAAGGTATATACTTGTTGCACTGAAATAAATTTTCTATTACTACGTTTTTCAATAACAGAGTCCCACTTTAAAAAAAAAAAAAAAAAAGTTGTACTATTAAATTTCTGTCCTTAATGTTTCCTGTTTTTAATAAGAATGACCATACAGGCTTCAGTATTAGCAATATACCTGAAATATTCTTAAGTATTGCTTTTGTTTATAATAAACACAAATTTGAACTTGCAACATAATCAGATTAAGAAAAAATGTTGAGGTTATATATTTTCTATTTACTGGTTTCTTCCTATCATTATAAATTGGATTTTCAGAAGATAAGATTGTATCATCTGAATTAATATACTGTTCCCAAACCTAATAAAATCATGTGTGTATGAGCAGAAAAAAATTCTCTGTACCTCTTTTTTTTTTTTTTTTTTTCCATTATTAGAATACAACAGCTTTTCCATTGGAGTTTTCTAACATTTTATTAGCTTTCAAAAATGTTTTCACATCTAGAATAGAAGGAACTGTAGATACGCTGTCTCGACAGAGGACAAAATAATTATCTGTCAAAAAAGCATGTATGGAATTTATACCTTTTTAATTAAGAAAGAAACAACCTTTTTGTAAGTAGTTTTCTTAATCTCATAGATTGTTTCAGAAAACTCAAGATGGTTATGCAACCTACAATGTGAAGCATAACTCTTGCAGCAGAGTCTTCCTAGACTCAGTGAAGGAATAGAATTTCCATGGCTTAAAGTAGTAACATTTTCTCTACATTGCTCACTGCATTAGAATTTATTTTCTTCAGTGGTCCTTTTTGTTCTTTTTTAATCTTCTATGTGTACTGCAAAAATAAATTTTAATAGCAACCCCAAAAGAATGCATGAGTTATGACCAATTATTATTTGCACTATTTGCAAAGCAAAATGCAGGTGGCATAAATAAAACACTCAAAGAATATATCATTAAAAATGGTATCAGATGGCATTTACGACATACAGAGAAACTGAAGTCACTAGCACCATTCTCATATATTTAATAAGGTTTACAAAAATTTTGTCCTAGAACTCATGGCCAGCATACTTTTCAAAAAGACATCCTTGCCCTTTGTGAGGCAGACAGAAATATAACACCAAAAGGGAAATCGAAACGAATGTATCCTCAATCCTTTTTCATTTCTACTCTGCAGTACTAATACATGAAAAATAGGATTCTGAACATACTGTAAAAAGGATGCGGTTATAGGTATTCACTTAGCACAGAATAAACATATGGATTTTACATTTAGCAAATGCAATCAAATTGAATTTAGGACTACAATGAGAAAGACTGATGTCATTAAATATGCCAACACCCATAAAAGATTTGATAGAACAATGATTGATGTCGTTCAATTGCACAGCAGTCGTTTTGTAAAATTAGAAAGAATTCAGCATTAGACAGTTAGAAATGATTTCTTATGATTAATTATGTGTCTGATCTCGACTTCTTAGCACACTTCTTATCTTCAGCAATTCCATGAGTTTTGTCTAAAAGAGAAATGCAGTACTGTGCCACAATAATTGTATGACCACAAACTGGAAATAAAATTACCTGGCTGCTTAAAAACAAATAGAAGGTAATAAGAGAGGCAAACTGTCTAGCATTATTTCAGGAACTTCTGAGAAGAGAAATAACAATGGCATGTTGGTAGCATTAATGCTATCTCTTTTGCCGGCAGCAGTGTTTGCCCAAACTGGGAAACTCATCTGGCAGTTTTTAATCCAGATGACTCATAACAAGACTGACTTAGCAGTGGTACAGAAAATCCATTTGGTGTGATTTTAGGTGTTCTTAGAAATACCTCAAAGGAGGGATGCAGTCTAGGAAACTTCTATCTCTATAGCTGTTATGATTTTTATGAAATAAATTATCAGAAACTCCAATGTGTCCCAAAAAAGTCCGAATACTTCAATACCTTGCAGGTACAGATGCCAGTTTCTTCTTCACACCCACAAAGTCCTTCAGTGTCATCACACATCTCTGCTTTGGTTCCACTTAAGTCACAGTCACAAGCAACACAGTCTGGGTAGTCCCTGTAGCCTAATGCACATCTGGAACAGTTTTGTCCCCCAAATTCAGTTCTGCACTGGCACTGACCCGTCAAAACATCACACTGGAGACTATTTGAACCAGAGTCACTACAGTTGCAGGCCTTACAGGAGAAAAAAAAAAAAAAAAAAAAAAAGTCAGGAATAACTCTTTTAAATCAATTTTGTTAATTTTGTTGCAATAGAAGCTGTACATTAAATTTAAAATACAGTAAATTTAAAAAGTTTAAAACTCAATGTTTGTCAACAATTACTGTACAATATAAAACGAAGAACTTTCACATAGACATGGGATTGCTTCATTTGTATTAAAAAAAAGAACTGTATGTCATTTCTATTAAACAGTGGAATGTAAAACATCCATCTTGATTCCCAGAACCAGTTTAGAACCAAAGGAGTTAAAGGAACAAATCCCAGAATGTACAACTCAAAAATACCTTAATTAAAACAGTATTTATTGAGTGTAATAAATAAATTATAATAATGTTATGTAAATAGTGGATTTTATATATATACACACAGAAAGAAAGAGAGACAGAGAGACAGAGAAAGAATAGATTTACAGAATAGAATAAATTTATAGAATGGAAAGAAAAATCTTAATACTGACATTTTTTTAAGACTTCATGGAGAATTAATAGGGTCTACATCTCGCTCTAGCTTCATTTGTTTTTTGATCAGGAACTGAGAATCTCACTGAATCCAAAAGTCGGAAGTTAAGCATACACTGCAGTTCAGTGTACAACACCTACAAGCATATTTATGTATTCTCTAGCACTCTTCACACATTTGTCGCTCACCCTTTGTATATTAAGCAGACTTCTCATTCTCTCAGTACTATGTACTACACTGCATTGTCTAATACACTTTATGACCAAACAGGTTTACAACTTTGGCTCCTAAACACCACTAAAGGTCTGCAGTTCTGAAGGTTAAACCCTGTTTTATCGCAGCAGAACTAATTTACACATATTTTCATCTCAATATCACAATGATAAATAAGAACTCTAAGGTACACTTAATTGAGCACAGCACTTGACTCGACAAAGGTGGTAATCAGAACTACTTTTCTGCTCAATCAATGTACCCAGGAATGGATTCCAAGTACTGAAAAAACACTCAGCTTAATTCAACTTCTTCATTGGCAGCTACTGGTGGAATCAGTCTAGGAAAGGAAAACTTAAAGGGTTGATAGTCTACCACCACCATATCCTTGTCCAAGTGAAATGGCACAGGAAGCAGCACACTCTATTAACAGAACGTTCACAGAAAGAATGCGAGCAGCTTGAAAATGAAGAGATTTAAAGAAAGTTGCTATAAATCGTAGAGATTGCAAACTCCTAAGAAAAGTCTATATTATAGGGCTATTTTATCATCCTTACTCTAAAAAATTAAAGACAAAATAATAAAAGAACATGGCTGATGCTTGTACTTGTCAGGTACTTATCACATATAATGACAGATCTTGTCAAGTTGATTATATTTGTGGTTTCTCCATTGAAATTGCCCATTATGCTCAAGTAATTCTGAGGCTTTTTAAAGTCTTAGCATTTATAAAATAAAGGTTGGTTCAATGCCATATCTGATAGGAATTTACTGGGAAAACTTAATTGTGTGAATGGTTGATACCCCTTGGATCTGAAGTAAAGCTCCATTCAGGAAACAAACTACGTACCTTATACCATTTATATTTTTTTGAAGGGTATAAAGACTTAGAAGATATCTATATTTCATTTTTCTTAAAGCATAATATCAATCCTTGGTCAACACAGAAGCTATGTTCCTTGCTTAACCAACTGACAGTCAAAATACACACTAAAATTCCTTAGATGATCTATGAACCTACCCAGACACTCCATTATTTTCAAAGACAGCATTCTTAGAAAGTTCTTCAATAAACACCAGCACTAACACTTTGAAACATAAAATAGCAACCGAGGTCCTCAAAATGAGTCCAGTTCTAGTTCAAAGCAAACTGCTTTGAACTGTCTTGGCCTTTCAAACAGCCTACCATACCTTGCAGCCAAGTTTAGGAGAAAGTCCCCAGTGATTTTCTTCACAGAGTTCACATTTTGATCCCCGAGTATGAGGGGGACAAATGCATTTACCAGAATCTGCATTACAGTTGTTCTGAGTATGAGCACAGTCACAGGCTGCAAAAGAAATGGGACCAAATGATTAACTTTCTTTACTTTTCCTAAATGGAATGAATTCCATGATTGTTGATAATTTTACTTTTCTTAATGATACAGTAAGGCACTCCTTGTACTCCTTGTCCCTGAGAATTAAATTACAGACAGAGTAGCAATTTTATTTTTTTAATTGAAAATCCATTATTCCTGTTTGATGTAGCCTGTTTGGTGATTTAAAAAGCAAGGCTACATTTACACAGGGGAATCAACAAAGCCAAACAAAACTATCACGGAGGAAAGTAAACCTATAGGGGAAAATGCTATTATAAAGGGTGCAAAACTGATCAGGGATTTGATAATTAAAAAATTCAATACTACTCTTGCTAGAAAGTGGAAATTCAGACACACTTTAATTGCTTTAATAAAACTTACTAATTTTTCAAGTCTAAAACGGTAAAAGTACTTAAGGGATCTTTGATTCCTAGTACAGACACGGTATATCATCCCACTGAAGATTTCACATTACTATACTGTGAAAAAGCGTCTTTGTGAGATTGGAGAAATGGTAGGCATTCCTTTAACTATACTATACTGTGTTGGAAAGAATATCTTATTAACATGATAAATCTGAAGATGGCATCTTCCCAGTTAGGATTAAAATTTTTCTCTAATGGGAAAATACAATCAATGGCCTATTTTATCAAGGAGGAAATCTTACTTTGAAGAATTAAACAGAAAAAAAATATGGCAGAAGTTTGCAATAGTAGTAGTTTTTAAGTCTTGTTCCCAAGCTTAATCAAAGTATCAGGAAACCATTCTCCAGACTTCTTGGAATATTTATCAAACCAACTGAACACTGCTGGAGTGAAAAATACAATACACTGCTGAAAGAAATTTCACGCAACCCCTGAAAGAATAATGGATTAGAGCTTACGTGTACAGCCACCATTCTGCAATGAGTGAAAGCCATGAGCACAGCGATCACACTTTTCTCCAGCCACTCCTGGTAAACAGTGGCACTGCCCCTGATGATTGCAGTCCTCAGAGATGGAGCCAAATTGACTGCAGTTGCAGGGAATACAGCCAAGTCCAGTAAGCAAGCCATAAAAGCCATTCTGTTGGACAAGAAGAAGATATGTTAGAGTACACCAAGTCTCTCGGTTACTTTCCCGGCCATCTGACCTGCATGAATATTGATCAGCTCTGTGAGACTGCTATGGGAGGATTACCTGGCCTCATCTCTTTGCTGTTCCCAGCTGCATGCAAGTATGCATTTAGATGAAAAAATGGGTACTGAAATGGTCTCGTGGTCCTCTAATCTCATTAGTGAGACTTGTTTTAAACTCTGACATTATTTTTAATTAAAGACTTTCATGAGGGCAAGGGTAGGCTGTGCTGACCAAGCAAAGATTTCTGTGAACTAAAGAGCCGAACAGAGCATGTCAGTGACCTATGGTGCATGTAAATTGAAAAGCGTTCAGCTCAGCTGGCACAGGGGCAGTAACTGGGCACAGAATTTCTGCTCTGGTCTCTGAGTCAGTTCCATACTCAGCAAAGACTAGAAACTGTTGTTTTGTCTCACTAGTGAATACCTATTTGTTCTTGTAACAAGCCTGTCTTTTATCTGAATCTCTTTCTTGGTGTTCAGCCATGATATATTTATTATCACTAATGGCATTTTTCAGATATTCCCAGAGTTCGTTTTGCAGAAGCACAGCATTAAGATGCCTTCAGGTCTGTTAGTGGCGTTCAGTTTGTTTTTTTGCAGTCAGCTAACGTGACTGCACACTGTCAGGCAGTGCAACACCAGCCTGAACAGCCTGATTCAGAAGGGAGCTGAGTTACAATCTCACATCTGCAAAGAGCACAGGCAGAGCAATTTGCAACTACAAAAGCCAGTCTAGACAAACCTTTGGTCTCCTCTCCACCAACAGATTCACACTTCTCTGAATTTATTTGCCGCTGTTTTCTATATCTGCTCTAGTCTGAGTTCATCCTTCTTGAACAGGGATATACAGAATATTACACAGCAACCTAGATAAGACCTCACTGGTATATTAGGACTGTCTTGTCTCTGATAGAAATAACTCACTGACATGCTCTAAATCATATTTGCCTTTTCTGAAGCTGCATCACATAGGGGGCAGAAGCCTCCTATAGTCCAAGTAGTACACTTGGGACTTTCACCTCCTCTGTCCATCTCAGATCACACAAGTTTTCTTCTTGGATTCCAAATTACATTGCATTTTGTACTACAGAAAATCATCAACTATTTTGGTGTCCATCAACAATTTTGTGCCAAGTCCTTAAATTAAAGTATTGAACAAACTGATCAAAAACATCTGGTTTCCTACACAGCAAGCATGAGTTCAAATTCCCAGAAAATTTTGAAGAATGTTAAGTGAACTTATATATCAAGCTTTCAAGCAACCAAAAAATTCCTTCTGTGTTTTCTCACGCTGATGCTGGCATATGCAGATAAACAGGCAGACCAAGATATGAAAAAAACACAGGTATTAGGAACAGGTAAATATCTGCTTACCAAGCACTTGTCGCATTTTTGCCCAATCACATCTGACTTGCAGTCACAGATGCCTGTCTTGTGATGACAGACACTGGAAAGGGAACCATTCACATGGCACTCACAGGCTTATGTTTAGAAAAAGAAAGAAAAAATTATTAATGTTTTTATATATGCATTTGTTATTATGCAGTATTCCAAATTTGTTACATAATTGTGTTTCATTTGTTCATCTATATCCTACAGATGTTAATATACTACAGCAAAATTTGTACTACAGATCTAGACTAAGCAAATAAACAAAAAAACAGCAACAAACTCTGTGAGGAGATACGTTTGGGAAGTTCGTTTTTTCCATCCTCACATGTAAAATTCAGAAGCAGAAAGTGTCTACAGCAAGTCACTGGAGAAGGAGCATTAAGCAAGCCAGAAAGTGTCAGAAATATGAAGTGTCATACTCTAGCACGATATATTCCATCCTCAGGCTAAACAAAACCCAAAACTCATAGTTTTCAATCTGTACTTGTCAACTCACAACTTGAAGGTTAACACTTTTGGAAAATACATCATCTTCCTATCCATTCTGCTACATGCAGACCACATTTTTCTGTTCTTTACATTCTCAGAGTAATAATAACAGCTTACCACGGCAACTTTTCTCAGTCACTGCATCTCCATAATACCCATCAGCACACTTTTCACAGTGAAGACCTGCTGTGTTCCCCACACATTTCAAGCATTGGCCTGTGACAGTATCACAGTAACCATCTTCTTGAGGGTTTACATTGCCATTGCATTCACAAGGAACACACAACTGTCCAGGCACCAATGGATTTCCATAGTAACCATTTGCACACCTGCACAAGAGATTAAAAAACTTTGTCTCAGAATAGCCCAGGTTGGAAGGGACCTCAAAAGATCATCTAGTCCAAACTTTCAAAACGTTTGTCTAGATTAAATTACCTAGCACCCTGATCAGCTGCATCTTGAATGCAGTAGAAATGCAGTCACGTCAAACACTATCCTCACTCAAGAGAGTATTCCTATTAAATTTTGCTCTAAAGAGTCAGGGTATTACAAGCAAGGACAAAATGAGAAAAAATATATTAGGAATGTTTTGTACATGTGATGCAAACAATTCAAAGTAGATGGGATTATGACAATCACACAGATACCTTACCCAAAGTTAACATACATACCTTTCACAACGAGAGCCAGTATAGCCTGGAAGACATTTATCACAGACAATTCCTTCTCCTTCACTCAGCTGGCAAGTAGGACTGAAACTATCAATGGTATTTGTGGAAATTAGTATTAAGACCAGAAACACAAGATACTTGCAATTCAATACCCACTCTTCAAATCTATATACGTATCTATGAAACCACATGTATCTAGACTAACACCAGTGTTCTAAACATCACAATATGTCAAAACAGAATTATCATTTTCATAAATTCTTGTTGAGTTTTTTTATTTCAAAGGAAGATTTTAGAACTGTCTAAGAGCCCGGCCCTTCTTCTAGCAAATTTGACAAGTATGCATACCGAGCTCTGCTGTTTCAGGCATAACAGTTCTGTCCTTCTTTTGTTTTCTGAACACGAAAGATAACAGTCATTTTGTTCCAAGTTCAAGGACGGGTCTAAGTATTTCTTTTTGTACTTTGTGTACAAACTACATGGGCTCACTCAGCCTGTCTTACTCTACATTTGACAACTTGGCAAAATAATGTCTCTGTGACACAGGCTCAAATGAAGAGAGAAAAGTAGTTTCCTCTCTTTCTCCTTTAGATTTCACAACATTTTCCTTTATCTTACATTCTGATTTGCCTAAAGATGCAACAGAAAATCTGAAACATGCAGCTTACTTGTTTGCAGCAGAGCTCAGAGGACAAGCGCAGGGCTGGCAGTCCTCAGGAGTTCCTTGGGATGGGCTTCCATAAAAACCAGGCAAGCACTGATCACAAAAAGGTCCTGTCGTGTTGTGCTGACAAGCCTGTGAGACACAAAACTTTTCATATTTACTTTTGATGGTTTTTCACTCCCCTGAGGGATCTCTGCAGGAATCTGCATGCAATACAGCATTAAGATGCAAGGAAACAACCATGAACAACTTTGAAAATAAGTTGTTTTGTTGTTTTGTTTTAACTGAGTTACAACAATTCCTAACTTTTTCTTTCCTAAATTTTAAAATGTAACTTTACATTACAAAATATTACCTAAACAGGAATTTAATCTTATTTGGCATATTGCAAACATGGACAGCAACAAATTTGGTATATATTTCTTGCTGGTGTTTAGTCATTGCCTTTCAGAGATCTTTACATTTCATGAGAGATCTGAAAGCTAAATCTTAGAAGGGAGTGAGTGTGTAACTTTCACTGATGTCAGTCATGGAAGATACACATACCTACATTCACACTGTTTAATTTTATTCAAGTTTTATTGTCAACTTGAGCAAGCAAAGTTAAGATTTTTATCAGCCAGTATACACTGATATTTTTTCTTTAGCTCTAATTATTCCACACTTGAAATGATAAAATGAAATAAAATCTTTAATGGAGAACAATTTACGGGAGTCACCTGAACACATGCAGTGTCAGTAAACAATGAAAGAAAGCAGAATACACAATTTGTACCCGTAGCTTGAAATTTACATACACCATAAACTTGTCTCCCACAGACAAAATGCTCTCCTAATTTCTAAACAGATGCTTAAGACGCAACACATTGGAGGACAACTTACAAAGCAAACGCCTTGAGTATCACATTCAGTTGCATGCCCATTGCATTTGCAGGGTTGACAAATACCGCCAAAGAGTATTCCATCCACCCGGTAGTACCCAGGGAGACAGGACTGAAAAGAAATGAGGAGAAAAAGCATAGGCATTATGTGTGTTAAATGTACGCCTCCAATCATTTTCAAAGAGACCACTTCCGACCACCCACTGACTTGTTCATACTGTGGTAAACTGAATGCTCTTTCAACTCTGTTGATGTCACTACAACTCTTTTTTTTTTTTTTTTTTAACTTGAACTGGATGAAGGGAATAAGAATCAGCACCATAAAACTTTGATTCAGCCCTGTGTACCCGGGAGACACATAAGTTCAGTTTTCTGCAGATGAATATATGAATTTCTTTATTATGGGACAATAAAAAACAGATGGTCTATCTCATCTGCAGAATCATTAATGATGCTATGGCACACGGCTTCATATTGAAATTATTTGTCAAAATAATTCCTGCTGTTCTGCAGGTGGTGCTCTGCCTCCACGATCTTCTATCCACAGACACATAAAATGCCACCTAGCCTTACACATTTGACCCTTGTGATATCTTCCGAAGACTAGCATTCCTCCCTGCTAAGATTCTTACTGCCTCCATAAACCTAACTATATAAAACAGAAATGCACTGAGCAATTCAGATCTAGGAGCAGAGCTATTTGTGAGTAAGGTAAGCCTGAAACAGCTTCACAGAGCTTTTACAGCTACTCCCCCTGCAACACTAATGCTGCAACATGTATTATCATCTTTTAGTGACACCAAATGAAATTCAAGAAATAAGCTTAAAATCCCATTCAGTGTATTGAAAAGAAAATATCTACGGTATTGTGTACAGCACACAGCATTTCACCACAGAATATACACTTTAATGGCAGTGTAATTAAAAGACGCCTTTAAAACCTAGATCCTTTCAGAAAAAAATCAGTTTGCACACACAAAACAGTTACCTCACATGATATTCCTGTGTAACCTTGAGGACATTCACAGAATTCCACATCTGGTGATGAAGAAAGATCTATTACATTTGCACTTGCATTGTCCAGGGTCACTGAGTCCAGCCTAGGATCAAGCATGAAGACATCACATTATTTTTTTCCCCAAAATGTCATTTTAAACAGTTTGGTTGGTACTACTGAGTATGTTACCGCTGAGTATGTTGCTCCCTGGCAGCAACAGCTGAGGAACGGTCAAAAATCTCAAAAGACTATGATGGTAGTGTTATCACTGCATTTGCAGTTCTCAGCTGGAAGCAGTTGCACCCCCATCCTGTTATCCTTATTCTAATTCCCACTGACTTGGTGACTTCTCCTGAAGTGAGGTTTAATCAAAAACTCCCTTTCTGTTATTATAGAAGTACATGGGTGGGGCAGACTTCTACTCAGTCCTGAGGTAAGATCGCTTTACTACATCATGTAACTAGAGGTGTTCAAGGCCAGATTGGATGGGGCCCTGGGCAGCCTGGTCTAGAATTAAATGGGGAAGTTGGTGGCCCTGCATGTGGCAGGAGGGTTGGAGATTCATGATCCTTGAGGTTCCTTCCAACCCTGGCTATTCTGTGATTCTGTGATCATGTCTGAACTAGACATACATTGCAGGTGGCTAAGTAGTGAGAAACAGTGCATACTATAGAACAAAGCAAAACCCTATAGTACAAACAACATTTTGCAGTAGAGAAAATTTTCTCAGCCACCGGTAAAATGATTTAAGTGAATCTTTACAAACATTCCAGAAAGTTGAACACACTATCCTAAACAGACATAAATATAATCACTCCTCAAGGGCACGAAGTGAATTTTCTTCATGCTTATCTACCAGGTATAATGATGTCGACGGTAAATGCTACCAATTTAGGGAATGAGGAAGAAAGGCTATTGGTAAGGCTAAGGAAAGTAAGTAAATAAGTGATGAAGCACTGGAACTGATTCCCTTGAGACCAGTAACATTTTATTCCGGCATAATTTGAAGAACAGGTAAGAGAGATCTGCAAGAACTGATAAAGATACTGCTAATGCTGGCTTGAGACTATGAAATGATCGGGTAAACCAGCCCAGACCAATTTTCCTATTAAGCATTCCCTTAGAAAAGACCATCAGAACATCTACAAACAGATACTAAAAGAAATTAAAAGAAATTACAGCCAGCTTCTTTACTGGCCGGTTCTCAATCATCAGTGATGGATTAACTTGCCACATACCAAAATAAGTTTAGGAGGTATTTCTCTCTAACAAAGCTGCCATTGTAATGAGGTTTTAGAGAATATTCCTTCAAAGTAGAAAACAATGATTCTGCTTTACATATCCCTAAAACAACCACATGCCCTTTTCTGCACATTCCACATGAATGTGGACAACACTAGTCTTAAAAAAAATTCAATGAAGAATGTTTCCTTCTAGAAATTGTTAATGCAAAACTACAGAAATACTGAAACCACAAGTGGTTCTACACATACACGAAAATAACATGAGTATATAGATTAATTTTAGTATTTTCTGTCCCTTACCTGTAAACGGCTTTTTTGGCAATGTTGTAGTTGGCCCTGATCAGAAGATGGGTAACATTCACCAGAACAGTCATCAGCCTTTCTCGGTCTATGGCTTTTTTTGTATTGAAGTCTATAAAATTCTCTGACACCAATCTCACTGAATTAGAGTACTCCTCATAGGGCTGTAATGACAAACCTGCTGCTCTTGTGCTCAAAATCTGACCGTTGCCCTGAAAGTGAAATACAGAAAACATTTTTCATATCTATATGGAAATTTCATTTAGCTGTTACATTTAGAGTCAGATGCACATCCAGATAATGTAGAAAAGAAGCAAGATTTCTTTCATTAGAAAAAAAAAAATTAAAAATAAAAAAAAGTTTGTATTTTCCATAGATTCAGGAAGATTACAATCCCATTCTCTTTTGGTTCAGAGGCTTCAGAGACACTTGATTTTCTTTTAGAAAAAGAATTAAATTAAAAATCAAACTCCTCTACAAAACAAAATCTTTTTCTGCTTTGCTCTATTAATAAGCACATATTACAAAATAAAGCTTTTTCAGTGGTGCCTGAACTTCATTTGGAGCCTTAGCTTTTAACTGCAACATAACTTCAGAAAAGTAAACAAACAGTGCAAATATTCATCTGTTTCATAAACATAAATTAATCCAGCTTATTGTAGTTGCCTTTTAAACAAAACATTGCTCATTTAGCAATTACCACCTCATGTGTTTTTAGCAAGGTTAAGATTTAGGTATTTATTTTCTAAAAATAAGAATTATCTGCCTACAGTTTCAGAGAAACAAAACAGAAAATGAGAGAACTGAGTAGCAAGAAAATCATCGTAGTGACTTTCAAAACATGAGCTAAAAATTAGATGTAAGGAGGAATTAAAAATTATTGCTACATAAATACTATTTTATTTTCCTTTTTCTTTTTTTTTAACCTATTCATGGATTTCTAATAACGTTTGAGTAGTAGCCAGCTGAAAACCATTCACCTTAATGATGACATCCACACTAGATACTATATCACTGTCCATACTCTCCATAGGAATGTCGTAAGACACGGTATACTTCAAATCCCCACCAAAAGCTGTGAGCTGAAATAATAAAAAAGAAAGCCTTAACAACACAACCTCCAATCAACACAAAGAAGAGACATGAGAAAGTCCAGTGTATTTGCCCCAAAACAAAAAAACACATGGGCTTGCAAACACCACTTTCCAGGGAAAAATTAACAGGCTGTGCCTATCAGCACAGGGACAAGTGCTGGCTTGTTGCTGCTGTTCCAGTAGGGAAAGCCAGCCGAAGGCTCTACAGAAGATATAGATAAGTTTCAGCATTACACCCACAGGTCTTTCAACAGCAGAGGTTTATGCTACTGTCCTAGCCAAAGGGCAAAGCATGCTGGAGTTATTCACATTCCATATTCCACCTTTCATGCTCCATAACTCCACATCTGCTGCTGACTACTTCAAAGTAAGTGAAAGAGTTTTAGCAGTTAGACCTACATTAAAGGTATATCAAATCAGAATTTGAGTGAACGTTCTCCTGTGAAAAACTACTCCTTAAAGGTATACTTATTAGACTTGCATTCATTTTGTCTGACACTCAATTAACTGTGCATCAGCAAAGAGATTGTACTGAAAATAATTGAAGTGAGGTCACCTCTACTCAGCACTAGTGAAGCCATACATGAAGTTCTTCATCCATTTTCGGGCTTGTCAGTACAACAGAGATGTGGAAATAATGGTGAGAGTCCATCAAAAGGCCACAAAGATGGTGAAGGGCACCAGCTTTGAGATAGGAGTCATGAGTATAGGGAACGTGAGCAAGAAAGTTAGTAACAATCAAGAAAAAGACAATATATATAAGACAAAGTTGCGTGCTGAGTGAGCTCAAAAAGCAAGAGGGGGATTTTGCACTATACTTAGCCAGGAATACTATGATTTGAGGAACAGAGACAGGTTGAGAAGTCTGGTAAACCTGGCTTTTATTTGTACTTTTTAATTATAGAAGTTATAAATACATTTCAACTATATTCATATTTTTATTACTTCCCATGAGCTAACGAAAGAACACACACAGCAGTTCTGAAGGTTTCAGTGCACAGAAATACAGCATCAAATTGGAAGACAATGCTTTATGCTATACATGAAAGATGCAAGAATAAAAATACAGGGGCGCAGAAATGAATTTTTGGTCTATTAACGTCTCAGTAAGGAAACATTTTGATTAGCAGAAATATATCTACTGTTTATGTACAGTGTTTTGAGAGCAATATAGTATATTTAATGTAGGGAAATTAAGAGTTTTGACTCCAAGCAAGAACTCACTTTATTTCCTAGATATGGTTCAGGTGCTGACCAGTAGTAAGTATGTTTCAGAACTTTGACAGCATCGGTGTTGTTGATGCTTATTTGACGGGGTCCATCAAATTGGCCTCGCTGAGGTTGCACATCCCTTGCATTATACAGATCAGTAATAAGCCATCCAGTCATGTCTGAAATCTGCAAGAGAAAGTAGTCACAAAACCCATCCCCAGATATTTATGTGAACTAGGGAATCTATCAGACTTTCATTAACTATGCTTCTGGTATTAATGCAAGCCAGCAGGCTAAAGCCTACGATGAAATGACATACTGACTACCTCAGAACTGTCAAATGATGTTGAAAATCCATTCCTCTGTAAGGATATACATTCCAGAATTTAGAGTTAGCTCAAGTGCACGTCAAAGAGAAATACAGTACATGTTGCAGCTGCCTGAGGAAAGAATATTAGGTCACTGATGTAACATATAATACCTGACTGATGGGCCATGTTAGGCTGTCACAGACATCAGAAACCCCAAAACAGAAGCATTCTGTGCAGCCCTGAGGATTTCTCTCTTGCAGGTTGTAGAATCCTGGTTTACAGAGGTCACAGTTTTCACCTTCTACATTTTCCTGTGAATGGCATGTAACAATTATTTCACATCAGCATTATTATGGTAACAATTACAGCAGCTTACATGGGATTTAGGTATAACAGCATTAAGAATGTTATAAAAGAACACAGATTTCAGCATAACAGGCTTATTGAATAAAATTCAAAGCTTAAAATTAAAACTGATTGGAGAAAGTTATTAGAATTTGCTAGTTCATCAAAATCTAAATATACCCTGATAACAGTTCTGTTACAGTGAAATTTCAGCACACAGGTAGGGTTTGAAAGTCTTCTGCCAGTTTGTCTGTATGTTTCTCAATTAGAATGGATTTCTAGCTCACTTTGAAGAAATTAAGATAGCCTACAGCACAGCTTGCCTCTTAAGGTCACCACAGCCAGTTTCAAGGCAACAGTTCCTCAACCACTCATTCACACTTGCATCCCACCACCATCCCACCATCCCACTGCCACCTTTTCCTAGAGGAATATCACATGTCACCCCTTTAGTTCCTAACACTGGCCTGATGCTTCATAACTGTGCAAACTGGGCACTTTACGACACCATGCTACACACCTCTTTCAAAATAGCATTTATAGAGGTAAAAAAAAACAAAAAAAAACAAAAAAAAAACCCACTCAAAGCAGGATACTCAATATTTTTCCTTGTTAAATCTGTACGGATGTTATGCAGGTATTTATTGCAAAAGTTTAAACAAAAGTTTCTGAGAAACAAGTGTAGAAAACGTTGAGTAAATAACCATCAAATTCTGTAAGTAAATTTCAGTGGGTACCTCTACACAGTAAGATGCAGAACACTTTCCCACTACCAGGGACGAGTCTCTGACCATGCTTTATATCAGGACAAGACCTCACTGTCCTATCTCAGCCTACAGAGAACCTCACAAAGATCCCTGCTACATGTGATGATGACACCAAGACTGCAGGGCATACAGTGCCCTGCATATCTGTATTACTCTTTCAAGAAAGCTTGTATGAGCTCTGCAGTGCAATTTGAAATGTGAAGCCTGTGGACCAAATTCCATCCTGAAAAGCAGCCTCGAGTTCAACCAGAAGAGCCACTCCCAGGTCCAGACTTACGTTAGATTTGGTTCCGCTGAATGAATTTCAGGATTGCTGGAGAAAAATCTGAGCCCTTTAGTAGCGACACTATCAGCAGTCTACTCTTGAGGACCAGCATTTGGCACATCAAGTTTACATAAGGCCTCTCCCTAAGCAGGTAGGTTATGAACTTTTATAAGCAAAAATACAGAACTGTTCTACAAACCACGTGAAAAAGCTAGGTGATTCCTCTATCTTTCATTCAAAGGAGAAGGATGATTGCTTTCTATTTGTTAATATTTATTCTGCTCACAAAGAAGCAAAATAGTTTTCTGACAGGTTCTTGGTGATAGCAGGTAAAGTATTTGTGAGCAGGCACAAGAGGCTCTCTGATCATGCAGCACTCCCTCTCAAAAAGCAGCTTAAGTCCAATTGCTGCTCTCCCTTCAGTGGCTGCCCTTATATGAGCCAAGCATGGCTTGGCCCTGGATCCACTCCTTTTGGGCACATGGAGAGCAAAGGTGCAAAAAATGTGCCTGTGCCCCCTGGACCAGCCACACCCCTTCACCAGGTGCTCCATCACCAGCTCAAGCCCTGACGTAACAGACCCCCAACAATATATAAATATAGGAAAAATACCATATAAAGGGAAATCTGAGATCATCCTGAAATAATGGGGTTTTAGAGTCTTGGGTTTTTACAGAAACAATAACTGTATGGTTTTTTCCAACTTTTCTATTTCTTTTTTCACAGTACACTGGGATTGCACATTCCTTTTGTCTCTGTAGCTTTACCTGGATGAAATGACTTCTTATTTCTTAATGAATACTGAGAGCCTTATTTGATGGCTGAAGAGAGCTGCTGTGACTGACTAAACTGTAGGGATGGGGATGTGACTCTCTGATTAAACCTCTACAATGGAAGAGGACTGAAGGCAAGGGATGCGTGCCCATGAAGTTCTGGGAATAATCCAGAGAGTGACTGTTGCATAGAAGACTTTATCTCAACACAAAGGGGTCTGGAGGACAGCCTTTGTTTTAGATAAACAGATGGCAACGGTTAAATGGATCAACAAGTGAAAACTCTCATTGGAGTTCATTTTAAAAGTGTGAATGTCTCCCTAAATTAGCCAGATTAGCATGGGAGGGTAGTGAATATGGTGCTCAGACCAAAACAGAACATACAAACTAAAAAAAAACTAACAAAAGAAGTTTGAAAAGAGTTACAAGCTTGAGCTGGTGTCAACACACGCATTTCTTCCCAGCAAGTAGGAACACCCAGTACTGTGAGTATATAAAGATGACTTTTGGTACTACCATGACTATATGAAGACCACATTAGTTCCCAAATGAGAACCACATTTGTACTGTGATTCAACTGTGTATTGCAATTGCTGTTTTGTCCTTGCATAGTGAATTCAGTACACTGCTGAATCATTTTTCTAAATTGAAATCTTAGATAACATCACATATCTTTTTTTATTAGTAGTATTTGATTTAGATAGGCAGCGTTTCTCCCTCTACACATACAGCATCTAGAAGTATTTGGTCAGAGAGTATAAGACTGTGACAGCTGTGTTTCACAAATGATCAAATATTATGATATTCAGAGTGTAAAAGGTAATCACTGAGTTTACACAGTCTGTCTAGGCTTAGAAACTAGAAATTCTGTCCCCTTCATTTAATATTTGGAGCACATAACTTCCTTCTCCAATGTAATTGTGTTGATGGCTAGTGACACTCTTGGTGAGCTGGCCAAAAAAATTCTGTATGCCAGGCTCGTGCTCTGAAAGGGGACAGTTTCTTGTCCAGCTTACACCAAAATTTTCACCCATAAGCTGTAACAGCTCTAACAGTGTTACTCTAGGTCAAAAGAAACCAAAATAGTTGTTTCTTTTTTTTTCTCATTTGAATTGTCTGTTCGAACTATTTCTTTTTTCAAGACTCTGGTTATTTATACATTTGGATTAGATAAATCACGCAAAAGAACTAAGCAGTTTCAGAAAATCTGTCCAACAAACCATGGGGTTTTTTGGCTCCTACTTGCTGTCATACTTGGCAACAAATACATAAATTACTGGCTAACATTTGGTTCAAAAAATTGTGTGTTACTTCTTTAAATATTGACACAGCGCTTTGTAATAAAGTTCAGCAGAATCTATAGCTGCAAGATATTTCCAGGGGACTGAACATTTACCAAAAATAAAAGCAGTAATGGAAAATTTGTTTTTTTGTTAAAACTGTTGATAGTTTATATTTGGTAATCAAATACAATCAGATTTCATACATATGTCTAATTTAGTCATTCCAAAAGTTTCACCCAAATGCACAGTTACTTTGCAAAAAGCAGGTGTTATAAACACACACCTTCCTTACATGTGGTTAGTGGCTTTTAAGAGAAACATTAGCTAAAAACAAACCCAGCTAGGTATACTGTCATTCCCTTTAAGATTCTTTCTCACACTCATAACTGCAGTTATTATTCAGTTTTAATGTCAGTCCATTTTTATAGAAAAAAATATGCAGAATACTCAAAAAACATAGCAAACTATTCAACATATGATACAGTATTTTAAGTACAGAGAATAATTAGTAATTTCAAGTTCTAGTTTGTTGGGTGTACAGTCACACCAAGTTATTCGTTATAAAAGAAGTGATGTCTCCAGTTAATGAAGAAGTTTTCCTTACTATAAAAAAAAAAAAAAAGAATTTACAAACTCATTTCACAGGTTGCCTTTTAAACAAAAATGAGAGTTTAATACTCACTTTGCAAAAACAAGGTTCTGTGCATGGATCTTCATTAATGCTACCATTTAGGCTGCAGTTGCAACGCAAGCAGTTTGGATAACCCCGATACCCAAATGCACAACGGTCACATTTTTCTCCTGTGTAACCATCTCTGCACTGACACTGCCCTGGCCAAGTCCCTTGAAGAGCAAAAAACAAACAGGTAAGAGAAGGCAGCACGCTGGATTCAAGATGTCTCAGAGCATGTGAGTAATTCAGCATTCTTTTTTTATTGTACTCTCTGTCACGTTCCACCTAGGTACTTGGCATAATGTCAGCCTCACCATCTATTTTTTGTGCTTAGAGTACCAGATGCACAGAAACTGCAGCCTAATTCATTTTGTGACAGTTATAATAGCATTCATAAGCAACAGCGTCAGATTTCAATCCTTCTCGTTGTTTCACATAGTCAGAGCTTGTCATCTCCCACACAAGACCGCATTCAGGAACCTGACATTTCCTTCACCTCTCCTTTCTAAATATTTACCATTGTTCTGAAGTGCTACCTAACTGGCAGCCACTGACAAGAAGGTACTGTTCCCTCATACCTTCACTGTCCAGAAACATTAGCAAGATTTGAAGTTAAGAGAAAATAACATTTTCTACTCCCTTACCATGCTGTGAATCAGACTGGCGCTCATCTTTAACACAGACAGAACTCAGAGACCCAAACGGATCGCAGCCACAAGGATAGCACGGATGATCGTCATAGGGAGAAACCTATGAAACAAATGTTCTCTGTCAAATTCCTAAGTTATTAACTGGGAAAAATAATGTTACATCTGTTTCTTGTCTGAGATCAGTGAAACTAATATGAATGAAAACCAGAAGTGCTGCTATGCAGCAACAGATCAAGGGACTCAATCCATTTAATTTTAGCAAACAGAAGATCAGGGGATTGCAATCAAGAAAAAAACTTAGATATAGGAATACAATCTAGTCTTCAACAGCACAGTCAGAGTAACTAATGTTTGGAAGTTGTTGCCTGACACATACAGTCCAAATATTTTTTACTGTGACAGCAGTTAATCACTGTGATGGCTTGCCAAAGATTATGGAAATGTTTGATACGAGAATGGGCACTTGTAGCAAAGACACTCCAGTTCAAAGAGGAAGGAAATGAGAAGAAATCCTTGGCTCTGTGTTCAATGGGAAGACAGATGATCTACTCATGAAGATTTATACCAACTTCACAATCTATACATCTTTGAAATACAAGGCAATGCAATTGTACAGCAAGGATTTCCTTTTTTTTTTTTAAGGGAAACCTGAAATTTTCCTTTGAGGTACTTGAGATGTAAAGCAAATATATGATGACGCATGGACATGTATTTGTTAGCTAGGAATTGAATACTTTTCTTCAGTGCTTCTTATAACAAGTGAATTAGTCGATCTCAGATTTAGGTTTAATTCTCCTTTGTATTGGCTGTACCTGCTGTCTAATCAAATTCACACAGACTCACCCTTCCTCTCTGCATCTATTTATGTTGGATTTCTAAAGTATGGGCTTTCATATATATGTGAAGATCTTCTGTAGTAAGACCTTGTGGGGAAGAAATTTAGTTTCTCTTTCTGTGGGCACTGCAGGAACTTCACATTTAACTCCATTAGTCACATAATAACAAATGTCTTTTGTGGAACTTAGGTCATTTTTCCAAAGAGTCACACTTGTCAATAAACTGGAAGTAGGCTTAGAGTTCTATATGTTCTGCAATAAACACATCAAGAGGAAGAATATTTGCTGTAGTATCTCATGAAATAGAGTTCGACCTTAGAACCATGAAAGGGCCCTTTATAACATTGGTTGAAATGAGCTGTTATAGTACAGGACACAATTTTGGCACTTATGAAGACATTGAACCTTTAAAGTTGGCACTTTTTAGAGGTTTATCCAGACGAGAAAAAGGTTTCCTATCACAACAATTACATTTCCATTCTAGGAAAACATATCTACTTATTCTTTTCTTCTACAACTTATTCTTTTCTTCTTCTTTTAAAGCAACAAGGCCTGCACTTCCTCACAAGCATTTTATGCTTTTCTCTGGAAGTTTTGGTGGTATGTAATCTATAAAAAAAATCCTGTACAGTTTTTAGTTATTCTGCAATGAATATATGTTTGAATGCACAATGAGCTGAAATATACATCGTATTACGCTATAATAAACCAAAACACTAGGATGTTATTTTCCAAATCTTACTTTCTGTGGTCTAAAATATCCATCAGCACACATTTCACAGTTGATCCCAGTAGTATTTTGAGAACAGTTTAAACAGACGCCACCTCCTATGTACTGGCCGTGAATATTCATGCTCCTTTTTTGATCTGCAATACTCTGATTGTAATAACAATCTTCAGCTTTGTTATGACAGTTGCACTCTAAGAAGGAACAGAAAAGAAATACAGTTTTTTTTATTATTTATGTTGTGTAACAGTTCCTACAACACTGATACTTTCCAAAGTGGAAATGCAAGAAGGAGAGCATATGAATTCATCTCAGAAGTATGATTTTCTTCCCATTAACCATGCTGTATGCTTCAGCAGTCTCAAATACATTCTGTTTCTTAGCAAGTAAGCACATTTCAAAAATACTGTCACTGCTTCAATAGCATTCCTTTTGGCAGTATTCCGTAAATCTCAGTCCTGTGAGGAGTGATGCCAATAGTGATGTGCGCTATCACTATTAACTGCTCTTAAATATTCTGTCTTCTGCATTACAAAAGAAAATCCATATAATTGTTCTCTTACCTGCATTATAGACAAAAGTCTAAGAATACCTGTACATAAGTACACATTTCTTTGAGGTTAGAAGATACTTTTCAGTCCAGTCAAAAAACCACCTACTTTCCAAGGAGTGACACTGAGATTTGTGTAAAAATCTTTTCTACTAAGAAGATACTTTTCCATTTGTAATTGTCAATTTTATCTAATAGGTTCTTAACTGTCTGCAGCTTGTGCCAGGCATTAGTGATGCAGAGGGAAAATGCACTAGCTGGCCCTTGAGACACTCACTGGCACAGCTTAATTCAGTCCATCAAATAATATGGAAAGCAGTGGGGCAGTTTATTTCAAAACATTTGTTATCAGAACAAAGGGTTTTTTTAATCTGTTGAAATTTATGATCAAGTAAGAAATCTGCATTTCAATTAGCTAACAAAATGATTGATGCGAAGCTGCTAGTTTTTACAGGAGTATAATAAATCTCCAAGACTCTTTTGTCTGATCCTCTCTGAAAGTTTTATTGCACGACACGTCTGTGCGCCTAACAGTTGTGTTGGGTAGAATACTTAAAAAGATCTAAGTAGTTATGACTAAGGTAGGTCATTTTTGGATGCTTTGGAGAATTGGTGTAGATCTCTATGAAAAGCAACTTCCAGCAAGAATATAATAAGCCTTAATGAATTTATCTAAACTTTTGTGCACACTTACTCTCACATTTGTTCCCAGCAGAAATGGTTCCTGGTCTCCATGGTTTCTGATGGTAACCCGGACAGCACCTGTTACAGCTCTCGCCACATGTGTTGTGCTCACACTGGCACTGCAATTTCTAAGAAAAAAAAAAAATCATTAAATAATTTTAAATGGATAATTTTCTCAATGTTCCCAAAAATCTGTCTAATATCAGCTTTACTCCAGAAATAAGGCAATGATAAATGCTCCACAACCATGCTATGCTAACTACTGAAAAGTAGCCTTCCTACAAAAGGACAACTCCCCTGTGTTGCAAAACAGACAAATCCTCAAACCGTTTAATTTCAACATCAAAGAAAAAAAGAGTTCATTTCAAAAAAGTTAAAATTACCAGAGACCCAGATATGCTTACAAAGCAAAGGAAAAAAATTATAGCAAATCATTTGTATGCATCATGTAATAAGATCTCTTTTAGACTCCTATTTTCCATTCACCTTAGGCGAATTGGACTAGTTATATT
>JAOWBP010002052.1:37386827-37409588 GCA_028571105.1 Tragopan temminckii | reverse complement strand
ACCTCTTTGAAAGGGTTGATAACAGCAGGATAAGGGGAAATGTGTTTAAATTGAGGGAGGGAAGATTTAGGTTGGATGTCACGGAGAAGTTCTTTACTATGAGAGTGGTGAGATGCCGGAACAAGCTGCCAGAGAGGCTGTGGATGTCCCATCCCTGGAGGTGTTCAAGGCCAGATTGGATGGGGCCTTGGGCAGCCTTGTCTAGTATTAAATGGGGAGGTTGGTGGCCCTGCATGTGGCAGGGGGGTTGGAGATTCATGATCCTCGAGGTCCCTATGCCATTCTGTGATTCTGTAATCCCTGCACCACCTTGCATAGCCACCTTCAGGTTTTATTCCTTCTGCTGGGGACTGGAACAGCAAGAACTACTCACCCAGAGTAACAGGATGACGCTCATTCAGGACTCTCTGACCTTTACTGCTGAAGGCATGAACATAGCAAGTGTCCATATAGATGTACACAGCAAAACTCAATATATAACCCACAGTTACTCTGACTACCCTTTCAGGTCTCTATGCCTTCTTTTCTCCTCTCCAGTGTGCTGGGATGTGCTGTATCAGCATTCATCAGGACACAACACAGAGCTAGGGCTGAGTTGTCAGCCAGAGAAAATGTTGCTGATTAGCAGTAACACTGCATGGTGCAAGAGAAGGAGGGAGGACTGGAGGCAGGCAGAGGAATTTTTTCTGCTTCACTTTAAGCTGTCAGGGGAAGGGCAATTTGTGGGGAAAGAAAACGTGATAAAGTCTATGTCAGCTGCTGCATAGGAGAATGAAACTGGGTAACAGTTTCTAGCCTTACTCCTCTCCCCAAAATTCCTTTTCAGCAATTAGAAGACATGATTCATCTGAACAAGTATGAAGATGCTCTGATTTATCCTAGTATTACAAGGTCAAAGTGTTTTGGATGACCAAGAATCACTTTTAGTCATGGCTTGGTCGTGAAGAAAAATAAGCTCCACTTGTAATCAATGAAACTAAGAATGAGACCTACAGGAGAACAAATGTGTCCAGTCAGTATCTCTGAATCCATACAGTTTTCTATCTGTTTCTCTACAAGAAGAAAGCGTCCTAAATCTTTGGTACCTGTAGGGCAAGGTAGTTAATGTTTAGACTACATTAAGATTCAAAAAAAGACCTGGATGGTCCAAACTATTTTTTTCTCAGACCACACTTACCAGATTTCATCTTAAAGAAAACTTGTGATCCAGGAGGCTGAAAGCAGAGCAGATTAACACCTGTATCCTGTGAATAGTAAGGAAGTTGGAGTAACTTCCTGTTGTAGGAAAGATTTAGTTTCTGGTCACTTTTCCAAGGACCTTATCCCTCATCCCCTTGCTGAGGACCATAAGTTACTACTTTCTTTTGTAGCTCTTGCCTTTGGTGACTAAATCAATTTGAAAATGGACTGCAGTGTTTGGCAGCATACTGTTCAAATGTCTTTGCAAACCAGATCCTTAAAGTAGCATTAGTTGCAGTAGTTTTATGGGATTGTTTTCAAGGAATTTTGATCACATTTTCCAAAATGCCTGCAGTGACTTTTAGAGTTTTATTCTCTCAGAAAACCATTCCTACTTTGTTACCATCCTAGTCTCTTCTACAAAGACAGCATAATCCCAGCTCATAAATTCTGCCAATAATGAAAGCTGAATTTGAATATGACAGATTACATGCACATGGGATGAATGGATAGGTTGGATGGATGATCCCAGTTGCCAAAACTTGCTTAAGCGTTCAAATGAGGTGTTAGAAATATAGAAAGAAGAACTGTCAGATCTTGAGAGATCTCAGTGTGGCTCCTTGGAGGTCCACAGCAAAGCCATTTGATAATCAGTAGGTGTTGCATGACATACATTTATTACTGGGATTCCAGCTGTGTGTTATTTTCAGAATCATATGTGAAGGTTGATCCCTGTCTTAAGCAAGAAACATTGAATATATTGCAGAAACACACTACCCTGTATGTTACATTCTTAAACTAAATAAGTGCTAAATTCTGCACGGGGGAAAAAATGCTCATTGGCATACAATTTTCATTGTTAACTAGAAAACAATGAATCTCCACTGTTTAGAAAGTCATTATTATTATTATTTTTACTGTGAATCAAAAATGACAGAATTTTTTTCAGCTCACATTCACTACAAACTGTAATGCT
This sequence comes from Tragopan temminckii, assembly GCA_028571105.1. Taxonomy (NCBI): domain Eukaryota; kingdom Metazoa; phylum Chordata; class Aves; order Galliformes; family Phasianidae; genus Tragopan; species Tragopan temminckii. Next base: position 37,407,433 of record JAOWBP010002052.1, on the reverse strand, counting down.
CCCTGGATAATGTTATGATATGAATTTATTTTTAACAGAGTGCTTTCTTTCTCCCTGAATGGAGATTGACTTGATTGCACCTGATGAATCTGTATGAACATAATATAATCTTCCTTGTTGACAGGACTTTCATAATCCAGTTTGTTTGCAACCAGAGCCTAAGCTATATGATTTTCAGGGGGCATTTAGCAATATTTCAGTCATTTCTCTGGTGTCCTTCAGCCTATACTGCTTAATCTATTTACAAAAAAAGTTCAATCAGATCAGTATAAATTGTTAGTGCCTCTCCTCCAATTGGTCTGAGCCTTTTATTACAGGGATTTGTCAACTGGTGTGTTTGTATGGCAAAGAATACGCAAATGTTGTTATTACTTCCTGTTGTTATTACTTCCAAAAATTGAGTTCTTCTTAGGTTCTATATTGTAGCTAATCCCTACCAGCATTTTATATATCTTGCTTCTGAGACTTCCTTTTATAAGAAAAATTATATTGAAGGCTGGTCATTGAACACATCAAGACACTTTCCATACTATACATACATGCTTTCCATTTCATATGGAATCTGGAAGTAAACAATTGCTACAAGAGGAACTGACTGACTCATAAGCCTCTAGAATAGTGCTGTGGAACCTGATGTACAGTCACTTAACTATAAAAAGGTTTAGTGGAAGTGAGAAGTCATTTGACAGAGAGGCATCTCAAAGATGGGGTAGGAAATCCAAACTAAAAAAGACGTGTAGGTTGAGGATATCCTCTCCTTGTGCTCTTTCTGAAGATGCTATACAATGCTGAAGCTCAGACACGCTCATATGAAATTTGCTTCAGTGTCTAGCGGCTTGGATCCACGTACCCCTACAAAATTCAGTGGTTTAGTCAAAGGGGGAAAAAAAAGCAAAAGTTAATGGTGCCTGAATCAACTCCCTGTATCTGTGCTGCTGTGCTGCTTCCCCTGCCTCTGCCCCCTCCGCCCCCCCCCACTATAATGACAGTGATCACTTTCAGGTCTTTGTAAGCCATCTGCCATCATGGCCTGGGGCACCAAGGCCATTCCTGACAGGCTAACTGCAAAGGTTGGTGCCACAACACAATCTGTAGTAAAGCCCAGCATGCAGACAACAAAAAGAAAAGCACACAGTTTATGCTCAAACACTTCACCTGTGCAGGATGTTTCCTGGTGCAGAGTAGCCAACACAGAGAAGCCCATTGGTATTTTCAACTCCTTTAGACTTCAAAACCAGCTGGCAACATCTGAACTGCTTTTCAGATATGCCTGGCCCACACGAAACGCTCACTGTGCCATGATCCACTGGCAGTGGTCCCCATGCAGAGGACCACTCTAGCCAGTTAAGCAGATAACCAGTGGTGCTCCCCATTTACCCATAAGCAAGGAGAAGATAGACCCAATTTGTTTTATACTTATCTAACCTAGAGCTGAGTATTCACTAGCTGAAGATACAGAGCGTTAGAATTAAAGCTTGAGTTTATTCCTTCCAGAACTTAAAACTGCTTATGTTACCAACACCAAACAGCTGTAAACATTTCATCTTTTGTAGAATACAGTGATGAAAAGTTCATTTTCAGAGGTACAAAAAAGGAGCAGCCACTCTTGCGTTTCCTGCTCATAAAAGCTCGTTAATAGCCTCCAAAGCTCTGGAACCCAACGCCACTGCACAAATGCTTTATCTCAGCATGAAAATGAAGTTTCCTTTCAGGCTGGTGTAAATAGCACCCATAAACTAGTGAACATTTGTCATGACACAGATGTGACTCCAGCTCCTGCCATAAGATAATTAGATTTAATGCACAAATGCAGGAAGCAATATTACACAGAGACGCTTGCAGTATATCTCTAAGGATGCTTTCATAATTCAGCAGAGGAAGTAAAGCCAATTAAGCCTATCTAATGAATGTGTACCAGGGACTGCAGAAGAAATCACAAAGATATCTACATGATTAAGACACTTTTGCCTTCCCATTGTGCAAGTCATACATGAGAGATTGTATTCAAACTATCTGTTTTTCTTTTAGAAAATCAACATGTCGTAAGAAATGTGAAGAGGACTGAAGGAAAGAAAAATTGTGCCACCCATCACTGAAGACGTTTGAAGATAAACGCTGATTCAGTCATACTTACCATATTTTCTTGAAAGATGAGCTCTCCTGGGGCAACATAAGCATCTTGTTTTTCTAAATGCTGTTCACTTGTGTTGAATGCTGCAGAATGTCTGACATCTGCCCCTGTCTTCCTGAGACTAATCACTGCCCTCCCATGTTCTGCCAACAAAAATCCTATTTTTCCCCCCATGTATTTAAGCATCTACAGTATCTGTAGCTTTGAAAAACCTTTACCTCAGGCTGTTTTTCTTCTTTGTGCTTTGACATTGAAATTGTTATTGTTTTTATGAGCTATTGAGTTCATGACTACAAAATAAACAAATATTTTGAGAAGAGGCGTTATTAATTTTAAATTCCCACACTCTTTGCCAGCTGTGAGCTTTTTGCTTTCAAGCAATGAAGCAATAAATAAATAAGAAATAAAATAATGATAATTACAATAAGACCACCTCAGCTTTTGACCTAGGGGAGATTACATACCTCTATTTTCAAGATCAGTTTTACAAACAGTGATTTTTTATTTTTCTTAATTGAAAATGTTACTTTACCTGATTGTCATTTATTTTCAACAGATACTTAAAATATTTTTCTTTTTCGCTGCCATAAAGCAGCAGCATATTTAAGGTTGCAGGTCTGTCTGCAGCTGAAATCCAGTTCATTTATTGTTCTGAGGACAGCACAATAAAGTTAACTGGCTGATGTCATAGTGGCATTTAATGTTCTCTGGACTAAAAATACAGATAATGTTTTTTTAAGTAGAATGGTTGAATAACTCATGATTTAGGGGATGTGCGGGGCAAGGGAACACTTCACAAATATTATGATGCAAGATGTAGGAAAGCAAATGGGAAATTTTTCAAGTGTCAGTGGAAAAAAATGAAGTAAAACAAGTCAAGAAGGATTCAGCAAGACTCACCCATCATGCAGAAGTGCATATATTTGGCAATGTGGCAAACAAGCTCCAGATGCAAAAGCAATTTAATGAAAGTTACTGTTTTCTGTTGTCACTGAATATAAAACAAGACAAAGGGTGAAGAAATAAGAAAGCTTACAACGTAAAGACATACATATAGCCTGTATACATTCAATTTAAACGATGTCACTTTAAATTACCTTGTATAAAGCTATCTTTAATACTCATTCTGTAAAAATGCAGCTTTCTGGTCTAAGGAGTCTTTCCCTTTGGCTGTGATTCTTTTCTATCCCATTGCCTTTGGTAAAAAGGCTGCTCCTCCAAAACATCACGTCTCAGACATGCCCAGGAAACATCTTAAAAAGGTATTACACAAGGTACAAACTTGTTCATAATACAGTTATTTTCTGCAACAACCTATTATCATCTGTCCTTCACACTGCCTCTATAAAGCAAACAAACTTCATACACACTGATTCAAAGAAAATCTTCCTGCAGAAATAATTGCTACGAACAATATGAAGCATTCCTACTCTATGCAATTGCAGTAACACCTCTGCTTGCTTAGGCTTTACAAGATATGGTGGTTTTGGTGTGGTAACATTGCAATTTATTTTTTTAAAAATCTTCCAGCTGTGTAAACAGCATGTATCAGTACAGCTGCCAAACATAACATGGATGATATAATGCAAAAGAACAGGACAGAAGATTTTATGTAGTGGCATATATACATGTCATTGTATATATGCTCAACAATCGTACTTTCCATGACAGGTGGCAGAGCTACATCATGAATTATAGAAGTAATAAGAAACTGTCAGTGAAATTTGTAAATTTTGAGACAGATATCTATACAAAAGTCAGTGTTATATCACTGGAACATATGTGCTTTTTCAGTGAGTTAATAGCTAGGAGACAGGCACTGAAAAAAAAAAAATGTCATTTCATCTTCAGTGAATGAGTGAACTTGGCATTTTCTGACTATTGGATTTCCTTACTTATTAATTCCGATTGAAAAGATAATTTTCTCAAATTATACTCTGTGTATTCATGCTTTTCAGCTTCAGGTACATGTTGAAATTCATTTTTTATATGGAATGAAATTGTACTGAACTGAAAAGTCAGAAAATCCTTTTTAAAAAGACACCCACAGCCCCCCTAAACGTGCTCTCAGATTTTCTGCCTATTTTTAAAAATACTGCACTTCCAGATGCAGTTGTTTTTAGGCTCCTTAAGGGTCAAAACAGTTGTTGGCAACTTTGAGAAAGCTATGAATCTTTTTTTTTTTTCCTTTTTTTTTTTTTTTTAAACCGTAGAATAAAATAAACCAATTAAACCATGAAATGATGGCTTGTAAATGTATATAATATACAGGATATTCATCTGAAAAAAAATGCCTGCCACTGATGGAGTGTTGTATTTTCGCTGTCTGTAGTAATTTTTCTTGTTGTTCTGACAGGCTTAATCTTTTCACATCTGATAAGGGAGCAATATCAGAAAAGATAGGCATCAAGAAATATAGCCAATTAAAGAAAACTGTATGAAAACACTCAATTTAGCTGTCTGTCGTCTGGCTGATAGCAGTTAATTTACTTTCTATGTGTTACAAAGCAGATAACACATCTGCAGTATGATGCATTTTCGGGGCAGAATCCAAGAGGTTGTCACTGCTAAAGAATGTGCCCTTTTCAGAACTGCCAATAAAACAAGAGATGCACCAAAGACCCTTGAACACGTAAACAAATATGATAGTGTTTTTGCAGAGATTCAGGGGAGGATCCTGGCTGCTTACAGCACTGTTTATTGGTAGTGCTGTGTTGTAGTCATGGATAAAATTAGTTACAGAGCTTGCTTCAGATGTCCATTCTTTTTTTCTTCTTAGACAAACTTCCCTTGGCCCTAAAGAAGTTGTGGTGGGAAAAAAAAAGAAGCACATCAAAGTAGTTATAGTTAATGAAGAGTGTCCTTGTGGACTAACAAAGGCTTATTTCTTTTCGTACGAAGAATGACTAAAGTAAACGTATCTGAAACTCCAGGAGTATTGTTATTTTGAGCCTTTTTACTTGGATGATTTTACAAATGTCATTTACTGAATCAATTTTGAAAAAGAGTAATAAAGTTACATACCAAACTTAGTAACTCTTTCTAGGTAAAGACTGAGGACTTCTAGAAAATTTTCTGTTATTCCTAGAATCACAGATTCATAGTCATGTAATGCCCTGAGTTGAAGGAACCCACAAGAATCATCAAGTCTAACTCCTGGCTCCACACAGCATCACTCAAAATCCAAACCCTAAGAGCATTGTCCAAGAACTCATTTAATTTCAGGAGGTCGGGGCCACAACCATTGCCCTGGGGAATCTGTTCCAGTGCACAACCAACCTCTACATGAAGAACCATTTCTTAATACCCAACTTCACCACCTCCTGATGAAGCTCTGAGATATTTCCTTGGGTCCTACTGAATATTATTTGTAATTGGATTGATGTCCATCCTTACTGATGTCTGTATGAAATGCTGTCTCCTCCTTTACCTGAATTAATGCAGTTATTATCAACTTTTCATCGACTTGGAAGTGAATTCACCATGAACATATATAATGTTGAAATGCACATATTGATTCTCATATTCATTTTGTCTTAGCCATATAAAGAATTTATGTACCCATTCATACAGTAGATAATGTGACCTCACCCAGACTTCCTGGCTGAAGCTAACACTAAATTATGTCCAGTGAGAAGGCAACTTGGCATTAGCAGGCTATATGTACAGATAACCGTGAGATAATACTTACGCATACATTCCTACTTGGAATATCAGTATGCATGCTGCCACTTTTACTGAACATCGCAGGGTACAGTGACAGTATCAACACAGCGCTTTGGTATCATGAGATTACTCGCACATTCAGAACTTCAAGTGAATGCTGGTTTTAGCGCATTACGTCTATAGTATGAACAACAGCTTCTAGATCTCAATTAGAGCCTACAGAGCAAGTTTAGATAAAATATCCTTGCTCAAAAATGGGCATTTTAAAAAGTACAAAACTATCAGTAATCAAAAGGATTTCTTTTGTAAGACTCTTTGTACACTAGAATATGAATATCTTTCTGCTCGTCTTTGTCACTGCTTCATGGTTCTGAAAAAGTATGGCTTTCATATTGCTTTTTGCCCAGTTACTCTGTTCTGTAATTGCCTACCCAGCTTCTCTCTGTGAGGTGTTGCTTATTTTGTAAGTGTGAAGGGAATACATTATTTCCAAATTCTAGGTGATTTCTTTTATTTTTTATTTTTTTAAAAAGACTTGCAATGCAACATCATTGAGCCAGGTTCTTACTAGGTTTTAATCATCATGCTATCTTGATTCAGAAAGACAGCTTAAACAATTCTCTCTTTTCCCTTCTTTTATCTAACCTCTTACTCCATTATTTTCTTTTATCACTAGAATCCCTGATTTATTGTTATTTTCAACTCTTCTCTTTTCAACACTTCTTAATTGATCTTTTCATTGGATCCTGTCAGTTTCCCCTCTGTTGTCACCTGCATGGTTATTCATGTCTTCTCACACCTACTGTAACCTGATATTTCAAATCCTTATTCTGTAGTCTTCTATTCAGTCCAACCAAAGCATTATAGCCAACAAATCATTGCTTCCTATCTATCTACAATGGCATGGTTTGTTCTTCATGTCCCTTTTTTTTTTAAAAAAAAAACCTCACTTTCAAAGCTTTCCTTCACTCTGACTTCTGATTTCTCAGATATTAAGTGGTATCAAAGTATTTTTTCTCTTACATGTTTAGATTGGCATCATTTTGCTCAGTCAACTGATGAGTCATGGTTAGAAATATCCAAGGTGAAAAACAAGGCTTTCTGAGAGCACAATGCTCTAAGATAGGAAAGATAACTTAGACATCTTTAACATAAAGTGACAACATGGCTACACTCAACTCCACACAATGAAAGCACTAGGGGTTAGTAAGCAACAATGATAGTACTTTTCAAATGTCATCAAATAATTAAACAATATTTGTATTACTTAACATCAGTAAAGTGGCTAATGCTTCACGTAATGCTATAACGGGATAGAATGTACCATGATAATAGCAAGGTGGCAAAGTCTTTGGCTACAGCAAATGAGAACAAGCCCAAATGCAGCAGCTGCAAAAATGAAAGAAAATGCTACTTACCTTGAGAAGGCCTCAGGTAGACAGGGAGCCCCAGCAAAAGATACCCTTGCCTCCACTGCCAACCCTTAGATGAGGTCTGGGAAGGTGTGGATCCTGGCTCCATTGCATGCACCTGAGCTCCCCTGGGTTGGCCCTGCCTTCCCACCAGGTGCTCAATCTCTGGTTCAAGACATGACTTAGCATTTCTGCTACAAGGAGTCTACATAATTATCCCCTCTAAGAGCAAGGATTTGGCCATTTGAAAAAAATAGATTAATTAATAATTATTATAAAAATTAAAAAAAGAAAAAGAAATAATACTTGTAACTCAACCCATTGCATCATATCATTTTCTGAAGTTTGAAAACATTCTGTGTTTCCAAGGGAGGCACATGTTTAGACATAGCAAACAGCCCATCCTGAGCCTTGTATTTTCTGTCTGGCTATGAGTGACCATCTGTTTCTGGGAGCATAGGACATACTACAGACCTGAATCTGCTGGAAGAAATGCCAGTTTCTCAGAACGTTTGAATTATAGCCTTATGTATATTCCACAATTCAATTTTGGTTGTTGATTGTTTGGAGAAAAGAACAATCATTCTGCAATATCATCTAGCAAATCAACATTAGGTGCTAGAAAGTATTAAGAGTTATAATGAATTAAGACTGAGATATGAATAATTGTAATTCAGGTTAATGGTGATTATGATTCAGGAAATGTGTATTCCAGGCACATTGTAGGTTCTCTGTTTAATGACGTCTATGACAATAGAAAAAATATTATTATTACCCTGATAGCTCTGGCAAACATAACAAGAATCTCACGTCTGGCAAAGAAATTATATATCTCCTGTTTTTCATATAGTTCCTTTTTAGCTGAAGAGAAAAGCTTAATTCTAGTCTAATTTTATTTGCTCTGAATTTCTCTTCTGAGAAAAGATAGAAATTGCAAGACCTGAGGTATTTTTTCCTGTGAACATGGATGATATTTTGCCTCATATTTCATGTGTAGTGTGGCTATAAGGAATCCAACATCCTCTCCATCAGCATGCAAAGCAAGGTTTTTTTTGTTTATTTCTCCCTCTTTCTCCTTGCAAGGCTGAGACTAAAGGATAGCAATATTTATAAGAAAGAAAAAAATCCCCTGGTTTTCATTCTACAGCATTATTTCAAAAAATCTAGTGGTATACTTGAAGTCTTCACTGATAACTGATATTCTAAGGAATACTTTATGAACTATGCAATCATACGCTAGCTCCCTGCAGCTCTGTGTGTTGCTCCCCACAGTGATTTTTTGACCCCGTTAGGAATTTGCTAGACTTAGCTGGACCTGTAGCTATTATCAGGGTTTCAGCAATCTCATTCTTTGAGCTAGACATTAAAGTGAGGAAGATGTCACCCACTTGGGAAGAGCAATGATCACTGTGTTCACGTATCTAAGTGCCTCGGTGCATAATAATTTTGCTTTCAACCCACCCCCCCCCGTGCATTTCCTCTCTCTCAAGTGCCAATGAGGGCATCTCTGAGGCAGCAAGTCTCTAGCTTGCATTAAAGCAGTTCAGTCTCCTGTCACTAATGGAATAGAAACAGCCAAGCATAGGCCCCTTCTGTTCTGTCACAAAAGCACAGGCAGTGAGTACGCTGGTAGAAATTACCATAATCGCATATTGCTGAGCCAAGAATAACAGAAACTCTCCCTTTTACATCACATCTGACTTTAATATAAGCAGCTCATGTTTCTATGGGGATTATACATTGTTTAGTCTCCAGCAGAAAACTGATCTTTAAGTAAACAGTAACCAGAAAAATGTCAATCAGCTTTGTAATAAAATGGTGCGTGACAAGTCAGACCAGGAAATTCAGTGTTACTTATTAAGAATATCAGTCTATTTTTTCATGATTCCTCCTGTTCATAAAGTGGTGATTGAATTAAATGTGTTGTGCCATCGTGAATGATCACCAGTAAATGTAAGAAGTAGAACTTGCACCAAATAAAAGGCCATATGTTTCTCAAATATAGGTACACTTAAATGTAAGTGTAAGAGTTCACTGACATCCTTTTATGAGAGCGCATAATCATGCACACAGATAAACAGCACTGAAATATCTCTGCAAAATATTTTGCAACACAAAATCCTATGAACTTTGGATAAAACAGCTAATCAGAGAGCTATTTTCTAACACCATTACTCAATACAAATCAAATCTTAGCTGGTCTTTAACAGGATTCAGAGAGTTTCTTCTCCTTCTCTGTCTCCCTTCTTGACTCCAATGAGAGCAGGAGGCTTTGAACATAGGCAATGGCCATTGCAGCTCTGGGACTGGGATGCAAGCGTGGGCAAAGCAGGTTAGCAGAAAGGCAGGTGGGAAAATCGTTAGTTATAAGTCCAAGGACATTGTGTGGGCAATAAGAAAAGGGTTGATCATCAAAAGAAGGATAAGGAGCAGGGTCTAGACCTGGCCTGGATTTTATCTTAAAAGCGTTAATAACAAGCCATTTTACCCATAGCCTTCTCTTTTAGTACTTTCCTGCTTAGAACTGAAGGTTCACATCTCTCATACCTATGTAATAAATAAATAAATAAATAAATAAATAAATACCGGTGTATTATTTCAGCCTACTGGTCTGTGTGCACCAGTTAGACTAGTAAAATTTTATATTCCCATTCAGCTTACTTTATTTAGGGAAGTCCTTACAAACTCTCCCAGCAAAAACTGTGCTATTGCCAATACAAGCTACATCAATGCTAGATGAGCTTGTCACAAAGGTAGAAACAGAACAGCCCTCAGTGGTTCTGTGGCCAGAGATGAGGAGGAAGCACCTACTTCATCAGCCAAGATGGAGGGGAGAGGGACAGCAAGAGGTCAGACCTCGTTTCGCCAACAGTCGAACTCATATACCAGTAAAAGAGCCAAATCATCCAGCTGCTTACAGATGAGAATAAAGCTGAGCTACTGCCTCACTGGGATGCAAAGTATCCCTGAAACATTATTATTTAGCATAGATCATATTTACAGGGCCCATGAACCCATGATTTACAGGTGGTAGGAGAATGAGGAGAACCAGATGATTTGCCACAGGTAAGCGATAATTTTTGGCAGAGAACATATATTTTGTTTGAGCTCTGATAATAGAGGACAGAGCTCCTATTAGTATATTCTCCTGGCAGGTAATGAGGCATTCAGAATTATTTCTGCAATCCATGCAGAACACAGGAATATCCAGATTTTAAGAAACTTATATAAGGCAAAAGGATGTGTCTCTATATCTTAAATTCTGAAGCTCGTGAAAGTTGTAAAAATAAAATGGAACTTCTTTTTTCAGGTGTCAGGATGCAGCTCTGCTTAGCTCTCTCACTGAAGCTACTCCAGATCCATGTTGCTTTCCTCACTCCCTCTGAGACATGCGTAATCCTCCCTAAAGATTTTCCTTGCTGGAATAAACCATCCACAGTGCAAGTCTCTGAAAGCTGCATTTTAAATGTTCTATCATTTGGAGCATGTCTTTTCAGAGTAGTATCTTCAGCTTTGCAACATAAAATTAAAACTTGTCAAACATTACTAAAATTACAAATTGGGTTCAGCGACACTCAGGAGGCCAAGGCTGCTGTCTGTAACTTCCGAAATCAAGCCAGGAAGGAAATCTGCAGTTTCACCCTCAGAGAGAGCAAGACAGTCTCATGTTGTGTCTGGGTCTTGGAAATGAGAGTCAGGATGTTACGGGATTGTGCTGAAAAGAAATTAAACCTCACATATAGATCATTCTCCCAAAGAGAGCATCTTTTTGCTTTATAGAAAATCTTGCAGTTAAATGCAGACTGAAACACTTCTGAGCTAAACAACTCCTCACTATTGAAACTACATCACATGAAGCGACCACCTACCTACAGATGATTTAAATGATTAATTGCTACACAGACTTTATGGGGACTCACTTGAGTAAATACGTTTGGAAGAAGTATTACCACGTAAAAGGATATGTAGAAGATTGTACCATTTATTAGCAAATTAATATACACTATTTTCATGCAATTACAATGCAATTCATATGATGCAAACAGTAAAATTTTATAGCTTATAAATGCTAGTATCAGCTTTCATTTCACATTTCATATTTGCAGAGGTCTCTGCAGTATGAAAGTGTTGCAAATAGGAACATGCAGTAGAATTTCCACTTCTAGTAGAAGCTATTAAATTCTTTGTGGGACTGCTCTGTAGTTGTTTTGCAAGTTTTTCACTTCAGAACTATTGGTCAGTGAAGGAGAACTCTAGTCTTTTACTTTCGTATATGAGAGAATGAGGTAATCAAATTGCATGGTTTATCAGCACTGACATAGTATCATTCATTCATCATCTCATCATTGCTCAATACTATTTGTCAACAATTCTCATTTAGGAGATTGCGCGAATGAACGTATGAAATTTGCTGTGATAGTGAAGACTATTTTAAGCTTTGCTACTGCATTGCCAAGTATGTTCAGTATCTTCAGCTGACACCTCCTATGAAACACTAAACTGCAAAATGAGCTCAGTCACTTATGTTATTCCAGTTCAACTTTATCTAGGATCTCTTTGCATGAGAAACTGACAGGTCAGCCATTTTCCCCATGAACTTTTTGTGGCAAAAAAAAAATAAAATAATCAAGTCTTCAAGGCTTTCTGGATATAAAATGGCCGAGAAATTTATTTCACCTGGTAGAAACTGACATTTGCTTTCTAACAGTTCCTCAGATGAAAGGAACCTATTTTCAACTGTCCAGATAAAAATGTACCTGCTTGGTGATATTCACATGGGGTCTAAGTTACTCCGTTAAGAAGTCTTGGCACAACTGCCACACGAAAACATTTTTGAAGTCAATACTTGTTGTGTAGACATTCTTCTTGGTTCCAGAAAACTTGTCCCATTGGTTTGTGTGTGAAAAAATCTCATCCACATTCACAAGATAAAGAAAATATTTAATGGGCTGAACCAGAACAAAGAGCAATCCAGAAGATAACATTCAGTTAAAGTGGAAGAGCAGGGTGTGTACAGGGTGTGTCTTTTGGTTTCCAATCAGCAGCACTTTCAAGATTTTGAAGGCAGAGATTGCATCAAGAAGATGGCACTGAACCTCCTTTGAAACTTGAGGTCCAACAGAAGTCCTGCTTCAAGGAGTCCTTCTTTTTCTTTGTTAACCACCTGTCTGCAGAATAAAATCCTCGAGACAGGTTATGTCAAGCAGCAGGAGATGAAAATTCAAGTAATCTTACTTAAAATTAATTATTTGGTCAAGAGAATGGCCCAAGAACAAATGTCATCTTGATTGATGTAGCAGAAAACCAGCATTTTTATCTATCTTTCTGTATACATTCACCTAATATAGAAGGAAGTTATCATCTACTTCTAGCAGAGCACTGGCAAGAGAGTCTTAAAAAGCATTTGGCTTTTTAATTATTTGTCTCAAAAGAATATGGTGTAGAATCTTGTGCAGAGAAATTTGGAGACCGTTCACTCTTGCATTTGCAAATAGATTAGCATCAATCATTTTCCCAGTCTCTCAGAAAATTATTTTTTTGCAATACATGACCAATGACAGTATTATAACTAATATTCTTTCCTACAATCCATCATATTAAACAGAAATATTTAATCATGATGTTTCATAACACGTGATATATTGTTATGTATTATTTCATGATATTAATTCTTAATTATTCCTCATTCTACATTCCTACGTTAATTACAATCATACATTTTATCTGCTGAAAATAAATCTGTCCCTTGGTGAAGGACAGCTGTTCTGCATTCTCACCTTTTCTCCACTGATGTTTAAAAAAATGTGTTTGTCTGTACAGAAAAAAAAAAAAAAAGCAAAAACACTTTCAGCATATTAGTAACTGTAGCTGTTTTTCTGAAAGATTTTGCTGTCTGAAAGAAAAGCTTCTACCTGAGTTTCCACATTTACTTCTATACAGACATTTGAAAATAACAGTACAATAGTTCAGAGGTGTTCCTTAAGAAATCAAAGTGCTTCTGCAGAAGAAAAACCGGCTATCAACTGTGCATGCATATGTAAGTTGTTAGATAGGACTGGGTGTTTAATGACTGTGACCAGATGGTATCTCAGTACTAATGTACCTTTAGCACTGTAGTCTAAATTATAGCACCTTAATCTTTAATATTTAATGATACACAGTTTGGATTTTTAGAGATAGATAAATATTTCAAGAGTTACTGAAATAACCTTGCAGTATAATCTGTCCATGACTTTTATACTAAACACATTTTTCCAATAGAGTGGCAGAAAAAAATGCCGTGAGAAGATGACTCAATCTCTCTCAAAATGATGGATTTTTTGAAGGCTGATAGAGATCTCAGCAAAGTCCTTCAGACTTATCCCAGAATATTTAGTGGCTGTTAGAATACCTTCTAAATACTTAACTACATTAACGATTATTTTAGTTAACGTGTCAAGTTTAAAATGCCAGTATATGTGTCATTAGATTACATCAATGTTGCATAGTTCTACTGCTTATCCATCCATGAGTAAATCTTATTCTGCATTTAAGCTTATTCAGCAAATCCCTATATTTCTTATTTTTCTTTTCAAATGGTGCAAGGGTGTTAAGTGTCAGTCAACACACTTGAGAATATAGACTAACATGTATAAACCCATATGCATGCAGAAATGAATATATGTATTCATTATTTTGGCATACCACAGGGTAGTGTTAATGAAAATACGAATGAACTCTAATAACAGAATAAGCAAAGATGGCTCCTTTAAATTAAGTCATTCACTTAATTTTATTCAGCATCCTTCGATAACTAAAAAACTATTAGTAATTCACCCATGAGAAGAAAAATCCACTGCTTTGGTTGTTTTTCTGTGACTATGAGTAACTCCACTTTCTAAAGAAAGGTCCTTGAAATGATCTTGCTTATTAAAGCCATGTAGCATATGCTTTTATGACTAGATTTGTTCTATGCATATCATTGTTCCACATATGTTCACATTAATATTCGTGCTCTATTACATGGTTTTAATGCACCTTGATTAAAACTTTATAATGAACATTTCCACAAATACGACTTTATGTAGAGCAAACTCCTCTTATCCAGCAGAAAACCTGACTAGCTTTCAGTCATACCAAGTATTCTGTGTTACAATTTTAAAATGTAATAGCCATTTGCTTTGTTACTTTGCTATTTCTTAATATTACTGGATTTTTTTGAATGTCATGTAAGGGATGTGTAAGTAGTATGAATGTGTAAGATGTGCATAGATTCTATTTCAATATAATAAATACATCCATTTACCTTTTACTAATGAAAATTGACCTACTAAGAATTCCTGGCTCCTCTGTTAATTCATCGTATGCTTATAGGCACTTTTTGTCTGGTCGCTAAATACACACATCTTCCATTTAACTTACAGTAATCATCATATATAATTTAGTGTGCTTTTCTCCTGAGTCAGAAGCAGAGATTTACTGACCACTACACTGTAAAACTAGTACCACATTTAATTAGGAAATTATTTCCACTTATTAGCATAGTGTTTCATATAAGCACCATCTTAAATTGTAGAGTTCCTCCTTGAAAATCTATCTAGAAATGTTTTATCTGGCATTACAAAATTTATTACTGCACTAAGAGGATTGAAGGAGTCATTAAAAGGCTGTAGATTTCAAAGCTGTGAATGCACTTACACAATAGTGCATGTAATATGTTTTTGGGAAACATCACTACACTTTCTCTAAAATCATTATTGATTTTTTCTCTCAAGTTTAAGGTTGTTAGCTGTTAGGACTGTAAAAGGTCTATTAGTCTATAAGAAGGAAAACACTGGAACAATCCAGGTCATTTTTCGATAAAGGGAAGACTTTGTTTGGGTGCAGGATGAGAAAAGAAAGTATTTTTTGTACAAGCTGAATAAATTTCTTTCAAAACATTTATTCTCCAAGCAGGAGAAGATTGATTCAGACATATACCTCTAAGTATATTTAATTGTGTACCTTATCAGGTATAAGTGGTAAAGCTGTCAGACAGTGAATGCTATGATCTTGACCCAGCAGAGAGATTATCATGTACATCTTGCCTGGACTGTGCGTTAAATGTCTACATCATCAGCGTCATTTATTTTAATGGGACATTTGTTGGTTTAAAATCAGTTAAAATTAGCAGGTAAATCTGCTAATAGGATTGATAACATCTTAGGAGTTAACTCTGGCTTAGAGAAAAGTATGTGCTCATTCAGTTGGCTGAATCAGATTCAGTGTATGAAACTGAGCTCTTACAAACTTAAATAATGAACATGTTTTGTCAGAGACTTTTGAGGGATTATGACCGTGTCAGTATTACTACATTTAGAGATTTTCGTATTTGTGTGATGTAGGGAAACCTGCCATTTACAGAAGATTCCTCCACACTAGAAGATACTATTATAATGAATTTTTCTCTATAGGAGAGGTCCAATGTTAAGAATATTTTTTATATTTTTTCCCAAAATGATTTTTTTTCCTTTTAGCAATAGAAATGCTGTTTTCAAAGTGCAGGTGTGTTTTCAGCTTAATAACAGCATTATACTATTTCCCCCTTTTCTTAAAACTAAATTTTTACAGTTGCGTGACAGTGTGAGCCTTTGTTCTGTCCTTGATGTGATAGAGACAATCTTCCAAGCAATAATTTGAGAGACAGAGAAAGTGAGAGAGGAGAAATGTTGTCTGTTATTTGAGGTTGGGCCATGGAGGTACAACAGTGGCCTCCTGTGCCACGGCTGCTGGCCTTGCCTCTTGCTTGAGGCAGGTGGGCACAAGCCTAACAGAGGAGAAAAAGGAAAAGTAAAGAATTAGGCAGGGTGCAAGTCTTAAAGTCAATAAACTAAGGCAGTGCTTCGAACACTGCAGTTTCTGATCTCCTGATGGTAAGGGAAGCCATCAATTTAACAGATACGATGATAGTATCAAGTCACTGCGCTAACAACTGTGCTGTACACTTGAGCACATCCAAGGCAAAACAAGTATTTCCTGGAAACCTAAGAAGACTTACTGTGAGATATCTCAGCTATTAAAAATATCCCTGACCAAACTGGCAGCTGAGTAACAGCTTTATAGCCAAACCATCAGAGATGGCTTTGGACTTCACAGAAAACACAGAAATATGTAAAGGCAGGCTTCACATAATGACTGAAAGCGAAGGAAAACCCATCACTTTTGCTGATAATTTTTGCCAATGTAAATTGATTTCTTTCAAAAAAGCTTTCCCTTTAAGTGAGGCTGAACTCCAGGAGAAAAACAATCTCATCACCATGGATTCTGAAGTATGTATGCCTCCTCAAGCATCTGCACCCATGGTATTACTGAAGGGCTGGTTATAAAATTACCAATGTAATACCTTCTACAGGAGAAAAAGCCCTGTGCAAATAAATGTGCCCAGTAAGTTTCCTACCAGGCAAATGCCCAACTCCCTCAGTACAGGCCAAGTGTTAACTTGACTCTTTGTTTCACTGTAAGTTGAGAGGTCTTTCACTAAAAGTACTGAGCCTATTCTGCAACTTAAGTGTTTACTGAACATAAACAAATTGACTTCATTTCATACTTTCATTTTACAGCAACATATTTGATTTTAAAGGCAGTTTTCTATCTCAGTTATGCCGTCCTGTTCAAAGACATAGCATGCTTTTTAAGAATGTTCAGATTTCTGCTCCTCTCCATAGGAATTTATATTTCTGTAGAAAAGACACATTTGAAAATATAAAATTACTGATTATACTATTTACTTTTATTTGTTAAAGTCAGTATATGCTTGTGATTAACAAAACAGCAACTACAAGCTTGTCTTCTGTAGCAGTTAGGAGATCACTGCCAGGTTCGCAATTAAGATTTACTATGTAATTGAGAATTTTTACATTCCACAGTTGTTCAAATAAACAGACCCTCCCAAACTGACAGGAGTGAGCAGTGGGGCAGGTGGCATGGTCAAACCATCAAAAACAGTCCACAATCACAACAAGCATTGTGTGTGTTCCTCTAGACTGATGACCAGTAAAGAGGTCAGTTCACATTAATAATCACGTGAATTCCAAAATCTTGGCCATTTCTAACAGGATGAAAGCTGAGTGAGGTAACTAGGCTCCTTCAAGGAAATAATCATTAATCAGACACAAAAGTGAAATCAAGTTGTAATGGAACTTAGTAGATTGTGACTGGAAAGGGAACTGCATAATATGTGACAAAAGTGTTTTGAGTTACATACCGGATGTAGATTGCTTTCAAATTTGCATTTTTTGGTCTGTTTTTTTTGTTTGTTTGTTTGTTTGTTTTCCCTAATGTGTTTCATAGTAGAAACTGCAAGAAAGTACCAAAGGCAGTATCCTTTCATTCCAATTTAGCCAAATCTCTTCTCATAGGCTAAGAACTCAGTATTTTGTACATTTTTGAGGCTGCTTGTATTTTCAAGACTTTTAATGTTCTGATTCGTGAAAGTTTTTTAAGATTGCAAAGCCTGTGGTGTTATGAAAGTATTAAGTATTGACAAACACATTTTTGAAATTAAGATATTGGAAGAAAAAGTACTTTTGAATCAGTAAAAACTCTATGTAGCAACAATTTTACATTAGTTTTGCCTTTTTTCATAATGTAGCAGACATTTTTAAATTTAAAAGGCATTTTAAAATGAGCAGTTGAATAATGTTAAGAGTTTTTCTCTGTTTTCCCATGAAATAAAGTTCTGGATAAATATAAGTAATCTAATGAAACATTTTCTTTTTAATGGATTTATAGATTCACAGAATCATAGCATCATTAAGGTTGGAGAAGACTTCTAAGATCATCTAATTCAACCATTCACCTACCACCAACATTGTCCACTAAGCTGGGTTCCTCAGTGCCATTTCTACACGTTTCTTGAACACCTCCAGGTTGCCCAACCAGTATTTTGGAGTTTTTTCAAGTGTATGGAGTTATGCCAAAAAAAGCACTTGCCTCAATATCTTGAAAAGTCATTGGTATGCTTGGGGAAGTATATATAAGATGGAGAATGCATAACAAGTAATATCTCCCTTGGTACACCATCTCAGCTTCTAGCAATTAGGTAATAACTTCCTGAGCTGGAGATCTCATCTGGACCATCATTCTCTATCATCACTGATGCAGCCATTACTCATGTAGTCATCTAGTTTATTTCTGTTGAATTTTATTAGCGTTAGCAAATTGGTATTGATACTGAGGGAGAAAACGTAATTTGTGGCCTCATACAGCTTTCTTTTTACTTACAAGATTAGGATTACACATCTGAACAAGTCATTCATGAAGTCATGAAGAAACAACTATCTGAAAATAAAAGTGCATATGAAAAAGGAGACCAAAAGGAGGAGCTAAGAATATTAAATTCTTATAGGCTATATCTGTATTACATTATATTATGAAAGGCTTGAATAGAGATGAGAGAAAGACAGAATGGCAAGGAAAGGAATCAGGAAAATAGCTTTCAAAAAGATTATACGAGAAAGTGGATGAAGTAAACTCAGGCATATCAAATGTATAATAAAAATAAAACAGATAAAAATAGAATTTGAAATAAAAATTCATACTAAATACTTCAAGCATATCAGGAGAAATCCAGTGCTCAGTTAGTAGGGATGGTGGATCATCAGGGTTTGATGCTTCACAAAATCTTTACCTTAGATTCTTTACCTGCAGAAATGAAGAAAAATTCCTCCTTCTTGGAGTGAGCTCAGCAAAGGGCTTGTCTGAAGTTGAAGTGACTGCAGGAAAATCTGTGGAACTGACAAAATGAACAGTAAAACAAATTGCCAGGCCTGGATTGTATCCTCCCAAGAGTTCCAAGAGATCTCAAGGATGAAATAGCTGAATTAACAACAATGCTACCTAACCTCTGGTTTAAGATTCCCATGGCAACTGAGGACTGTAGCAAATGTGGTCTCCGTTTTTTTAAGAAGCTCCAGGGGGACCAAGTAGCCTCTGAGTTCTTTACTGGGGAAATTAGCACACCAAGTGCAGAATTAGCAGATAGCTTAAGAAATATGGTCTGCTTGGGAAAAGTCAACACCACTTCAGTAAGGTGAAGACTGCTGTTCAGTATTCATACATTCTAAAAACTTCAATTCTCAATTGTTTTATCCTACCAAAGTGAAGTGAAATAAATTAGAGATAAGCACAATAAGCTAAAACACTTCTTTAGCATCTAAGAATTAGAAAAAATATGTATTTCCTTTCATAAAACTTCATAAACATATTTTAAAATATATTTATCCATTTTAATAGAAGACCCTTTTTCAAAACTCTTAGAAAAAGAATGTTTTCAATCTTATGAACAATTAGCTTCTTTTCTGTCCAAGGATATCCTTAATGCAAGAGTGAAAAGAGAATGGAAAAGACGAAGAAGGTTGGTTACCTTCCTGACCCAGAAACTGCTCTGGCCCTGGATAAGCTTTGAGACCAGCCTACTCAAAAGCCATTACAAGAGACACCTTCACTCTTTGAAGATCTCCAAGCCAGCTCTGCACTGGCATCACTTTCTCTCTTCCTTTCCCTTCTCTCCTTATCTCTCTCTACACATCCTGGCCAGCATGATCAGAATCATACTGGCTGGAGACTTTCCAATTCTTTGAGATAGACAGTTCCTTATAAAATCATCTCTGCTTTTTCTCAGTTAAAAGTTATGATTCTCATTCTACTGAAGCCTCTCGAATATATGTTGCACAAGTGACACATTTTCCTCTGCCTTTCTTATTTTTATAACCAGGAAATGTGAACTGAGCTGTTGCTATTCCACCTTACAGCTTAATTATCTCTGCTTTATGTATTGTTCATTTTTCTGCCCTCTTGGAGCATTCAGTTGGAGTGAGCTACTAGAGCAGCAGTTTGCAGCAGACCTCCACTCTAGTAATATGAAGATAAAAGAGTAAAGGTTCTGCTCAAGGTGATATCACAAACTCAATATTTTAAGCAGTAGTGTGAGAGGGTGTGAACCTTCTTCTCAACAGGTGCACGTTCAGTGGTAGAAAGGACCTTGGCTGCTTGTCTGAGCTGACTAAACTCACCAGTTCATGCTGAATATTCCAATCTGTTATTAACAGTAGCCAGCCTGGTATTATTGACTGTTTCACATATTCACATCCAGACTGCTGGACTTGGGCTTCACAAACTTTATCACATCAAATGAAGACTCTCTGGCCTAATCCAAAAAGGAAGTCAAGGCAGTTGTTCTGATCAAGATACAGTAACATCATTTCTCTTATCTAATCCTGAAAAGAGAAATCAGATAGATTAGACAGCCAAATTGAGGAAGAATGTACTGCTGCTAAAGAAAGCAATCGGTATTTTAAAAATCAAGACCTTAGAATCATAGAATTATAGAATTGCTCAGGTTGGAAAAGACCTTAAAGATCATCAAGTCCAACCACTAC
>JAOWBP010002052.1:37350562-37366652 GCA_028571105.1 Tragopan temminckii | reverse complement strand
TATGTTTCATTATTTAATTTAGATCTGTGTCATTTAGAATTAGACGTGTCTTTACTTTGAGGGATATGAAACTAAACGTATTTCTCTTTTCAGTCTTAACCAGAAAGTGCCTGTTTAAATAACAGAAGCCAAAAAAATTACTTGTGAAAGGAGATGCAATGTCTAAGAACAAATATACTATGAATGGATGCATTGAGCAGAAAAGTGCTGTAATTGCTCAAAAGGTTTGTGCAGGTTCTGCTTAAACAAATATAAAGGTTGCTGAGTACAACGATATCCTTACAATGCAGAATGACAGAAAACTGTTGTTGGCTTCTTCAAAGAAGAAAGCTTGAAAATCTTTCAGGACATGCAATCCTCTTATAAGGTGCACCTCTGCCCATATTAAAACAGACTGCTGCACAAAGGTGGTGCCATTATTCCACACTAATAGTTTCTTTCCCAAATCAAGCTGTCCAAATCTTTTTGAAGAGCTGCATGTATTTTGGAATGGTAAAATACTTTAAAATGATCTTCAAATCTGAAACCTAAGAAACTTTACAAGAAACTGAAGAAATAAAAGGATAATTTTATGGTTGCTGCATATTTATGACAGGATATTAGCCTTAGCATTATTGCCCAGGGCGCAGTCAAAGAAAGAGCCAGGTTTTTAAAAACTGTGAAGTATTTCATTTTTGTCAGTTCTAACTGGCAATGAAGCATTTTCTATGGATACAAAATATTAAAATGCAGGAGGAGATGCACTGCTCTGCAGACTGCCCTTGTCTCTTAATGGCTCTGTCAAAGAAGTCCACTGAAATATAGTGTTAATAAAAGGAGCAAAGCAGTAATAATAACTAATTCTGATAATTCCTGTATAATTCAGCAAACAAAACACAACAATAAGATAACACTTCCAAGGTGCTAAAATAATCACAATATTGTTTTTACTGATGGATCAAATAGTAATCTATTTGATATAAACACCAACATTCAAAACAAAATTGTAAAGATGAAGCTATACTTCATATATAGGATCTTTATTTAGTTTCTCTCTAGAACCATGGAAAGTGAATATATCAGGGAAAGGATTAACTAAATGTCTTTTAATTCAAATATTGGTGCTGAGAAGCAAGATTCTCTTGCAAGAATGTAATTATTAATATTAAAGTGATGAATAGGCTTTTTAGAAATGGCAAAGATAAAGAGATGCCTATTAAATTTCATGGTTTTTTAACTGGTCTTAATTCTCTTTTCTTTATCAGTATTTATTTTCTTTTAAGATCTCAAGCCTTTACTCAGGCCACTAGCAGACTGTTCTTTGCAAGAAAAGATCTGTTTAATATTTTCATTTAAGGATTTTTGTTCACAAATAGGGTTGAAAGGTCAAGGTAGAGGATTTATATTCTGACATAAAAAAGCAATAATTTTTAATATTCTCAGAAGAACATATATGCCATTCCAGTTCTACAAAATAAGGAATCCAGAAATCTTATGTTTAAGGAAGCCACATATTATATTATTAATTCTAATACACACATCATCATTTTAATATGTAATTCGACTTGTTCATTTCTTAATAACCTCCTAATTTGGTAACTTTACCTTAAAAATGTGCCTTTTTTTTCTTCCCCTTAATCCCAAATTAAACTTTTTTTTTTTTTTCTCATGCAGTATGGTCCTTCTTCCTCTCACTATCCATTTCACAGTTGACAATAAAACCTTTCTTTTCTTAACTTACAAATTCCCAAATCTCTTTGGGTTCAATAATAAATCCAGATCTGGCTCAAGCAGAGTATTTGCTCTTTGGATTATTTTTCATGTCTTCAGTTGTGGAGTCTGAGTTACTCTAATCTATTTTTAATTCCTCTCTGGAGACGAACATGTCCTCTTTTGATCATATGCCTAAGAGAGCACAAGACTCTGGACAGCATCTCCTACTCACAGAAAACTCTTCTAACTCATGGTGTCTCAAATTGTGCAGAAGTAAGATTTCTCATAAAATAGACATATCACTAATTCTACTTAAATTCCCAGAGTTCCCAGCCCCAGCATCAGACCTACACCTCAGGATGCTTAGCTGCAGTTCTGCCTTTCAACTCTTAAAATCTCATTGCTATATCATCTCAGTACTCACTCCCTCATCTCCTGTTGTATTTGGCTATTGTGAATATGAAGAGTATCCTGTGCAATAATTATATAATCTCTTGTACTTGTCAATATAAAGCACAGAATACTTTTGCTACCTAGAAACTGCTGCCACATAGATAACTTAATTATCTTCAGGAACTTGTATGTTTACTTACTATCAGGAGAAAGGAGAAAAAAAGCCATAAATGAATTAAAAAAAAAAAAAAAAAGAGGGGGGAGGAGGGGAGGTGATTTTGTTGAATCATTTATTGACATTGTAGTGAAGCAATTTATGACCTTGGCTGTCAGTCAAGTTGCCTGTTCAAACAAGAGTCTTTGACCTACTGTCAGTCTAAGAATTTATATAGTTCTAGTAATTAGTATAGTCAATTCTCTGCAAGTTGTTATCGGCAGAGAAGAGGAAAGATTCCTTACAAAATGACTGGTAATTAATTTCCTTCTTTTTTAGCCATTCTTCAGTAACTATTCTCTCATCAGATATCTCTGGAAGTCCAATGACATGATTTTCTCTAGTGAAATTGAGATAGCATAAATGATTTTTAATCCAAAGGGTTTTAGAGCATTGGAAGCATTGATGTCAAAACAAAACAAAACAAAACACTTTTATCAAAGCATATCCTTCATTAAAAAGATGTTTTTAAATGAAAAAATACCTTTTCAACAGTGCAGCTGTGTGCGCCTCACTTTCTAAGCAAACTTATTTGCAAATTGTTAGAATATCACTGTTTATCTGGGATCATTCTAACACATTTTAAACAATGCCCTGATCTGGAAACCTGCAGAAATATTCAAACAGGCAGGAAAAGTCTTCTTTGAAAACCATTTCATTTCTGTAAACCTGAGACTTTTGGATCAGAGAAATGGTGAAACATTTCAATTCTCTCAAATGGAACATCCAGCCAAATATAAGCCAAGGTGGCCAAGAACACAAATGCCATCTTGACCTGCATCAGAAATAGTGTGGCCAGCAGGATGAGGGAAGTGATTGTACATTACACTGGTGTTTAGTTTGGGACTTCTCATTACAAGAAGGATACTGCACATGCACAAGTGTGTGCAGAGAAAAGCAATGATGCAGAGACTAGAAATCAAGAGCTGTGAGGAGTGACTTAGGGAAACAGGTTTGTTTTGTCTAGAGAAGAAGAGGCTGATGGGAGACCTTATCACTTTCTACAGCTGCCTGTCAGTTCCTTTTCTCAGGTAACAAGTGATAGGAAAAAAAGAAACAGCCTCAATTTGCACCAGAGGAGGATTAGATTGGATTTTAGGAAAAAATTCTGGAGAGAATGATCTCAAGCATAAACATTTTATGCGATAATATTGTGTGCTTATATTTCAAGCTACATATTATTACCGCCTATTTCTTCCTAGTCATTATACTATTTGTTTAAAAAGAAATAAAACTAATCAAGGAAAATGCAATGCTTGTAAATCACATAACAGTCCCCACTGTTGTCACAGGGGAAAAAAATTGGAAGTAAAACTACAGCTAGTTTATACTTCTGGGAAATAAAGCACAGTTTAAATGATAAATCTAATAGAGCTTCTGAATTTATTTGAGCAAGATAATAAGGTGACTTGCTGCTGCAGCATATAAACTAAGGCAAGTCTGGTAACTCTTCGTGATGATGAAGTGTATACATGAGACATATACAAGTTTAAACTTCCCTTTTAAAACCATCATCCCAAGCAGCTTTACCATGGTGCGCAAAGACTAAACTGCCTTTAGTTAAACTCCAGGGAGTCTCTGAGTATGTCTCTTGAACTGCAGGAGACCCTGGGCAGCACACCAACCCCTTGCCAGGAAGAGTACAAATAGGCTTTTGGAAAGAACTGGTGTGACTAAAACACACAGGCTGAAAAATAAGCGTACGTAGCCAACCAAAAATACAGATGTCAGTGTTATATTCAAAACCCAAATACCAATCAGTGTAAGTATTCCTCTCTTACTGGGTGTAGGGTAGTACATATTACACGTGAAGTGCACCAGAAGGCAATTGCACAGAAGATAGAATATAGAGAACAACCTATCAGAATAAATTGCTGAAGGAGAAAAAAAAAAAAAAAAAAAAGAGTGATTTTTGTTTTGTAAAGACAGTAATGGATTAATATTGTATTTTTAAACAAAACAAAACAAAAAAATGGAGATTCTATTTATTTGCAGAAGAAGACCTCGTATTACCTTCCTCTCACTAGTACTCTTTCACTAGATGCAATACTGCTGTGCTTATCAGTCCCTCCAGTTCTAGAGAAAATAAACAGCAGCATCAAAGCAATTGCTAAAGAATCAGGGCTAAGGTATTTGGAATGACTAAAGATTTGGGTGACTTCTATTATAGCTTCCCAATTTGAGAGGAAGGGTCTAATTTAATGAAGATGACTGCTAGGTTCTTTCTGACAACCATGTCATTTAGCATGGAAAAGTTCAGACATTCAAAGCAGAGCCTTGGTAATTTCTCTCTCTCTTCTTCAGAATGATTATTGTTATTGTGTGCATTTCTGAGGATGCCATTAGATAGAAGTAGGACACAATTTCCCCCAGGGATAAAAGAAACACTCCCCCTTTCCTCTTCTACAGAATGAAGGTGTTTACATAGAGGAAACGGAAATACTATATTTTCAAGAATAAGTTGCTATGCCCATTCTGCAATTTTATTTTAAGTGAGACAGACTCTTCTATTTACCTTGTCCCCTGTTTTAAGAGTGGGAAAGTGCTGCTTTATCTCTAGAACTCAGCTGAGGCTGTTAGTCACCAATACTGCTGCATCCTTCAATGTGCTACACACACTGCCCCAGCTGCAACATCCAAACAAGGAGGATGTCCTCTGCAGTACATACATTTGTCCGATGCATGTATCATTAGCAAATAAAGATGGCCTACACTCCATCATTTCCCTGTGGTTTGTGTTTTCTATCAATGGCACAGCAGCCCACTGCCCATTTCTTTATTATATTTTGTGAGTCATTATGAAGTGACTATGCCTTTTCATTTACTAGTGACAGAAGCTTTTGTGACATTTACATCATCCAAATTTGACATCAGGTCCTTGAAATAGTCTCTGAAGTTAATTTGGGTTCACTTCACCTAAATCGAAGAGTGTAATTCATCTGACCTATTTTACACTCTAGAGCAAAGTGAATCACTGCCCAGAAATGTCTGCTTTTCTTTACTGAGTACAAAAGGTGTCTGAAAAACAAGCTCAAATCTAAACAGTTACACTGCAGATAGCTGAGTTTGTTAAATCTCACACTTTGTCAGAAGGACAGGTGTGGTCCTGGGCAGGATATACTCTTGATTGCCTGTCTGCTTTCTGAATATTGTTTTGAAAGAGAAGGTGTTTCTAGATGGTCTTTCTAATTAACCAAGTAAAGATAACGATCAGCTCTAGGAAATGGACTTTAGAGTTGTGCCTAAATAATGCTTAAGACTAAGAGGTCCAATTCAAGAAATGGAACTTGTAGCACTAATTATGATAACTAAACTTCTTGGTTTTAGACACATAGTACAGGCATGTTGGGATTTACAGCAGTCCTCAGGCTTCTCTCTAGGACTCCCGCTGGTCCAGTAGAAATGCTGGAGCAACCCAAGTCTGATATGCCTGACATGAGGATACTGGCCAATATCAATGCTGCAACCTAGAGCCTGCCCTAAGCAGACAAATTTACAATCTGTGAAAGAGGAAGGCAGAACTCAGTTATTCACACTACAGCTGACTCTGCCATATCAGAAGGGACCACAGGCACAACTTTCACACATAATCACTGCAAAAGACAACCTAAAAACTGTGACTAATGTGACCACTGGAGGCAAAAAGAAAATGTAACTGTGGGCTCTGAGAAGTCTGTGAGAAAGGATGTCATTGTGCTTCTCACCAGTACAAACGACAGTATAACCTGATGGAGCTTGATGTGAAGGACCAAAGAGTTCCCTCAGTCTCAGGAGACAACTTGCTTGATATTTAATTTACCTGGGATATTTTCTATGAAGGCCAAAATGAACATCAATAAGAAATGCAAAGGTTATTTTTTATGCATGCATGTTGAAGATTATGCCTGATGCAAACACAGACTGGGCTTCATTAGTTCTCAGCTGGGCTTTCTGCAAGGGAATACTGAGCTCCATGACATATCAGCCCAGGCCTCTGCTAGCGTAACTTATTTTCTGCTCTTACACAGCAAATGCAGCTTACACAGGGGGTCTGCACCACCAGTGGACAGGCAAAGCTCTGCCAAATTATGTCATGCTGGCCAGTGCCCTTAATCAGGATCAGAAATGAGATAATTGTACTTGGATAACTTTTCATGGAGAACTCCTGTTTTCTAGATGTGCTGCCTTCCTCACCCTTTCACTGCCTGTGCCACCAGCCAAGGTTCAGCTTGACGTATGCCCCGATATGGCACTCGTAAGATATGTTGTCCTTAACCAAGCCCTGCCCCAGTCTATAGAAGTAGCAGTTAACAGAAACTGATAGGAATTAGTTGCTGAAACAGAAAACTAAACTTGTTGCTGCTGGGCCTTATTGTAATGAACAATGATATCTTGTTTGAGGAAAATTACATTTCTTAAACTTTCATCTGCGTGACAGGAAGCACTAGAAATAACTCATGCTTTGCACAGTGTGATAGAAAATAATGTAAAAATAAAATAAAAAAAAAAAAACAACCAAAGAGCCAGAGGCATCTTGCAGTTAAGTCTAGCAACTGTGAAGAAAACAGGCTTTTTTGAACAACCCAGTCTCTGAAGTGTCTGTTGCCAAAAATACAAATACAAATAAAGAAAGCTACTGAGAAGACTAAAATGACAAATGAACACTAGAAAAATACATTGGTAGTTACTATCGATAACAACAGCACTCCCTGAAAAGAAAGAGAAAACGATTAGGTGACTAAGTAGGAGAATTAAGGTGCATATGCCAACCATTTGCAAATTGTCACGTCTCCCACACAGGTCAGTCTGATTTTGACAAGTTTCGGCTCAACAGAGCCAACTCAGTGATTTAAAAGTAGTGGTAATTTTCCAAACACCGTTTTCACCCTTAAAAAGCTACTGCTGTGAAGCAATGAAGTAGAAATGCAAACTTGTGCCAATAAACATGTCAGGTAACTGCAGAGAAAACCAATTCTTTCATGTTCCCTGAGGACAGCAGATCCCAGTCATGCCGCAAAATCCACTTCTGCAAGGATCTTGAGTCCAAAAGCTGCCATGAACTTTTAAATTTTCACTAGGCTCGAAGTTCAATCTGTAATTACTTCAATCCCTCTGACAGTCATAAGCGTTGTTTTGAAAAGAGCTGAAGGCTGATACTTTATTATCCCACTGAAAGCATTACAACAACATGGCATGTCATCAACCTATGAAACAAGATTTTGAAGATGAAACAAGATTTTGAAGTTAAAAATGCAGTTTTCGGGAATGCTATTTGTTCATTTATTCTAAACATTACCCAGAAGAAGGTATTTTCTGTACATGGAGGCTATTTGGAAAGAGATGTCAGGGCAACGTGGCGGACAGAATAGTGGCGGCACAGTCAATTTGATCTCACCGCTACAGGGAGAACAGCGGAACACATGTGAAAATCATCAGATGTTTGGCCATCAGCAGCTCAATTCCTTAAAAATGAATGCATTTCTTTGGTGGCCTTGGTGCTCTTCTAGTGAGCCATGTGAAAACAGTAAGCCAAGATCCTGCCTAAAATATCAATGACTGTTAGAGACAATAAAGCCATTAACAGTGGTATGGGGAAGGGTCAGTTGTTGGGAGCTGGAAGGATCAGAGTAGTTATGGAAGTGTTCAGGTACCATCATAAGAGTTCAATGCCTGTTCAAAGAAAACCCTTTGAGAATAATTGCTATTTGACTATCAGTAGTGACTCTCTCCCAAGTATTCTAGCAGATAGAGGAATACTTGATCTTGCTCTCCTTGCAAATGATTTAAGTATTCAATGAATCCACAGTTGCATCCTGAAATATAAATGCTACTAAATGTGCAGAAAGCTTCTACTGAGCTACAAGGTTCTTAGAACTGAAATAAAGAAACACTGCCCTACATGCAGTGCAAGCTGCATAAAAACACCATAAGTCTTACTCTCTTAAATAAATATATTGCTCTGGCACAATCCTTGCTGGCAGGTAGAAGGGGTTACTTATACCCAATGTCTTCTCTCACTAAGTATTTTAAAATCCTCAGTTTTGAGGAAACTATTGCTGCACATAAAATCATTCACTTTGCCATTAACTTTCTAACTTAACCTGAATTAAAAAAAAAAAAATCTTTCTTGAAATTACTTTTATTAGCACCATGATCTTCAGGGGGGTAATTATACTCTGTTTGTCACCTGTGTGGCTGTTGTTTTCCTATATCTATAATAGGTTTAAGCATTTTGTGATGATCTCTTGACTTCAAGACAACAGATTTCCAGCTTTTCTCTGGAGCCAAATACCTGTATATGGGAGTATGTTTCTAGAAAATGTTCAGTTACAGAATTGAATAGCAGAACTGAATATCCCCTGAGGAAATGCCAATGTAGACACAAACATATCCATCTTATTATTTGAGTCCTCTGTGCCGCAACTGGAAAAAAAAATAATTTTATGTAGAACACAGCGTGCTTTTACATAATTCTTCCATATTTTTTAGCTTACAAAGCAGAACCTCTGGGCTTGATTTCAGATCTGCTACTTTAAGCAACATTTGTACAAAAATGTGTCTTGGATTTGCAGCATCCAAACAAAACATGGAAATTTATATCTCACTTGTGGAATGTCGGATTTGTTCAATCATTTCAAACACCACCATGTCATATTGCTCTTTTTATTTCTTTTTCTTTTCCATGTAGGTCACATAAACAGTCCTTGCAGCATGAATTTGGACTCTGAACCCTCAAATGCATACTATACAGCCTGTCTTCCCACTGGCTTGAAATGGACACAATAGTAAACCAGTGAGGAACAGTATATAGCAAGAAGATCTAAAATTCCCTCACTTAATTAAAGCTCTTTAAAGGTTAGTCAAAGTTTGTTCCCCAGTCTACCTTTAATAGCCATGGAATCCTCCAGAGGATCATTCATTTGACTTGAGGTCAAGTATTTAAATCAGGTTGAGTAAGACAGCTGAAATGTTTGAAGATTATTTAAACAGTCTGGATTTCTAATATAATCTAAACTTCTAACTGTTAGATGAATGAATTTCAGTGAAGTCATTTATCGTGTTAATGACATAAAAACTGAAACAGCATCTATCTCACATTCTCACAATTACATTGATCTACAAATGCACACAAGCACAAGGAAGGAGTGCTACCCTTACTTCAAACACTAATGAAGTTATAAGCATGAATGCATATATCATCTAATCGGGTGAATGAATTTTATATAGTAACTTTTCAGAATTCTTTCATACTGCTTTTATAGCAGCAGAACTGCACATCTGCTCAAGTTTGTAACCAAAAAATAAAATTGCAGAGAAATGTTAAATGTTATAGACAATACAGACTGGATTCATTATCTGGACAGTGGAGACAATAAATAAAGCCTGATGGCATAGCAACAGAACAAAGTATTTAAACAAATACTTATCACTGAGTTTATTCATATACATATATATTTGCATAAATGATGGCAAGCTACTTCGCAGTTCACTGCTCAATATAATTAAAGTAATGGTATTTTCAAGCCAGTAAGCTCAATATTCAAATTTGGCAGATCATTTTTAAATTAGGTTCCTAGCTCTCCATAATTTGTATTTGACTGTCTTAGTCTTTATGGCTTTGCTCCTTTCCTGGATAACACTGTCCTTGAAAATTTCTCACTTTCCATTCCATACAGATAAATCTGCCATGAGTATATTCTTTCAAGTAAACATTCACAAAATAAGAAACACTGCACTCATCTATTCTAAATCTGCCTCTCTTTTCTTAGTTCACCATGATGTGAACTTTACAAGTTAATAATGAGATCTCACTGTTCTCGATGATCCAGTGATTATTTTTTTCCTTCATGCTCTTGAATATTCTGGTTTGCTTTGCTTTTCTGAGGGAGGTTGTTTTGTTTTATTTTGTTTTTAAATCTGGCACTGGAGCTAATGATTGAATAAATATTTTGCTGGGCATATGGCTTAATCAGCTGATTTGGAACAGGTGCAATTAGGTTATAAAAACGCTGCCACATCCTGCTCACTCCTTTACTGTTTTGCAAAAGGTCTTACTGTTGCTGTGTAGTTTGACATGGTGTGCTCCTGCAACACTACTCATCTCAGAGCATTCTCTAAGGATCCCACCTCTCTCCAGCAACTTTAACCTCTCCCATTGTTTTTTCTTCACTCCCGCGGCATCACCTATTGTTACATTACAACTGACAGATTTGAAAGGGTCAAACAAGGAGCCAGATATCACATAGATGAACAACACTTTATGCTCCCAACAGAAACAGATGAGTGGGACATTGTACAAATCCAGCAGGAGATGTGTTTCATGATGATAGTTTCTCACATAAAACTCTTACTATGTTGACAGCTGACACAGAAGTGCTCATATAATCATTATGTGGAATCCTATTCCCAGCAATAATGCTATTATCCAATGACTATTGTTGATTTCTTACTAATACTGGTATTATACGCAGTATTATACACAGTATTATGTTGCAAGTCTTGCTTGCTGTGTTGTTAACTGTGCATATAAAGAAGAAATCTATATATATATAATCACTGTTGTTATTTGAATACCTGATAAGTTGAAATGCTACTTCAAAGGTATGTTCTCTAGGGATGGTCTCTCCCTTTTATGAACTCATAAATCTTCATTATGTGTTTCAGTAGCAACCCTCTGCACATTTATTTGATTATAGGATATGTTTAGAAAAAGAGAAACAAAATTCCTACTTGTGAACTGGAACAGCTGTTCCCCAGAAAGCAAACAAGTCATTTATAAGGTGACTCAAAAGTTGTATGAAAGCATGTAGCAGACATGTTAGCAACCAGGAAAACTAAGATGAATCGTTTAACAAGTTGCTTAGGTGAAGATCAACCTAAAAACATTCCTTGGGGAATGCAAACAAATGTCTGATGGCATGTAGAAGCTGTCCCGTCACTTTGGACAAGTAGGTACATTATTTTCCTTGCACACTGCAGAGAATGAAATATCCAGTTGCGCCCTCCAGAGACTGAATTGAGAGTTGAGGCATTAATCACAGACACCATAGACAAATGACAGTATACTTTGCCCGTGGAGAGACGACAAAGTTGAAACAAGAGCCTGGACTAGAATTTCTATTGAAAAGCCAGACTTTATTGGACTTTCTAAGCCTGAGGCTGTCTGAGCATATTTAATTTACATGTCTGACACACTGACTTCACATCTGAGAATTCACCAAGTCATCATCTTTGTTCCAAGCGGCAAAGATTTGTGTGGTGAGTGTCACTGGGAGGTTGTGAAGAGGGAAGAGGGAGGGCACCCAAGGCTTTTTGATAGTCTGTCTAACTGAGATTTGAAGGTAAACAAACACTCTGATTAAACCTCTTTTCTGCAATTACAAGAATGCACTGGAATTAGCTGAGACAGTTCTTCCTGTTGTTCATCTGTCAAGATTTTAACAGAGTTGAAACGGTTAGCCTCATATATACAAACCCTTCAAGAAAGCCCGTCTACTTCTCAGAATCACGGAATGGCTTGGATTGGAAGGACCTCAAGGTTCATGAAGCTCCAACCCCCTGCCACATGCAGGGGTGCTAGCCTCCACATTTAGTACTAGACCAGGCTGTCCAGGGTCCCATCCAGCCTGGCCTTGAACACCTCTAGGGATGGGTGTATCCACAGGCTCTCTGGCAGCCTAATCCAGCACCTCACCACTCATAGTAAAGAACTTCCCCCTGACATCCAACCTAAATCTCCCCTCCCTCAACTTAAAACCATTTCCCCTTATCCTGCTATACTTGCTTGGGACAGGGCAAAAAAGATGAATAGAGAGGAGAATCCAACAGTTTTAGTTAGTAATTCAATATATGGCCACCTAACACTTTGGTAAATACATTTAAGACTATAATTAAAGAAAGTAATACTCTATACAGAAATGTGTTAATTTGAGATGAAAGAGAAAATAATTCTTTTGATAGAAATTACATGTGCTAAAAGATTCTGTAACAGCCTCTGAACTTCTGGCATAAAATGCCTGTTTACTTCTCAAGAACTATGCAAATTTCCACAGGGCAAGAGTTGCACTGACCAGAGGTGCAAGAATAAGGCTGTTACTGTCCTTGGACCAGTTCTCCCTCCACTCTACTAGAATCGTTTTTTGAATAACCTTTCTGACAGCTTCTGAACTGCAGACTGCTTCTTCTGTCCCTGCTATAACAGAAAACCATGTGGCATTTCCTGACTCAGTTCCAAGGAGTGTACATCACCAAACAGTAAATCCTAGTCAGCAGAAATTTCAGATGCTGGAATACCTGCAGTCTGTTGTCAAGGACAGACTTTGCTGCTAACATCTCAGTGTCCTGAAGCAACTGTTTAGAATGTGTAAGCAGACCTAGGCTTGTATTCACTATTTAAGCACTGCATTTCCTGAAATGACAAAAGAACACATCCACTTTGGCCACAGAATATTTTTCACCCCCAAGACTATTCAAGAGAATCACATTTTTAACTTACAGACATTTTTTTAACAGGACTTATGTTACCCTTCCCTAGCTGCCTACCACTGCAGCAATGTCGAGCACAATTACTTGGGATTCTTCAAGTGCTGAAATGCCATCCCATCCACATGTAGCAGTGCACATTGTGCTCGTCTGTAGTATTTGAATCTCAATTAAAGCAAGTGCAGAACACGTAGTTATGCTAAAACTATGTAAATGTGCAGTTTCTGTGATTAAAAGTGTTATTTTGTAAAGCTGGGAAAGTTAGACATATGTGAATGCTCTCTATAGCATAGATGTGAAGACCACTTAGCTAGGTCCTAATCCAAGCCCTACTGACAAGAATCTTTCCCTTATTCTTGTCTTTAAAATGGTATTTTAATCAGACCTTTATTTCAGTGCACAAGCCACATCCTTGCTCCCTTGATATTCACTGGACATTATCATTAATTCAGCTAGGGACACAAACTAATCCTGTTTAGCAAGCTATTCTTAAATAGATTCAGCTCTTTTATGCTGTGTCCTACTTTATGTAATTATTTATTCATCGAAATAACTCAGTCCTCTTCAGTCCCTTTACACCTTTACTTTCCCTAAGCATTGCACTGCCTCCTGGAGGAACAGGAAAGAAACAAAGCAGATGCTGCATTTGTTCCTTATGTTTGTATAGGCATTCCAAGCCATGTCATATGGGATGGAAGAAAAGCATTTTGATAAACATTGTTAGTAGTATATGCTATATTTCATCAGACTAAAAGAACAGAGTGGCTCTCATAGATTTTTTCAACTGAACTTTGAAATTTTGTGGTCATTGTTTCCTGGACAAAAAGCTCAGAAAAACCACTCACAAAGAAGGGTGCCCAGTTTTGAACCTTCCCTTTAGAATGAGGTTGAATAGTCCAAGAAAACGTACCATCTGTCCTACACAGCAATACAGCAGGTTTTTCAGCCGGGGTAGCTGGGTTTTGACTCAATTCACCAGACAGTTCTACTTCTGATTTCTTCTTTCCCACTGACTAATAAATATCATTGCTCAGCTCTGCAATTACTGTTTATTCAGCAAGAGAAATGTTTCTCCTTTGAACAAGATTGCAAGGATAAGAAAAAGTATCTTGTAATCCAGTGTGAATTTTGCCTGAGAGTTCCAAACGTCTCAGCACTGCTTTGTGATGGCCCAGTATTGATTCTCTTTCACTATTCACTGAAAATTGTATTCACTTGTTTTGGAAGCCCTTAAAAGTATTGCTTTCAGGCTCTAATGTGGTTTCCCTTCTTGGGTCACAGCCACAGGAAGCTTTGTGGAGTAAATGCAGCAGAGATGCTAATCACAATACCAGATTGCATGGCAAGATTAATTATGGTTTGAAAACCAACCAAAGTTGTTTGAAATCAGCCAAGCCAGATTCTTTCTCATTTTTTTCTACAACTTTAGTTTTGTGCCATCATTTGTTACGAGAAAAAAAAATTGCAACAACTACTATGCATGAGGAATGCAATCACAGTAATAACAGCAATAATATATAATTTTTTTGTGCAGTTTCGGATAACGCGGTAAGATGAAGAATCTACAAAAAACAGAGTTATATTTTTTCCTTTGAGAAGAGCTGTTTTTTTATTAGGATTAAATGTAATAAAATTAGTTTTGAAATTCCATAGTTAAACTAAGTAAAGCATTTTTTTTTTCAACAAAACTGAACCTTAATTTATTTTAATCGTAAAATTGAATTCAATTGCCTCACTTTTTTAACATGATCATATACAGGTCTTTGTTAAAGGAAAACATGGAATATTTTAAATTTTTGCCTCTAACAGAAAGCATACGTTTTCTTCTCATTTGGTAGGAGTGTGGGATCACACAACTGCTGTGCTTTGTATTTTTCTCAGGGGCAGGAGAGGCACAAAAATGATGTCATATGAGTCAGTTCTCCGAGGTTCAGCTAAGCTCCTTCTATAGATATGTCACTTCTCCTGTGGTTCCGGTAAAATATTTACAGCTGTGAAAAGAAGCTTCTAAAGTCCTTCCTTTTGGAACAAGATGAAAGGTTTAGTCAACTAAAATAATAATGCACAATAGACTTCTGGAGCCTCAAAAAGTTAAATACAGACAGTTGGTTAAAGGGATTTTAAAGTAAGGAACATGTCATACTCTATAATGTAAACAGTGAAATTCTGTCTTCATTAAAAACAGTGGCAACAAGCACAGTGATTTCGAAGGACTTGAGATTTCACTTACAGGAAATGTACAAATGTTACTCCATAATATCTGTTGCAACGCCTTAAAACTCATACATTACCTCATATTCATGCCCTCACGGGAAATGGGAAGTATACTCAGGTCTTTTCATCAGTATATCTGTCACCAAATGAGTAGGAGTAATACTGAAAATCAGCTGCTAAGAAACATGAAAACAATGTAATAGAATAGCAAGGCAAATTTAGGCTTTTTGTGACATTACAAATTCTTGCTGAATGTTTTTAAAAACGCATGAAGTTAAGAGGTTTTTAACAGAAAACTGAAGGACAATTGACAATATATATTATTTGTGTGCAGTTTCTTTTCATTTTCTGTATGTGTAGAATAAGCCTGAAAAGTTTATAGTAAAGAAAATAAACATGATGAAATGTTTGAAATCAGAATATTTCCTGAGCCTTACAACAGATGTGTCTGTCTACACAGTAACTCAGTAGACAATTCTACATGGAGAAATTTAACAAGTAAAATCTGCTTTTATAGACCAGCTTTTCTCCCTCAAGATTTGTAGAGATTAAAAAACACATTAAATGTATGGCTTGACCTTTAAAGCTGTCAAGAAGCAACTACAACATTTTTCAAATTCCATTTTTTCATCCACAATTCCTTTTTTTTTTTTTCCCTTTTACACTGTGGAACATAGCAGTGGATTTTCTAACATTTTTTTAATGAACAACAATGTAAAACACTAAGTGCAGAACTGAGAACAAATCTGCATCCAAGGGCTAGGAATGGAGACGTACTCCAAAGCCTTTCATAGGTACTGCAGACTTTGAAAAATCAGTTTCTTTTTGGTTTTCTTTTGTTGTTGTTGTTGTTGTTTTGTTTTGTTTTGTTTTTTAACTCAGTTAAACCCAGTATAGGATACTGTCCTATCTTTACCTTCAGATCTGAAGCGTGCCAGCAAATATTAGATACACATTATGCCCTTAAGGTTCCCTGAGCTCTTGGGAAGGCTCAATAGCACGCCACCAATTTAGAAATCTCTCATGCATAATACATGTATAGGGGATGCCAGAAGTAATTTTAGCTTCACATTCTTGGGGAATTCACTAATCTACATATTGCAATACAGAACTGCT
>JAOWBP010002052.1:37330348-37350462 GCA_028571105.1 Tragopan temminckii | reverse complement strand
AGAAATAGCACAGGATAAGTTATTTCAAATTCTATTGCATATCACAATCACAGATTGGCTGAGGTGGGAAGAGAATCATGGAGGCCATGAAGCCCAACAACCAGAGCAGAGTGCCCAGGCTCACGTCCAGGTGGTTTTTGAAGACCTCCAGTGGGGATATTCTACAATCTCTCTTGCATATATATGCAGAAATAGCCCAGAACAGCTAAGCTGTGTGTAATAAGTGGGACACATGCCAAGAAAGGATTATGTAGGACCTACAGTCTCTAAAGGGAGAATTACTGTTTGGGAGAACTCAACACAGCACAGGACTTTCTTTTTAATTGCATCAAAGGAAACTAAGGTTGAAGGAGATCTACAGTAAGTCATTCAGTTCTCCTTCCAAATCAAAACCAGGATACATGCACGTTTTTCTCTAGGTGTGTTGTGCAGTAGTGCTTCTTCCATATCTTTTTCCTCTCTTTGCTTGTTTTAGACTAATGCACCAGTTCTCTCTGTGGCTATAGCTTGTGCTGCAGAGAGAAGGCTGGCTGCCCAGAAGCAACTGGTAAAGTCTACTTTAATGTGCACATATCAACATTTTCATGCTACATTATAATATCCAGCAAAGAAGATGAAAGAAAACACAGGTTGTAGTGGTTCACACAGATAATGTAACATCTGCTGTGTAATCTGTGGAGAATGATTTGTCTGCCTAATCATCAATATTACCTACACTTATGTAGAAAAATAAACAGCATGAAAAATGCATTTCCAGTGTGGCAGCAGATCTTCATTTTACTGGGGATAGAGGAGGTGTAGCTGCACCAGTTGCATAAAGGGCATTCCCAAGGCATGAACGTGTGCTGCTTTGCTAAGCACCCCTTGAAGTCTTTGCACAGTGAGATCTCTTAAAGAAAGCTATGGGACAAGAGTGAGAGCTCCTCATGACATAAAGTGCAGACCTCAGCAAATTAAGGGGAAAGAAACTTTCCTGTAATGAAAAATGGATGATGCTATATATTATATGTGAAATGCCCTGGTAGTTTACTGCCAACTAATCACAGTTTCGCGGAAAGGTATGGGCTTTATGAGCTGCCCTGTGATCTTCCATGCTGAGTGTCAATGAACAGGCAGCAACAGGTTGGGCCATATATTTATTTTATATTTTAATTTGGGGGTAGAGGAATTGAAAATTCTCTTTAAATTCTTGAAATTTTTATGTTCTATAAAAATTACCCTGAAAAGGGTCTTCTTTTTATGTACAGTATAAAAATAATGCTTCTGCATATAACTCTGCCATGACCTATAAAGTGCATGCAGTAATCTCTTGTCAGCACCACACACCTTTTAAGGAAAGTTTTTTGCAGTGCTAGAGCTGAAATTTTTATCAAAAGTTTTGAAGATCTTAAAACCTGCCTTCCACCCAGGTGAAGGGTATTAAATGTATTGAGAAGAAACAAAATGAAATAGAGAGTCTATCCAGAGAACCACATAGCTGATGCATGTCTGTTTTAAAAGGAGTTAGCGATGAGTGTTAATATATTCTTTTAAAGTCACTCACTGTATATCACTTTGGGAACATTGCTGCATTCCAAATGGCAAGTTTATATTCACCGACAGCTGTCACCACAGCATTTTTGCCCATTTCTCTGGAATAAGTGTAACCTAATCACATATTCATTGTTTTCTTCTCCTGTGTATGCAAATCTGACAGTTACAAAGACATTTCATGTCTGTCATTTTGGGGTACATTTACCTCTGATTTTTTAGCAGAGATAAAATAGAACTCAATCCATTGTTGCTACTTACACTCAGATTAAATAATAATTCAGAATCTGTCTGCTATTCATTTATCAGTATTTCAGATCAGCTAAGTTAATGCAGAAGTACATGACTTTTATAATTCTGTGAATATTTGCACAGTTGTACCTCACTCAGAGGACAAAGCCATAAAAATGTTGGCAAATCTTTCTACGCATTTCATCCTGCCGAGTAGTATTTTGCTAGTGATCTCCAAAACTCTGAAGTATACTTTTATTTTTGATTAACTTGGGCTGAAGTATCAGACATCAAAAAAATTTCACAAACAATAATTATGTAATGCTTCCTTGATAATTTCCAAAATGGTGAATATAAGATGTTCTTCCTTTTTTCCAACCAATTAAGATTTTGAGCATAAAAACCTCACAGATCCTACAAAGAGCTGGATACTCCCTTTAATCTAATAAATGAGGGGTGAGGGGAGGAGAAGAGGAAAAAAAAAAATGAAACTTCTGACCAACTTTTAGCCTGTATTTTAACTTTTACGAGTCTCTTGTGTTCATTTTGGAAATTAACCCCTTTCTGATGTAAGGAAACCATTTTGCAGATCACATGAACTTTCTCATGCTCTCAACTCTCAGCTTTCTGATCCACAAAGATCATAGTGGAACAAAACGATTTATATTAAGAATGAATATTTTAGAAAACAGTAAAATAGCATTTTCAGTATGCTTCCTGTTACCATATGTATTCATCCTAATGCTCTGTTGGTTTCTTCAGCACCTGTGTGAAGGACATGATGTAATGGGCTGTAATGGGTTGGCAGGTATTTTCATCCCTTTGTGGGTGCCACTGACGTGTGTGCATCACTGTCATCACTGTGATTACCTTACTGCACTTCCTCATACTGAAGTAGTCGATTTTTTCAAACATTTCTTTAAAAATATATGCATGCTAATCATTAGAACTGTCACGGTGGCAAGGTCAGCTTTACCCTTGCTGGCAAAAAGGCCTAACAAATGCCACCCAGTGCTGTATGGAGAGCTGCAATTGGACACCCAGTAGAGATTTTCTGTCCTCAGTAAAGGGAAGTCAATCTGTTTTCCTTGTTTTCCCTCCTTATATCTCTAGTTCTAGAGGGGACTTGAAAATTTCAACTTGAGAGTCCATGCAATCCCAACCTCAGTAGAAGATGCTGTAGGAATAGGAGGAAAAGATGTATTTTCCTGACAAACCAGCACACTCATTTCCTAGAAATACTGCTTTATTATACATGTACCAGTTTTCCTCTCCAAAAACAGAGTCTGAGAGCTCATTGGTCATTTTGAGGAAATCTCCATTAGTAGTAACTGTAGTCCTTGTATTAATCTGGAAAAAGACCTGCATGCTTCTGAGGTGAATCAAGAACAATTAGCATCTCATATTTTTCTTGAATGCTTATTACCAATTTTTTTGCTAAAACTTTTAGCACATTTTTGCCACTTTTGTCCCACTTTATATTCCATGGAGTGAATGTGATATTGTTTATGAAAGCAAATGTAATTAATTGCTATTGATATTGTGGGAAATATCAACAATGGTTTTACTATTTTCCACTGGTATAGATAATGCTCAAGCAATCTGCATGATAAAATTAAAATAAAAATTATTGATAAACTATTATATTTTATAGTTATTATGAATATTAAATAATAATATTTACAATATAATTATTAAGAACAATACGAAGAAACACAAAGCCAAAATTTGTAAGATGATACATTAGTATCTTACCTTCAAACAAAACAGGGCAATTCCATCACTTCATTATATATTCCTCCTTACTTTAAAGGTCTTATCTTTCATGTTCCATATTGTCCTATTGATCTTTCAGTGCTTTTCAGTCAGCTGTTAGATGCTGCAGTAACATGTAGTGTAGAAGGTAAAGTAATTTTTATTGTATACTTTTTTCCCCTTGAAAAGCAAAGAACCAATTTTACAAAAACCTAGGTCAGGACTAGTAGTATAAGTGAGAACAGGTTTCAGTGTGACATAACTGGGTTAGTTCCCCAGTCTTAAGGGCTCTGCTGATGTAGGAGAAACAGAAAACTACAACTGGAATAGATCCATACAGGTAAGAGTTCAGCCTGAAGATAAGTAGGACATAGTTGTCTAAATAATGTTTCAGAAGTTTTACTGAATTAGTAAAGAACTAGAACTTAAATTACACATTGAGTTTTAATAATATAGAAGTTCAAATAATTCATATCAGTATATTGTTGATGGATGACTATCCTTGATATGAAAGATGACTGATTTTTCTTGATTAGGTAACCATAAGCTACCATATGTCAAGATATCAAGTTTTATTCTTTTAAGATTAAAGAATAAAATTGCTTTTAAAAGGACAGCTTCTGATTTATTGCCTAAAAGCAATATATTCTAAATTTATCTTTTGAAATATGATTTCTCTGCTTCAGTATTATTGTAACTCTAAATATTGCTTTGCTTTAAATGCAGATGTGTTATAATGAAGAAATAAAACACGGAATTCAGACATATTATGGAGATCACATCTATATTACATAATTTCATAATAAATATGTAAGTTAGATGCCTTGAAATGGCATAGGTGATGAGGATAAT
Organism: Tragopan temminckii; assembly: GCA_028571105.1. Taxonomy (NCBI): domain Eukaryota; kingdom Metazoa; phylum Chordata; class Aves; order Galliformes; family Phasianidae; genus Tragopan; species Tragopan temminckii. The sequence continues at coordinate 37,346,094 of JAOWBP010002052.1, read as the reverse complement.
ATTTCTGAAGCCATTTTTGCCCTCAGATATCAGTGGTTCATCTTGGTTTAAGCTTGCCAAGATTCTAAGCATCAAAATACTCATTTATAAATGCTGTTATCTACAGTTCAGATTTCTGGCCATGAAAAAAATGAAATTCACACTGGGGACAAGAAGACCTTGCTGTGCTGGCAAAGTGCTTTGTAGTAATTTTCATAATAGTGTTTAACAGGCAGCAACTACAAGGCTGGGAAAGGAATTTAAAATTAGAAGTACCCATGATGGTCTAAGAGCACAAGTACGAAAAGATTTCTTGGCAGAGATAATATCTTCTGTTAAATGTATTATTATAGCTTGAAAATTTAAGCTTTCAGGGAAATAAATGTTTCAAACTGTGCACTTGGAGGCTTGCCTGCCATCGCCAACCATACTCACTGGTCTGACAAAAAGATTGACTAACTTCTACTTCCAAACCTAGTTTTGCTTAAAGCTTAACATAATTTTTACTAAGCAGTTGCAGCATCTTAAAACTTCATGGATATAAGAACTGCAAACTCATGGTCACTTGCCAGGATTTAATGTAATAGATTATAACCAAATAATGATACAGATTTTTTGACCTAGGTAGGAAATTCAGAGTTGTTCTACTATTTCTGCTCATGAAAATAATAAATATGGGATGGAAATTCTCCATGAATCAGATGAATATACGAAGTAATTTTGTAGACATTCATGGTCTTCAAAGAGAAAAATAGAAGAAATTTAAATGGAAGATAAGGGGAAATAATTTTTTTTTCAAAATCGCATGCCCCTCACTGAAAATGCATAGGAATTACTTTTGTAATTCCCATTTGTGAAACTCTAAAACACGTGGTATTAAATATTTTGCATTAGTCAATTGTAGTAAAATATTTTCATCATTATTTTCAGATTCTGTTTCAGAAGATGACATGAGATTATTTTCATCACACTGTGCTCCAAAAACTGAGTTGTGTTGAATCAGTCTGGCAAGGCCAACTTAAAAAGCTAAAATTTTAGTACAGAAAATAAAATGATGTAAAATTAAGATAAATTACTCCTGGAACTGCTTGCTCTCTCCATTGGTTTTAGTCAGACCATGGGATAAGTCCTGACACCTCACAGTTACAGCACTGAAGACAGACAGAGGAGTCCCAGGCTGGAAGGCAAAGAGTTTCATTTTATCTTTCAGTAGCTTAGACTTATCTCACACTGAGCGAGTTTCAGTGAAACATGAGTGACTCAGAATACCTCTTAGACAAATTATTCATACCTCTTAGAGATAATAAAATTCAGCCCAGACAACAAAACCCTCCAAACAACACCTCAGTAATCTCCTTGGGTATAGTAAAGAAGAACAAAGGTCTCCACAGACCTCACATAAATCAAGACAAATGTAAAAGGAAGATTTACAGCAGGAAAAAGACTTTATGATCATAAAACCTGTCAAAAGATAGAAGATATAATTGTTTTCTTTGGAGATCTGACAGAATTTTTTTTTAAATTTTTTTTATTTAGAGTTTCGGTGCTTTTTCTGTGAAATATGAAATAATGACACTTGCATATCATTTGTTTCAACACCTCTATCTTTTTAATATTTCTGATTTCAAATCTGAAGTTATTTTTTCCTACAGTCCTATCAAAATGCAATTTTTATAGCGCGCCATACCTTATGTTTAAAATCCTGTGTCCATAAGTGTTAAATTAATACTGATTACACAACTGGAATTCATGTCACCTGTCCATAAGCACTTTGACAGTCTTTAACTATGGAACTTTTTTCCAGTCATCCTTTTCAAGGAACTGAACAATGTAGTTCCAATTAGCGAGCAGTAACTCTATTTTTTGTCTCTGTTGTTGCTGTTGCTCAGTATGCATACCCAGCTGAATGATCAGGAAGTTTTACTGCACAAGATTGCCAGTAAGGCTCTAACCTAACAAAAGAGACTCGTTAGTTTTGTTTACACATTGCTCAACTTATCAATTTTCATTTCCTTACTCTGTTGTTGATCTGTTTCCAGAGTATATAAGTATTTTTAAGCACATCCAATTTCACGGCTACAAATAAAGAAACTGGATGACTGCCTTTCATTTTCATCTCATAAGTCCCCTAATAAACACTTTCAGTTTCTTTTATCTCTTTTTACTGAACAGAATTCTCTAAGCAAATTCCTTGAGAACACTATAGCTTTTGAAGAAAACATTACAGTTATCTGCTAAGGAAAGAATTAATACAGTGATAATACTACTCGGTTTTTATGTTGCAGAAGGCATTAAGCTATTTTTAAATAGCTTTAGAGAGCAAACAGTAAACAATAATGTTTGTTATTAAGCAAAGAGAAAAAAAATGATACAAAGTGTACAGCAACTGCCCAGACTTTCTATCAGTGTTTTTGATGGTAGTTGTCTCAAGTCCCCCAGAATTAGTGATACATAAACATTTGCCCATGTGAGTGCATGTATAGAATTCCCTGACAATGGTGATTACAGATCAACAAACTATATTTAAAAGAACAGTAAGATAGTTCTTTTGGTTTTTGTTTGTATATGTATTTGCCTATCCTAAATCATATCTTACAGCCAATAACTCCCTACTTGTTAAGACTGAGAGAGGTAGGCTGAATAAATTCAATACAATAACAAAACATTCATTTCATTTTATCTAAATAAGATTTATTAATACACTTCTCAGTAAGTGAACAATTTAAAACCTATGCCTGGGGCACACAGTTATCAACCCTGGGCCATGTGTCATGAATGTTGTCTGGATGCCTGCCTTGTTTTCAATAATTACTTACATCTCACAACATGTCAAACAAAAATGAGAATTTATCCCTGTTTCTCCTTGCAGCTTATTCAGGATACGCTAGAAATATTTAGAACTCCCAAAGGGAGTTAGCTGGTACAAGAAACAAATCTACAGATCCTTTCTCCTTAGGCATTAACGTACCCAACAGAGACCACTATTTTCACTTTCCCATATCTTATCCATATCTGGAAAAAGAACTTCCACCCCTCAACTAAAGCATCACCAGACCATAAAGGAATAGTGCCTTGGTCTGATCATGGACAGACCATCTACTGCCCCAAGTCTAAGTATAGCACTTTTTATTTTGGTATGTGATGGGCCAGGCTCACAGACTATGGGACTGTGACACTATCACTACTTTTAGTTCAAAATCTTCTGAAAATATTAGAGCAGTGTGCCCTGTTCTGAATAGAAATGCAGCTATCACAATGAGAAGATTTTAATTGTAAACAAGCAAAAAGAAGTACAATACTGCAAAATAGAGTTTGAACTTTTATCTTCAGTTCATCATAACAAAAAAATGAATACAGATTACGGATGGAAAGTCTAGACTTCCTTTTAAGGAAAGAAATGAACTTTGATAACTGGTCACAGACTAGTCTGTGAGATGCAATTGCCTGAGAAAAACCCCTGAATTTGAAAGTTTATTTTTAATAATTCATAAGGATCTTTATATATCCTGTGAATTATCCTTTAGAAAGAGGACTGAAGCCAAATCTGTCTCTGTTATTTGTAGATAACCACAAAAAAGTCCGTCCTGGGGAAGAATACTGCTCCCTCCCTAGCCAGGAAAAGTGTCTTCAACCTGCCCATCCTTCACCATCTCTATTAAACAAAATCTTGCAGAGCAGTCTGCTGCCTGTAGGGAGTGAGGTGCAAGCACAAAACCAGAGGTGAATAGAATCAGAGACCAGTTTAAAATGATAAAAAAAAAAAAGAAACCAATAACATTAGCACCTATAATCAGGGTAAATTAAGATGGAATTGAGAGATTTGATTTATTTTGAATAAACATAAGATGATGAAATTGTACAAAATACTAATTCAATTACAAACTAACGTAAGACATAAAAGTTCATGATGGATAGAGTGATAGGATTTTAGAAGGAAGTTAATTTATGATAGAGATGGCAGGTTTCAGACCAGACTTGATTTCTGAAAACCATTGGAGATCTCTTACTCCAATGTTATTATCCTGTCAATTAATATAACATACTAGTTATGATTGCTTTTCCACTAGGAAAGAAGATTTACTGTTTTAATTTCCATTTGAGTTACTTGTACTGATTTTAGATAAATATAAAGAAAACCTGCTGCTTTGTTGCAGCTTATTCTGAACATAGCAGCAGTTCATGTCTCTATATTCTGATTTAATGTTTGCCAGCATTAAATAATGTTTAGTCTTCAGAGTACAGAAGCACCATCAAGAAATTTTTAAGATTATGACATATAAGTTCTAGACACAATACGTCAATGCTCATGCATAACATTTGCCACCTGTGAATAGCATGCTACAGGTTCTTGGGCATGTACATATACAGATGGTTTCTGCCTTGTAATTTAAGTCGCATTTCTGTCTTCCTTCAGAAGAATTTCTAAAAATTCCAAAAAATTTTGAGATTCCTAATACAAGTATCTCCTGCTGCATTTGATTATAGGAAATTTTATTCCTATCTTCAGTTTTTTCATAAGATCACTCTAGGTACAGTCTACACCTAGGAGAAGAATTACAAATAAGGAGAGAGTTGAAGGACATTTATATATATATATATATATATATATTCATGTATACATATATTCAAAAGCCTCCCAAAAAGCCTTTTAGAATTCAAGGAGGAGATGACAGATATACAACTTTGCTGTAGAGTAAAACACAGAGTTCCTACTAGCAGTCAGAGTTCTAGCAATCTAACTACAACACAGTCACTTCTTCGCGTTTTCCTTTTTGGTAAATGTGTTTCGGAAACAGCAATAACAGACCACTAGGATTTGTGCAGGAGCACAAGATATCCACACCAATGACCCTGGATTTACTCTGAGAGCTGACAGACATAAACTGGCATTGTGCCTTAATCTCTCATTTACAGAATTTTTCCTTTCCTCCTTCATAAGAGGCATTTGGGAAAATTCTTCACTGGAGAAGTTTGTTGATATTGCCTCTCTGTTACTCTCTCCCACAAATTATGGCATGAATAACACAAACCACTTCTGCTCAAGAACTTCACATAACCAAAGAGCAGTCACATGGATTAAAGGCGGAACACTAAGTGTATGTGCACAAAGAAAAAAAATTAAACAAAACTAAAAAAAATAAAGCTTTGGGGGGGAAAAAAAACAAAAACAAAACCTTCATGAGAGAAAGAATTCTTGCACTCTTGTTTCAATACCATATCAACATCTATTTGTCCATAGTTCACTTTATTTCTATGGCTGTGCTACTTGCCTCACTAACATGAAATTCAGTTCTCTCAACTACAATGCTTTTGCAGCCTGGAAGTATCTCATTAGGATGCAGATTCTCATAGGTGCTTACTATATCTCCAAATTAATGCCAGCTCTTCAGCCCATCATTGGCCAAACTGGACAAAAAAAGTCACTGAATACAGAGAGTGGGTCTGACTAAAAACCATTGGCATCAGTAAACATTTCTTCTAGTAGATAAAGTCAGTACTGTGTAGAATCTTAAGAGCCCAGTAGCATAGAAGGTGTGGACATAAGCCTGATTGCCAGCATTTAAGTTGTCTGCCTGAAATTGGATGGACAGTTCACAGGCAGAAAGATACATGTTTCTTTAGATAATTTGCTGGAAACTTCTAGAATAAAGCACATGGAAGTGCACATACATACTCAGTAAAAGGAATTTTTCCATTTGCTGTTCCATATGTGTAACGTTATAATATGATGGAAAATACAGCATTAATAATGGAGTAGCAAAGCCTGTGGCTGCAGCAGCAAATGGGGACAAGCCCAAATGCAGCAGCCACAGATACAGAAACAAAACAAAAAAAAACAAAACAAACAAAAAAAAAAAAAACAAAAACAACAAAAAAAAGCTGCTTACCTCCAAAAGGCCTGAAGTAGACAGCAGTCTCCAACAGGACACTTTCATCTCCACTGCCAGCCCTTAAATGAGGTCTGATCACTCAGGGGCACTGCATGCACCTGTCCTACCCTAGGTTGGCCCTGCCTTCCCACCAGGTGCACAATCACTGGTTCAGGCTGTGACTCAGCATTTCCTCTACAATGTGTAAGATATGTACATACCTGTAATATATCTGGATTTATAAACTACAGCATCTGTAGAATGGGAAAAATGATCGTGTACCTCTCTTGTTGCAGTTTTTCTTCCACCTGTGCCAAACATCATCTAGAAATGTCTGTACCTATTATTTTAGGGAGCATGGAAACGAACCATTCCCTAAATGAAAATCAAATCAGAGTTGTCAACCCTACTGAGAAACTTGCAAAGATCCTTCTGTACTTTAAACAAGCTAAAATGCTTGTGTGTTCATATGCTTGTGTTACGCAATTCTACTAGAGCAGACACAAACAACTAACTTGAGTGATCCAAATATGTGCCCAGGTACTTAACAGTGGGAATATTTTACTGTTCAATACATACGCTGTATATTACTCCAGTATAATACTATTCAATTTCCTGGTAGTGTAACTTTAAGAAAACATTAACCAAGATCTGAAATTTGTGAATTGGCACTGGATTATATTGGTTTAGCCCTCACCTCTTGGGGCTTTCAATTCTCTATCTGCCCCTGTGAACTTCAACAGGAAGCAACAACCAAGAAATTAACAAGAAATTGAAAAGGTACCAAATGGTAAATGTATTATATCTTGGTTATACTGTCTCAGGTGTTGAGATGAATTTAGTGTATGTGCCTCTTTATATGCAGTTTCTTATTGTGCTGTCAAAATGTGCAGAAAATTCAAACAAATCCAAGCAAATGAGTAACATTTCTGCCAATTCTCAGTGCAACTGAACCTTTTTCAGCTTCATTTAACAATTTCTACAAAGCAAAAGCAATTTTCAGAGGAGATAAATGATTTTCATTGCAGGAATGCCAAAGTTTCTCCGATAAAATGGGCAACATTTGCTGGAGATGAGTGTATAAAAAATCTGTTGTTTATTCTACTACAGAAAATTATATATTTAAAAGCCACTTCAATGATCAAAATGGCAAATATTTTACATGTCTATGTAAAATATGTGAATTATATGTTTGTTGTGGTGCTGATAAAATAATGTAACAGTGCCTGAAAACCTTTCCAGAGCACTGAACGGATACAAAAGATAAAGCAACTGTCTGACAAAACAGTATCTTCACTTACAGACCAGAGGGAAGGAGAGGGAGGGAAAATCCAAGAGTGCTGTGCAAGGGAGATCAGACTGTAGTATAGCAGCACAGATTGAACTGTTTCTAAAGAAAAGTTTTGTTGGCTTTTTTTTTAAAGTAGATTTTCAATCTCAAAAGTCAGAGAAATCTCCATAGTACAAGGGTTTAAATATCTTTAATAATCACATATGTGTTTTGGAGTGGGGGAAAATATAACTGCTCTAAGTAGTGTCATTGGCATAGCTTTCTACGCTAAAGCAAAATTAGATCATAACTGATTTTTTTTTTAATGGATAATTATGGTGTTTCAGACTTCAAAGGATGATGATAATAAAGTGAGGAGTGATATATCTTCCATTTGATACTAGATATATATTTACAAATTTCCTTGTAAACATTATACGTACCACATTTACTCAATATATTGTCCAGTGAGGAAAAACCCTTTCGCCTTTTCCTAATAAAGTATAGCACATCAAAAGAGAAAGGAACTCCAGAAGATAAGATGAACAGTATTGTGAACTCTGGACCATTTCCTTAGTGCAACTTTCTTAAAGAGACTATGATTTCTCATTTCCTCCAGCATCACCACAGTTTCTTAGCTCATACAGAGATTAGATCAAATCCTTTCAAAATTAGCCTAACAGAGCTACTATTATTCTGTGGGGGATAAACTTGATCCTAATAAAAAGTTACAGGAATTATTATTATTAATAATCATATCCTGTAATGTACTTCAAGAGTCCTGGGAATTAATGAATCCAATTGCATGCTCTAATATGGAGATGGAGCCATCCTATGATTTCTCCTCCCACACAGACCACTCAGCTAAAGCAGTTCTCATATGCAAGAGATACAAAAAATATTTTTGTGCTAGGGTTGTTTACCAAGACATTTCTTCCCTGAAGACAAAGAGTAGAACCAGAATCACAGGAAGATTTGGATTGGAAGACACCATCGAGGTTGTCTGGGCCAACAATGTGCTGAAAGCAGAGCTAACACCAGGTTTGAAAAGCTCCAAAACTGTGAAGTTCATTGCCTCAAGTTGAGCTTGACCAATTCATGATTTTTACTTATTTATTTATTGGGGGGTGTGGGGGTTATAATGCAGTACTGATTTCTCTTGTTGCAGGTTGTGACTAATGCTTTATTCTTCCACTGTGTATCTCTGAGAAGAAGCTGCTCCACCTTCTCTAATATTCCTTTCTAGACACTTGAAGGCAGTAATTGGGTCTTTTGAATGTATTTTTTTCAAACTGAACAAACACAGTCCCCTTTGATTCTCCTAGTAAGGTATATGCTCCATCCCCTTAACTCTCTTTGCGGGTGTCTGCTGGACTTCATTGGTATTGTTGCAGGAAGACCAAAATCAGAACACATTACTGAATATTCAGCCAAATCACAGCACCAACCAGAAAAGCTAATAATTTCCCTCCAGCTTCTTATTATGCTCCTGTCAATGCAGTCCAGTGTGTTTTTAGCTTTCACTACAGGAACACAGCGCTGGCTTGTGTTCAGTAGTACAAATAGTTTTAACCTTGGTTTGGATTTCAGTGGAAGAACAGTGCAGCTGTAGTCATAATCATACATGGGACCAGCCAACTATACCACAAAGAGTACCTAAACAACTTGATTTAGAGATAGCTTAGCTATGTTTTTGAAAGCTGAAGTCACAGAGCATACATTTTTATCTCAAATCTTTGCTGCCACAACAAGAAACAGTGGCATTAGCTTGAAGACCAGATCTTGGTAAAAAAACCATGGAGAAAAACAGCACACACGATCCAGCTGATGCACAGTCACATGGGCATGAAGTGAGCAACACAGAGACTGACACTGAGAGCTATTGATGGAGAACACTATAAAAAAATCAGACAATTCTTGTCTTCTTAGCCCTTTCACTGATGTTTGACCCTGATGGATAAGTGAAGCATTGCCGCTAGAGAAAATGAACTGTGATCCATGTGGCAAAAGAAAAGTCAAATAGAGACTGAATAGTTATAAAAAGCTGGAAAAGTGTGAAAGAATAAATTGTAATTCACAACAGTGATGTTCCTTGCCATAGGAGATGTTGGGATGAGGTAACTGAGACTAACTACAATGGAAAATGTTTCAAGAAAAGTAACTTAGAAAATACTGCCGACAGGAATATTTTGTTTATCTGTCAAAAGATTTTCTTTGGGAACTTGCAAGATCATCTCAGTCACTTCTTTGCTCCCAAAGCAGACTCAGCCACAACTGAGCCCATCATTCCTGTCTTATGTTTGTCTCATCTACTTAAAAAAAAAAAAAAAAAAAAATCCAATCAAGCTATTTCATTACTTCACTATCTTTTAGTTAAAAATAAACTCTTAACATTTAATCTAATATGGAGGTATAATTTCAGGTTTCCAGAAAAAGATCAGGTAAGAGTTTGATGTGATTTGGGAGCACCTGGTGCTGCCTTGGACCAACTTCCACTGACTGGACAACAATTTGGAGGCCTCTCAAACCCCACTCACCATATCTCTGGTTATTGTGCTGCTTTCAGGAAAATGATTTGACATGCAAATCACCTGGAATTTGTCTTTATTCTTGAGAATAAAGGGAGTAGTGAAAGCTGACATTGAGGCAAAAATACCACTGTCATAAAAATAAAGCTTAAAAATGTTATAACAGTGACTTTCCCAGAAATGGATTTTGTATACCCCTGTATACTAAATCAGGTCAAGTATTGATGATCTCCTCTTTTATAGAAAGGAATAATGATTTGTACTTGTTTGTCTAATTGTAAATAGATCGTAAGTATAATTGATTTATTTTCATCCATAATAAATGAAATGAAATCCCTTGCAGTTAACCAAGAAAGTGCATTATTCATATCAGCATTTTGGAGGAAGGAATGTAGTGATTCCTAGTCCAGTACAGCAAATTTTATTTCAAAGAAAGCAGCTTTGGGGCCTAATTATAACCTGCAAATAAAGTTCACATAGTTGAATTTACTTCCTCATGAAGTCCTTCTACGTAGGATAGGTTGTAATTATTCCTGTTGTGCTAATGGAAAATATGCTTTACTTCAAAGATATTAGCAGAAGAACACTGAGTTGCTCAAATTATACCCTTTTCAAGGCTTTGAGCAGTGGAATTGCTCTAAGCATTTTATATTTTATGGTCAGTGTCTCATACCATGAGACCAGCTGAATTCCTTTGTATTATGCCTTAATTTGGTTTGTTAGCTCAGACATAATCTAAAATTTGAGATTGTAGCACAGCAGACAAAATTAAGACGGCAATAATTTGAGGCCACGATTAGGTATCATCAATGATCTGATCTTACAACTGACAAAAAAATAAGATTTCCCATGTTTATGAAGCAATTTTTCAAACAAAAGGTGAAAAACATGCGAAGTAGTACATTGCTTTTTTTTTTAAATAGGCATTTTCTACATAAAACTAATTAAAAATAACAAGTGATTTGCATAAACTTATTGTAATTGACAAATAGTTATTTATGAGGACATTCTTAATTGTTGATGAGAAAAGTATTAAAATACTAATATCAGCTCTTGAGCAATTGCCCTTCGAAAATAATTCTTCAGTTAGTCAACAACTAGTAATAGTTCCAGATTGAATTCTCATTGCGTTTTGAGTGAAACTAAGACCAACTTGTAGACTCACTCATTGAGAAGGATGCTATATTATATACTATATATATTATATACTATAACAATATATTCTTATTCTTCATTTTCTTTCAGAAACTTATCAATGTGTATTTTACCTCACAAAGTCATCAATGTTTCATACACAGTAACATTCATGTTTAATTTCTCAGACTTGAAACAAATGGCAGAACAGACTGGGGAAACACATACTGTATTTTGCAGAAATTATTTCATAATATCTATGTCACCAAATAGGTGAGGAGGGTCCACAGCTGATTGGGCATACAAAAAACCCTGGACTGATGGAGACTCCAAACCCCCTCAAATACCCTGATACTGAGCCTGCTGAGCTTGAATGAGATATGCAAAATGTTTGAACGTTTGAGATTTGGAGCTCTGTCCAAACCTGACTAAAGCTCAGTGCTTTTTTCTTTGTCTGTGTTTCATGTTCTCAGAATAGGAATGTTTCTTTTGTCCTCACCCTTTGCTTCCATCAACTGATGAAATAACCCAATTCTTTGGAATACATATTGGCTTTAGGGTTAAGATTTCCCTTATCCATTATTAGATACATTTAAAAATCAACCAGCCTCGGATACAAAATCACCATAGTTGATGGTGGCAGTCACCTCCTCTGTGGTACATAGGTTGAAATTAGATGGTATGCTGGTCAGACCATCTCCCCTTTGCTGATCTCATCAGCAAACCAAGATGGTTAAACTACAGAAGTGCCAAAAATCTCACTGAGTATAGCTCTCAGGGCTTCCTGGATGAACAGCCACCAACTGGGACCATTACTTTCCTGAGGGATATGAGGCAGGCCAAAAGGCTTCCATTTAAAGCAAAATGTCACTCTTGTATGAAGTAGGCCTGCTGCTTCGAATGCATTTCCTGGTGATGCCCTAACACTGCACTGAACATGGAGAAGAAAGCACCAGTACAATATCTGCTTCATCACAGCTCTTGTTTCACAGCCTTAATTACTACTTACAAGGCCCTTGGTATCTCAGTTCTCACTGAATGCCTTAGTGAAATAATAGTTGGTGCAGTTTAAATTAATTAAGCAACATTAAAAATTCATAGTCAAGATTTTTAATATTAAAAGTCTTAAAACTGGAATTGTGCTGACAGATTTTTTTTTAAACTGTTAATAGTAAGCCAACACAGGATATAAGACCTTAGTAGCAACTCTCTCTCACTTACCAGACTGTTCATATTGCAGTCTGTCACAACAGATTGTGAGTGCCAGCAAAAATGAAAGTTTTGCTTGATTTTGATATTGCTTATAGATTCTAGATTCAAAAAAAAAGAAGCCACTGCACATTCTGTGCTATTGTATCCAGGGAGTGCAGTGCATAAAGGAAGAACTGATAACTAGTGTACGACGCACTAATAACAAGTTGGCAAGTAATCTTCTATCACATAAATGCAATACTTAATGCAAAAATAGATTTTTCTAAAGCAAGTATTAATTCCTTTAATTATGAAGGTACAGGACCTATTGAAAGTGAAAATAATTAGCATTTAAATTAATTAGATAATGATAATATTTACAAATCATAAGAAATTTGTAAATACCCTAGCAAGATAATTAGATCAATTTGAATAATGTATTAGCTAAAGTTCTAGAAAACTTAACCTAAATTCATGCCTAAGCTAAAGAGCAGAAGATGAGGCAATGGAAGAGGTGCTGATCAGATAGACGTGAAGAATGCATATAAATACATTCAAATCTAAGAAAGCTTAGGTGAAGGCTGGATCCAAGGGCCATCTTTTCTCTGGTAAGAAAAGAAAATCAGAACAGGTCCTCGTGATATAGCTTTGGTTTTCTGTTTTTGTTCAATTTACTTGACAACAACAATCCTTTCTTCAGTTTTTCTTCCTGAAAATCCACAATGCACTGTTGTTTTTCACTGATCGGACAGGTAATATACTGGATACTGAAGTTATTTGAGGCTTGATTAAAATTAAGACCGATATAGTATTTTGAAAAAATATACATTTCAACAGTGAAGGAGTCAGATGAATATGTAGTCTGTGGACAGAAATAGCAAAATAATTGGTTGGAGGAAGCACAAGAAAACAGGAATTCTGGAAAAGGGAGGAATTTCGAACTGCAGAGATGTGAAATAGGGAGAATCAAATGATATCATAAAATGAAGGGGATAAACAAAGGGAATAGAGAATGATTCTGTACTAGGAAGAAAGGGAAAAAAAATTTCTTTACCTAAATTAATAATGACTTAGAACGAGAGACATGGGGGTGATATAACAAGGGTGTAAAGTAAAATGGAACAATGGAAAGAATGAATGGCAAAGAGAATAGAGGCAGCATAACAAAAAAGGAAATTAGATATGTATTGAATAGAGATAGGAAGGAGAAGAAGCAGTGGGGGAAAAAAAGCACTTTGTGTTTAAATAGTTGTACATATTTTTAGTACAAATTTAATCTTTTGTGGCAGCCGTAATTATGTAAAATAGCAATCTGCATCCCAAATATCTAGTAAAAGCTGAAGTACTGGTTTGCAGTCCTCCAGAGAACACATACCGTGTGTCATAAATTATGACATTTTTCAGCATGATAGTTGTCATCATCAGTCTGTTCAGAAATTCAGTGATTAAGATTCAGTTCAAGCCTGTGTAATTTCTGTAGCATTTATGTGACATTCTTCTCATTCAGAGGTGGTGATTTTCAAATGGCTGACACTTGCTGATATCCTGAAATCAATAAGCTGAAACATCAGCCAAGAGGAAGAGAAGAACAGATAAAGAATTGGTTTGTACTGTAGGTGGTTGCTACATCCCCTCAAATAATGCTTTGTGCATGGCACCGTCTCTCTTTGCAAGAGACAAAGGTGTAAATGAAACTGGAATCACGAAAGGCTTTGAAGACTAAAGCAGTAGGATTAAAATCAATTTTAGATGTTTGGTGAGAAGCTTGAATAAGAGTAAGCCGTAGATTCTATATTGTTGTCACAATATCTTTCCTCTAAGGTTTGCTGGTTTATTTGTCGTGACACTAAGGAATCATAACACGTTTCTCACAGGACATTACCTAAAAACACTCTATACTGGACTACTAAGTCCAGAAGAAACAAAACAGCTCTTTACTGCTCTGAAATGTTTAACCTCATGACACTTGCTGGGAATGAAATTGGCAGGGATATTTCCCTCAGTAATAGAACTAAAATGTTCTTTAGTGTAGCAGTAGCTCTTTGCAGCTAGTGACCTCAATTTTTAAGCAGACCAAACATTATTAACACCAAAAACCAAACATCATCAACGCTTCTCCAAATGCAGGCATAGCAGCAAGCTACAGGGAATGTAAGATTTGTATCCTACCTGTAAGAATGGAGTGAAAGTATAAGAAACTGGCATCTTTTTCACTGATTGCTGTAACAATAAGATATGTTGGCTTGATTAAATAACTTCTGGCAGAAGGATGATTCAACATCCAGATGTAGAACTCATCTTTTGTGCCAAAAAGTAATAAATAATCAATAGAGACCTCAAATTGTGTTTTCGGTAAATTAGGATTAAGATAAGTATCTCCTAAAATTCAAGTAATATCATACTCAACTATATTGTGCAGACATTTTTTCTCAAGAAGGTTAAAAACCATGGTAATTTTTTTTTTGAAAGCACCATTTCTTTTTAATCTTCTGCAAATGAAATTCAAAAATCTTCATTTGCTGAGATGTTCTAGACCTTACTCAAATATTTAAGTAAAAGGGCTTCATTCACGATTGGTTAAGTTGGGCACATGAGTATTGCTAAAATGGTAAAAGTATAGATTTTTTGTCTGCAGTATGCTTCCCAGTTCTCTCATCAAACATTTGAATAGTGCGATTAGCATCTTCATTTGGCAAGGGAAAACGTTAAAACTCAGATGGAACTCATCTAATTTTAAGTATTATGGAAATTAATATGCAGCTTCCTATAGAATAGAGTTAATCAAGCTCTTATTATTGTCATATCTTTGTATATTTAATTACAGCTTGTTACACTGCATGTTCCATAAAGAAGTCTGTAAAGTTGTGCTATGTGACCACTGTCTTTAATTGATGACTTTTCATTGGAACATTGTATGATCTTTTTCACAGAGAACTCTAAATTCAGGAATCAGATTCAAACAAAGATTACTTTAAAAAAAATAATAATAAGGGTATCCATTACTTTCAATGAAAATATTGTTTGTTCTGAAAGCTAATTCTGTAATTATCTTTTTCAGCCCACTATCAATCTGTTTCGTTTTACTGCTGTTACACCTTATTATCAAGTTATTTGAATTAAATTTCAATTTTATCTTCTTTTTTTCCTACATGGCAAGTCTGACAGCTGTTGTTTTATCAAAAATTGCTGTTAATACTATGCTATACATCTGCTGCAGGTTTGGTGTAATGAAAATGAAGGAAAGGTGCTATTCAAAACAATTAAAAAAAAAAAAAAAGTTGGTATAATTGTTTGCTCAGCAGCTTCCACTGAAAATTAAAAATAAAAAAAAAAAAAAAAAGGAAAACTTGTTAGCAATCCATTTACAGTCTATGTCCAGCAGCAAATACAAAGCCTTTGGACTACTGGTCATATCCTGCTCCCAGGGAAGCAAGGGGCTAGGAGAAAATTTACTGAAAGCACAACAGTATGCTATGAAGGATTACAGTTAATTTGTTAATTATGCCACATCGATCAACAATGGGTTAGCAATACATCTTCATTTGTTTTCATCATCTTATTATTATTCTAATCTTTTTTTCATTAAAAAATAAAAAAATAAAAACCTGCCTTAGTAACTGAGTTCCAACAACCCATATTTAAAGAAAAACAACAAAATTGTATTGTCAACTTGAGAAAGAGAATGAGTATGTTTTTTACATGTTGTCTAAGAAAAACATATGGAAGCAGAGGGATTCAGATCATATAAACAATTTTGAATCTCTGCCTTGAGGC
>JAOWBP010002052.1:37304529-37328958 GCA_028571105.1 Tragopan temminckii | reverse complement strand
AAAGCAGACGAAAATATCTTTGGCCTTCTTAGCAGCAAGGACACATTGCTGGCTTGTGTTCAGCTTGGTGTCCTCCAGGACCCCCAGATCCTTTCCTGATAAGCTACTTTACAGCTAGGTGCCCCCAGCAAGCCCGGTGCTTAGGGTGTTTTTTTCCAGATGCAGGACTTAACACTTCCAAAAATTTGTGAGATTCTTGTCAGATCACCTCTCCATATTTCAACTCATCTGTGTCAGATGCTTCATACAGCCATAAGGAATAATTTCTTAAGGTACAGCAAGCCAAGGAAACTCCATGAATAAAGGAGAAGAGTAGACCTGAATGTTTGCTATTTGCATTTTACAGAACTTGGAAGTATTGCAGCTATCGTAATGTTCATGGACAGATTAAAATCGAACTGTGATTACAGTGTATAAACATCTTTTAACTACTGTAATTTGTTGTAATTTTTCTTTACTTCTAGTATCCAAGATTGTTGGGAAGGACATGTACCTCAAATAGACTGACTAATATAAATTATCTTCCATACAGATACTTTTTTTTTTTTTTTTAATGTATAAAGATGGGAAAGTCATTTCAAATTTTGTAATTGAAGCTGGGTATTCACCTGACTATTTTAAAGAGAAGAATTTGAGTTTTTATACTTAAATATATTTTGTATATAAATATGTCATAAATAAAATATGATGTCCTTTCTGGAGAAATATATCCTATTACTTAATTTTAAAGTCATTACTGAGCCAAAGGCATATTACTGTAGCTGAGAACTTCCCTTTTTTAACTTTCCAAGGCACATACTTGTTACATTGCAGGCAGGACAGTACATCAAATAGATTTCATTCACAGAATGAGTTTTCTTTTCACTGTTTTAGTTGCACAAAGACAGATGTATTGAGGAGGCAAGTCTGATCATTAAATCTTATCTAATACATCGAGGAAATCCATCAATACTCTGCTGTAGAGTTGCTTTGACCCCTTCTGAGCTCATAAATTTACTTAAATTTTAGGACAAATGTCAGTTAACACTGAACAGGAACTACTTTTGAATAAAGAATATCACAGAATCATAGAATCACAGAATCCCAAGACTGGGAAGGGGCACCCAGTCCAAAACCCTGCTATAGCAGGTACCCTACAACAGGTTGCACAAAAATGTGTCCAGGAAGGTTTTTAATATCTCCAGAGAAGAAGAATCCACAACCTCTCTGGGCAGTCTGTTCCAGTACCGTGTCAACCTCACAGTAAAGAAGTTTTTTCTCACATTTGTATGAACTTCTTATGTTCTTTGTAAAGAAGTACAAAGTACTTTGTACTTCTTATGCTCTTTGTTCTTATTTGTACCGATCTCCTGTTGTTCTTTCACTAGGTATCACTGAAAAAAGAGGCTGATACCATCCACTCGACTCCCATCCATTACATATGTACATGCATTGATCGGATGCATGAGACATTTGGAAATTATTTTTTTTTTTTTAAAGAAGCAAAATTAAAACAATAGTAAGCTTCTAGAAATTAAGAGGAAATTTAGCCATGAGCTTAAACACTTACGTCAAATTCCTCTAAAATAAAAAAATCCTTCTACTTAAAGTAAATGTGCATCATGTGATGATGTTCAGTAAGTGATGGAATATTTCTAATAGATAACTTCAGAAGTTCATGATATCTTTACTAATACAATAGACTACTGGAAATTAAAGAACAGAAGGAAGCTTAATGCAAAAGATTAGACAGGAAAGATTGAAAAAAAAAAAAAAAAGACTCAAATGCTACAGTGAAGCCATGTCTCATAGTTTATTTATCTCATATATTCAAGAAGAAACATGGAAATATACAGTAGAATTAACCATATCCAAAAAGACAACTTCACAGATTTGCTTTAGAAAAGCACAAACTATGACTCAGTAGTGCAGTTTTATTGAAATACCATATTGCAAAATTGTACGGCATGGAAGAAAACACTACTAAAGTTAAACACATATTCAGAGAGACAGTTTACCATAATAAACCATATTACAATCAAGTTGCAAATTGCAAAAAGGCAGTTCAAAAACTACACTGCGTTCTTGTCTTCCACACGCTCAAACCAATGTATTTCTGAGAATTCTCAGAGATATATAAAGTTCAGGCTTAGTTAGAGAAGTCCACAGAATCATCTAGAAAATAAAGATACTGTAACATGATGGAAAGCGCGGCAACAGCAGCAGAGCAGCAAGGTCCTAGGCTGCAGCAAGTAAGAATTTGCTCAAATACAACAGCTGCAGGCACAGAAACAAAGGAAGGCCTCAGGTGGACAAAGGTCTCCAGCAAGACACCCTCACCTCCACTGCCAACCCTTAAATGAGGTCTGGGAAGGCGTGGATCCTGGCTCCATCCTTTCTGGTCACTCAAGGGCACCTGAGCTCCCCTGGGTTGGCTCTGCCTTCCCACCAGGTACTCAATCTCTGGTTCAAGCCATGACTTAGCATTTCCGCTACAGATACTACTGACCATTAACTATGTTTTTTGATGTAAGACATTGCACAAGGTTGTAAGATACGAAATATGGAGCAGTGCTCCACAGGTGTGAACTTCAGCACTTGTTAATTTCAGCATGTATTGTGAGATAAGACCACTGTGCTTCATGAGGGACAAAACCACTTGACATACCTCCATCTACTTTATTGGCTGTTTCAAGTACAATTTTTTTCTTGACAGAAATCTAATGCCTTCTTCCATTTATTTATTTATTTATTTATTTATTTATCTATTCATTTATTTATTTAGTACAGTGTTTAAAGGCTTATTAGAGACTTATAGATGTTGCCTTTAAAACTGATTTTGTCATGATGAAACATTTTATAAAGACACTTGAAACAAGAGTACAATGGGAATTCTGAAATATTGGTGAAATAATGTGGGTCAGTTACGCATATTGTAGCTATAGCATATGTCAAATAGCATGGGTTCTGATGCTTTCATTAACACATCTTTGTGATCTATTGTATTCACAGAGTATTTCAGGTCTTATTTCAAAAGGAGTCCGATTTATCTTCTTGACATAGTAGATAATCTTATTCCAAGCATGCCTAGACTCACCATTTATGAAGAAAGAATGACTGAGATAAAAATGCACTAAGGAGTGTTCCAGACAATTTTTAACTGATTGTGACTTTAGTAGGTAGCCCTCCCCAGAAATGTTTAATTCCTTTCTCTTTAATACTGTTCAGCTTTCAAGGGTGTATAAATAGTTGTAGAAGGATAGATTAGAAAAGTAAATGCCATCACATCAAAACGTAGCTAAAATGAAAATACATCTTTCCCTCACTACCATGATTTTATGGTAGACTTAGTCTTTTTGAAACATTCATACTATGGAGAATCTTCGACATGGATGATATACAAGAGCTGAATAGACAGATCTCATGGTGTGGTAAGGTAAGCAAAAGCAGGGCACCATGGTATGTGCAGGCATCTGGAAAGGATGGAAATTTCTCCCTCAAGCATTTCTACAAGCCTGAAAATACCTATGGTAATTGCAGCACATTATAGGAGGTGATAGACAAAGACTGTAGGAAACACGTGTCAGCTTCAAAGGAAAGGAAAGGGAATAATTACAGACCCATGAGACAGACTGATGGTTGTCCGGTTCCTTTTCAGAGCAAAACCTTAATCAGAAAAGGCTTTGGGTTTTTTGGTGCCTCTGAAGCACCGTGACTGCAAAGACTGAAAAGCTTTATTAAGAAAAAAGGAAACAGTGCCACCTATCTGTAGTAACTGTATTTTTTTAGTCACTAAAACGAACAAACATATTTTGTATTGTAAATATTGGATGCGAAGTGATTCCATGTGAAATATCACTACCTGTGATTAAGATACTTAGTATTGCCTTTTCTAAAATCCTGATGGAGAGAAGTTTTGTTTTGTGTAGAGAAGTTTCTTGAGCAATTAACAAATGTTAAAAACTGTTTTCTAATTTCAAGGCAACTAATGTGAACAGGGTTCATACTCAGTTGAGGAGGCTAATTCAGACAATGTATGATGATGCTCAACTTTAGGGGAAATAACCACTCATTTTTAAACTCAATATCTGCATTAATACAAACATTTGCATATGTGCATGATTTTTTGGCTTTTCACTGGTTTTCTTATCAAAATGATCACTTTCATATTACAAAAAGAAAAAACAACTGTGACTAACTGTGATCTTGCACAGCCAAAGGAATCTGTACTGAATATGTGTGTGAACATGGAAGTGTGAATGTGCATTCAGACCCAAGTTATACATATAATCACAGTCTGTTTTCTAAAACTGTACTAACCACAACAACCTGTGTAAAAACAGTGCGCATAGTTTCTGAGTCTTACTGCAAATGTTCACTTTCAAAAATATCTACTGTCAATTCAGACAGATCAAATTATTTTCTGGTAGCAACAAGGTAAAAATGTGACATAGCGAGCCCAGGAGTTTACATATATGTATTATCCTGAAGAGGAATTAAACATCAGCTTTTTCTTGGCATCCTATTCTTGTATTTCCTTCTGAACCTATTGCTCATCTTCTTACATGCACACTTCTTGTCACAAAATGTCTCACAAAGAAAAGGGGGAAAATGTGCATGAAAATGTCTATCAGCTCAAACCAAAACCTTTTTCTTTCTCAAAGGGCTAATAGCATGCTTTCAGGTGTGGGAAAACTTGCTTTGATGTTTCCATTGTATGCAAAACTTAACCTCAATGTCAGTATCATTATGGATGATTTTGCCTAACAATGAGCTTTGCTGACTAACAGTATTGTAGCTGATAATCTCTTTACTTCAGAAACTGGGATCCATCTGACATTTTCAAATATCAGTAAAGTACTCAGAAAAGCAAAGCACTACATATTCTATCACAGTAAAAGTATTACTCTTGAGCCTGATGTTATGTATGAGGTCATTCCTAGATTTGGCATTTGATATATTATCCTCATCTAATATAGAAATCTACAGTTATTTCCCTTTGAATGTTTTAGCTTGACAGAAAAACACCAGTAAAACGTTTCAATTAGTTATAATATTTCTGTACGGTCTTTTCTGGAGGTGTTTGTTTTTGTGTTTTTTTTTTTTTTTTTTTTTTCTCACTTTTTACTTCAGTAATGTACTGAGGAAAAAAAAGGAAATAATTCTGGGTCTTAATCACTGAAAGATTATATGTACCTGAACAACTTGGGCAACCTCAGATTCATTTCTGCATTGGGAATGCCTTGAACAGAAGCCTTCGTGTTTCAGGTCCGTGTGTACTTTGAGGATGAGATAACCAAACGTGAGAGAAGACTGTGGCTGTAGGAACAGAAGATGTAATCCATGCACTTTTTGAGAAAAAGGGTTTATTCTCTACCTGTAAAATAGGACTATTTATTTATTTATTTGTTTGTTTATTTATTGAATTCCCAAGCTAATTCAGAAGATGAATGAAAATTATGATTTTCTCATTAAGATGAAAAGGACAGCACATCTTGCTTTCTTTTTTTTTTTTTTCAGTTTCTATATTAGGTGCTTTTATTAAGAGCTACACTTCTGATAGTTTTCCCTTGGGCTGCAATTTATTATACTGCTTTTTTACTTCAGTTAACAAATTGGAAAAATGTCACAAAAACAGTTTATGCTAAAGTCAGTGCAGCAAGTGTTGAAGCAGGCAGTAGTTCAAAAACATTGATACGAGAGCTCAAATGTAGCACAGCAAACATTAAAATGCCATTCTGCTCTTCCCTCTTGCTCTCACACTTGCAGTCTCTCACAAAAGTCACCCTTCTCCCTGTCTCCACACAAACTATATATACGTATAAAGAATATATACTAGTATATTTTCTTGAGCAACAGCATTTAAGAGGTGAGTACTTTCCATTGCAGAAGCCAGGATAAGATAGGCTGTGACATCATGATCTGGAAGTGATAGTGTAGCTGGTGTGTTTTACAGAAAGTGTACAGATGGGAAGAAATGCCAGAAGAAGCACCCAGGAGTCAACTGTTAGCATCACGCATTGCATGCACTTTTTCACTAGAGTTGACCCATGGATCAAGGTGGAGAACCTTTCCTCTAGAAAATGTTTCCAGCATTACTTAGCTGATGAACCATTAGCACAACATACCAACAGATATTCTTTTTAAAAACTTCCAAAAGATCAAAACCTGAAAAACTGTCAGCCTCTCAATGCCTTGTCTGGAGCTGCATTTTGGTTTACTTTCCCCTCTGTAATTATTCAACGCACAGGACATGCTCACTTTTGATGCAGGGCCTTTTAATCTCATTGATACTCTTATATGAGGTTTCATCAAGAGCTGATTAAAGTAAATGATCTGTATAAATATTAAGACAGAGAGCAAGGCAGATGGCTGCAAAACCTCTTCAGATGTTTAGAATACTATTTTGTCTTTGAGAAACAGGAGTGGGTCCTGCTCAACTAGCATTTGTAACAAGGTGCAAATCAGATACATCAGGTCACATTTTATCCTCAGTGTAGAAGTAGAAATCCACATAGACATTTCTGCAGAGCTATATAACATATATATATAGATCAAGCACATACATCTACAGTTATATACGATTACACTTACATATGCATATATGTACACATATATAACTATAAACCTGTTTATTGTTTTCAAGTTCTATGTAAAACATAATCAGATTATTATATATATTTTTCAAAATTGTATTCACACTCAAATTCACAAAACTAAAATAATAAATTATTTGTGTGCCAAAAAAATTTCAGCTTTGCACGTCAAAGGTATCGGGTTAATGAAAGATTTGTTTAGGTACCTATTCTTCCAAAAGTATGTACATAATTTCATTCTGAAGAAGGTTTCTGTTTAAAAGAAGAAGAAAAAAAGAGAAAAAAAAATCCCCATGAGACAGTGTCTGTCTTCTTTGCAATCATATGAGCTCATTTAGCACTAAACAAAAATTGTTGCTTGCATTTTTAAATAAAGTCCTGAATCTATCCAAAGTCTATCCAAAACCATTTCAGAATAACTGACCATTTGTACGTGTCATATTTATTCTGATTAACTGAACAGAGGATTTTCTGGATGTGACAGTGAACAGGTGTGTTATCCTATACTATACTAACAGACTGAAGTGAAGAAAATCATCTTATTATATCGATTTATTTTAATGCAATTACCCTGATTTTATTTTATTCTTTTCTGAAATAATTATTCTGGAATATAATATTTCCAGTATATAGGAATGATAGTCAAGATAACATATGTTGTGTCAGGATTGCACACAGTGGCTGTTGTTTATACTGTATATTTTCTGATAGCTCTGCAAAAGCTCACAATGCATTACAAACATTGCTGCTGAAAAGAGGAACAGTCTACTGATCAGATCCTGGGGGATTCACAGAACTCGCTGTACTTTAATGAGAGTCAGTGGGATACAAGTACACTACCAATGCTTATTATCACTCAGGCTGTGGACTAAATTGAATACAAGATGCAGCAAGAAATGCTGACTAATGCTAGCAAAAAAGGAAGATGAAAAATGGAACAAAAGGTTTCCTGGGAGGTAACACAATAGATATGGAGACATCTGTGTCAGTGTGTAGGTTTTTAGCCTGCTGCTTGCCCAGTGAAGCAGTCAGAGAGGCAGCTGAACTTGGTATTAGAGCACTTCCCTTGAGTAAATGGAATCAATGGGTAGTCGATCAGATACCAAAGATAAGGTGGAAAAAGTAGAGTCAAAGACCATTATGCTACACTGTGGTTTTTGGCTTCCAAAATTGTACCGGTGGGTGACAGGCTGCTGGATGTGAGTCATAGCAGTCTGAAACTATTCTCACTTATTATCTAGAGCTGGAGAGCTGTGAAACTTGGAGCTCAGTTGCATTATCTTTTCACACCCTCCAAGCACCCAGTCTGATATCAGCTTGGCTAACTCCAAGGGTGGCGATTGAGATGGGACCAATTAGTGAGACATTCTGGTCAAGAGGAGCCACAGGATGACCACTGTGGCCCTTGTCAGATGAGACAGCTCTGAGATCAACAGAATGAATTTGGGACAAAGAACTGAACTGGCGTTATAACAGTAGGCAGAGGATGGCTCAAGGCTATCTGAACATTATATCAGGGCTTCTGGAGAGGTCACGTTACTCAAAAAAACACTGAGGAGAAAAAGTCCTCTGGCACTTGGCTCTGGTTGAAGTCATTAGGAAAATTACAGAATTATTCTGCTTCTAATCCTTTCCATCCACCCCTTCCTCGTATTTATACATTTCATTAATGAGAGCTTGCCTTCCTGTCTTCCCTCTTTGTTTCAATTCCATCATGGGCTTTCACATTTCTATGTTTCCGGGACACCTGAATGACAGCTGAAATAAAATGCATTTTCCTAGGTAACTGTCAGAGCACCACATATGTATGCCATTTTAAAATGAGATGGCACTGGTGTTTATCTCATCTTTATTATGTGCAGAATCTCTAGAGCTGTAATTTTTCTGTCAGACCTGCTGGGCTTCTTCAATTTGTTTTGAGGTTGTTTTTGTTGCAGTGACCAAATTTCTGTATAGCTTATTCATTTTGAAAATATGCCAATGATTTCTCTAATGGTTCTGTCTTTGCTTTTTTCTGTGTTTCTCTTTAGGCACATCACTAATAGCTTGATAATACAACTTAACATTCTCTACAGTATATCTTCGGAAATATAGACATGCTGTTAGAGATTTTCAGCAGTTTTTGAAAAACTTTGAATCCTTTTAATTTAGATTAATCAAATTAAAAATCACTCCTCAGCATCCACAGAATCACACATGTTTGAATAAGTTTTCACTAGCCATTTGAGTTCATTTATTAATTTGACAGAACCAGCTGACAAAGTGAGTGTGTCTCCTTGCTGCCCAGATATTCTTTTCATTTTAATGGGAACCACGTGAAGTCTGAGGTTACAGCTTGACGACTAAGCTGTTCAAAAACTGAATAATTTGGGATGCATTCCTATGAAGCTGTTCAGTTTTTGTTATTTGTTAGATTTTTTTGCCATTAACTTCAAAGAATAATATAATTGATAAAAGAAGAGGGAAAGACTAAATACTTTGCTGTGATATTCAATATGTAAATCCATTGATTAATGTGTTCTAAAGGCCATTAGCAAAGTGTATTTGTGAATAAAATTTTGTGTCTTCTCAAAAAGAAAACAACAATCATTTGTAATGATGGCTTGAATTAATACTGGCTTATTGACTTTATAGAATCACAAATAAATGTGAGGTTCTTGGAACCAGCTTCTGAATATGCTATTTAATCCTTCGTTGTTTGTTGCAAAAGAATGTCTACAGCCATGTTTCATGACTCTTAGGTCTTCTTTCTCAGTATCTTTTGGAATCCTGTCCAGTAAACCCATAATATATATTACGAACTCCTGATCCTGTTGAAGTAAATACGAGTTTTGCCATGGACTTTAGTCAATTTAGGATTCACTTATTATGTGTCTGATGTTTAAAAATGGAGAATAACTTCCTTGGTAGATTCATTAAGTGGGGAAAAAAAGTTAAAGCCACTAAAATACTTTGTTTATTGCGAAAGCTTTGCTAAGCTTGTTATATGGATAGAATCCATCACTTGCTCAGAGTACTATATTTTTCCACTTATCAAAAAATGAGTAAATACTTACATATATATATGCCCAAAATTATCTATCAGAGATAATTTTGTTAAAGAACAGTGCATGTAAAACTGCTCCTGACTACGTGAATTCTTATCTCAGAATCTCATTCACAACTAAATTATTCCTTCTGTACAGCTTTTCAATCATCTCCTTCATGTTTACAGCTAAGGTCCTTTTACCTGGAAGAAAGATAAACAAGGTTCAAATGGCTGCAGTTCTACACATGCATTCACTTTTTAGTTGTATATTATCATAGGACAATTTGAATACAGAACATCTGTCATAGAGTATTTAACATCTCATTTTTTTCAGTCCATCCATGTTAACAGAAGCTTAAAGTATTAATGTTATTCTTGGAAGGTGGCTGAGCCATTATTCTTGACACTTTTTCTGTATGCTATATAGAAGCAAAATTAGCGCATCTAGGGCTTGTTAATAAATCTGGTGCAAAACATGGTTATTTGGGATTACCAGGCTTTTTGGCAGCAAAATACCAGGAGTGTTGTACAGCTGGCTTGACAGTCATGGGATTATCACTCCATGACACCTTCAGAGTTCAATTTATTTACTCATTTGCCTATTTAGTGGGTCAGCAGCTGGTAAAAAAAAAACAAAAAAACAAAAAACTAGAGGCTTAGTGTTTTTCCAAAATACCGTTCTTCACCAAGATCAGTTCACTGAGCTAAAAGTTCCTAACTATGCTTTCTTAGCCAAAAACATTTAGTGCCACTTAAAAGCTTAAAACAAAAGAGAATGATTCTTCTGTTTTATCCAAGCAAGTGAAAACAAGTTTGCTAATTCATGTCCTTTGGGGTTTATTCATATATTAACCAAAGAAAACATCTCAGAAATTCCACATCAGCCAACAGTTCTGGATAACATTGGTCGGTTTCTGCTTTTATTTCAGCTTAGAAGTACTTCTTTCTTTCTTGATGTAAATCTTTGTATGTTTTGTGTTTGTACTGCTTGGAGCTGTCAGTGATCACTTCATATTCTCTTATTCACTCTGTAATCCTAAAACAGTGGGAGGCCCATGTTACTTTGAGCAGGTTATAAAAGGCAAGAAAACAGACTGCTGTGAGGTTCGGTGATCTGTCAGTAATGGCATCCTTTTTTCTCTTGGTATTGACTTTGTAAGGAGGTAGAATGATCTTCCTTAGAAATCTCCAGTTCCTTTAGACTTAGATGCTATAGAAGAATTAAAAAGAGAGTATAAACCATTAATAATGGCAGAAACAAAGGACTAAGTTGCACATGATTTCTCTGAAGGATAGTATCTACTGGTAGAAGACTAAGTGCTGGCACTGGCCCACACTGTGTAATGGCAAAATAGTATTGTCACTAGCGTATGTTTCTTGCAACAGTGCAGCATTCATGAAGATTTGTTTGAGAAGACAGGCATCTGTCTGAATCTTAATGGTTTGAGTCAAGCCCATTGTATTCAGATCAGTTTTTCCAAGGCTCACACGCTGAATACATATACACATTTTTTTGCACTTACTCTCATCTTCACACATGCCTACAAGTACTTCAGCAAATTCCACAGCTAAATGCATGTCTGCCCCACTTGTGCAAAACCCAGCATCAGTCATGTGTACCTATGTTTGAGAAGTCATGGAGTTAAGCAGACACTTCTGTATGTTTTTGAAAGCCAGTTCACTTTTCTCCAAGTTTGTTTTTTCTCTTTTTCCCAAATTCCAAATAAAAAATCTTCAGAAATTTCTCTGACATTAGCATCCCTTTAGCTGTAAAACTGTTCCACTTAATTTAAAGCTGTGATTGTAAGCAACTGTCTGCGTTCATTTTCTGGAGAAGTAAAAGATTTCTGCTCTCTTTGGAATTTCTCTTTTTTGTTCTGTAAGGAAATGTCGTGTTACACTGTCAGATGAATGAATTCTGATTACTGTATTTATATCAAAGCTGACTTCAATCTCTTATACAGAGATCGAGTTGCAGGTATTATACTAGTCTTACTAAGCAACAGGGCCCTTTGCAAGCATCATCTTTATTCACAGCTCAGAGAGAACAGGAATGGTATTCAAAGCACCTGATTTTTTTCAACTTTTAGACAGCTATAAATCAATTTTAATCCCACAATAATAGTGGTGGGAAGGGACTTTGGAAAGACTCCAGTTCAAGATCTTGATCTATGCAGAGTCAGCTGTGAGATCCAGCTGGCTTCCTCAAGATTTTCACTAGTCAGATCTCAGAAACCTTTCAGGACAGAGACCGCACATACTCCTTGGGCAGCCTGTGCCCCTGCCTGACTGTATTCAGGGTGAAAGCCCTCCTGAAAACTAAGGGAATCAGGTGAAAATCAAAACTAAACTTCTCCTGTTTCTGTTTATGCTTGTTGTGTCTCGTCTTCCCACCACAGACCATTGTTTCTCTCTCCTGGGTATCATAGAATCATATCATAGAATGCTTTGGATTGGAAGGGACCTTTAAGGTTATCTAGTTCCAACACCCCTGCTGTAGGTGGGAACACCACCCTCTAGACCAGGTTGCTCACAGCCCCATCCAGCCTGGCCTTGAATGCTTCAAGGGAGGGGCATCTACAACCTCATTGGGCAACCTGTTCCAGTGTCTTACCACACTCACAGTAAAGAATTTCTTCCTAATATCTAATCCTAACCTATCCTCTTCCAGTTTACAGCCATTTCCATTTCTTCTGTTCCTACACATCTTTATAAAATGTACCTCCCCAGTTTTCCTGCAGGCTCCCTTCAGCTATTGAAAGGCTGCTTTATCAATGATTACTGTTAACTGTACCCAGTTCTACCTTGTCTCCAGGCTGAATCAGCTGGGGCCCCTTAAGCTCTCCCCAAAATAACCTGCATGTAGCAGCCCAACTTGGATACCAAAATATTGCAGGAGAAAGAGTCAAAAGCTCTGTTGAAGTCACAGTAAATTACATCTGCTGCTCACCCTTGTCAGTGCAGTCATTACATCATGGTCAGCAGTTGGTTTGCTCAGACAGCACCCAGCTTTGGCAGAGCCTTGTCAGCTTCTCATCATGATTAGAGAGCTGGAGCACCTCTCCTATGAAGAAAGGCTGAGAGAGATGGGCTTGTTCATCTTGGAGAAGGCTCCCGTGAGATCTCAGTGTGACCTACCAGTACTTGAAGGGAGATTACAAGCTTACAAGCAGGAGAGGGACAGACCTTTTAGAGACCTGTAGTGATAGACAAGGCAGGAACAGTTTAAAACTAAAAGGGAGCAGATATCGATTTGCTATTAGGAGGAGGTTCTTTAATCAGTAGGCAGTGATGTGCTGGCACAGTTGCCCAGAAAAACTGTGGTGACCCATCCCTGCAGAAGCTCAAAGCCAGGTTGGATGGGGCCCTGGGCAGCTGAGCTTCTGGGGGGCAGCCCTGCTCATGGGAGGGGGTGGGACTGGGTGGGCTTTGGGGTCTCTTCCAGCCCTAGACATTCTGTGAGTCTATGATCACTTTCTTTTCCTTCACTTACTCAGAAGTATATTCCAAGGAGCTGCACTCTGGGAGTTTCTGAGATCAAGGTGTATGAGGCTGACTGACATCTACTGTACGAATCAAATTTTACAAATCGTATCCATTGAGGTTCTAGGAAGGGGAACATCTACAAATCTGTTCTCATAGAAAGTACTCTTTAGGTAAGTTATGTTATGGTACTGAGCATGTCAGGTTTAGTTTTCTTGTTAGAACAGAAGGTAGAAAGTTTATTACCTATGGTTAATACTGGAGAGGTTTTTTTCTGGCATTTGCTAGTTTTTGTTTTGATAAATGTACATTTCTTTTAAATGTTTCAAAGAATGCTCTTGCAAAAACCTCATTCATAATTAATGCTTCTGCCAGCCTTCGTAAAAACTTAAAATTTATGAAAACATTAGAAAATTGTATTCAACGTTTTTGCTAGAAAAATTAATTAAACGTAGTGCACACTGGGTGCAGAGCTATTTAAATATTTTTCATAACATAAAAACTCTGAAAATGTTAATTCTCCACATTAAGAAATTATAATTCATGGAGACCCAGTTAGAAGAGGAATTTGTGTAAAATGAAGAAAGAGTGATCCATATCTTTGTTCAGTAGCTCTTTTCTGGTTTGAATATCAATTCCTTATTTCAATATATTAGAAGTCTATTTATTTAATTTATTCACTTCATGCTCCAGAAATAATTGCTTGAGGTGAAATATATTCTTAATTCTGTACATCTCTGATATAGATTTTACTAGAGAGTTTTAATAAATTATGGAAAAGGATCAGTTTAAACAAGTCTATTTTATTGTGATATTCAGTACCAATCATAATAATGAAACAACGATATATATGTGGAAACTGGTTACAGTAAGTTTTCACATGTATTGCATTGCCTTGCATTTCTCACTGCAGTTGATTATGATGCTAATGTGTCATGCCATGCACACTCAGATGTTATTTAGTAATTAGATGTGTTTTTCCCCTCAGTAATTTCATCAGAAAGCAATAACCACAGAAAACCTTTTAACACTATTTTGAAAACTTCACAGGTTCTTGGAATAACAATATTCACAATAGTATATTATTCAAATGCATAATAAGTTAATTAGTTAACTGACAAATCTCTTTATAATAATCATTACTTCTCCTGGATATTTTCCTTTTTTTTTTTTTTTTTTTTTTTTAATATTTTCACCATTTGTATGCCACTACCACTACTTACACATTCCACTCACAAGGAGGCTAATCACAGAATTATAGAATCATAGATTGTTAAGGTTGTAAAAGCCACCTAAGATCATCTAGTCTAACCATCAGCCTACCCACCACCATGCCACTAACCACATCCATCAGTGCCACGACCACGCATTTCTTGAACACCTCCAAGGACAGTGACTCCACCACCTCCCTGGGCAGCTCATTCCAGTGCCCCACCACTCTTCCTGAGAAGAAACGTCTCTAAATATCCTACCTGAACCTCCCCGGCACAACTTAAGGCAATTACCTCTCATCCTATCACTAGTTACATATGAGAAGAGGCCTAATCTTTCCGCTTTCTCAATTGATTACCCTAAATAACAGGCTGTAATCTTACACTGATTATACTCACGTTGGAGACATGATCTACTGAATAAAGTCTGATGCTCAGAGCATTTGCCTCAGTAATTGAAGGTTCATGTATTTTTAATGAAGATCTCTCTTGCCAGTATTTCTTTAACTCCCTGGAAAATCATAATTTAGCTATACACAGGTTTGTAGCTGCTGCCAGTCTGGTTGACTGTTTACCATTTAAAGCTTAGCTGGAATGATGAAGAAGTTGTTATCTATTAAACAAAATAAAATTAAGATGATTAAATACTCACAGTCTAAATAATGTTTATCTTGTATAGATAACGTGAAGAATAGGGGATTTAGGTTAGATGCTAGGAAGAAATTCTGTGCTGGGCACAGGCTGCTCAGAGAAACTATAGAAGCCTCATCCTTGGAGACACTGAAGGCCAGGTTAAATGGGGCCCTGGGCAGCTGAGCTGGTGGGTATTAGCCCTGCTCTGTGAGCTTTAAGGTCCTTTCCAACTCAAACTGTGATTCCATGAAAAGCAAACTAATAAGCCTATAGAAGTAAGCTTTTCAGGAAAATGCATCATACGTACTTAGAAAAATTTATCCAATATGAAACCTTCCCATGAATATCTTCAGGCCAAGTGTGTTAGAATAAATGACCTCAAATCCAATCTCAGAACTAGTATTTTTTTTACAAAGAATAGGTACTGACATTTAATAAATAACTGTGAAAATGCTATATATAATTGAAGCCCTCTAAATTTGATGTAAAAATTTGGAAAAGATGACGAAACAGAATTTTTCCATCATACATGATGTGAATAAAACTTGTCTGTCATAGACATTGAATTATTTGCTACTGCTTTTATTATAAAATTTTAGCTACTATAACTGCTGCAGCAAGCGGGACACAAAAAACTAGACACAGTATTTATATGTGAAGTTCTGCAAAAGTAAGGATACAGTCTTCACTTATGTGAACAAAAAATTAGCTCTTGAATTGAATATGCAACTGAGGATTTGTGCTTATGTCCTTTTGTTAAGCTATGAAGTAATAATCACCACTTATAATTGAACATAAATTAAATATATTATTTTAATATGCCACATTTTATTAATTTAATTAATTACTAAATTAATTAATAATTATTTTATTTATTACGCCTTTAAAATGAAGGCAGTTATTTTGTAAAAGTCTCTGACTCTCAATCTAAAACAGAGCAGTTGGAACACGACTGGATGTTTAAGAATATAAATTTCTTACCACATCATGGAAGTCCCCAAAATGAACAGAATGTAACTTGGGAAAAATAAATCTACAATTATGACATTATAAAATCAAGTCATTTAATCACATATACACATCCTCTTCAAACAAATTTTTGCTGATTAATATAAAAAAATATATCAGAAAATCTATTTTCTTACTATGAACTCCAAAATAAATTCAATCTATTTCTATTAAAAGTAAGATTTTTTTTTCCCACACACGTGAATTTAGATGTCTAAAAATGTATCCATTTATCAGTATAATTAAAAAAAAAAAGATAAAAAAGGAAGAAATCATTAATTTAGTGCTGTTTGAACCATTAAGTGGGTTATTTTAAAACTGGAATTTTAAATGCTGATGGGATGGAAGATCAAGTCACAAGAAGCAGTGACTCTGAGAATAATGAAATGACCTCAGAATTTCTCACAGGAAATGCAATTACTTATTTCTTTCTTTGTGAGGAAGGGATGAAGAAATCTTCAAAATAGGGTGACGATATAAATAAAAGGAAGAGTCTTAGCCTTAGTTTATAGCAAATGACTGCTCTTCAGGATGTCTCTGGAAGCTGTAGATATTTAAAAATCTGCTGAAAGACGCAGGATCACTTCTAATAGGTGTGTAAGGTCATTGTTTCATTTGGCTGCCCAAGAAGAACACAAGAAACTTGAGCACTGTGTTTAGGTACATGAGTAAATATAAGGTCTCCTTAAGTTCCTGATGAGCTGATGAGAAGATCCAGCTGCTGCAACTAGGAGCTGAAGAAACAAAAGTGGTTCAACAGTCAACCAGTTTGACCAGGGACAGTGGTGAATAGGCCATCACAGAATCATTACCATGAAACAGAACAGCTTTTTGTATTTAGATTTCTCCAGCCTGTGTATGGAGATCTTGAAAAATAATAATCAGTCCATTCAGATTTGAAATGTGATATTCTGAGTTCCCATATTCATCTGTTTCCTCTAGCAGTCATAACATGCTTCTAACACTCACAGAGCTCTATTAAAACAAGAATTATAACTAATCCTCAGGTTCAGAAGTTTCATTCATTGTCTTGACAAAGTTAAAGCAAATGTGGTTTTTTTTCCGCAGCATTGCTTCTGTTCTGCTTCTGTTTTGTTTTTTAGCCATCCCCTGAAGAATCAGCAGCTGACCACCTCTGAAGACACACTGAAGAGCTGGGTGGCCAGTGCTTTGAGAAATCACAGAGAACTCATATAACAACTTTTAACATATCCTGCAGTATTTTTTGCCTGCTTTGATCTTATTATTTTAATTGAGCCCTTAATATGAACATCTAAATAAACCCTGGTGGGAAACAATAAGCGTTTTTGCTGTGATCACTGAAAACATCTTACTCAATACTTCCAATGTTTTGACTACTTCCTCTGCTTTTCCCACTGCTTTTGATTCTGGTCAATGTAGAAAAGGCTGATGTGAAAATCTCTATTCCTGTCAGGTAAAATTTTCATTTTTCTTCAATTCTTTCTCTGATTTGCTGCAGTGATCTCATCAGTCAGGGCATTGACCCTGGGACCTTACTTATGTTCTTTCACTGCGAATGTGTTGCCATTTAGATTCTATTTGTAAGGGTTATTTTGGAATATGTTTACAATTTTATTCGTTATGGCATAAAAGTGTTTTTGTGATTTTATTTATATTCTGTGAAATCTATATTACACATTGCCATCTTGAAGAATGGTTTAGGAAATTCATGTATATGCATATTTCTGTCAGTTGTGTGACTGCTTATTACAAAAAGAATTAAATCATGGCTAAATAGCCACCTGTATTTACTGGCAGCATTTTATCAGAATTTTTGCTCAGCTTCACTTCTAGGTAAGCCTTCCTACAAACTAGTAACCAAGTGTATCTGTCCTTTAATGTAGTTGCAATTTATTTTCTGATTTTATTAATCAAAAAAGCCTTGTTCAACAGTATAAAAATAAAATAAGACAAAATAAAATAAAATACATCCACAGCCCTGTCTGTTCATATAATACAGTACTGACAGAAACAGAAATCAGATTTTACTTTGTTATGGGGACAAAAATGTTTTTGTAACCCATAAAGCAAATTTTTGCAGCTTTATTCATAAAGGATCTAAGAAGGAACAAAATGCAGATCTGATATTAACGTGTTCCTCACTTGAAGTCCTTGACATCAAGAGATGCCATCTGATGTGAGATAAGAACACTGGGAGAGCTCTGAAACCTCTATTTGAGAGTTTATTTTAAATGCATAATTCTGGAGTTACTGCACTCCAAGTTTTACACTGGGACACAATTGGTGGGAATTAGGTCTAGGAAGGGAGTCTGTAGATGATTCAGAATAATTTTTGTTCCCACCTTCTCAGCAGTTTTGCAGAGAGAAGAGGGACTGTTAGATGTAGGGGGAGGAGTGTTGTTGTGGGACTGCAATTCATGAAATGCAATTTCATTTCTGGAAGATACCTGTGCATAGTAAACAAGTCCTTTCCCCAGTATGTGACTATACTGATCCTGCAGTACAGGCATGCTCTGAATGTCATTGAGGGGATATGCCCATTGTTCCTCAGCAAAAGATGCAGATTTGTTTTCAAAAAATCTAAGAGGTGATTGATGAGGAACTTCTGAAGATATCTTTCGTGTAGTTAGAAAGAAATACAAACATATTTGCACTTCGTATGAAACAGAGGTCAAAAGTTGCCTTGCCTTAGAGACTAGGGGAAATGCATACTATGGAATATTTATCTGAAGACAAGTAGCCATAAAAATAACTAAGGATTTGTTACAGATGGAAGAAGAAAGAGAAAGAATACCTACTTATATTACTGGTGTTCTATACATATGAACATTCATGCACAGCTGTTATTCTGAGGAGCATGTACTGCAGTTTCTTTGTGCAGTATAATCAGAAATGTGATATCTGCTGCAATTCTGCTAAAAGAAAAATCATTTCTCTATCAGTAAAAGAAATTTTACTTACCTCTGGTAGTGTCAAAAACAGGTTACTTCTCTTCAATGCTTCTTTTCTAGAGATGCCTGAACAGCTCTAACCACCTTCTGAATTGCAGTCATAGAGGTGCTCAATGTAATAATGTCAAAAGTATTTTAAATGAAAAGAGATTCCACTGCTGAGGGAGTGTTTCACTGAAATGTTGGATGTTTTGTAAATGCATTTTTGTGCTGTCTTTTCTTGCGCATTTGGTCACATGCCCCTTGGTGAGTTGTCTTCCATATGAATACTAATACTTGGGAGAGAAGAATGGAATGCCTGCACATCTGTAATATTTATCCTTTGTTTGCAAACACTGTTCATTAGGCTGCCATATGAATGTGTAATTTAAAAGATTTTGTGTTGATACTACTTGAGAGGCTACTGGTTGCTTGGAGTTATACAATATCTTGGAGGAAAACAGCTGTCTTACAAAACACCTAGTGAGAAACGGCAAGTCCTGGGGTGTCGACTGAAAACAGTAAGTGATTGACTGAGGTTTGATTTGAGAGTAAAAGAAGATTAGTAAATAGAAAGATGGTGTCTCAGCACAGTCATCACAACTGATTCTGTTGCAACAAATGTGTACTTGACCAAAATTGTTCAAAGTTCGCATTCTTAAAGATGTTTAATCAAGTGCAGGATTTTTGCATTTTTGTGGGACCACTCATTAAACATCAAATATTAAATGCAAGGAAATTAGAGAAGGAAAAAGAAAACACCTCTGGGTACCCTTTGTATAACTAGGGCACGTCTGCAGCCTGTATTACATAATTCTCTGAGGAATTGCCATGGGTTCTCAGGAGTGCTCTGAAGCTGTGTGGAAGTACAAATCTAATAACATTTTTCATCACAGGAAGAAAAATGGTAAGTGTCATTTCATTATCCTTTTATTTCGCATTCATTTTCTTTCATCAGTAAAAGCAACTCATAATAGCAATGACTAGTTCACGCTTCTTAATAAAGCATGAAGGATGTTTCTTTGGATTATATAATTAAAAGTATCTTCAAACACATTCGAAAGAGGCCAGCATTATTTAACCAATTAGATCATAATAACTGTCCTCAACTGCTAGGGTGGCTCTTGATGCATCACTTGCTTCTCTGCTTAAGTTATGACCAATGTCAGTGCAACGCTTTGGGAAGAGAGAGGAACTTTTTTTCACCACCTGGAAACTTTCATCTGTCTGTTGCCAGATGAGAACTTAGCAAGGACAAGGTTAATTTCTTCTCCCACTTCTGAGCTGCATAGCTCTTATGCAGACTGTGCCTGTAAAAATGGACACACACAGAGTAACTCTGCACAGGCCAGGCCGTTACGTGACCAATAGTGTCATAGTTGCTTCCCAGACCTGACCAAGCTTGTCTTCATGGCTACAGCTCTCCAAATGAAACAGCTGGATAAAAAGACTCTGCCACTTCAATCTAATGTTGGGATTTACTGTGGTGGAAGAGGGGCATGGACAAGGTGGAGTTTCAAATTTGGTGGTGTAGTAGTAGAGCTGATGTGATAGTGAAAGCATTGGCAGCTTCTGGTAACAAGATGCAAATCTTTATCAGTGAGTGATTCTTTTGACCATTAGGCCTCCTCTGTGTTATTTAGGTCATGACAGAAAGATCTGAGAGCCAAAGGCCTGTGCTGCTGTCAACATCAGGGCTCATCATTTCTGACGTCCCTGCAAGGCAGAGGTGATGGCAGAAGATGGACAAGCCTTCTGGCTACCTATGGTAGCTGGCTTACCTGAAGCCTTTCACCAAGTGTGCTCCCAGGGATTAAACTGGACACCTGAGTAGTTTGACACTGACCTCAGCCTAAACATCAAACATAAATCCTTCGCAGATTTAGAGATTGGAAAAAAATATTTGTCAACCTGTGGGCTTTCAAGTTTTCAAAAACAGAGGCTCTATTTGTACATTCCTGTAGCCACGAGCTATGTTTGTACCATGGTCGTACAACCGTATCCCAAGGGACTCAGAACTAAAGCTCAAAATCTCCTCTGTAGTAATTCCCAGGCACCCAGGTCAGCAGGGAAATCCAAGAGTTTTTACCCAGGTAAAACAAAGTAATACAAGCTTCCATGTTTTGAATTCGGGAGCAAATGAGGAGACATGCAGAAAATATATTGCAAGTGATGTAACATGTGTGCCACTGACAGTGTTTTCCTTCCGCTCTTTCTAATGTTTTTCTGTTTGCAGTGATAGATCACAGCAGTTCTTAATTCTTCAAGAACTGAAAGGAACAGAATAAACAACAAAGGAAACAAGAACTGTATGTGATTTCTGTCACAGGTAGCATGTGGCATTATAATATATACGTAACATAATGTGATATTATATAAATACAACTGCAGATGCTCTTTTTTTATTCATGTACTGTACAGATAAATATTCTTCGCTTTTGCAAATGTCTTAGAAGATTTTGTATTCATTGATTTTTGTCCATTTGTAAAAAACATGCTAGAGCTTTACTGATGTAAGAACCTGTACCTCCATTGTCTTTGGCTATTATTTTTTTTTTTTTCCATAAAGTCCCAAAGGACTTCTCATAAGGGGAAAAAAGTTGGCAGTGCCTCCTAGCAGCAGCTAACTTTTCAAAGCCTAATCTCCTATAGCAGCACTAATTACAAGACAAGACTGACTTTTCACCTTTTTAAAAGGACATATTTGAAGAACCTCATGAAACACATAAGAGAAAAAGAATAGGAGTAAGCATACAAAGAGGACAATGTAACAAAAGAAGACATAATAAACACAAAGCAAAGGATCCTCTCACCGCAATTTTTCCAGGCCCATAAAATCTTTACTTTTTTCAACTTTAGTTGTGTTGAAATTCCTTTGGGCACAAATGAGAAGATATGCAAATTTTTACCAAATTTTGTTACTCAGCAAAGCACTATTTCACATTTTAGTGCAACCTCCAACTCATCTGTCCTTCTGTCACCTACAGGTGAGCTGTAAGTCATCCTTTTTAGCAGGAACAAATCAAAGCAATAGCTTATCCAAGATAAGAATTTTGGTACAGAGCACTCAACAAAATACCAAACATTTGTGAATGTACATAGTCTTCTATAAGTCCTTAAATAAGGAATATACTAAAGAAATGATCAGTTAGGCCAGGGGATGCACTTTCAGTATTCCTGCTGTAATATTACAAGGTCCATAAGTATAATGCTCACAACTGTGTTTATTTGCTGATTTACACCCACTACCACTACCATCCTGTAACGGTAATGAGATAAGTTTACATTTGTTTCTGACATTTCACTTCTGCCCTTACTCTGTAAGCAAACAACAGACCACCAAAACAGCTTGTTTTTCATATAAATGGCTACAGAAGACTCAGAACATTCTTGCTTTGCTGTGAAGCTTTGAAATGAGTCCTACTTGTTAACTTGTTCTTGTCAGATCATGTTGACACAGAAGAATTTATTGCTGAGGGGGCCAGGTGTGATAACAAACACCTGGGAACTTGGAGCTAGTTAAAAGCTAGTAAAAAGCAACCCACAGTAAGGAAATACCTTTAATTAGGCAAACTCATATTTTTCATAGAATCCTTAGAGTTGGAAGCGTTTGTCACTGTAGTGGTCCTATCTCTTTAATCAATGATGAAGTAAAGATGTTCTTTAAAATTAAAAGAGTTGAATAAATTGTCATTTAATGCTGCTTTTAATAGAACAAAGCCTTCGCCTGTGATACAGTTATTTGAATTAATGGAAACTTGAACATTTCTGAATTAGTGCATATATGGATCATCATATATATCAGTGGCTCTTAGTTGCTTACCCTGGATTGAACATTTAGACTGTTTTCAAAAGGGCATGAAAGATACCAAGAAATTGTCAATTAGGTGGAACTTCAATGATGTTAAAATGGCTGTGAACTTTAAGACCAAAACACCAAACCTACCACCACTAGATGGCATTGATTCAGCATCGAAACCTAAAGACAAACTTCAGATTTATCAGAACTAAACCTCATTTCAGTGAATGCACAAATATTAAATGCATTCATAACCACTGCTACTTTTCTTTAAGTGTACTCTCTTCACTCTACAATGTTATCTTTTTTTCCATCTGTATCTACTGTATCACTGATATGCCTTGTCAACCAGCTTTGTTGCTGTTTGCTGTTGATACATTCTTAAAGGTGATAGAAAAAATTAATTCTGGTGCTATGAAATCAGACCTACTTCCTTGTGGATTGTCAAAACATTCAAAATTATTGAGATCTATTCCCAAA
The DNA here is from genome assembly GCA_028571105.1 of Tragopan temminckii. Taxonomy (NCBI): domain Eukaryota; kingdom Metazoa; phylum Chordata; class Aves; order Galliformes; family Phasianidae; genus Tragopan; species Tragopan temminckii. The sequence continues at coordinate 37,305,829 of JAOWBP010002052.1, read as the reverse complement.
TCCAGCACAGAATATGATGAACTTTGTAAGCAACTGCAGAAGATTGTGTTCCTTAACATCTTTATCAATGACATCAATGACAGAATCAAGTGCACCTTCAGCAAGTTTGCTGATGATACTAAGCTGAGCAGTGCGGTTGACACGGTAGAAGGAAGGAATGCCATTCAGAGGGACCTCAATAGACTTAAAAGGTGGGCCTGGGTGAATATAATGTGGTTCAACACAGCAAAGTGCAAGGTTTTGCACTTGGGCCGGAGGAATCCATACAGACTGGAAGGAGCAGTCCTTGAGAGCAGCCCTGCAGAGAAGGACCTGGGGGTCCGGATGGATGAAAAACTGAACACGAGCCAGCAGTGTGCTCTCGCAGCTCTAAAAGGAAATGGTATCCTGGACTCCATCAGAAGAGGGGTGGCCATCAGGGAGAGGGAGGTGATTGTCCCCCTTTCCTCTGCTCTTGTGAGGTCCCATCTGGAGTGCTGTGTCCAGGTCTGGAGTCCTCAGAACAAGAAAGACAAGGAGCTGTTGGAGAGGGTCCAGAGGAAGGCCACGAAGATGATCAGAGGGCTGGAGCACCGCCCCTATGAAAACAAGCTGAGGGAGCTGGACTTGTTCAGTCTGAAGAAAAGAATGCTGTGGGGTGACCTCATTGCAGCCTTTCAGTACCTAAAGGGAGCCTACAAACAGGAGGGAAGTCACCTCTTTGAAAGGGTTGATAACAGCAGGATAAGGGGAAATGTTTTTAAGTTGAGGGAGGGAAGATTTAGGTTGGATGTCACGGAGAAGTTCTTTACAGAAGAGTGGTGAGGTGCTGGAACAGGCTGCCAGAGAGGCTGTGGATGTCCCATCCCTGGAGGTGTTCAAGGCCAGATTGGACGGGGCCTTGGGCAGCCTTGTCTAGTATTAAATGGGGAGGTTGGTGGCCCTGCATGTGGCAGGGGAGTTGGAGATTCACGATCCTTGAGGTCCCTAGGCCATTCTGTGATTCTGTAATCCTTGCACCACCTTGCATAGCCACCACCTTCAGGTTTTATTCCTTCTGCTGGGGACTGGAACAGCAAGAACTACTCACCCAGAGTAACAGGATGATGCTCATTCAGGACACTCTTTGACCTTTACTGCTGAAGGCATGAACATAGCAAGTGTCCATATAGATGTGCACACAGCAAAACTCAATATACAACCCACAGTTACTCTGACTACCCTTTCAGGTCTCTATGCCTTCTTTTCTCCTTTCCAGTGTGCTGTGATGTGCTGTATCAGCATTCATCAGGACACAACACAGAGCTAGGGCTGAGTTGTC
>JAOWBP010002052.1:37264874-37301717 GCA_028571105.1 Tragopan temminckii | reverse complement strand
CCCAGGTGAGATTCCCAAGATAGCATGAGGGTGACTCAAGTGGCTGAAAGTTTCTAGGTTTCATATCTGTTTGTTCCAAAATATACTTATATCACTCAAAAATTAAATGAGTGAAAATGGTTTCTTGTGCATTTTGAAGGGTTAGCAAATTAATTCCCAAAGTTACTGTGCTATGATTTGAAAGAAACATGAAAATTTAGCCATATGTTGCACAATCGGAAATGATTAGCAGAAAGCAAAATGAGTCTTGGCTTTAAATGATGTTTAACAGCTAGAACCAACCAGTGAATGAACGTCAAGAAGAGACATCAAGATAAATGTGATTTTCTGTTGATTTTGCAAATGAACAATGAACTACTTGAGATGGAACAAAGACAATTTATTCCTAGAGAATTAAGAGCAGCACTGAAAATGATCAAGGAACAAGCTCCTTTGTTGTTTTTTTTGTTTGTTTGTTTGTTTTTTGTTTTTTTGTTTTTAGTGGACTTGGTTCACCTAATAGTATATAGTAATGTATATGAAATATAATGATAATAATAATAAAATAATTTAAATAGCAAGGTTTTCCTCCCTTTTTCTAAAGCTTCAACAGCTTTGAATGAAGATATTTTGGCTTTCAAGCAGACTGCATTGTCGTATAAAATGGCTGATCTCTGAGGTCCCTTCCAACCCCTACAATTCTGTGATTCTTCCATGAAACTTTGAAAATGAAACTGTAAAAAGCAGTTATTTAGTTTTTCCATAATTAATTTGTAGTTGGTTTGTTTCCCTGGATGGTGGCAGAAACAGGGAAACACCACGCTCCAGAGGAGTGCAGGATAATTTGTCTGTGCACATGGCTTTAGAGAACAGCAGCTTCTACAGTGGAATTAAGTGTGTCCCCAGGAAGCAAAATTAGGAGAAAAGTGTTTAACATGATGGCACCCAGGCACCTTTGCTTGTACTCCAGACCAGGTGGAAGACCACCCAGTTTGGATGGATTTGTATCTATGCAGCACCAACATAGACTGCTGGAGGAGACTCATCCAGCTACATAACCCTACCCAATGGCAAGCCCAGATCAGCAGCCAGGTAATCTTTCCAAGATGGTATAACAGAGTATATTTCGGTTGTGTTAAAGGGTCTTAATCGTCTGATATCGAATGTCAGATAGACAGTCTGAATGTTAAGGAATTAGAGGCTCTTTTAAATCTTCAGTAGTGTTTCGGAGTATAAATTTATTTATATTAGTTACTTAGGTTTTTAAATTTCTTATCAAACAGAACTTTTTTTCAGGAAGAGTTTAGAATGAATATAAGTAACCATAACATCACAGTCATTAAAGATAGAATACACTTTATGTAACAATGTAGGTTGCTGAGCCAGCCCTACATTTCTAATAAAAAGAGCTAGAATACATGGGAATTAAAAACAGGTAGGAAATAAGCATGTCTAGACTGTAAATTTCAGTACAATTTTTTAACTGTATTTGTCTTAACCAACATTGGAAATTTACTTCAACTTAACCAGTATAACCAGTATAGGTAACATTTTTTCTTTGCTCTGGTTTAAAAAACAAAAGTTTCAGTACCTGAAGTATATCTGTTGCTTTTGCTGATAGTGCAAAAAGCAGAATTCACTCTCCCTCAGCTTTATTGACTGTGCAATATTAACAATGCTAACAGACCTCCTGTCTGTGACAAAATGTGACAGTGGCTGTGAAGTAGAAGTGATATAAGTGTGAAGTGCAATTTTTTAAAAGGTTGTTTCCAGTGATGTGCCATAAGAACTCAGGGTTTGATTTTATACTTCTCCTTGGTCTGAAACAAACTCAAAAATTATATTTTTAAAGCAGAAAGTAAAAGAAATACAGACACAATACACTTAGGAAATAAGAAAAAATCTCCATCCCTTAACGTGATTGTGAAATTCTGAAGGGGATCCAAAAAACACTTAGTGCACTTCTAAAATAGCAGAATAGTGGAGCCAGACTTGAGAATGAATAAACATCCTCTCATATGGTTTCATTTTGAGAAGCAGCCTCAAAACACGAGTTACAGGAAGGAAGTGTACCCAAAGGCACTGTGGGGAGACCTGTGATCATGTCCAGCTACATCTTCCAACAAAGAGTGCAAGGGGTAGAAGGGCCACCAAAATATTGTGCAGAGTTTGCAGGCTTATGTAGGTAGGGCAGAGAAACTGCATTAACAGCAGTATTGCAAATGGACACCAGAAAGACTGAGAAATCCTTAGTCTTGCCAGAGACAGCATACTGCTTATTTTCAAGGCCTAGGGACTATCCCTAGCATCTCCCTAGGGATGAATGTAACCCACCTTGACTTCAGCAAGGCATTTGACACTGTATCCTACAACATCCTTATAACGAAACTGAGGAAGCGTGGGATAGATGAGTGGACAGTGAGGTGGGTTGAGAACTGGCTGACTGCCAAAGCTCAGAGGGTTGTCATTATCAGCACATAGTCCAGTTGGAACTAGTGGTGTTCCCCAGGGGTCGATGCTGGATCTGCTGTTGTTCAACATCTTCATCAATGACCTTGATGAGTGGGGAGAGTATCACCTGATGATACAAAGCTGGGATGAATGGCTGACACATCTGAAGGCTGTGCTGCCATTCAGTGAGACCTGGGCAGAGAGGAGCCAGATGAGGTTTAACAAGGGCAAGTGTAGAGTCTTGCACCTAGGGAGGAATAACCATGTGCACCAGTAAATGCTGGGGGATGACCTGCTGGAGAGGAGTTCTGCAGAGAGGGACCTGAGTGCCCTGGTGGACAACAGCTTGACAATGAGCCAGCAGTGTGCCCTGGTGGCCAAGATGACCAAAGATATCCTGGGGTTCATTAAAAAGAGTGTGGCCAGCAGGTCAAGGGAGGTGATCCTCCCCCCCTACTCTGCCCTGGTCAAGCCTCACCTGGAGAGCTGTGTCCAGTTCTGGGACAATGGATCTCCTAGAAAGAGTCCAGAGGAAGGCCACAATGATGATAAAGGGCCTGGAGCACCCAAAAGGCTGAGCAACCTGGGTCTGTTCAGCCTTGAGAAAAGACGACTGAAATGGGAGCTGCTCAATGTCTATAAATATCTAAGGTGCAGGAGGCAAAGGGACAACACCAGACTCTTCAGCAGTGTGTGGTGATAGGACAAGAGGAAACAGCCACAAACTGGAGCATTGGAAGTTCCGCATAAATGTGCATAAGAACTTCTTCACAGTGATGGTGACAGAGCACTGGAACAGGCTGCCCAGGAGGGTTGTGGAGTCTCCTTCTCTGGAGATATTCAAGACCTGGCTGAACACCTACCTGTGCAACCTGGCTTAAGGAGCCTGCTTTGCAGGAAGGTTGAACTGGATGATCTCTAGCAGGCCCTTCCAACCTCTACAGTTCTGTGACTCTATGATCCAGGGACTATGAGCTCAGCTATTCTGCAGATGGGAGACAGTGCCATGGTGGGTTTGAAATTATATAACCACTTAATAAACAAGGCTGATGAGAATGGAAGGAATGCAATCCTGCTTCTCTCAGATGGCAGGATTTGATTAGGGAGTTTGGGGAGACTCAAACTGGAAAATCACAACAAAAGCTATCATATTGACTGCAGTGATTATAATAATAAAGAAGCTTAATTTTTTTTTTTTTATTTTTTTTTAAGTTGTGATCACTCCTATAATTGCATGTAAAACTCTGCACTATGATGACTCTATGTGCTGCTTGCTGTCCAAAATTTCACAAGTCAGTATTATTCATCTGCTTGTTTGAAAGGTCAGGAATAAAGCCTGTCTGTTCTTAGAGACAATATACATTCCATGATTTATGAAAATAGCTTGATTTTTGTGGTGTTAAGGTTTCAGGTATTGCATAGCAAGGGTGAAGGCTGCCATCTGTGCTGGGACAGAATCAGACCCTCAGGAGCTGACAGAACAAGCCAGGGTTAAGTGCTCTGTAATGAACAGTGGAATGGACACACAGAATCTTGGACCAAGCACAGGAATAGATACATAACAACCACTAGCTACGTATGTCCGGCACGACAGACATAGGATACTGGTTTCTTCCAGAAACTGCCCTAGAAATATAACGTCAGCTTCATTTTAAGATAAAAAAAACTTAAGAAGTTTTAAATTAATTTGTGTAGTAATGATTTCAAGACAGTCTAGCTGCTCCAATGGCACTTGTCTTCTTATTAACTTTTATTGATGTTGTAGTATTTACTAAGTTATTTTCAGATTTCAGTTTAGGACAGCCTACTATGTTGATAAGATGTAAACAATAGAAAATCTTCTGAAGTAGGTCCATTTTCTGATGCATGTGGACTAGGGATTCTTGTAAATGATACTATCATTCAATGGGAAAAAGATCTTTGTTCAGTGACACAGTCAGTACTAATCACAAAGTTGCTTCTGTTAATATTTATTCTGTGGATATGGCAATAGAAGAAAGATAAGTACATCACTACCACATATGAAATCATCTTACATTATCTAGGGATCCAGCTGGTAACAAAATTTTGCATTGTCTTCTCTTAATTTCATATTTACTTTCAGGTCTATGCGAGTGTAGATAAAGATGATAGGAGACAACCAGTTCTAAGTTACCCAAAAAGGGAAATGATCACAATCCAGTTAAAGAAAGAAAGATTTGCTTACCTGTCCCAAGGATCAGGGCTCACTAAATACTTCAGAAAAAGAAATCTCCAGGTAGAAAACCCTCTCTTGTGGCAGCCAGCCCTTAAATGAGGCTTAGGGTAGGAACCAGATTCCACCCTTTTGGTTGCACAGGTGAATTACTTTCACCTGGGCTCCCAGGGCTGGCTGTGTCCCTTCACTAGGTTCAGGTTGTAACTTAGTAATTCCCATACAGTGAGGAATACCAAATTATGGAAGGGATGCTACGGAACTCTTAAAAACACAGAAAGCTTTAAGGTAGAAGTTAAAATTCTGAAAATTAGGAGTTGGCTAATTAAAATCTAATCTAAAGAAAACTAACCAGCTACCTTCTTCTCAAATGCTTCCTTGATAATGCAGATACCTTTCTGAATACCGTAGCTGTGACTAGAAGCTGCAATTACTGTGTGGATTACCCAAATGCATTTTCCAGATAGGTAACATGAAGAAAAACAAGAGTAGTGTTTTCACAATTTAAAAATAAAAACAAAAGATATCTTCAAATGTGTCACAACTACAGAATTGCTCTAGATGTATGATGGTGAAAATGCTAACAAAGACTGTCTTCTGCATGGAATAGCTACATTGTCTTTACATATGCCAACTGAATTTTGAAAATAAAATGACTGACAGTGAGAAAGACTAGGTAATTTGAATGAGGATAGCAGAGTTACAACTTTGCAATGGAAATGGGAAGACACTAAGAAGCCATTCAATTAGCAACTTCTTTAGCATAGCTAACATCTTCCCTGGTCTCAAAAAGAGTGATCTTGCATATTACAAGTTACTTCCAAGCAGCAAGGCCACTACATCTTCTTTAAAGAGCATCTGAATTTTGTGGATTAGCATATAGAGAATCTCTTCATTTTGTGGTTTGACAGCTGTGACTGACTGTCTGGAGCACAGCTTGTCTTTCACACTGCTGTCACCACCACTGAAACACTGCACCCACCTCCTCACTGTGCTCACACCCACAGTTTGGTTTCCATAAAACATCAGCAATATTACTGTTTGAATGTGGACTGCTGTTTTTTCCAGACTGTGCTCTGGTTTTCTGGATTTTTTGCACAGGATGTGCAATATTTTCTAAACACAGAAGATTTTAGTACAAAAAAAATCTAAGGAAAATAATCTTCAACAGGACAGGCAGTACAGGCTACATAAAGAGAATGACTGTAACTGACATAAAATCTCTTTTATGTTTTTAAACAAAAGGTGTAGATGTAAGATTTCTCATCAGAAAACAACTTTGACTTTTTTACCAAAATGGATGCTTTTTGCCAAAATGGATGCTACGTTAAAATCAGGAAAAAAAGAAGAAAAAAAAAAGAAGAGAGAGACTTTTTACATCTCTTTCTTAACACCAAATATTGTTTTGGTTTTAGGAATATACATCCATTGATTTAAATCACTGCATCATTACTTGACAATAAGTGCTGAAAACTATGACAATATTTAAATTCCTTAGGAATTAGAAGATTTATTTTATTACTGTTAGTACTGATTGCTGTTACTAATACTATTCTTGTAAGAGTAGTTTATTTTGGAAAACTACATGTAAATATCTAGCCTAGGAGCTCTAAAAACAAACAGACAAATCCAGCCACAAAGAAAAAAACCACCAGTCTACACCACAGGGAGGGAATATCTACTACCTAGCTCTGCTTATTTTGATATACACGTTAGCAGAGTTTATGAAGTCTATTCCACCCTTTTAACAAGCACTATCTGGTTTTAGGAACTATACACAAATTTCATCACAAAACATGATCTTACTGTTTGTCCTCGAGTGAACTCTATATTACCTTTGCTAGTTGTTAAGATACCACGCTACTGAATGCATACTTGGGTATCAAGTAATGCTGCATAATAGGGTACAGATGTAATCTAAATGTACATCAAACTGAGCAGAGAAGAGCGGTATATGAGTAGAACTCAAATGGATTTTTGCATTATGGCTTTTGTGAAGCATCTGTTTCTAATGAGCAGTTGAATAGGATATCAAAAATACTTCCTTTTTATCTTTGAAAAAACTATAAAGAAGCATTCAGTATTCATAGTTTTGGTGTCAATAACACTGTACAAGGGAATCCTGAAAACATTTGCAAAATATGGAAAGTAAATCAAGGCTGTCCAGAGGCTTCCATGTACATATAGCTAAGCACATGTTATGTTACGCTCACTCCATGTTATTTAAAAGATCATACTGATATGCTTTCATGTGTGTGCAAGCTAATTGATGCATTTTATAGTATATTCATTAAGCAACTATGGAAATGATTAAATGATTATTGATCTTTAAAATAAGATTTGGGTTTGGTTATTTTTGGTTTTGTCATTATTATTTTTTTTTTAATAGTGGTTGAAATCTGATAAAACTAAATAGAAAAATAATTAGGATTTTACTCTTGAAAGAACAATACATACAATACAGGTTTTTACAGAAAAACATGCTTGAGCTAATTAAAATATTTCAGGCTCCATTAAAAACCCCCTGGTGTAACACAAGTGTAAGGACATTTCCATAGCTAATCCGGAATGGCTGAAGTCTGTCAATATTTAATCTGACTCAGATTTCTCCTTATGAATTTGTGTGAGGATCATTTCTGAAGTATTACATAAACAAAACAAATCAGATCTTCCCAAAGAAAAAGGTTTAAAATCAAAACAAACAATTGTAGCATTTTCAAATGCATTTCTTATCAATGTGATTTGATTTTTACTTCATTAAAACTGCATTTTTAACAAATGGGCACTTGAAAGTAGTAGTAATGCTACATTTAATTAGAATAGATTAATTTTGAAATTCGTGTTTGTGAAAATTGACGAAGTTAAGAACTGTCAGCAAATAAATATGTTTTGTTAATAGAAAGTTGCAAACAAAAAATATTTGTAGTAGAGCATTCTCAAATGCATCTTAGCAGGCAAGTTGTTTGCATTTTAATAAGCCAGTAATTATGTATTTACCTGACTCAGTGATCTGGGGGAAAGTTAAAAACTTCCTAACCAGACATTTTTTCCTGATGAGCAATTGTACTCTGTCAATTCTGTACAGGGTCAGGAAATTGTCACATGTGTGAATGCTGGCCTCAGTTTTCAGCTTAAATCCCAGTCAGAAAAAGATATCAGATTCTCAGTGGCTCTTCTGTCCTCCTCCTTTCTCATCCTGGTCTACCCAGTGAAGCTGCAGTTCCTCAGATCTCATCTCAGATATGTGTGGAATGGTATGTTTATTTTCTATTTTAATAACCCTCACTAAAACCACGTAATCCTAAAAAGAAGTTGATAGTCTGCTAGTTTTGGAAGAAAGTAGGAAATACATGTGTCTTACCGATCTTCACACTATTATTTTAGGGGATTTAGGGTTGTTTTTCCATTCTTTGTTTTTCCATTCTTTATTTTTCCAAGTCAGAATGCTTTTTCTAATTATATGATAATTAGCCTCAGTAATTATAAAAAGGATATACAGACTGACAAAACCACTGAAATGTAACACACCTGCTTTACAGGATTGAATGTGTACACAAAAGTAGTACATACATATGGCTGGAAAAATGATAGTATTTGCACACAATTTTTCCAGAAAGCCATGTAAAAAAGAACCCAAAATATTGACCTTGTATAATTTTGCAATGTCAGCCTATCTCAGATGTCTTACTTTAAGTCACCAATCACATTTTTGGTAGAACATTCTGATATGTAGCTGTTACCGCATTTGCAATGAGATTTACGTTTAACTCCAACCAAGCAAGTTAGCTACATTTCTTAGAATTCATCTGAATTTTGGCCTTTATGCTCAAATAATGGAACTGTAATGTTTTGTGATTTTTAAAAAAATTTTTCTTCCAATTACCGTATATACCATCTTTCTTTCCAAGAAATACTCTCTTACTTGAAGTTTCAAGGGGCATTTCAGCTGATGAGAAAAATCCTTTACCTTGCCTTATTCTAGCCAAACTTGGTGACCTTTTCCTGCATTCATAGCAAGGATTAATCAATGGGGGAAAAAAAAGAAAAAAGAAAAAAAAAAGGCTCAGAACAGGACTAGTTGGAATTTACCCAAGGAAAAATGGAAAAATACTTAGTTTTTCATGTATGTGATCATGTATACAAAGTTTTTATATGGAAATGTAAATGTGAAACAGAAGTTTAGAGCACTCTTCAAAGGTGTCCAAACACTGAGTGCTATATTTAGATTTAGAAAATCACTTACCTCATCTGTAAAATCTATTTTAAGAACAAAAACTTATTTCATTTCTGTGAGTGTGAAAGTGGTCCTGATAATATAGCATTTCTGATTTAAACATTACTCAAAGGAAATCTAAACTACTTCACTTAAAAATGCTAACTACAGCATAATGTTATTCTATCACTGATATCGCTAATAAGGATGTTAAAGAGTACCAGTCCAAGAGAGATTCCTGGGGACACAGCTCATGAACAGCCTCCACCTGGACACAGAGCCATTGACCACAACCCTCTGGCTGTGACCTTCCAAGCGATTTCTTATCCAGCAGATATTTCCCCTTCAAACTCGCATCTTGCAAAACAAAACAAAACAAATCAAAATGAAAGCAATGAAGTAATATATTATTTGCTGTATCTTGTGACTCAGATAAATACTTCCTACAGTGTACCTAAGAAAATGTCATCAGTGTTACAATGTTACTTGAAGTAGATGTTAACTAGTGTGTTAAAGCTTATTACCATTAATCTGCATAAGTATGATATCTAACCCTTAGGAGGAAGTATGCTGCCATAGTTCTCTGCCGTAGGGGAGCACAAATCTGAATGATTCAAAGCTTAAGTTTAATACAGTTGATATTGATTTAGTTAGCCAAATATTTAGCTAGATCATTATTTCCCTGTAAAGTATGTTTTCAATGAGTTTCTGTGGTTCTTATTTTTATGCTACATAGCCCATAGGAAATGGGCAGTACTCAAGTATGTTGTAAAACTAATTTCAGTGTACTGTGTACACCAAGTGGAAAATAATAGTCTTTGGTATACATTCACTCATGCATGTTTTACAGTATTGTTCCTCTGCTAATTCATTAAGGTAGTTTAGGTGTAAAATAAGATATTTCAAGTCCCAAGATAATATGTGGAATGTAAAACTCAAATTCATTTTTTTCTAATCTTCATTTGAATTGGTACTGTGTATGTCCAAAGAATACCAGCTTATACAAAATTCAATTGCTTCTCTTTGGCTATTTCTCTATTCAATGTTCATGCCTTTTTTTTTTTTTTTTTCCCCCAACTACTTTTTAGCACTTGCTTCTACATTTGATTAAATAATGAGAAAAATGCCTACAAAGATGGCTATACAGAAGACAAAAAGATCTTTTACAGTAAAAAAAAAGTTAGAAATTCATTTCTTATTAAATTTTTGTTAGCTGCTAGCAAATGAGAAAGAAAGTATTTTTAGTAAGAGTCATAATTTTGTGTTTTTCCTTTACCAATAACTAAGAAGAGACTGAATATTAGAGAGAGTGGTACTAAAGTAATGCAGTATGCTGAAATTAGGTTATAGAATGAAAGTGGAGATATTGTGTAACTAAAGACAGTAATCCTTTCTATGGTATATCTCAAGCAAAGGGCAATCGAAAATCTTTGGTGGACAACTACAACCTGCCATTTATAAATATGATTAGATATTTTTAAAAATACTAGATCCAACATCTGAAACAATATATTTTCTTATACTGAAAATGAGCAGTAATAACATTTGCTAATTTTTATTGTATAGATGAATATTTGCAGAATTGTATGTGATTAATTGGACTAAAACCCTCCACAACTCCCCTCAGATTTTCATATTCCTGCAGCTAAAAGCACTCTTGCTTCCTTCAGCCTTGTAACCTGAAGATTGTGACTTCGTTTCTCAAACAGGGAAAGGTGGGTTTCCTCCTTTTTGAGCACTGGAACAGACTGCCCAGGGATGTTGTGGAGTCTCCTTTTTCTAGAGATATTCAAGACCCACCTGGATATGATTCCATGTATCCTACAGTGGAGAAACTGCTTTAGCAAGAGGGTTGGACTGGGTGATCTCCTTGCAACATTTGTGATTCTATGATTCCTAATATGTCCATGGTAGGAAGGCAGGGAACAGTCTGCCAGTGGTAATTGATGAATAAATAATTATTACTTATATATCACACGAGGATACGTGCATGTTCTACCTGTGAGATTGATATCTCTCTTCCCAGATATAACTCAAAGAATGGATGAATATGTTGAGTGGTTGTTTTTTATTTCTTCATATTTTTGATGGTTATTTTAGTTTGTTTATTTTGTTCAGGAATGTAGGCACCAAGATATGCAGATAATTACTTACATAATCAAAAGTCCATCGATATTTTTATAGATGGCTTTATATCTGTTTTTCTCTTCATCTGTCCTGTGCAGGCTGGTAACTCCAGCTTGAATATTCATTTGCTTCAGAGTGACCTGGTTCTTTAAGTTATTGTAAGAGGAGATATTACCATTTCCAGGTGTCAGCAGCAAGAAACACAGAGCCATTTTTACATCCTATCACCTCACTTCAGCTTTTGAATTGCTTCACCAAACAGAGAGCCGTCATGGCTGTCAGCATCATTCTCTGCAAAGATGAACAGTTTGCAGTTAATTCTGCCTAAATGGAGCATGTAATTAGATACGTTGATATAGCCACAGTATTCATATATTGATAATAATATTTGACATTAAAAGTTCCCAAGCTATATTTATTTAGGATTTTCTTTGATTTGTACATTTTTTCTTTTGTTAACCAGTAGAAGAAAATCATCATATTATGTGTACCACAGCTGTTCTCTGTATCTGGGACTCACCTCAGCCTTGTCATGTATTTGGACCTCAGTTTTTGAAGATATATTGACCATAAAATCATTTAGACTATCTAGTCCAAGGCCCATCATTTTTCTATTGTTTGTTGTTTTCCTTTTTTTTTTTTTTTTTTTTTTTTTTTTTAATGAAAAGCTGTTAAATGTTTGTATGGTATTTATTGTTCTTTGTACCTTCAAGAAGTTCAGTAAAGAATTTGTCTTCTGAGCACAAGTGAGGCAACATTTGTCAGAGTTTCGTATTTTCATATTTGTTTTGAGATCATCATAAGTAGCTGAAGAAAATCCTTGTTTTGATAATCCTGAAGTTTTGATAAAACTTCCCCTTCAATGTCAGTTTGAAAAATTATCAGTAATTCTCGTAAAAGTGATATTCTTCCTATCAGCAGACATCAATTTATTTAGTTATGTAACCCATCATTGCTGTTGCAGTATACTCTGAATACTGACTAATTAAAAAGTTGAAAATTCAAACCCTTCTGCTATGCTTTAGAGGGTTATAAAGGCGGCAAAAAAAGCAACTTCGGCTTAGCCTGACCTCTTCCTCTTATTTGGCTGTACAGACTGCCAGGGTAGGAAGGATGAAGATTATAATTTGAGTAATCGTAGTAGGTGATATGCAGAGCCATACATCAGTGGGCAGAATTTCATAGAAGAGGCTCAGGCTGTGCTGTTTTCCACGGGAAATGAATGTCATAGAGTGCAAGATCTGCTGCAAATTGTGTGGTACCACCACTCCAGTCCAGAGCGAGGAAGAACTCAAACCATCCTTTCTCTTTCTTTAAAGCACACAGCCCACATATCCATTTCTAATTTTCAGTTTCACAAAGGCAGTGTAAATGTAAAGCTTTACGGGTATTGAAGAGCATTTCTAGATATTCAATAACTTACTCAGGAATGCTTAACTGCTCTTCTCCCACTGCTGGTAAACAGTGACTTTTCCATTCTAAACTCAAATGATGTGAAAAGAGGTAACTGCACAAGCTGGAACACTGTTAAGAAGCTAAGCTAACCTAGAGCTCATTGTCTCAACTTTTCAGCAACAAGCAGTTGAACACAATTTGGACATGGCAGGATGCAAGTTTCTAAAACGCAACAAATAATGGATGCTGGCTAGGGAAGTAGTAAGAATGTATTGATTTTGTTTATAATTGAAATTTATGAAATGTATTGATTTTGTTTATAATTGAAATTTTGCCTCAGAACAATACACTGTTAACATAATTGCAAAGTTTGTGAAAAGAAATTGTGTAAGAATTGTGTTTTGGTTCTGAAAAGCAAGAACTCTAAATGCACGGTACCTTTTTGGCCCCAAACAGTTTTGTTGTAGAAAGCATTCCAACAGAGTGTACAGATATTGAAATGTCATTAAAGAATCTATTGAAGAAAATTAGGATATCTCACTGACCCCATATTATTGTCAAATGACATTATTTACACACTAATTCCCTTCCTGGAGATATGCCTCAGTGGCATGTATCTTGGCTAATTAAAAAAAAATAAATAAAATTCATCATGGTCCATAAATGAGAGAGAGTCAGAGTTAAACTTGAAGCTTATGTGAGTATCTCTCTATACCCATTCATTACCCTTCAAAGATCTCTGCTGTAGTGGACCAAAGCACTTTAAACACTTATGACTGATCTCTTCTAACTTTGTTAATGACTCTACTAATTATGTAGTTAATCATGTCATCTTGTTATCTATTTTTTCAGCTTTCAAACCATGTCTCCTTTTTTAGAACTTCATTGCATAACTCAGTTTCACTGTAAAGATGTAGTAGGATAAAAAATATTATTTCAGCCATATTCAAGTACATTTTGACCTTTGTAGAGGAAAATGATTGATTTTCTGAAGAAAAAAATAATTCAGGCCATCATTCTGAGATTTATGCCTGTTCAGAAGCTCTTGCATGGGTTTATTTCCAGGATATTCAATCAAAAATACAGGCAAAACCACCGTCCTCACTGAAGAACTATAATGCAAATTAAAAAACAGCCTTTAATTAAGCTTACTGCTAAACAGGACAGACAAGGAACCCCAGTGTTGGTGCAGAGGGATTGCAGAGCAAGTAAGATGCTCTCTTTTCTCATTCTGCTTGTTCAGATGCTTCCCTTTCCGCTAAATCTTTGATATCCAAGGGACAGTCACAGAAACTGACATAAGATGCTGCCTGGCATGCCATCACTGAAGCTCCCTGATGTTTGTGGTATGATTGGGTGTGCCTCTGAAAATATATTTTGACTATCAAAATATGATCCACATGGCATGAAGAAAAGTATTTGCATCCTTGATCTTATCATACAGCGAAAACATAACAGGCATTGTGCAAGCTATAGGACCTATTTGCCACAGTTCTCAGACCAAATGTGCAGGTGAAAAAAAATGTTGAAAATGGAGTTCAGTTCATATGCATGAACTCATGTTAACAGCCCAGTCCTAGGCACCTATGCTGTAAAATGTTGAGCACATCCTATTTCATTCTGCATGTCTACATAAGAAGAATATGAAGCCTACCAGTTCTGATGTTGTCAGGTCTGTGCCTGAAGACCTGATGCATTGCTGTCAGGATGATGGCTCTCTCACTTCTTTCTCATAGCTGTTCTGAATGATTCTGCCTTCTGGGCCACTTGTGGTATTTGTGGTACACCAAAGAAACAATGATATCCTGAGCAGTGGGAGGTTGGATGGCTGTTTCGTGTGTTCTGGTTTGGGCTCAGATTTCATATCTTCCTGAAGGGGTAAAAAAAACCCAAGAAATACTTGTTCTCTATTGAGTAAGTCCTGCTCAGACCTACTTGAGAAGATGCAAGAGAAGTTGCAGACAAGTAACATGAAAAAATCAAGGTCAGATTTCAGGGATGTTTCATTAGCCTTAAAAAGGGCATGTTTCCTGACAACTTAAAGGCATTTACAAGTCCTGAAAAGGCATAAGTAGCCAAGTTGTTGTTCCTCAGGTTTTATCCTGAGTATGGATTTGTCCCAAGTATTACCTTTTGATCTGCATGCTGGTCACAGTTGAACCACAGCCGATATAAAATATGAGAAAATTTTTTATACTGTAGCATTTCAAGCTACAAGCTGTGGGAGGAAAGGGGCGGTCTGTACAGTTGTTTCTTATTCCACAGCTTAAAAATCAAAGGCCTCTAGACCTAGAAAAGGGCAGGTATATCCCATGCGTAACACAATAAACTTTTAGTGTTAGCTCTACTTGTGAAACAGAATTAACTCTCACAGTTTTGCATCCATGTAAAAAAACCCAACAACTAACACTTATTTGATGACTACATATTCACATGAAACAGGAAATATTGGCTAATTTTGTACTAAATGTTTAATTTTATAGAGATAAGAACCCATGTAATTCACTTTAGATAAAGACTTATGCAGATTCAATATTTGTGAAGATTTTTTTAATATCACTGGAATGAAAGTCAAATGGAAACATGATATGCAAGAAAAAGAGTCAGAATTACATCATGATTCTGGCAGTCAAGGTTATTTTTATCCTTTTTGTTTGCTTGGTAATAACTGGATGTATTAAAGATCACTCCAGTAACATGGGAGAACATGTTCATTTTAACAATTTTTTTATTTGTTTTAGAAGTATGAGATCTTCACAATTGGAAACAGAAATACATACTCAGCTCACTGTGAACTGAAATTTTTTTTTTCAGTTGTATTTCTAGGAATTCATTGTTTGGATAAATTAGTCTTAGCTGACTTTCTCAAAAGTCAGATTACCTTGTACATCTGGCCCTCAAGAAACATAAAAAAGGAGCAGAAGTAGATGGAGTAAATCACAGTGATTTTTAAAGGGCATTCTGATTACTTTTGGAAGTGTTGATGGCACTCTCCCAGAAGTCTTCCTTATCTGGAAATACTTTTGAAATTGGCCCTATCAGTGTTTGCAGTACATTTCATACTTGACTGAATCCTTCAGTGTTCTGGTTTTCAATAGGTAAACTGCATCTGATGTTAGATGAAATCAGAATGAAGTATTTCTGTTTTATAGTTTGTCTCAATGAAATAGGTTGGTGCTGACATTTTCCAGGTGTTATTTATGTATTCTCATGTATCTTAGGTGAAAAATAGCTTTCTTATTGCCTTATAGACTTTGGGATAATTCACTTGAAAGAAAAGGAGAAATCTTCATTCCTTGTGGATCTATACACTAGACATTTCCCAAAAATTTTGATGTATGCCTTAAACTATCAAGTATTTATATTTTAAAATGCCTAAACATAGGCTATACATAATCAGAATTAACAACAAAGATGGAAAAAAGTATCCTATAAAACTTCATTTACACCAAGGTTATGTATAAGGATTATCTCTAGTTTTGAACTAGTCAGATTATATATTTGAAATAAAACTGGAAGCAGAAAGCAGAAGCAATATTTTCCTGATTGTACTGACGTGTTGATACAGAATATGTAAACTAAAGAGTAAAAGCAAGGAATTTCAACTCTGCATTTTCAAGATTCATTTAGAATTCTTAACAAATAGTTCAAATGTTATAAAATCTGAATTCCTGAGAAAAAAAAAATATGACCTTGATTTTACTGTTAAGTGGCTCTCATAATAGGTCTATTCATTTTCCTGAAGCAGAGTCTGACTCTTTCCTTGTATTGTCTTTTCAAATGAATTGTGGGTGTAATTCCCAGTGGGAACATTTGAGCTTTGAAAAAGGGACTGTCAAAATAGATGTAAAGACATTTTCAGAGCCAATTTACAGCAGTGAGTACTTTAATCTTGCACTATTTGAAACAAAACAAAGTAAGCAAAGCCTACAGAGTTTATTGACACTATCAGTTCACCTGAAATATGTTTCTTCTAAATATCTGCCTAGAGTAGGCTTATTTTATAGTACGCTTGATAAAGTGAAACACAGCTCTTGGGATGAAGGAAATCTGATCCTACCTCCAAAGAAATAACTAGCCCTGGAAAAGAAGTTTGATTTTCTGTTGCTGGGCCTTCTAGATTAGCGGGTATGGAAATGGAGTAGTGGCTAACCTTTACCTTTAGCTGTCAGGGATGGCTGGACTGCCTGCAGCAAGATGTTGTGTATGGCCTTTTTCTTTCCCATTGCAAAATGTGGAAGTGACACTGTGCCATTTGTAAGGAACTAAGGCATATGGATGAAGGTCCTGACTATCGTTAATATTTCTGCTCTTCAAGATGTTCCTTTGCTTCTTCATTTGAGGAAAGAGTATTTGAGTGAAAAAACATGTTCAACTATACTGATGTTAAATTACATTTTATCCCTCTTTAATATTTTTATATGAAAAATATTCTATATTAATTACAAAATATATTGAATTTTGAATAAGTATTTCCAGAAACGCAAGGCTGTGGTTTCAAAATCGCTTTGCCTCAGCTGATAATATTCCTAATTCAATAGACAAGATACCAAACATAAATTATTTTCATAGAATGTATTGTTCTGAGAGAAGAGACTACACCAAGCTAGGAATATTGATGTAAGTAAAATGAGATTGTCACTCTTTCTGACATAAACGTTATTTCTCTTGAGAACAAACCTTTATCAATACGCTTTCATAGTTATGACCTCTAGAAAATAATTGTGTTGTCTGAATGTAATAGGCAGACAAAAAAGACAATATACTTCTTGACTTCACAATTTAAGCAGAGGTTCTACTAGAGTCTCTGAGCTAGCCTCACACCTCATTTGACTCACTGTTTTTGTTGTCTTAATTTTTATGTGCTTCATAATTCCTTAGATTTCAGTCATTCTTCCTTTTCCTTCAGTTCCTTCTTTTCTTAACAAATTTTGGAATGTATAGGAATTTAAATACCAGATCCCACCTCACTTTAACACAGTGCCAGTATAATTTTCTTTGTAACTCTCATTGCACTGTTTCCAAATTCTACCCAAAAATGCTTGAAATTTATTTTTTTTTTCCCCTTGTAAATTTCTCTGCCTCTTTTTTTTTCTTTTTTCTTTTTTCTTTTTTCTTTTTTCTTTTTTCTTTTTTCTTTTTTCTTTTTTCTTTTTTCTTTTTTTTCCCCCCAACTCTCATTTCAACTTTCTGTTCTCCTTTATCTTTCACATACTTCTTTTACTGTACTTCAGTGAGTCTGTTTTCAAAACTGAAACAGTGGCTGAGCTGTGCTTCTTTTATGACAGGGTCAGAATCCCACATTGCCAATAGCCTCAGTTGCCTGCAACGCTCAGTCATGAGGCCAGCCAAAATGCTGCTTTCATTTTCCCCCGGGTACACGTGATCATTCAGTTACATGAAGGACATCTTATGTACGCATCTTCTACTGTCAGGAGAAACCATGGGAAATGCTAACCAAATATACCCAGTGGGCACCAAATAGTATTTTTGCTTGTGGAAGGTGTATTATCGATAGTTAAACACACACCAGAACATAAAATATTGCTGAGAAAAAGACTCAGCAGTCCCATCAAAGGAAAGGATCAAAGGAGAATAAGTATGTTGTTGGATTAAGTAAGAGGTGATCAAACAGGGGAAGCTTACTTCTGAATAAACATTGTGGATTAAGTTGTCGACCCTGTTTTCACTAAAATCCATGGGAAATACTCATCTGGTTTTCTCTGGAGCAACTGGGAGAATATAAAATATTTTCCTAAAAATCCATTTTTAATGTAAAAAAAAAAAAAAAAGCTACACATTATAAAACATTTCTCTATTACTGAGGATTACTTAGAGGCAATGCAGCCTTGAGTAGCAACTTCTTTGAATGACTGCTGGTGTTAAGAGCTGGAAGAAGAATCAAAACACATTTGAACCACCGAATTACCTATCCATTATAAGGTACATTTATAAAACAGGACATTATTTACATTGAGGTTTCCTCAATCTTCTATGGTTATATTTGGGATCTAAATATGAAAGAATGAATAGTGTGGTTATTGTTCAAATACAGACACAATGTGCTGAAATTTTTGGATGCCATTATTAATCGGTACAAACGACCAAGGCTTCCTAGAGGCATTCAGGTACTATTTTCCCCTACTTCTTCCATAAAAACTTGAATCAGAAGCATTTCTGCTCTTCAGGCATCTTCCTACTTGAATATAGGGCCCATAGTTTAAAAGCATTTGCTTCCTCTGCCAGTAACACTTTGTTTTTAAGACAAATTCTCAGCTTGGGAATGGTAATTAATTGTCTACTGATACATCAACCAGCATAGCAGCATTAAGCATGGTTATAGTTCATCACTGATTACAATAGCAACACAAACCAATCAATCTTTTTGCAAAATAACTAGAAAAATATCTTCATTAGAGGAAAAATTGTCACAGGTATTCCAAGTCAGGGAAACAACATGTCAGGCCAGAAAAATCTGCTAAGAGAGACTGTGGAACATGAACTCAAGTCAAGGTAAATATTTATTGTGTAAGAAATAGACCATTGCTTCCTGCCATCAGCACCCTTCCCTCCTACTTAGTCACATTAAATATTGATAGTTTCTGCTGAGCAGTAGGAATACTGGGAGCCCTCTGTCTGAGTCTCCTTGAAGAGACGTTACTAATAAGGAGAGTGTAGCCCATTTTCATTGTGTAATTTATGGCTTTGATTTTCATATGTGCAAGTATTTGAACAATGGGGAGGGGGATAAAGAGCACTGTCAACTGTCTCCTAAGCTGCAGCTTTAAGTCTAAAGGGGCTTAAAACTGTTCTGAAAACTCTAAACAAATAATCACTTCAAGTTACAGAGATAACAGAGATCTTCACAAAATTTTGACAAAAAGAAAAAAAGAAAGGATATAAGAATATGCATTCACATTGATTTTTTCTCCATTTCATTTCAACGAGAAAATCCAGAAAAGAAAAATCAGTCAATTGGGAAACATTTCTTCTTGACTGTTTTATAAGAAAGCAATGCTTTAAACTGTAAATCTAATAAAAACCAAAGGCGAACATTTTGTACCCCCCCCCCCCCCCAACAACAACAAAAAAAAGATGAAATTTTGAATAGAGCATAAGATACCAAAAGCATTCCCCATTGATTTCTACAGGGTTCAGACAAGAGGATTTGATTCAAGCACATAGCCACTACATTAAATTATTTACACAGCGTTTTCACAACTGCCATTTTGTGTGAAGTAAGAACAACAGTAAAGTACTTCAAGAATGTAAATTGCTATACATTTAATGCTAACCTCCAAAACAGTAGACACCTACACAAAGCTTTTCAAAACCCTAAAAATAGAATATTGCTGAAGTTCAAGGTTACTACAAAAGTTTATCACTAAATGAACCTGTATAAAAATGGTACTATATACTCAGTTGATTGAGTGCAAATACAAATGCAAGATTTCAGCAATTTAGTAATATATGAAGACAAATATATAAAGTTTTGTTATTTTAGTGTACCAAATACTGCATAATTGTCTACTGAGTTAATGAGCAACTAGAGATTCCTAGATCTGCAGATCACATGATAGCCTCATGTATGTACATATTAAAGTCATATGCTCAAAATCATCAGGATGATATTGAAACCTTCATCTAGACAGAATGCTACTTATCTCAGTTAAATAAAAGTTACATTTATTAGCAATTATTTTTAGCCTTTGTTGCAATAGCAGTACTACATCTCAAGAAAAGGGGTTGCTATTGGATAATAAGAATAGGGAAATTTTTGTAAAAAACAGCTGCTTTTAAATGAAATAGCAAGTAATGGGAGAGGAAAATCACCAGTAAGTTTTGAAATCTGGGTAATAATTTTTTTACAAATATTAGGAAAACTGATCCATAATTGAGTCACGTAAACTGAGTCTGAGGACTTAAACACTGGGGTTCCAATACCTTAAAACCTACAAGGGAAGTGGTAAAGCATTAGAGTTAAGAAACCAATTGATTGTTAAGTCCTTTTTCTCTCAGTAGGTCCAGCAATGAGTGATTAGTTTATACGAAATTTCTCTGAATCCAGAGCTGATAGCAGACGTTGTGTTTGGCCAGACTGATTGCTGATATAAAAGGATTTACTGTTATCTTCTCTGTCTGGCCACAATTTGTCACATCCGAACAGTAAGGATGAAGCGACCAGTAACACAGAAAGTCAGAAACTGTTTTTCGTTGTTCCTTTACATGGTTCTGTCTTGATAAAACATTTCTGCCTTAAGAAAAGGAGTCTTGAGGAAGGCAGCATCTTCTTCCCACGGAAATGATTATGGCCTTCCCTTATTCATGTCTTTGTTGCCACGTGTTTGCATCTGAAAACGTTCAGGCCTCTTGGTCTGATGTGGGAGATTGAACTGGGTAAAATCATATGGCTTTTGAGACAGTATGAAGTAATCTAATATTTAGCTCCATTCCTGCTGGTAGGCACAGCCTGAACCAGTATGGATAAATTTTCCAATTTATTTAAGAATGGGAACTGGCTGAAATTTTACTTCGTACCACAAAAGGAAATTCCAGGACAAAAATTTTAACGTACTATGAAAGGGTATTTTACTTGTATAGTAATGCCAGCACTGATAGTCATGTTCAAGAAGCAGCCAGAGTTTCTTTTGTTATTATCTCTCAGTGTGCCAGACGGCACATTAGTAAAAAGCACCTATTGGCCATGTTGTGTCATCAGGCTTTTGAAGCAGTCTGAAAGTACACTAAAATCAGCAGGGAGTCCTATTTAATAAGCAATTCTACTGCCTCTGATATTTGCTAAAAGCCACACTATTTTCTCAGATGAAATAAGCAAGAAGAAAAAAAAAAAAAAAAGAATGGCGACTAATTAGAAAATACAGTTATTTTCATACAGTTCACACAAATTAAATCTGTCCTGTTGCTCTGGTTGGAGTTCTGTTGGGTAGATGGAGAGGAATAATCAGGAAAAGAGACCTTGTGTGGAACAGCTTGTGATGCATGATCGGCTTCCAGAACTGTTTTTGTTGTTGTTGTTATTTTAATCAGGAAGTGAAGGGCTGGCAGCTGGTTACTGTGGTTATAAATCATCAGAGCACTTAAGTGTGAAAGTAGATGAGACTTAAGAAGTGCTCCATGCTGACTCAGCGAAGCCTGCTCCTTCCCTTCAGCAAAGTTCTGCCTCTTAACATATACGGTGTCTGTGACCACAGTGCCTGCATACCCTATGCGCTTTACTGTGCTGTCTCTCAGGAAACGACTGAAAGGTAGATTCCCTTTTAGCAGGCTGGTAATGGAAATGCACAGGCAGGCAGAGACTCAGCATAGCATGTTGAACCAAAGGGGAAGATCTTAGTAGGAAGACAGACATGAAGAGATTCTTGATTATATGTACTGAAATGACTGAAATACAACAGAACAAAAAAACAGAAGATTTGAGCATCTGACTAGGGAACAGTGCTGTGTGGTTGTGTGCTATGAAGCAGCCCAAAAGGAATCCCACACAGAAACACTATGTGGGGTTTATAAATGTATGTAATATAAAATTTTCCAACATGATTAGGAATGCTGTGTGACAGCTCAAAAGCGCTTTGGAACTCAGGTTTATTATCTCAGAAGCTGAAACCACTGATCTTAGAGACTTCATCCAAAAAGAGACTTTCCCCTGGTGTTGTACGTGCAGATGTCAAATGTCAGGAATGCCACAGTTCTTAGTTAGGCATTTTTTACCCTACACACTAAATGGGAAAACTACACGAGACTGGGAAACTCTGAAAAAGTGTAAGATGGACAAAGGAACTAAAATAAAGAATTAGGCCTGAAACTGCTTTGGCTCAGCAGAAGCTTTGGAGTTTAGTGCAAGCTTGCAATGAATTCTTGAGTATTCTTGGTATCAGCTTTGGGAAATGAAGCCCGCAGGTCACTGGCTGCACCCTTTCGGGTGATGATGAACAGCCCTGCAGAGCCAAGGTCCAGGACAACAAGCAAAGTGCCTGTTCTCTCCATCTCTTCATAGCTGCAGGATGGATACAATCCACTGAATCCACCCTGAGCACACTGAAACAGTCATTTGACTTCTTAGCTGCAGCATAGTAGCTTTGCCCAACTCTGTCCATGAATCAAGATGATTATCCAGTAGCACAAAGAGCTTAAAGGTTACAGAGATTTGGAAGTTTTTAGAAGGAGAAATTCTTTGAAAGCAATGTATTAAGTTTTGAGGTTATTCACAGTCTACAAATGATATTCTGAGGCATTTGCTTAGCACAGCTAGAATCTGACAGGATGTAATGCTCTATGAATGCATTTTAGCATATCAATAGTATTTGTAGACCAGGTTAACAAATCCCCTTTATGTTGCTGTTGCTTTTATTATCTACCAAATCTTCTATACAGGGAATATTCAAAATTTCTGCAAATTTATTTTATCTTTCACTCCAATTGTTCATATTATTATGCCAAGAGAGTATTAGAATGCCAAATGGAAATGAAGTACGACTCCTTACAGACGTGTTTGTAATATATCCAGTAATACACATGACGTGATTGAGGACTGAGCAGTGAGCTACTGAATGATATTTTATACTAGTTTCCTCATAGAAGAGCTTGATTTTATTCTGATGCATTCTTTGGCAATACTGTAATGGATAGCAAACCTAGTCATGATGTTCAGATTAAAGCAAAGATTACTTACTCATTGAAAATTAGAGAAGTACAGTAAAATAAAACAGGATGGAATATTATTTCTCAGAAGTTTTAGCTGTCAAAAGTAGTTCATTTTTGATAATGTTAAAAAATAAAAATTCTTGAACAATCAATAATATAGTTTGACTATTTTAAATAATAATGATCTCATGCATGATAAATGACTTCTAAGAAATGAAAATCCATTTGTCCTCATAAGAAGAATTGCAAACAGCACATCTTGGTGTAAAGGCCAAAATTCTATTTTGTATTCCTCAGTTAAGCTTATTTGTATGAATAATTAATGTGAAATCTTACAGGTACTTACCCCAAAATTGATCTCTCTCTTTGCCTTCTATTCCAAAATGAGAGTTTCTTCAGTCCTACAGTATAGTATCTGTGTGTAATGTTTCAAAGCTCTAAAATGTTGTTGCTACTGATTCTTTGTACTTGTAGTTCTTGTAGTTCTACTTTCAAGAATAATAGAAATGCTATATGACCACAAAATAACTTCAGCCTTCACTATAGGTAGTTTCCATCCTGCTGTCATCTGTTGTATCCTGTACTAAGCAGCTTGCCTGAGATACAGAATAAGGGATGATCTCAGGTGCACTAGGTACAAAATGAATGCTTGGACCAGGAGATCATCCAATAGGCATTGAATCATTTTCAGGTAGTATTATGAGTGTTACCACACAGACTCTAATGCCTCCAAGATAACAAACAAGATAACAAGATACTCATATCCAGGGTATGCCTTAGGGGCAGATAAGGTTAAATGATTTCCCAAAGCAGTAGATAGCTGGGAGGGAGCAATGAGGTGATCATGGCTCCAAGTGAGCCAATCTGCCAAGTAAGAGCCCTGGGAAGCTGAACTGACTGCCATTTTTGCTGCCTGGGAAGAAGTTATAGTTGATATTATGGCATCAGCTGAGTAAGGTGGCCCTTCCCAAGGCAGGAAGATCCTTTGCAGCCTTTCTATATTCTCAGGGAGCCAGGAGGAGAAGAAAAAAGAAAACAGGGAGGTGGTTCAGTCACTGTCCCTGGATGTGTTTAAAAACCATTTGGATGCGGTGCTCAGGGACATGATTTAGTGGAGGGTTGTTAGTTAGGGTAGTACGGTTAGGTTGTGGTTGGACTTGATCTTTAAGGTCTTTTCCAACCTCAGCAATTCTATGATTCTACAACCCTCTTCACCTCTGGTTTACTCCCCAGTTTCTCACAAGTTTCATTATTAACTTCTTATTCAATATAAATTGGCAGGTTTTGGATGGGCATTTTTTAGTCCATAACTCATAAAGTACATTAGCTTTTACAATTGGTACTTACTTAGACTGTAGCATTACAACTTAATGAATAGGTACTTATAAGGTTTTGGTTTTGTTCAGAGACAAAATGATTGAAATTTTATGATCAGGAGAACTCCATTAAATCAATTGGAGATTTGAGACTTTCTTGGGGTCGATGAGTTTATCTTGCGAAGGAGAAAAATGGCAAAGGCAGGTAATAAAATTTTAAAGTACTTCCAAGTTTTTCATTTATATAATACTATTTTATTTCTCTAATAACTATAAAACTGGATTAATTTAATGTTGCTGGGCAAGGTCAGATTCAAAGTTTCTCTGTAGTTACAAACAGGTGAAGGACTGCTATTGGCAGGCATCGTTCCTGTAACCTTTAAAGCTAGATGTTTATGTTGGAGCTGTTGCAGAGTCACACTTGTGTTCTCATGTTCTTTCTCATTTGTCTCCATACCAGCTCTCCAGCTGGGAGCTTTAGCAATGCTTCTCAATGATGGGTTAAATTTCCACTTCAGTACAGGATGCTATTATTCCCACTTAATGCCTTTCAGCACAGACAGCAGCACAAGTGTGCATTTTCCTTCCATTAAACTGCAAAGCATATCCAGCATGTCAGCATAAATTCTTAAAGGTGACTACGTCATAACAAATCTCTGTGGATCTTTAGCACTCAGGTATGCTTCCCAACTTTTCTGTGGGTGCCAGAGATCTGATGGTTACCTGTAGTTATCAAACATCATTTTTCTCTCTTCTGATTCACTGACAGTAGCTCTTAACCTAGCACGAATGTCTTCTGCAGGGACAGGTTTGGAAGAATTAATGAGTGGTTACTCTTTGAGAATGCACTTTTCAGGAGTCAGTTTTTTTATTATCTGAAGGTTTACAGTTGTAAGGGTACAAACATGGTTAAACCAAATTCAGACTATAATTCTTGTATATTTTTCACACCTTTTTCAATATTGATATCATACAATAATGAAAATGCAAGTATGATCAACAACTCACAGTCTTGAAAAACCAAAAATACCATTTCTGTTCTTCAGTCCTTTGAGTTTCTCTCTTAAGATGTTACATCACTGTTTAAATACATCAGACTGTTTGAAGTACCCCTTGCTGATCATTATTTTATTCCCATTTTTAATCTGTTGTAGAGGGAAAATGGTCTGAAATTATGCAGATCCATGAAATGTGTCAAAATAACATTGTCAATTACTTTATTAGAAAAATTGAGTGGAAGAATGGTGGTGAGTGGAATTCTCTATAACTGAACTTGTTTGGGAGATAATGATTACCTCAGAACTTATTTGACATATTAAATAACTAATCATGGATCAATTTTCCTTTTACTGAGATATCTTGTAAGCAGAAGTATAGATGAATATTTTAAGTAGAAATGGGCTAGGGGAAATGCAGAGGGAAAGGTTGAAGGGCAGAAAGCTATCATTTCACAAAAAAAAAAGAAGACATTTTTAGTGATAATCCAGTAACAGTGATTACAAATGGTGATATTAAAAGGGTAAAGAGAAGGAAACTGATGTAAATTATAATTTATTAAATGCAATACAGAGTGATATTTAGCCAAGTGCTGAGACAAAAATCCACAGTAAGAGAAGAATAGTTTTGGAAAGTCTATTAGGAATGAACAATGGTAGAATTATTCAAAAATGATGAAAAGATATATGTGTTTAATAAATGTTTCTGCTCTCCATTTGGGAAGAAAAGCAGAGTGGTGTGACTTGATTTCAGGAGAAGACTATACGCTTTCCAATTTACTAGCACCCAAGAGAAACATGAATCACATTTAGCAAGAGATAGATATCTTAAACATCAGCCAGTTTTGATAAATTGAATCCAATCTGCTTGAGATCATCTTTGGTCTTCAAATACATTGCAGAAGCTCAAAGAAGCAGAATAATTTACTTACATTTGAAAAGAGAGTACTGTTGGCTGTCCAGAGTGAAATTAAAGGCAGAAGGTTAAAGGAATTTAGAAGATAACAAAAAAAAAAATGTAAGGGTAAAGGAGGTTTAAATAAGACCTTAAACAAATTTTGTGAAAAGGAGATCCTATTTCCACTCTTTGAGTTAAGAAAACTGGTCAGTAGTAGCAACATAATATACTTTTATAAGGTTGGCATTGCCAACCTTAAATTAATATAAAACATTAGCACTCTGGAGCACTAATAAAACACATGCTAAACAGGTAATGAAGAGGCCAGCTGAGAGCTACAGTGTGTGGGTGGTTGTATGGAAATAAGGGTACTGGAAGGATTAGGAGCATGCCTACGCTAGCATTTTCACTAGCAAAAAGTTCAGTGATAAACATGTCTCAAAATATGACTGCAAATGATATGTGGACTTGTAGAATAGCGGCATGAAACCCATCACACAGAAGGATCTATATTACATGGTAAGCTAGATGCCATCCAAACAGGAATTCAGGCTTTGAACATAAAAAAGTGGAAAAATTTCTACCTAAGGAGGTATCTACATAAGAATCATAGCACAGCATCTTAGAATGGCCTGTATTGAAAAGGACCTCAAAGATAATCTTGTTGATCATCTTGCCATGGGCAAGGCCACTAACCACTACACCAGCCTGCCCAGAGCCACATCCAGCCTTGCCTTGAGTGCCTCCAGGGACATAAGCAGTGGTGGCATACTTGAAAGAAATGACTTGAAAATTATCTAAGACTCCAAAGGAAAAACAGTTTAGTCTCAGATTGAGAATGTAACAGAAGGGTTAAATGCAGCTTCTGAGTGAACACATGAAGGACTGATGACTAGGAGGAGGAAGGTAATGTTTTTTTAGATAGTGCCACAGTTGGAGCATTTGTAGGATTTCCCTATGCATTTCTGATGCTCGCTTTTAACGAATGCTTTGGGGAGAAAAAAAGATTAGGAAGAAATTTTGTGAGTTGAATGAGATGAAGAAAAAAGCTGGCCTGCAAATTCACCATGGAAGAAGTAAACAAATAGGTAACATAAACAGTTGCTGAATACACTGCACCAAATTGTTACTCGTATTTTTTGATTTATAGGACTTGACAAAAATTCCCTGTGAAATACAGTGAGGTGATTCTTAGCTTTGCAAACACATTTTCTACAGTATAAAAACTGTCAGTGTATATTCCGTAGGCTAAGAATGGAGAAGGGCTAACATGTTTGATTATTAAATTTTAACTGCAATATTATTAAACAGAAATAAAACAGCTACTGTATTGATAACAGGAATGCACAGTTCAGTGCTTCTTGAAATCAGTGCAAATATTCCTAATTCTCAGCTCTTTCCAATTACTAATGTGGTAGAGGCTTAACATATAAAGCAACGAGTGAGGTCTTGGTCCATAAGCAGATCTGCTAGATGCTATTATAATGCAAATAAAAGATAATAGTAATGAAGTATGAGCCCTAGAGTATTTCTTTGGAAAGTTAGCTGTAGTTTGCCTGCCTTCAGTATTTTAAATTCCCACTAAAATTCACATAGGTTGAATGGGACAGTTATAAAATGAAATTTGTTTTTATAACCAGCAAACAGTTTCTGCAGTAAATAAGCACGCAGCATCACATAATTCAATGGAATTTGGCAGTTTTTGCTTTAATTGAGGTTGTAGGACAAAAAGAAGGCCCACAGAGAAGTACTTTTCCAGTTTTATCTATTCCTAACATAACACATGTAAACTTTCTCCTTAGGAGTGCACCCTTTCATCAGAGACAATGACCTTGCCTTCAGATACCCAAATCTGAAAAACTATTCAATGCAGAAGCTGTCTTCTTGAGTACATTTTTAAAATTGCTCTTCTTTAAGAGTTATATGTAACGTTGTTGACAGATCAAACCAAAAAACTCTAAATGGAATAAGGAAAAATCATTACTTAAGAGTCTGGATTTAAATTTATGGGTTCATTTTTCTGTTTATTTTTAGTTCTATAGCTCACCCCTAGTTTAGACTTTTTATCTAGATGTATTTTACTAGATGGCCTAGAGAGCGATGGTGTAACAAACAAGATAATTGATTTAGGATATGTACTTCATACTAGGAGGGTAGCCGAGGTAACCTCTTATTATTGCAGAACTAAAGTGCAGTAATGTGTTCTCTGACCTGTATTTTCCTGAAAGAACAGTGGCTCTAGAGGCTGGTCAACAAACAGTTATCGCAAACATTTTTCATGTATTTAGTAGAATTGTGCTCAGATAAACTGTAAGATATGTGCAATG
The DNA here is from genome assembly GCA_028571105.1 of Tragopan temminckii. Taxonomy (NCBI): domain Eukaryota; kingdom Metazoa; phylum Chordata; class Aves; order Galliformes; family Phasianidae; genus Tragopan; species Tragopan temminckii. Next base: position 37,273,160 of record JAOWBP010002052.1, on the reverse strand, counting down.
ACAAATTTGGTGTAAATAAAGAATGTGTGTTATACCTCAACATTACACAAATTATCAAAACTGAATATGCCAATACAGGCAATCACTAAATTTAAAATGTGAATGATAAACAGCTTGTGTGAAATTCTTTGAATTCACTGTGGAATGACCAGCATGTGATTTGTACTTCCTGTGAGAAATATGACTGCTCTTTCCAAAGCAAGGTAGTATACAGTGGATTTGTTTCTGTAATTACATGCGTATGGCTGTTTCCAGCAGGGGAGGTCCTCAAGTGCAATTCCTTAAATGCCTAACACCAGCAGGGGCAGGAATTACAGCAGTTTTTTTCCTGTTTTCATTCCTCTTCTTCCTTCCATTCTGACTGCCACTGTCAAAAACCCTGGCTTCCCCGTGTAGTCCATTATCCCAGGTTCTGATCTCCCTCCAACCACACAGGATTTTGTGCTCAGAAGGCTGCTGAATATCAAACATCTAGAAAACTCAAAGGAGAAGGTTCATTCCACACTCTCGTGCTTCAATTACAAAAAAAAATCTAGATTCATTCTAGATAGAAAAAGAAGCTGAAAACTATTTTCATATGTATTATACCACTTTTCCAATAGTACATACCAATGAAAAAACCATACAAGTCTTTATCTCTGTTTATTCCACTGCAGCTGAGCTGATTTGATTATGCAGGCACAAGTGCTTAGATCTTCTAATTTTTCAGTGAAGTTTATTCAAACTGCTGGAAGCTGGAAGTGCTTGAGATAGAAACTGAAGCATTGAAATGATGTAGGAGAACTAGCACCTTAAGAAAGATTCAGTGTTTTCTTCTCAGTGCTAAGTATGTCATACTCCTATTGTGGTGATTTTGTGTTAAAAGCTAATAGTTAATGGAGTAATATAAAATTTGAAATAGCGAAAAGGAAGCTATAGTACTGCAGATGGTGTTACTGTCCAGAATTAACTCACAAAAGGTGAGTAATATTTGGTTATGAATACAGATCTCTTTCTCTGAGTAAAAGAGCTCATTTTAGAAGATCTTTTTTCGTAAGACAGGTAGAATACCTCTGGTAGATAGATATCTGATATATATTGTTATTATGCAATATACAGCCTGTTGCATATGGCATTGTATTTCCTATCCTATTAGAGATCTCTAGATATCTGTTATGACCATCTTTATTCTAAGGAGGAATTAAACCCACTTCCCCTTTCTCTGGTTGTGCTGCCAAGCAGAGCTATGTAACACATAGCAGCAAGTGCTGTTGCACCAAGCACAACAGTCCAGTTGCCCTGCACTCAACCCTGCTTTTCCCTCTGCAGCTCAGAAATTAGCAGCTATTTCCAAACTGTGCAAGAATTGGAATGGTTGGAAGGACCTCAAAAGATCATCAGGTCCAATACCCTGCTAAAGCAGGTACCCTGCATCAGGTTGCAATGGTAGGCAACCAGACAGGTCTTGAATATCTCCATAGAAGGAGACTCAACCTCTCTCTGGGCAACTGTTCCAGTGCTCCATCAACTTAACCGTAAAGTTCTTTCACATGTTTGTATGGAACTTCCTATATTCAAGTTTTAGGCCATTACACCTTGTGCTATTGGTACACACCACCAAGAAGAGCCTGACCTCATCCATCTGCCTCCTACCTCCCTTTAGATATTTATAAACATTTATCAGATCCCCTCTCAGTCTTCCCCAGTCTGAACAGACCCAGATTACTCAGCCTTTTCTCATGCAGGAGATGCTCCAGGCCCTGGAGGCATTCTCACTCCCTTCTACAGGACATTGTGCACTACCTCTGCTATTTGTCAAAGCAGAAGTAGCAGTCAATGATGCTGAATAAGGTGCTCACACTGGAATATTTTTAATATCACAGTAACATTGCTGATTCCCATTGAATATTGCTGCAGTAAGATCAGGTATAATCATATTTACATAACACTTACCAAAGCAGTTGGTGTCCCAAAGTCTATTTGTGCAGACATCTTACCTTTTCAGTGATGTTCATTAAACAGCATTTTACCTTTTTAAGGCACTATTTTCCATGTGTTAAGGTTGTTTTTATTTCAGTTCCTTAGACTTTCACAGTCTGGTGCCATTTTATTTAATTGACATCTTCTTTTATATTCCACATGGTTAATATTGAGTAGTAATAAACCTTGGACAGATGGTATTTTTGTTTCATGTATCTGCTATCCCTTGTGACAGTGATCACTGCTACTCTGCAATTGTGTTTCCAACTGGATTTGTCCTTTGCAAAACATCAATTTAATCTGGAATATTTCCCCTGCTGGCATAAGAAATTATCAGGAGATGATGTCAGACAGTTCTGCATTTTCATTATAATAAATGGTCATTAGCTACACTAAGATAAGATGCAATTCACTGTTTTTAATACTTTTAACAGGATTAATATTTGTGCCATCTGTGATGTCAATTTTCTGATACTGTTTGCTCATTTAAAAGGTGTGCATATATACAATCAGTATACTTCAGTGTGTTCCCAGAAAGTCTACATATTTTGGAAATCGGTGACAGAATAAATGCAGTTGAAGATTGTGTTTTATAAGAAATGGAATTTAATCTTTTGTTACAATATATACTGAAAAATGTCATAGGATTCATTTGTACCTTTATGTGTGTCAACACTGCTTCATTCTCTGCTTTCCTTCAGGTAAGGAATCTGAAGAAAAGCTTTAAAAGATGATGTGAAAATAGATTTATTTTACTCTAAAATCCTGGTAAATAAAAACTAGACTTTCCAGTTAACCAAAAGCAGAAGGATTTAAAAGCTTAAAATTTTCTCTTTCTCTTCTCCCCCTGATGTTTTGTCCCACATCTCTCCAACACTGCTCTAAACAGGCAGATATTCTCCTGCTTTCAGCAGAATCCTTGCAAGTCATCCAGAGTCTTTAAAAATCAATGAGACTCAGTTGAGTGGAAACTATCGCAACCTACACCAAACAACTAATTTGCAGTGACACCCATGAGACAGTGAAATGCACTGAAGAGTTGGCAAGCTATTGATGGCTTCCTGAGCTGAAGCTCTCATGGTGGCAGTTCCCATGCTTTCCTGGATGGAAATAATTTGCCAGGAAACCTCCAAGACTTGTCTTGCCACCACTGGGTGGCAAGGAAGAGGTACTGGGAAATGTGGTTCATGACAGTCTCAGAAATTTCATGTGTAATTAGTGTCATCAGCTTGTCTATTGCATTTACTTTCAGTTGAAGCTCTGCTGCAACTTTAACTGTAAGAATTCCAAGATCTTCCTTAGGGATTTGGTAACACAATTTTTAGCTAAATTAGGATTAATTTTTCTTACTTCTTTGTAAATCTGTTGTAGCATCACACAGTATTTTGTATTGATTGATTTGGATCATTCACTACTGAATTTAAGAGTGTGACTTGGAAGTGATTACTTGACAGGTTCTGGTCCTACTGGAGAAACTAGTAAAACTCCCATTTATTCTGAGTAGGACTTTACCTTCAAATAAGTGAAAGAGAACTTTAGCTACCAAGTACTTTTCAGGTTTCAGCCATAGTAGATTATTTTTTTCTCAATATCCAGATAATATTTGTCAGGTCAAACATCCTGAATGTGACAATACTTACACAAAGCTCATATGAAAATTAAGAAGGGAAAGAAAAATGCTATCACTGTTGAAAAATACAGGAACAACTATTGCTTTTCAGCAAGTATCTTGATATTTATTTTGCATTAGGAAGTGGTAAATCAGAAGAATCTACAGATTTCATTGTGGGTTGTAAACACAGAGGACTTGTAATAAGCACCACAACGATGTTATAACAGTGGAATGATAAACTGTGCTAGTGATAAACATAATCTGGAGTACTGTATGATGAAATTGTATACCTTTTTAATTGTCATCATTTTTTTCTTTTATTTACAAGGTATACAAATCAGAGAGTAGTAGATATTGAAAGGTGGGGACTTCTGGAGATCACCTAGTCCAATGCAATGACTCAGTGTACAGTCAGCTGAAGCAGATTATTGAGGACCATGTCCAACTGAGTTCTCATCTCTACAGAGATGGAGACTCAACCTTTCTGTGCAACCCTCATAGTAAAAAAATTTTTTACTTGGTTTAAATGAAATTCCCCGTATATTGGTTTGTGTCCATTGCTTCTTCTCCTGGTACTGAACAGCAGAAGAATCTGGCCCCATTGTTACTCCCTCCATCAGGTATCTATACGCATTGATGAAATCCCCCCTCCTAAAAGCCTCACTGAGGTTAAACAGACAGTTCCCTCAGCATTTCCCTGTATAAGAGATGTTCCAGACCTTTAATCATTTTTCTGGCCCTTTGCTTGACTGTCCAATACAGTTCCATGGTTTTCACATACTGAGGAGCCCAGAGTTAGGCACATAACTCTAAATGGTTGTACTGTAGTGACATTAACACATCATGCATGATAGATATCTAGTTGCTGCCAAATGTAACCACATGTGAGCTATAGTGCTGATGACCTCAACATAAGTCTTCCATCCCAGTGCCAAAGGAGGCTTACCGACAAACTGCTAACCTCCAAAATACAGATATTTTCTGTAATAATGATAATAATAATAAAAGTCCTAAATGACAGTAAAAAAAAATGATGTTTATGTGAATCTAATAGGGTTGTCCTTTTTGGTGGGAAATAATCTGACTGTAGTCTATCAGAAAAAATTCAGTTCACACTCCAGGGAATAAAAAAGAGAGAATGTAATGGGACTGATACTGCAGACAACCACTGATTTGGCAGAGACTTGTCTCTTCCATCTCTTTGCATCTGCCTGGATTAAATAGACTAACATCTCCCAGGACACCAATTCAACAACTTGCCTTGGCAGCTTTCTCTGCCTCCTTTTTGTTTGTTTATTTCCATGTAAACTCTTTACTGATTGATTTCTTTGAATTATTCCTCCCCATCTTCTCCTCAGCATTTTTGTAGCTTAAAAATATATAACAGTTGATGCTACCTTCATTACTGACTCAATATTCTTTTATTTCCCCTCTTTCAAGCTCTTAAATGGCAACTATTTTATCTTATTTAGCTTTTCCCAACCTCTGCCTTTGTTTTTTGCATCTTTCAGCAAATTTGCCAGATGTCTATAGATTCTTGTGAGGAAATATTCTCTACCTTGTGTCTCTCATTATATTGCTTGATGGCATCATAATGGAAAGTCCTTTTATACAAACAAGTTGCAGCCTGGCTCTCCTACACCAAATGGGAAAAATGAGCATCAGTCTGGTTAAGTGGGATGCTGCAGTTAAAATGCCTGCCTAAACAGTTTGAAATATTAACCCTGAACAAACCATTAGTCTATAGCACCTGCAGTGATGTTGACACAGAAAATCTGTTGGAAGTACATTTTTTTTCCTCTTAACTCTCTCACGGATAAGTTGTGACAAGTGGAAGATTTTGTGTAGAACCTGTTACTGCCATTGGAGGAGTAACAAAACAGGGTATTTTTTTTATCCACCCCACTGCTGCCTTAAACTGCCAGTGGGATGGGTTTCAACCAAATTATCACACTGTCACTTGAAACATGGACAGTTTTTCTCCTAAAATACAGCAATTTCCCTCTTTCTCAAGAAACAGTGCTCTCTAGCATAGGGCCAGTCCAGTAGGTCCAGTGCTCAGGAGCAGCAGCATCTTAATCCAGCATGGCTAAATCCTTGATGGTTCATTTCTCATAGCTCTGAGGAAAATCAAGTAGAGTTTTACACAAGATAGTTTCCTTCATATCAGAATATGACTACTAAGATGGTATTGGCTTCTCACTTTCTACGTAATCGGCTTTGCTGCACTTCACTAATGCTATCTCCAACTTTTAGACTATATTCTTCCCCGAGCCTGAGGGACAACACAAGGATTTTGAAATTAGCCCTTCTTCACAAATAATTTTGTTTAAATCTATATCACATTCCTTAGAGAAGATAACAGGGTGAACCTTGCTTATTCAGCCTCCAAACACTGGGATAGAATAGTTACATTTTCTGTTCTGAAGAAATATATTTGTATTCGAGCTTGACAACAGTGAATGATCACTGCTGGTGGGAGAGTGTGGATTTTTCTTTTAAATCTGTAGAAACACCTGAACCTGACTGAATAAAATCACCAGAAAACAAACTATTATGCATTTTAAGTAAAGTGGTTATTTAAGCAATGTCTTAAGCAAGCATTTTTTTCAGAAACATTGCTAACAAATTGTTTCCACTTTTCCTTGGTTGGAGGTTTTACCTAAAATGTTCTCAGCAAGAAAAACCCCAAACCATTTTGTGGGGTCTAATGTCTGAAGAGTAGGAGGGAAAAGTTGATTTCTGCATTTTCACTTTGAGAGAATTTTAAACATTTTGTGGAGGAGGGGGGAAACTGAGGTGAGGAATTCCTTCCCTTTTTTTCTTCTCCAGTATTTCCTATTAAAGACAGCTGTTGTGGAGCCATAAAAATTACATCAGACTGTTACAGAAAGAAAAACACACAATCTTGTATTCTGTTTCTTATCAATCCATGAGTTTAGAACATTTGCTTTCTTTAGAATAGAAATGAAAACAGTTTACTTTCTTATGTCAAATATTCTCTGATTAGGAATGCAAAAAATAGATTATTCTCAGAGGCATTTCTTCTGCACTACTGTTTATTAAACAATGGCAGGGAAACCTACAGTATCTGTACTGCAACTGACATGAATTAGTAAATGTTTGGAAACTTTATTGAAGTTTGAATCAAAAGATCAAACAAATCTGTGTGACTTGGCTGCAAACAAATATTATTAATATTTGGAAACTGTTATTTATGAATTAATCACAAATAAACTGTCTATTGATGTGAGGAATTCTATACTTCTAGACCTTTACTGAATGATCATTGTGTTTCAGCTGTTGAAAATGAATTATGTATTTCTATCTTCTTACCAATACCATCTTAGTCAAATCCATCTGTCTCACTGCTTGGCAGAACATGTGATGTCTAAATCAGCACTTGAATTTCCATGTATGAGAACATTAACTTTATAAGAATGTGCTGGTACATTGACTAGAGTGATTTGCAAGGCTAATGATATCAAATACTGCATATATGTGAAATCTCAGATACCATTAGCATCCATACTCTTTATTCTGCCCCTCTGTGAAAAACTCCTTGGGTTTAGATCCATAATATTCGACTCTCCTCTGGTCCCGAGCTCTTCCATTTTGTATTAAAGAAATAATTCAAGTTCAGGACTGAGGATGGGAAGTAGAGGTTTTCCAATAGTTCCTTCATAATTCGTTGCCAAGCAGGCAGGGAGCTTGTTAATCCACAACTAAGACCTGCTGGTTCATATTAATAGAAGCTGAAATTATATCAGTGCTTGGTATCGCAGTGGGATCTATTGAATCTGCAAGGTATCTGTGTAAGATGTACTTCATGCTGTTCATTTCCCTTGTGCAGCTAGGATTGGGCCACTTGAACAGAACGTAATCTAGTTAGTGATAATCATAGCATAAACATACTTTTCAGACAAAAATAATGCAAAATAAATATGCAGAGTGTTTTTAATAATAAACGCTATTTTGTGTTTTACAGATGTAGAATATCCTATATGTATTACTAACATTAATCTTTACCAAAAAAAATTAAATCAAATTTAGTACAGCCAAGTCATCGTGAATACCTGCATTAAAAATATTCCTGGCATTTAAAGAATGTATTTGTCAACAGGGTCCAAAACATAATGATCTATAACTTTTGTTTAAATGAAAATATTATTTAACATTTATTCTATTATAATGACCGCTTATATATGTTCTAGCTTTTAAAAACAAACTAATTCATAATTATTAGTGCAAGCTGCTAGGTATATTGCTGCCCCATGAAAAGGGGTTCCCACTGCCCTTGTACTCTTGAAAATATTTAAATTTCAATAATATAAATGCTATTGCTGGTGTATCTACCTCCAATCTGTTAGGTGTAGCACAGCCGCCACCTCTTCTCATGGCCACCCTGTCCCCATGGAGTGCTCAGCAAACATCACACCAGTCTTTACTTGTGCCTCACACTAACCAGGAATAAGGAAAGGCACAGGCAGACTGGGAAGAGGTGAGAGAGGAACTTGCAATAGTCTGGAAAAGTACCTCCATCTTCATGCTAAACGTCCAAAAAATGTACTCTCTGATAGGCAGCCTCATTTTTGATTGTGTGTCAAGCTTCCCTGAAGGTCTCCCATTAGGCAAAAATTAAAGAAAACATTGGTTTTCTAGTGTGGTAATTCATATAGATTTATCATAAGTGACCAGATTGTCCATAACCCTAA
>JAOWBP010002052.1:37234411-37252052 GCA_028571105.1 Tragopan temminckii | reverse complement strand
TCTCCTCTCCTCTCCTCTCCTCTCCTCTCCTCTCCTCTCCTCTCCTCTCCTCTCCTCTCCTCTCCTCTCCTTTCCTCCACTAGTTTTTAAGCATATACTTGTTTTCTTTATATTGTTTGTGCATAAGATGGTAACCTTCATGTGGTCCTTCTTGGAAAATGCTTCAGTACAACCACACCATCAATCTTAGTATATCTACTTGAATAAGTTCCACTCCAGGCTGGCTGAATATGTCAGCTCTAATCCAGGAGATGTGTAGCCAAGTTAATATATCTCAGCTCTCAGCAGGCCCAAGGTCCAAAAATGATTCAAAGGACAACCTGAAGTACTTGGTGTATTTACAGAAAATATTGCAGGGTCTATGTAATCCAGCCATGGACCAGGAGTAGAGACCCAGGGTAGACAGAGACCTTACAAAACAAAACAGAGAGCAGGCCCTTACTAGATATACTGGCAGACTGGGCACAAGATGAAAAAAGATTCTTAGACAAGTGCTATTAAAAGCATAAGAGAGAGACATACTGCACAGACTTTAGGTTTTCCTCAGTGATTTATCTTCACAATTTCTCAGACACAGAGTAACAGAAGACTTGAAGGGTCATTTCCGTCTCAACCTACATCCTGCTACCAAGCAGAATGGCTTCCAGTCATAACAGTGGCTCTAGACTGAAAGCATGTTTTAATTTTAAATTTAGCCTTAGCTAATTTATTACAATTATAAAAATAAGAGCTGATGTACATTTTGTACATGTGCTTCCCAAGTATACTGTGCTGCATGCCAAGATTTCCTTGCTGGACTTCATAGCCTTATCTTATTCAATAGCTTAGAAAGTTGTAAGAGCATCACACTCAGCCTGAGCACTGGTCTCACAGTGTATGCTCTGCCCCATGTGAGCCCCATCTACATTTTTTTTGTTACTAAGTTTCCCATATCAGTGGAGATTCTGATTTGATTAATGACAGAGACTCTGTTATGATTAACAATGATTTGACAACCAGTGCAAAGCAGCACTGTGAATGAGTTACAAGAAATCATTCTCACCGAGAAAATTTATGCTTGAAATCCTTACAGGCCTACAAGAAACAGTGCTTCCTTATTGTTTATTAGATTCATCTGGCTTATTTGATACATGGTAGAATCAGAGGCAACCTTTCATTGTGCAGCAAACCTGAGTCTAGAAAATCCACTGAGGGTGAACGGCAATTTGCATGTCTGCTCTTCTTTCAAAATTAATTACAGCAGAGATACACATTGCTGGGAACATTTGTCAGGGTGAAGGATCTCACAGCTATGAGATCTGGTGACTGAAAGGTAAAGGGTAAGATGATGTAAGATGTAAGATGAACAATTTTTAGAGAAAAAAAATGAACTGCTTGTTAATCTCACTTCTCACTGACAGTCAGTTCTTCCTGACAATCTCTGTGAATAAATTTTTATTTTTATTTTTGAGACATTAATGAGACTTGCCAATTAAAAATGTACATATTTATAGGGCCGCGTCTTGCAAAATGTCTGAAACTAGAGGAGACAATGTTAAATGCTCCTGAGTCAGTTGTGACATGTTGCAGGAAGTCTGTGATGGTTGGACCTTCTGGTTATGAACCATGCTCAGGGCATATGTCACTCGATTGCTTTTAAATGTTCCGTGCATGACTTTTCAGCTGACTTAAAAAGAAGTAGGAACCATTCAGCCATGTTATTTGCTTTCACTTTGGTTTGTTGCTACTAGACAGCTGCAAATGCATATACTTTTGTACTATTATTTGTGGACATAAAAAATACATGAAGGCTAGTCATGAATACTTCTCAAACTATTGTCTGGGAAAGAAAGATCAGCGCAGTACTTCCCCCAAATCACTGCAATAAATGTTGTTCCCCTTTTACCTAATCCCTTGCTCTACCATGTAAGCTCTTTCAGCTGGGATCCATCCCAAAACAACTTGATCTTAATTGCAATGACATTTCTGTTTTTTTATTTTTTATTTTTTATTTTAATGATTACTATCTCCTTATTGTTTGAACATTTTTGCTGACAATTTGAAGGTTTACAACAAATGCACTGGCAGAAATGAGTAAGTATTTTCTAAGATGAGTTTATAAAATAACTAATTCTGTCTTCAAGCCTTAGAAATAGTATTTTGAGTCAGCAGGAGCACATTTGTCTATGAGATAATGACAACGTATAAGGGACAGAAGGTTGGAAAATGTTTCTACTGTAAGTGATATTAAAAATAAGTTACTTACATGCCAAAGCACTTGTTGTAGGAGGTGAACATTAGAATATACCAGTAACATATGGCTCCCACTGTCTTTTTTTTTTTTTTTTTTTTTTTTTCCCAGGGCAGTAAGTGCTGAAGAAATTTTTACCCTTGGTAATTTAAAATTGTAGATGTTCAAAAATAAACATGATACCAGCATTTCTGCAGCTCTGTGCAGGGATTTTTCAATGAGGGGAGAGATGCTTGTGCTTTTTGTCTGCATTGCTCATTGCAAGTTCTGACATCAGGGAGTTCTGGTGATATGAAGATTGCTGAGAGGGAGGAATTGCGGACATTTTGCCTCCTCCACACAGGGCCAGAACATGCATGAGGTGATGAAAGAGCTGAACTGCTCAGCCACGATGAGCTATAGTCACAGCAAGCAGGACTAGTTAGCAGATATTCTACAAATGTAATCATTTCACCATTTCCCCATCTGTTTCTTGTATGCACCTGCTGCTTCCCAGCATATCCTCAGGCTGCCGGGAAGCAAGGCTGTCTTTTCATTACATAAAATGCACAATGACTATGTCAGTTGGGGGAATTCCTCACTGGTCTGGTGAGACACTAGAACAATGCAATCAAGCATAATCACACTCATAATTAATAATAAGATGATTTGCAGCAATCTTCACGAAAGCGCAGTCTATCAGTCAGGAGAATAAGACAGTGGTTGTATCTTTCCTTTTTAAGAGAAGGGTTGTCTCAGACCAGTAATCACTACATAGTTACATACTCGTGCAGCTTGATAGGTGTCTTTGCCCTACATTATTAAGGGATTAACTTAGCATTTAATAAATGGAAACTATTACAGTATAATTTTTATATGCTGTCAAAAGAGATTAACCCAAATTTTTGACCTGTTTTTTTTTTTTTTTTTTTTTTTTTTTCCTCATGCCATTTCCCTTCCTCCATGAGGAATCCTGCAATCAGGTTTTACTCTACAATGGACAGCTAATTGTCACTGAGAGAAGACCACAAGGTAACACAGAGTACTTATCCTGGAGTTTTTTTATACTGTTAGCACAAATTGTCACAACTCTGATGGACTGTGAAAGCCCCTAAATCTCCATGCTTCAGGGCTACCACTTTCAGAGTGACATGATACAAGATCGACTCAGATTTGAGGGTCAGATTTGCCCAAGACTTAATGGCACATTTTGGCAACAAACAGGAAGTCAGAAAACACATCAAGACTCTGATGGAGGAAACCTTGGGTTTCCAGAAGATGACAGTCATCTTGTTTCTGACAGATCTTCACAGTTTCTCTCTGGAGAAAGGAAGTCAGGGTAAAGTCAAGAGTATATCTTAAATACTCTAGATACTGTTGCTAAGCAGCATAGGTGTGAACAGCCAGTGGATTTCTTACTTGAGACAGGAACTAAACCCTTCTCAGGCTGAGAGTAGCACAAATGTGAATTGTAGACTTATTTGAGATGTGCCATGCTCTGGACCTAAGTGCCAGGATCAATGTGCTCATGTATTTTCTCATCAGTCACATCTATCTTTTTTCTTTTTTTCTTTTCTTTCTTTTTTTTTTTTTTATTCTTTATGACAAACATAGCAAAGTATATTTTATAACACTGATAAAACTCCGAAAGCAATTTAACAGTGAACCGTAGGTACTAAATCCTAAAAAGATACAGAAAGAAGTTGTATTCAGAATTAGAACATGATCTCTGTAGTTAATGACACTTAGGTGCTCAGACCACAGGACATTGCTTACTGAATGTAATTAATAACTATTTAGAAGTATTTGACTACTATCAATTTATTATTGATTATACATTATACCTCTACTTTGATTTTGAATGGCTGTGTTGCAGTGTTGAAGTATATCAATCAAATGCCTGATATTCCACTAGTCATTCATAATCCATTTTGTAGCTTTAAAGACTTAAAAAAAAACACAACTTGCTATGCTGAATTTTCAGAATGACTTAGATCTACAGGAAACATCCAATTTTTTGCCCACATTGGAAGGTATTCTCAGCAGAGATGTGGGAAGGCTGGATAGTTGGGTGGAGAGGAATTTTATGAGGTTCAACAAGGGCAAGTGTAAAGTCCTAAACCTGGAGAGGAGTAACAGGTTAGTGGTTGACCTGCTGGAAAGGGGCTCTGGGTGTGCTGGTGGACAGCAGGTTGGCCGTGAGCCAGCAGTGTAACCTGATGGCCAAGAAGGCCAATGGGATCCTGGGGGGCATTAAAAAGAGTGTGGCCAGCAGGCTGAAGGAGGTGATCTCCAGAGGTCTCTTCCAACCCCTGAAATTGTGTGACTCTGTGATTCTGTGAAAGCCAACAGGTACATTGTTTTTGTACCTGTATTGTCTTTACAATAGGAAACATTTCCTTGAAAGAGTGAAACAGAATAAATTAAAAGGGATTAGCAGTGTCACATAGCTTGCAGTTTCTTTGCCTTCATTACCAAATAATATTATGTTCTTAACTTTGAGAAGAAAAAAGTAACCAAAATATGTTTATATTACAAAGATGTTGCTTGCTCTAATGTTTTCAGCACTCCCACTGGGGTAGGCTGTTACCTGGTTAATGTGTACTTCTGAACCAAAGTCAATTAACTTGCAATAAAATTTTGCCAGGGACAATAAAAGGGAAATCTGGCCTGCAGTTGCGGTGCGATTAGAGATGTGAATAAAGCAACTAAGTTTCAGTCTCAAATCTTGAGCACTAACTCTACTATTTTTGAAGTCAAGTCAGAACTTTGGGAGTCTATAGGTTTGGGCATTCCTGAAAAACGGGGGTATCTTAGGAGAAAAGTGCATTTCTCATTCTGTGATGCAGAGCATAGACAATTTGTATGTTCATATCTTTAGTGATTCTTTTGGAAATCATTTTGCTGAGTTTTATTTGCAGATATTAATGGTAGAGAGAAGGCAATTGTGCACTATGGCACTCAAAAAACAGAACCTGAAATAATTTTTTAGTTAAATTTATTTACGATTAGATTGGCTTATATTCCACAGAAGGATGGAAATGACCTTTTCATGCTCTTTTTTTCTCTTTGTTTGTATTTTGGCAGTGAAATTATGCTTTTTATGTACGTTGGTTAGAAAGCCTCAACTCCGTCATTTGTTACACATACTTTTTTTGGTACATGCTAATTACTCATGCATAGCCAGGGATATGAGGATCAAGGTTGCATTAAGAGCTATTTATTTACATTTAAATATAACTAATCAGAGCTCATGAAAATATTAAACAGGCATTTACGAGTAAAAAACTGAAGATGTAAATCAGGCCATGACTAAATAACTGCCTTCTGGTAAGGATTCAACTGCAGTCTGAGGACACACTTACACTCTTGGTTATCTTTACTAGATGGCTTTGCCATGAGAGGCTGTCTTAGTTCCTGAGGATATATTGCAACGCAAGTAGGTGGAATTTATCTCACCTAACTCTGGAAGGCTGTAACATGCCTGTGTCATTTCCAGAGTATGACAGATCTGGTCTTCTGTAGGAGTGACAGTTTGAATTATTTTCTGCAATTACCTGTTTCCTCCTATTGATTATGGTAGAAACCTAAACTCTAGATTGCTGTGTTGAAGATTTTCACATTACAGACTTTACCCTCTGTTTTCTCTCTGGTATAGTATTTACATGGCTTCCCATGAATCATTTTTGCATAGCATCATGAGAACTCAGCATAGTGATAGATCTCATGGTCAAGTTCTGCAAAAACCCATTCTGCATCCTTTTATATCACAATCTTTAGTTTCTACATCACAATATCTAGTTATGTATATGCATCAGTGTCTTCACACATCTCTTTTTACTTCTAGCATGAGCATGGATCCTTGAAGGAATTCTGCATTTGTCTTGTAGTTTGGCTATCTTTTACTGTATCTGTATTAAGAATTTATTTCTTTTTGAGAGGGAATTGAATGAATTGGACAAACACTTCAGAATAATTATATTTCAGAACTTGTTGTATTTCACTGAGCAGCATTTCTGGGAATAGCAAACTCCTGAGTGGCAGGATCACATTGTAATGATGACTTAAATAACTAGAGGCAGTCACAGAACTTTTGGTGTGGAAAGACATTATTGAAGTTGTATAGCGTTTGCTCCAGCCTTTCATAAAAGATAAGAGAATGGGAGATGCTTTGGTAATAAGTGCCTCCTGATAAGCATAGTGGAAAAGCCATGAAGGAGGTCATAGATAACCACGTATTTAAGACCACTAAGCATATGCCTATTCACAAAATTGTGATCCTGGAAAGCGCATCTATAATAATGGAGGATTTGGGAGCTTTGGTAGAAGTGTGGCCAACAAACACTCCAATTCTAACATTTCTCATCTCATCTCATTTATTCATTTACTCACAGTCCTCATTCAAACATTAGCATATGCTACTGAATCACTTGAGATAGTTCTCTGACTAGAAGACTACATAAAGAAGGCTCATAAAGTTCATTTTAGTAATAAAGATGCAGGCAGTGTTATTCTTTCCTGATTGTCATAATCAACATGCTGGGGACTCAAATACCTGTAGAGATTCTAACAGGAAAAGAAAAAAAAGAAATATTGATATATCTGCTAAAAAGTGTATTTGTAGGATTTAATAAAGCAGGAGTTAAGTCACACTCGCCTCACATGAAGGACATCATCTTGATTATGAACTCTGGATGACTGAACTTTAGATAATCAGTCAATAGTATCTGAAAAGACTGTTGAATGTAGGTTTAAGTATTTTAACCTTGGCTTTTGTTGCACTTTTTCCATGACTTTGTGTATGACCTTTCTCAGCATGAAGTTAGATAACATCAACTTTAGTTAAGTGCATCTTGAAAAAGATCTGTTACTTTGGTTAAAGGAGTACCTGTCACTTGGGACCTTACGGGGACATGATCTTTGCCTCAGCACTAGTCTTCCACAGTCATGTTGGCTCCTGAGGCTCCCACAACTCCTTCACAGGAGGTACCCCATTAGCAAGGTTACAGCAAATATTAACTTCTGTAGACCAAGGAAAGTCATTCCACATGCAGAGATAAAACCCTGTCTCCCTTTTGTGGTCCTTTTCAGGTTCTTTCTCAAATATAGTGGAGTTACGTTTGTTATGTTTCTTCCATTTTTTTTTTTTTTTTTAAGAGTTTCTCAGCTCTAGTGGTAGGGAAAAGACTAAGAATCATGGGGGATCAGATAGAATGTTGATTCATTGAGGTCAGTGTTTTCTCTCTCATAATAGCCTGAAGAAAACGGAGGGGAAAAAAAAAAAACAACCTCACCATAGAACTGTGCTGTCTTGTTTTCTTCTCCTTCCAGCTATTAAAAAAGGTAAAAAAAATCAGTCTGAAAATAAGTGAGCTAATAAATGTCTGAAACAAGATGAAACACTTTGTTGTTGTTTGAGCATTAATAAATATTTTGTTCACAATGGAAGATCAGTTTTTTCTTATGATAGTTAAAAGAACATTCTTGCCTAAAATAGTGTTTCTTGTTTTTTTTTTTTTTTTTAATTAATTTGATTCTGGAGAATGTACTGCTTTTACTGAGTAACCATCTGTCCTCAAAATGCTCATGCAGCTGATCAGGACCAGAACTTACCCTATCCCTCATGTATGCAAGTGAGTGACTGAGGCAAAGATGTAGAATTCTCTTTGTAGAAAAAAGAATCCTAAAAGGGACAGACACTCTAATTTGAAGTCTAGGTAGAATTTCCATTTAATTGAAATAGACAATAACGAAGGAAGGCTGATATGGATAGATTTTGCTCATGGCTTATAGAATCATAGAATTGCCAAGGTTGGAAAAGATCTCCAAGATCATCCAGTCCATTTGTCCACCTATCACCAATATTTCCTACTATACCATGTCCCTTAGTACTGCATCTACATGTTTCTTGAGCACCTTTAGGCTTAGTGACTCTGCCACTGCTCTGGGAAGCCTTTTCCAGCACCTCTCACCTGACCTCTCTTGGAGAAAAAGTATTTCCTAACATCTAGCCAGGATTCTGGAAATGGGATTATGCTACTTCATCAAATTTAGACATGTTATAAGCACATTAGTGGGAGTAAAGACAAATATTCTTCCTGTTTGTTCTCTGAAACAAAAAGAATTCTAAAATATTGTCTGAGAAAGGAAAGCACATCACAGAGTGTTAAATTTTGTGGTGACAAGATACTGTGATGGATTTCTACCCTCCAGAGCTTTGTGCAGATATTTTACAGTTAGTGACAAAATAAATTGTATGCTTGGCATTTACGTAAATGTGATCTGGAAACCAGTGGAATAGGTAAGAAATTTCTTCTATTGACTTTTCACTAATTGATGTGAAAAACCAGGGGACAGATTTTGTTCCTAGACATATGTGTATAAATCTTCAGTGATGCTGCTCTCAATAAATGATGAAATTGATGTAACAGAAGTTGGCCTTTGCGTTTCAGATAAGTGAATCTTCAAATCTGTGCACTATTAGTTTTACTCTCCACAACACCTGCTTTTGCAGTTTATTTTACCTAGAGTATAGCTTAAAATGCTGCATGTCAATTAACAGATCACTGTAAACTCACACTTGGGGTGAACAAAGTTTAAATTTGGAACAAAGTGAAAAGAGTTTACTTTTAGTGTACTGCTATATCATTGAATATAAATGAAACTAACTCCTCTCCAGACAACAGTCACCCAACAGACTGGAAACTTTAAGATCCAACTCCTAGGAGACCCAGCTAAAATTTATGGCTTCCATGTAACCGACTCTGGGGATGTCAGAAAGCCTTTTACACCTTAACATTCGCAGACCTTGGCAGGCTGCATTCATCTGCAGAAAGGCCATGGTGTTATGAGACACTCAGTATTCCATGATCCTGGGATGCTGCAGTCTCCCAAAATGTTCTGCCACTGCAACGTGAGACAAAGTTTGTGTTATGTAAGCAGTGCTGCTCTGTTGAAATGCTGCTAGTGAAGTCACTAGCGATTTATGAAACAGGAAGCGACCAACTTCTGGCTTTTTTTTCCATAGCCAATCCACTTATTTCAGAGCATCACCCTTGAAGAATGTCATAGACAGATATGAGGATATCCTAGAGCTGAATTTCTAATTCCACTCTTGCACTTGTCTAGAACTGCTGTTGTTAGCTCCCACTCATAGACAAATGTCCAACACTTCATTTGTATCCAACATCAAAAAAGCTGCAAACACAGAGCTGAAACCTGTCTGGGATTGCAACTTAATTTGAAGCAATTTATCAGCTACATGGCTTACAGAAAAAACCCAGTAAGCAGGGATAGAAAGCCAGTAGAAATTAGCAGCAGTGTTCTGCAACACTGGGTAAGACACCGCTGTTTATTTTTTGCAAAACAACATTTTGTTTAATCCTTCATAAGATGTACAAAATGCGTTCTTAAATCATTCTCTTGAAAAACAGATTTTTAAAATTTCCCATAACTTTCCAATGCTTTTCCTTAAGTCTTTGATGAAAATATAGTACAATTGTACATTTTGTCATTATATACTTCGGCTTCATTAAAGCATGATTTTAGGAAATGTTGGGATGACTAATTGCCTACCATTAGACATAGAGTTTAAAAATTAGAGTGAAGTCATCAGTTTCTAAAGCATCCGGACCTACCACTGAACAAATAGGTTCATTTATATAACATATTTTGTGCATGAATATCAATTATCAGTTCAATTTAGCCTTCATTGAAGAAAATATAACATTGCTGATAAACATAAGAAACTGTCAGGCTTCTTTTGAATCTATTAAACCAAACTGTTTGTAATCTCCAACTTCAACTCCAACTTACATAAATGGGATTTTTCTGACTATTGTTCAATGTTTTTAAGAGAATTTATTTGTCTGGGACAAGCAGAAGAAACAGAATATGCTACAGAGAAGAAAAAAGTGAACAACCAGAGCCAAGGGACATGGTCTGAATAAACATTGAGAATGTGACTCTGAGATGAATGCAAAGCCTTAGGATTAATGTCAGCTGGAAAACAGTCTGGAAATAAGGCCAAAGTGCTAGCTTTCTTCTTTTAAGTATGTTTCATGCTTTCCAGTGTAATGGCTTGGGATCAGGGAAGGTAATGTTCGCTTATTAAAATATAGGAGTTTTTATTATGAGGAAGGGAAAACCTAGGAATTGCTAGAATTGATAGAAAAAATTACTTTTAAGCAAATGTTTTACCCTCCTGAAAAATGGTGTAATAATATGAGATTTTGTTATTTAATTTGGTCCATCCACAATTATGAGCTCGTTCGCCTTACATGTTTTCTGAATTGTGCAAAAATCATTTGTCTTCAGAGGCTATCTGGAAAGTAATTATAGCCCCAGCTCTGAAATTACCTTTCCAGATTTTCTCTTGCTATGGCTATGTGCTTGAATAGATAAGCTCAAAACACATCGAAGAAATGAATGCAAAATATTATTACTAACATTGTTTGCACCCATTTCTTAAAGCATGGGTGAGTCAAAATTAGATAGCTCACAACAGAGCTAAATATAATTCAGTTTTTGAAATGGAATGCATGGTATCAATATTCAAGGTCAGAGCTTGAATAAAAGTTCAACTGGCAGGGCATGACTTTTAAAATCCCAACTTGTATTGACACTGGTGTATTAATAAGATAGAAACTAATAAACACGTGGGCAACAATGACCATGCTATCAATATATCGGGTATGACATCAATTGATATATGTGGGTGATACTGGTGAAAGGACAATAAGCCAGTCCGAAAATCTATTTGCCTTTCAATCTCTATATTATTCTGTTTGGCTGATGCCTCGAGTGATGACAAATGTATTCTTTTCCTTTAGCAGTTATTAAAACTATTCTATGGGACTATTCCTTTATAACAAATTATGACTCCAATTTTGCGCTTGGCTGAAAATGAGCAATTAATCATGGTAGCCGTTAGTCACAGGCTCTGTAACTGGAGAAACAAACCTCCATATTCACAGATGCGTGGGGTCTATTCATACATCTTAGCATTTTCTGCTTATTTACTGCTTATATTTTTTTAAAATATGATACCCTTTTTTTTTTTTTTTTTTTTTCCTTTCATGACTTGAAGAGCACTGGGAATCAAAGGGCTATGGGGTGAGGTAAGTTCTGTACTAGGTGCTTTCAATAATTACTGCAGTAATGAAAAGAAACCCTTATCTTTCTCTCCATGTTAGGAAGTACCTTAAAACATGGTGAGAAAGAGTCACGGATGCAGGAATTTGCAGTTAAAAGAATGACTCTTTAAATGTGCTAAATCTGATTTACTATAAATAATTGTTCCAGAATTAATCTCTCTCTGAAGATTTAAATCAAATGCTATTCCCTATTTGGTAAATATTTTCAGGCGTTTGTTACTTTCAGACAGCAAGGAATTGAAAACAAGAAGGAAAAAGAGCTGGGAATCTTGTAAGAAATCTTGACAATAACTTTCTTTTGTTATCCTGCACAAGCACTTTTCAAAAGCACATAGGGGAATGCTGGAGTTTATGAATAGGGACTTAACTAGGACTGAACTGAAAGGAATGGGAAACAACTGCAGTTTATTCTGCTCTCATATACTTTTGTTGCAATCATAACTGCACTGTGTCAAATATGAATTTATCCTGATGTAAATGAGAGAAGGCTTAGGTGCTAGGCTTGGACGTTTTGGAAATCAACAGCAGACTGAAGCTGCTATAAAATACAGGTGCTGAAGCACTGAGAGCTCAGAGCATGTTTTATTGGAATGAACCTATTAACTGACATAACTATGTCTGCTCAAAGGCTGGTCTTGAGTTGTTTTCTTTCTTCAGGTTCAGTTTTGTTTTATTAAATACCACATCTGTTTCTAAGCACTGCACTCCCTGTAGAAGAGCTCCTTCACTGAACATGATGTTGGCCCTGCTCTGAGTGGGAGCTGAACCCAAGAGGTCTCATGCAGCTCCATTTGTTCCATAATCCTATGGGCTTATGAAACTGCTTTACATAGGAAAATGGTGCAGTTTGGTGTCAATTTTGATGTAAGCTGTAGAATTATTTTTACTGAATGGGGAAAGAAAAAATGTGCTTGTTTTCCTCTATTTTGATTAGTTTACATTGTGATGTAGAAAGTTTGTGTGTCTTCTGCACTTTTTGGCTTTCAAAATTTGAACTTTCAATCCTTCTTTTGGATAGCAGCACTATCACTATTGTCAGTCCAAATATAACCATACCTAATTTATTATTTTTACTGTTTCAGTACTAAATTTGGCCTGACCCATTTAAGTCATTTTTAGAGACAGATTTGCATTTGAGCTGGTTATGTGAATGCCAAGTTTCAGCCTACAATGGCTGAAAACAGCTGAATAGTGAAATAGCGAGTGACACTGTTTATAAAGGAAACAGCTCCTGACCCTTGATGACAGCTCCATGAATGTGATGATACAATTCTTTGAGGATGTTCAATCTTGCTCGCTGTCATTACTATGTAGATTCCTAATTTGTTGACTTCCTTCATCCTCAGAACATATTCTGCACCTCACATTACTGATTTTTTCTTCTGGATGTTTCCCTTGAGTGATATCTTGTGAAGGTCCACAATATTTACAATATCATCTATATTTATTTTCATAGTTCTGCATTCTGCTTTCAGGCATAGCCTTCAGACAGAGATATTGCAATGTTATGCAATAGCATATTTTTCCTCGGCCTTGCCTTCATCCAGATGGTAGGTTGCTATTAGCCTATGTAGCAGTCAGTGAACACGACTAGTCCTTAAACTAGCCCAGCAGTGCTAATCAATGCATATGTGTGTGTAAGTATGTACACAAGTGCTTCACAGGGGCGGTAATATTATTTGTTTTTCCTTTTTTAAAAAATTATTTCTTACTCTCTCCAGCTCTATACATTCTCATTCACTCCTGTGGAAGTAAATCTAAGATCTGCAGAAAGCAGGCTCTAGATCAGGTTCACAGTCCCCACACCGCTGCCTAAGAGTCCATCTCACACTGCAACTCTAATTCACGGGGAACAATGCAATCAGATTCAAGAATTCTGATGAAAAGCTGTAGTGGTAAAGTATGAATGTCACCTACGTGTAGAACAAAAGAAATGGTCTATCATTTTTTATGAAACATAATTTTTTGTATTTGGAGCATACCCATTCACTATTTCAAAAACAAAGAAAGACAAAGAGGTATTTTAATGGATAATTGTATTATTTCTTTAAACAGAGTCTAAATGCTCACCTACCCATTCATGTATGCATGGGTGAAGGGATTTAAAGCACAGAAATTTGAAAGGCTTTGGATAAAATATACATCCACTCATCCATGACTCTGAATGTGCAGCATTAT
This sequence comes from Tragopan temminckii, assembly GCA_028571105.1. Lineage (NCBI taxonomy): Eukaryota > Metazoa > Chordata > Aves > Galliformes > Phasianidae > Tragopan > Tragopan temminckii. The sequence continues at coordinate 37,238,510 of JAOWBP010002052.1, read as the reverse complement.
GCAATATTCATGTTTGTCAGTGGAAGCAAGTACAGAGCTAAAGAGAAAGAAGGGCCTCTGTTCTCTATACAGTGTTGAGTAAATGTCTATTACTCAATATATTAAAATTATGTGAGGAAGATATTTTGGAGAAAGTAACCATCTTTATACTATGTCAATGTCTATTTATGAGATTTGATTCATTTTTCTAAGTGCTGCTTCTTCTCTTCATGCTTCATATTGAGAGGGGCTATTTCTTCTGTAACAACTCTGTGAGATCCTTCAAGATTATTTTTGATCAAGAACCGTTCCAAGACCAAGATGAGCAATGCAGTAAAGAATGGTGCTGGAAATTTAGCAGATATTACAGTTAGGGAAAAAAGGGAGAGAAAGTAAAAAAGGTGCAGAAGAGACCATAGAAATTTACATAAACTCAGGCTTTCTACATTACTGGAGTTTTACCCATCAATACATGTTTCTTTATTATAGGGACTATACTAAATCTCCCAACACAATAGATTGATGTTTGAGAATATCTTTGAATGTATGAACTTAATTAAGAGATTTTTTTTGTTGGTCTAAATTCACAGTCTTTAATATTAACTTCTGATTTACTGAGGTAATATGTCATTTTAGCTAAGAAATCCTGTCCTGTTTGTTGTTGAATGAGATAGGATGGCACACAACCAATTGGTTCTTCTGTAGCTTTTACAAAGCTTTTGGTTTAGCCTTGTTAGACATTTTGTGACTCAGAATTTATACACTGTTTGAAGTGTCTCTTTATACATTATTCATGTTCCCATCAGCACAATATTGAATTTTGATTTGCTTCCAAGGATTGGAAAGGAAATGAGGGAGAAAAAGATGGTACATATCTTTTTTTTTTTTTGGCTCAGACTTATCTGACCGTTGACCTACTTTATTTACTTAAATAACATGAGTGATACAAGTGGACCAATGACATTATTTCTACAGATATCTGCATACAAGCAAAAATAAATAGGAATGAATACAATCTGAAAGAGACAGACAAATTCACCCTTGGAATTATGCCAGAAGTATAGACTGTATTGCACTTTTTTTTTTTTTTTTTTTTAAATGGAAGAAAACAAACAAGTAAATTTGTGTTATTAAAAAACTGCTGGGATCTTTCAAGAACTACGGCTTGGGCAGTGCTACAAAGAGCTAAGGAAATTTGAAAAGATTTTTTTCCCCCCTGCAATGCCACAGATTTTAAATACATTCCTTCAGGAAATTTTGCATTAAGCCATGAATGCAGTAAATTCTGATGTTAACAGAAAGCTAATCCTTCTCTTCAAGAAGAAACTGTGGAGGAATATAAATACCAGTGCCTTCTTTCCATGAGGATAACATATCCATGGCTTTGACTTTTCTTCCTTTACCTCCTCCTATAGCTTTTTAGATAGGATGCCTCAGAGCATTGTTTCTTTTATCTCGTTGTAACTTTAAAATGAGTTCTTCTCCACTTTTTTGACAGTATTCATTGATGCAATCCCTTTGATTTAAGCTTCTCGTATGTGTATATGTATATGTATATATATATTTACTAGAAAATCAGGGAAAAGTAATAGGTCACATTAAAGCAGATAGAAAGTTATTGTTGCACTGGTTGAGTTACTTTCTGTGGAGAAGACTCCTTCACCTTATTGTGATGTTTAGTAAAACAGAAACATGAAACATTTGCTTGGACTTTGATGTAATGGGAAGCCAGTAGTAAGTGGGAGGGAAGATGGAGAAGAATTGACAATTTACTCAGAGCAGGAACTGTATGCATACAAGTGCAAATTATCAGATGAGCTGTCAAATACCATGCATGCTCTCTAAGTTTTCCTTTTGCCTGGTGGGACAACCTCATCACAACTGCTCATAGCAATGAAAGGATGCATGATCTGTGTTCACCTCCACCTGAAGGTAGAAAAACTGTTCTGACACTGCCAAAACAAGTGCTACAGAGCAACAAGGAGCTGAGCGTTTCTTTTCCGATTCCTTAGCAGAATCTGCTGAAGTTTGAGATATAGATAAGCATAATGAATAGAAACTCCTATAATTACATGAGGATATAAACTGTAATGCAATGGAATGCACAGCAATGACAGCAAAGCAGCAAGGTCTTAGGCTGGAGCAAGGAAAGTTTGTTCAAACATAACAGCTATAGGCACACATATAAAGGAAAGACACTGCTGACCTTTGGAAGGCTTCAGGTAGGTAACAATCTTTTTCTTCTGTTTGTCCACTGATAGATGAGAATTTGTTGAGAAAAAGCATCATCAGTTATCATCAGAAAAGATGACTCACAATTTGGTTATTCAGAGTTACCATTGAAATGGATTGCAGGAAGAACCAACAAAATCATAAATTTTCTCTTCTTAGTGATGGTGACTTGAGATCAGAAGAAAACTGTTCTTTTTTGCTTCTAAGGTAGGAAATTCTTGGCATTTAAATTTCTAATCACCTTCTATGTGTGAGAGATTGCCTAAAGCAGATGGTAAAACTATCTGGCTGATCCCCATTAAGGATCACTTTCTCCCTTGCACCAAGATTGTAGCTTAAATTTAAGGCATGCCTTACATACAAGTTCCTCTCTGTGACTCTGCACGCATTCAGGAACATCATGTTGGCATTTAGGTGAACGACTTTGAATATTCTTTGTGATCATCATCTCATTCACCGCAGAACATATGCATAGACATCATGCTGAAAAGGCCTTTTGAATGCTTCTCTCTATGTACTATCCTTGACTTTCATACTCCTGAAGATGTTTTGGTGCATTTTCTAGAGATTTTTTTAGTCTGTTTTTTTAACTTTCAAAGCTTCTTTTTCCTCAAGGCTCACTGGGAAGACTGGGTTGAGATGAACATCTTTCAGCTTCTTTTTCCTCATGATGACTGCTGACTATTTATGGGCTGAATTGTATGAGCTGTCGTTCCTGTATTGCATATTACTGGGTATTTTAATTCATGTGGCGGGATTCAGAGCAGAGAGGTGCTTCTGGAAATACTTATAGCTCTAAATAAATCAATGAAAGTTATTGTCGCTTTGACAGATTTGTGGAGTTTTTCTTTTTTTTTTTTTTTTTTTTTTTCATCTGCTTCTGAGGAAGTGCATTTCATTATCTACTCTTTCTTTTGTTTTTCTGTGAAGTCTAGCTACCTTAGTGTGAAGCACCATGTGAACTGAAACAGGGAATCACAGTTTTGATATTCTCTCTTCTGAGATAAAAATAAAAATTAAGAAACTGTTCTCCTTTATCATTTATTTTCTGTGTGAGCCTGGAAAGCAAATAGTTTTACTACGATTATTTGGACAATCTTTCTCAGCTGTCCTCAAAATACTGCTAAGAATTTCTCCCTCCTTGGATTCTGTATGTCCTGCTTTCTTTCCATTACTTGAACATGAGACAGACTCTTCAAAATGTACCACAATAACAAGATTTTTGCCTTTTGATTTGTATCTCCTTCCATTCCTAGTCTCTTATGATTTTCACTGTCCTCAAATATTTGATTTTTGTGAAAACAAGGAAAATCAGAAACGTTTAGAAAATATCATTGGTTTAAGCTTTCCATTATTAATGTACTGTGCAATAAAGGCTGTAATATCAGCTCAGTAATCATGGAACTTTCAGCTTTGTTTTGTGTCTAAGGATTTCCTTCTGCAAAGATATGGCAACCTGACACAGGATTAGAAGCACATTCCACTGATAATGCCCATGACTTCAATCACTAGGCTAGGACTAGCAAGTGAGTTGGTCAAATGTTAGCAAAATTCTTATTAAGTAACCAAATGTATCAATCTAACATTCATTTCATGCTTTAAAGGTGTGGTGAAAAATGTGTGACTTCTTAACTTATTTAGCTTTTCTAGTGATTGTGTGTTCTAGTTTCCATTTTACCCTTCCTTCTCCTTTTTCATTTTTTTTTTTAATGTTGCTTATGAGAAGAGTAGGGGGAAGGCATGGAAATTACTTAATTTCAAATTCCTTAACAATGGACGCTTTTTTCTTTATTAAATGATTCTTTTAATAGAGCATAGTGTTTGAACCATTACTGTTCCTGAGACTTGTCAGGATTGATCCTTAAGATACTTGAGAACAGAGGAAAAA
>JAOWBP010002052.1:37210141-37232000 GCA_028571105.1 Tragopan temminckii | reverse complement strand
AAGATGTTCTGTTTACTTCATTACATTGTGTTGAAGCTGGACATCAGAAAATGGAGTGCATCTATTATCATCTCTCTGCTCTGATGAACTCAGATGCTTAGGTCTGAGGAGAAACTTATAGTTACATGTCCCAAGACTCACCACCTGGAGACTCTGTAAGCACTGTTCTTTTGGATTTTGGCTGTGCGCAAGCTATGTTTATTTGTACTTTGCTTTGAAATTTGTCCTTTATGCTCAGTAATCTCCCCTTTTGACATATTTTATGTGTTAAATAAGAAAAGCAAATAGATCTTTTACTAATACTTATATTTTTCTAATCAAGAGGTGTAAACAAATGTAGCGTATTTGGTTTTTCCTTTGGTCATGGTGAATGGTTTCTTTTTACATCAGCTCTTCATAAATCTTAGTTCCATATTTATCCTCAGTAAAAAATGACAGGGCTCTGACTGACTAGTGACAACTACTTGATAAAAAAATCCTTACTATGCTTCTGGAATAAGACAGAGTACACCATGTTTCCTATCTTCAAGTACCTGCTGTTTCCATCATAAACATGACAAATCTAGTCAGAAAATAAAAAAAAAATTAAATCATGATTTGGAAATGCAAAGTTTGAAGCAGCAAGGCTGGCTTTTACCCATGCATTTCGCATGGTGCGTGTCAGGAGCATGCACTGGGGTATGTTACACTTAGGAGTCCCTCAGTCCCTGAACCTTCTGCACTTGGTCATCGGCTGCTGGTGTGAGGGCTTCACCTTTCATGGTGGACACAGGGGTATGCATGCTGGTGTGGCAGCATGGTGGCATCCCACGCTGGGGATGGTGTCCCTAACCAAGCTCTTAGTAACGCAGGAGGCCCAAAAGCAGATTGTTTAGTCACTGTTTGGGCTCCCTGTGTTGAAACAAATGCGGTAGATATCTGCGGCAGTGTCTTATCAAGGTGAGTGTCTGAGAAATGCCAGCTGTGTGCCCACTCTTACTGCAGGTCATCCTGGGTGCTGCTGTAGGAGGCCTGCGATCCTGCTGCAGGTGTTTTCCTGGGCCGAGCTCTCTAAAGAGCAAGGAGGGAGACAGAGCTAAGGAGTGAATCAGATGCTTGAAATTAGTTGCTGCAAAACCACTTCTTGCTTAATCCCTGCCTCAAAGCGTATCTCAAAGGCCAGGCTACAGTCACAAGAAAGGCAGTAACAGTCAGTGTTATACTCCTATATAGGCTTTCTGGGCTTTACATCCGCAAGAAAATTCTCCGTACTGCTCTCGCCCTGCTTCCTATCTCCCCAGAGCAGCTGACACCAAGTGTATGTGGCACTGGATGGCACTTAGTCATCGAGGGGAACAAGGCTGACAGCAGAGGTTGATGCCTGCAGAGAGAAAACAGTAACAGCTGATGCTTCAAACAGCAGCTGCAGCATCCTCAGATTCACCGACTCCCACTCAGAGACCTTGCCTGGATCCATCAACACGCAGCAGATAGGGCACGTGCATCCATGGAGAAGCCTCCTCTAGGCAGAGAGAGAACTGACCATGGGTATGAGGAGGTTTTTGTCCCACTGAGACCAACAAGGACGGAGGTGAGAGAGCTTTGTGGGGGTGGAGAGGGAACAGAATCTTTGCAGTGTGAATAATGTCCATAACACTTTGCTGGGGAAGGGCAGAGCAGTGAAAAATGCTGTTCTTGGGAGTGGGGGAGTCTGAAGCACAAATCAGTGCTAATGAAGCAGAAAATCAGGGGTTGTATCCCAAGACCTGCAGCCTGATCAGTCAGGAGTTGAAGATCTCAGGTTCACATCAGGGGTCACAAATTGAGCTAGGATCCCTTCATTAGACCTGCTGCATCTTTGGCTTTACCATTTTTATATAGTGGGAAAATACTGGCATTGATCTTCCTATCTATAGAATTTCAGAACGTCTACAAAACATGATATAACAAAATACAGTGTGTGCTCTACAATACTGTGTGTTCATAACCACGTCTGTTTCTCTGTATTTATGTTATACCTATATATAAATTAAGAGAGAAAAAAGAGGGAATATATGACATATGGATAAGATATGGGACTAAGGTCAAGTGGCTGTAATGAACAGCAGGGAGGTTTGAAATAGATAAGGGCAATATTTTCTGTGACTGAGATGCACCATTATCATTTTAAAAGGCTCTTTAATATTGTGTTGTTTGGCCATTACTTTCCAGAAGAGTATACATGATATATGACTGAATGCCACAAGCAACTTCTGGAAGTATATTCTAGATGTCAGCAGGCAGGCGATGTAATAGAGAGGAGAATTTCATCCTGCTTCCTCCACATTGCCTGGCTTGCAGCCTCGGCTCACCTCCCGATGGCCCTCTGCTCTGCTGCTCTGGCAGTGTTTAATGTTCAGCCTGAGAGACAAGGGAGGATTGTCCTTTCAAAATGTACCTACATCAGCATTGCCTAAAAGAGAAATACAGCAGGAAACACTGGTTCCAAATTGCTGTCTAAAGTGTCGGGTTTCTTCTGAAAGGCAGATGAAACAGAAAGGAAAAAGAGAATCAAAGTGGTGATTTTTGTTCAAATAGAGAAAGGAGTTCCTTTTGGCACCTTTTCTAAGGCATGAACTATACCCAAAGAGCAGCTCAAATGGGGTGAGAAGAAAATGGTACTCCTGGTGTAAACACTGAGGCTTTGCTAAAGCAACAGCTACTCCTTTAGATACAGGTTTCAGCTAACTGGAAATATGGGAGGTAGAAACTGCTTATCATTCCTGCTGGTAAATCTGCCAGGCTAAATCTGAAAATAAAAGTCCAAATTTTCCAGGCAAAGCTTGCCAATTCTGAATAATCCTGCTAAACATGTCAGCTGGAGACTGATACAAGGGCTGCTACAAATATGTTATGTAGGATTAGGCCAGCTCCTTATGCAAGGCCCCAGTACAAAACACTGAGGTTTTGGGGCCAAGAAGTGGGTCTGGATCTGCTCCACTGGCGGGTTTGGGCAGAATGATCATCACAGCCAAGGTGCACAATACGAGGCTGCTGTGTACGGCGTTCTTGTTCACCAGTTGAGGGGTTCACAGACCAGATAGGAGACTAGACAGTTTCTGGACTAAGATCACTTGATATATGAGATGGATTTGAATTTTCACATTTAAGCCAACCAAGTTGTGCTAGTTGAGGATGCAGTCCAGTTTTAAGTTTGTGGTGAGACACAGGAAATCTTTGAGGTACCTGAATTCGGCGAGGTAAAGTGGCATAACCCCTATAGTTTTCTGGTCCTTTAAAAAGGAATCCTTTAATAAAATTCATACTCTGAGTATGTTTCATGATCCTCTTGATCCAGCATTGCTGTTCATCCTCAATGTTTAGGCGGGAAGAAGTATTTGACATAAAAGAATGAAGTAAATTAACATTATCTTTAGAAGTTTCTTAAGCAAGTTTTTCCATACATGTTCATACTGCTTGCTGTAGCAGGGAAAGATGTTAGCTCATTACTCTTGATGTTAAAAATGAATCAGCATCCTGCTGTGCTGCTCCTCGCAGGTTCTTTTATTTCACTCCTGAAATGATAAGAGATATGAATGATACCCTAAAATCTCAAACTTTCCCTGGGTTTAGTGCCAAAATTTAATGTGTTGAAAAATAAGAATAGAGGTATCCTTTTTATACTAAGAGAAGCTTTGGTGAGGTTACAAGACAGTGCCCAATTCTAGCAGAGATGTATCCTGGGCTGCCATCTGCTATGCTGAGACTCTCTGTTTCTGAGTCTAGTCCAATGCCAATTAAGTCTAGCGTACAGAAAGCTGACGTGGAGTGTCCGGAACAATCAAGAGAATAAGAAAATCACAGAAGGAGGTTGATGCTCATTCATATGTCAGTAGGGATCTATGCACTAGTAATGGACTTAAAAGATAGAGCAGAACAAGCAGTGTAGCAAAATGGTAGTGACTACATGAAAAGTGTCACTGCAGTGACATTCCTGAAGAAATTCAAACTTTTCATTTTCCTGGAGTAAGCAATAACTGCGCTATCTCACAGCACTGGCATGAGCAAGGGTTGGCTTTTTAAGGACGCTATCTTTTGTGTATACTGAAAAGATGAGCTTAAAAATTGAAATGTTTTTTCAGAACAGATCTGATAATTCATACCATTTGTTTTGCTCTTTTTACTGCTACAAAGCTCTGAGCTGATGTTTTTCATGGACCTGTATATCAGAACAAGCAGATCTTGCTCCTAGGTGGTAATGGTCAGCTCAGAGTTCTTTTTGTGTGAAGCTAAAATTGCTTTTCCCATGTGCATCACTTTGCATTCATCTGCACTGTACACTAATTTGTTGTCTAGTCACTTGGCCCCTTAAGGAAAAAATAAAATAAAATCATGGTTAATTCTTGCCCCTAGTGCCTGAGATAGCTGTGTATCAGCTGCAAATTTTGTTATTTCACTTCTCATTCTTTTCTTTAAATGATATTTTAATATGATAAACAAAACAGGTTCCAGCACAAATCATATTGATTTTGTCTAGTTATTGCACTGAGAAGTGGTGATTACGCTAACATTTTGTTTCCAGTTTTGTGTCCAGTTTAATTTTCTATACACATTTTATTTCTTTATGTCTGATAAAACGTTGGAAACATCTTGGAATTCCATGTGTATCAACTAGATCACATTTATCTACATATTTGTTGACCTTTCTTACACTGCAAAGATGCTATGTTGACTATTCTCTAATCAGATACTCCCTGGGGATAGCAGGGCCCTGATAATGAATCCTATTCCCTCCTAACATGTGGCTGATGCTGCGCTTCTGTAAGTGACTCATTTTGACAGGCAATTATTTTAGCTGGGCTCCTATTTCCAATCCTCTACAATAGCTCAAGAATGAGCATTCATCGGTTCCTGGAAGCTGGCCATGGCAATCTCATGCAGATAGATGTCAAGTCAAATTCACCTATAAATACACTTGCTGTGAAGGTCTGTGAGACACAGTCCAGCTGATTTACCCTCATAAACATCCACAATGTCTAAACCATTCTGTGGGTGTTCAGAAGGTGTCAACAGTACCAAAGACAGGGTGTTCATTCCCAGTCATAAATAGGATACACAATAATGCACATCAAAAGACCCAGAATTGTTATAACTGTAAGAGAGTCCTCAGCAGTGACTTCACTGCTTCAGTCTTCAGGTCAGCTATTTCCCAACACTGTCAGTAACACTAGAAGAGTATGGCTAGTATGAAGCTTTTCCATATGCCTCCCAACACCAGCAGCATTCTGTTTGCCCCACAAAATATCAACTTTCATATCATGAAGGCACCCGCCTGCATGCATCTTTGCACAGCAAATTGCCAACTACTGGCTTGATGCCCTAGTATCTGAATTCTGATTCTTATGGTGAACTCTGTGTGTGCATTACCGCTCAAGTAATTGCTTCTATCAAGTAACCACTGGGTGTATTTTCAGGGCAAGTTAAAGGTCATTAGGACTGCCAGTAAGATTGTCTGCATTTTAGCACAGAGAACATGGTGACATCTAATACACGTCAGGCCCTATGGGAAGCTGTTCCAGCTCCACTGAAGAGTAAATGTTTTGGACATTCAGCTTCCTGAGGCTTCTGGGTTTGGTTTCTGTCAACCAGGAGAGACCAGGAATTTTCCTGTTTGAAAATACACTGGTACAGTATGTAGAGCCATAAGACTTAATTTGCTAAAGTCTCCTCCTTTGAAACACCTACTTCAATATATTTAATCTTGGAGGGTTTGTTTTGTGTTTGTTTGTGGTTTTTTTTTCATTGCTAGAAGACTGAAAAGCAGTTGTAATTATTTACATACAAAGTAAGTGCCTTATTGTGGTTTGTGTACATTAATCAGACTTCATATATTTTTATGTATCTGCAAAAGAGTGAGAGCACAGACCCAGGCTGACCACAGAGAGATGACACACAGGTTGTTTCTGACTCATTGGGACCATCTGGCATTCCTTCAAATCTCTTTAGATAAAACCCACTGAGATTTCCCTCTGTACATCAGTCTGGGCATGTTCATTACGGAAAGACAGTACAAAGGCGAAATTCAAGTGTCTATAAACACATTCAGTGCTAGCAGGTGCCTGGAGAAGCATGTATGAAAAATAAGCAATAGACCTGTTTCAGAAGGAGGAGAAAGCCTGATGCTCTGAGGATGGTGCCTTAAAACCATGCATGGAAAACTCAGGCCAGCTGCTAGATGGTGCCTTCTGGCTCCATGGCCTTCTTTGAAATGCTGGTGAAATACTTACAAATGACAGCTTACATCTTAGTTTTTGCTGTGACTGCAGATAGCAGCAGACATTGATAACCATGTGGCTTATCTAAAGTGAAAGGAAATCAAAGCTGGATTATTATGATAAGTATTTGGTTGCTATTTGCAGTGGAATATTCTAGTAGTGTGGGTTGGCACCTCCTGAAAAGTAATAGAAATCGCTGTGTGATAAAAACAAAAGGATCTTTTCAAAAGTTCAAGAGTGAAGCAGGAAAAAAAAACCACACAGAAGTACTGGTATTCAAACACCTTTGCTAGACTTACATGAGGTCTACCGTGTGGGTGTGAAGAAGCTTCTTTTGGGGTGGAAATGTTTGTTCTGAAGAAGGATGAAGGGGGTGAATGAGCTGCTGAGATCTGTAAGAGAGGATGTGTTGCTGGAAGAGGGCTGTTGATGGGATACAATATGAACATACTTCATTCAAGAAGAATCTTTCCTAGGTAAGAGACTAGGTTTGAACTAGGCCTGAAGGTTTGGAGTGATCTGCTTTGTGTTGTTCCACTTACATCTATTGTTTGGGGCTGTACCATTTGAGTTGCTCTCAAGATTCCTCAGAGGTAGCCTGAAGGTGCAAATTGTAAGAAGGGACAAAGAGGCAATGTGGGAGAAATTTTACAGAGTAAGATAGCTGTAGCCTGGATACCCACTAGTCAACCTTTGCCTCTATTTTGTACCAGATGCACTGGAATAAGGTGGTAATGGGGACAATATGAGAGAAGTCAGTGGTGGTTTTATCTATAGTCTACAAAAAAACAAGCCGATGATATCTTCAGGTAATTATCTCCAAATTTTTCCATTAAAATAATGGAAAATTTGAAAGAAAATCTCTCTTTGTATATTGTTTTGTTCTGCCTAGTTTGAATATGCCTATTGTGTAAAAATACTCTGAGTCATGATCTTCAGTGAAAAACATCCACATTTGGAGGCGTCAAACTTTCCATCCAATTTCCAGGCTGGACAGTTCTTGTGTGTGACAGAGATGATAACTGGAACAAAGAAGAGGAGTTAAAATGAGAACATATGATTTATTTATGAGATATGAAATAAACGCTTTCCACTGTTCTAAGCACACACACATATCTCACTTCAATTATTTCTAAAGCACTGAGCTCTCCTATCTTTTACAGTGTGTAAGTAAAAATTCCTTTCAATCCAGATGGAAAAACATCTGAGCATCACTCTGTTACGCTGATTAAAAAAAACAAAAACAAAAACAAAACAAAACAACAACAACAAAACCTTAGAAAATATCTATGAAAACTACTTTTGCTACTCATTCAGCTTAGGATTTTCTCATAAAAAATATGAAATCTCTTTCTAGTAGGTCTTATTATGCTGTGACTTTTCACAATGATACATCACAGCTAAAAAATATTTATGAAAGACTGCAAGCATTTACATGTGTAGGCCTAAGTTGTTTTTGGCTCATGGTCATTAGAATCACTCAAAAGAATAGAAGCTTTGCCTAGTCAGTACAGAATAGTCAAGGAATAAAATCTGGGAAATTCCTGAGGTTCAGATTATAACCAAAATATGTGTGTACAAATGCATGTGTGTGTCCACACATATACACACAAATTCAAATCTCGAATGCTGGATGCTTGTACATGAAACTAACTAGTATTTTTTAGTGTTGGATCAATTTCTCACTATCCCATTGGACGCATTTTCTGGGCCATAGCTATTTCCAACTCATATGACAAAACTCTTTCCAAAAGATTTCCCTTAAGTCACTTTCTAAGTGTAGAGTAATAAGTGCTCCTTTATGTCTTTTCTCCTAATACAAATCTGGTAAAACAAGCAATCTAATTTCAGCGTTACTCCAATTAATTATTTAATTGTCCACTCAGTCCCTTTTTACTTCCTTTTTTTTTTTTCCCCTCAATTTTCACATTTGATGAGAAATCTTCCCTAGGATTGTTTTCATTGTTGTTTTATTGTTGTCGGGTTTTTTGCTCCTAAATACAATACAGATTGATCTCAGACATCTTTCCTGCAGTAGTCTAGACATCAGACCCACTTTCTAATAGAGGTTGTTTGTTGTTTTTTTTTTTACTTCTTTCTATGTTTTGTTATTGTCTTTTAAAAGCACTGCAAATACATATTTCTGAGTTGATTTTGTTTCTTTTTATTTTTATGTGCATGCTTAAGAGGTAATTTATCTATTTCTTCTTCAATTCTTGCCGTGGCTTTCATGAAAGTGGTTCTGGGTTTTTAACATGGAGTTTTCCTCACTTTGTCCAAATTCTGTTCTGTATTATTCCGTTATGTACTTCCTCCTTGCTATCTGCCATTTGGCATGACAATGTGTAATGGCACATGGCACCCAAGTCTGCACAGGGCAGGCACCCCAGTCTTTTCCATGAGAGGATGCCATTCCCAAGAACAACATGGCTCTATTTATTACGATGCCTCACTAAACTATGTAATAGGAACTGCCTAACACAAAATCTCAAAGGTGGTATAAAAATGACTTGCTTTCATATAAATTTCAAAGTCTCAAGACTCTCTGCATGTCATTTGGCATATATATGCTCACAGACAGGTTTTCTTTGAGTACTCTTACTTTTATATGCCTGCTGGTTTGCTAATTCTATTAGCAATGCTAAACTCATTGCTAATTCTTCAAATACATGTGTTATACTTGGTTAATTTAGTGATGTGTTTGTCTGAGATGTGTGGCTGAGATGCTTAAATTCCTTTTCTAGTTGTTCTATGTTCTCAGGAACCCCTAATGAAAACTGAATGCCATTGATTCCTAGTAAACAATGAATGGGGAACTGTAGCTACTAATTTCTTTAACTGACATGTTGAATTTTATTAGGAGCTGCAAACACTATCTGAAATAAAAGAACGGATTTCTAAGCAAAAGATCAATATGCTACAGTTACCTTTCAGCTGTACCATGAAACTCGCTTGGGAGTTTCTGGGAAAACTTTAGACCTGGTGAATTCTGTCATGTAGATGGGGGCAGATTTCTGAGTCTGGGAAAAGTCCAGTATAGTAACAGGAGCAGGTAAAACTGTGGGAAACAAAAGCTGTTCATCTGATTGGAGTATATAAGTTAATGAAGAAATCTGTCAGTTAATGGAGAAATCCACCATCCATGAGGGACTCCGCTCCAAGTTTTTCTAGGCCAGATTTCTTTCTGTTCTGTGGACAGTTTATATGATATAAGCAAAATTCAAGGACTGACTTAGCATCACTTGTTTAACAACTACATACCTAAGTATTTATTCAGAGAACGAAGAATCTAAAATGCAGTCTGGGTCAGTATTTGTAACAGATAAAGCAAGGCTAATCCTTGGGAAGCAGTAGAACAAGGTTGTTCTGACCTCCATGCTTTCCAAAGCAGGAAGTTGTGGAGATTCATTTAGATGCAGAAAGGAAAAACATCCAGGATTTAGTCTCTTAAAATAAAAGTGCATTGCATACAGTAATGTATTTATCATTCCATTTGAAGAATTTTAGGTATTGGTACAGAAATGTCTTGTTTCTCATAGACAGGATTATCTACCGATGAAAAAGAGCAGATATTTAGACTAGATCTGGACAGCTAAAACTTACTTGTGGAAACTTGGGTCTCCTTGGAAATACTGCAAATATTTCTCTAAGTACAGAATTCAGTTCCATTGGAAAATAACAATGTGAAATAATGACTAATGCAACTGGGCAGTGTGGGGGAAAAAAAGAAATGCCCTGCTTTAGATTATATGTTTGCTAATGTTTATTTCCAGGTTGCATAAAGAGAGCATCATATTAAAATTTTTTGCTTGAATAAAATAGTCTATGTTCTAGCCAGCTGTAATTTGTACAAATAATTTAAGAGGAGGAGTCACAGCACATACTTAGAATATCGTAATATTGAATTATGTCACATATAATACATTTCCAGCTATAGAGGAAAACAGAGGTTTTGCTTTTCTTTTGTTTCCACTTCTACCTGCCAAGGTCACAGGGTACAATTCAATCCACTAAAGTAAATGGAAAAGCTTCTTTTTGTATTTTCCTTTTGATAGATTGTATTTTGCTGAATTCACTCTGGATTTATCTTTGCAATTAAAACAGAGATGAAAATACTGTAAATTTAATAGTTGCATTTCTAAGAAAGAGAACATTAATTGTTGTTACTTAATGAAAATGCTGAATTATAAACACTCTCAATCATGGTAGATGTAAGCACACAGGCAGAATTGATGTTTCAAGTGTCTTTCTCCTTGTGTGAAGCTGCTTTAATCACTTTTAAAATTATATCAATTATAATATACTTTTAATAAGTTCAGTAAACTTGCGAGCATGACAAAGATATGGCAGTCAAGCTTCTTAACTTTGAGTATTAACATCTACAGTGAAACAAAGACTTCAAGAGTGTAATCACATAAGTGTCACTTTTAGGGTAATTAATTGACTCATCATAACACTGAAAAATGGATTTATTTTGGTAAACTAAAGTCAAAAACAGTTTGAATCTCTGAAGCAAATAACTCTTTCCAACAGCACACAGGGATTATATCCCAAATATTTCAGTTTATCTGGTGAAGAAAAGAGCCATCTGGGAAGGCAATATTTCCTAGGAGGATATCATATTCTACAGTGGCAAATAGATAAACTTGAAAAAAATGGAAGAAATGGAAGCTGGAAGATGATGTAATACATCCCCTGACATTATAAGACTAAATACCCTAAATGTAGGACTAAAAGATAACTGCTCTCAATGAGTTAGCTTCTTCTAATAATTTCATGACATAAAGCTTTTGCTGCTCTTAAAATGATGAAAGGAAAATAAGAATACCAAGAATTCTGTTCTTTAGTGGCATTGTATGGATAAAGACTATTGTGATGATGCTGCATCACTGTTTGTTACAGATGTAATGTTACTTCTTTAGGGTATAAGGAGTATAAGGACATAGCACTTTCTTTATATGCATCTCCATGAAACCACACAACTCCTGTTAAGAATATACTCTAGGCATGAATACATTTCCCTTTAAAGCCTTCAGTGCTCATGTTTATGGGCTACAACCCTTTAAACACTGGAATGACTCTTCTTAGAACTACTGACATGAGGGTATAGGCCATTATGTAACAAATGATATCCACTGAATGAAGACAAAACAAATTTCAACTTTCCTAATTGATATTCAGTCTAAGAATTAAGCTCTGTAAATACATATTTTCTTCTGTATATTTACTAGGGTACAACCTTCTCTAATTTCATCAGAGAATCACAGTGCTGTACAAATACTCTTGTTCAAGACTAAAAGCTTATGTAATAAAAAATACTTGCGGATATTTGCAGCTGAAGCACATTGGCATCTGACTATGCTGTGTACTCCCTCCTGCTAGCAATTACAAGATGCTTCACATAGGATGCCAGGTTTTATTCAGTGTTCTTTATTTGTGGCAAATTAGGGAGATGTTCTGAAGCACTGAGACTGCTGAATGTATTTACCAAATGCCAGGTGACTGCAGTTATCATTTTATAGGTGAGCAAAACAAGAACTATTCAATTGTGCTTTGAATGTACACAGCA
The DNA here is from genome assembly GCA_028571105.1 of Tragopan temminckii. Taxonomy (NCBI): domain Eukaryota; kingdom Metazoa; phylum Chordata; class Aves; order Galliformes; family Phasianidae; genus Tragopan; species Tragopan temminckii. The sequence goes on along the minus strand of JAOWBP010002052.1, from coordinate 37,220,198 downwards.
ACAGCAGTTCAAATTACAGCAGCAGTAGTGCTACTATTTATACAGGTGGTAATGGCACTCTAGAAAATACCACCCACATGGGAATAAGAGACTGTAGTAAAAGTCCTTATTTATCTGCCTATCAAAATCCTCTAAGGCTGAATATAAAGGGTAGTGTTTATAGGTAATATCAGTGGAAGAAAACTGTACCTGTCCTCTTATGAGTTGAAAATGTTTTACAAGCATTTCCTCAGCAGTGAAAAGGAAATTCATTGCCGAAACATTCTGAACTTGGTTGGGAGCAGGTAGAGAATTGAATGTGTTTCTTATGAGGAACAGGATTTAGGCAAATAAAGGTAAAACGTGCCTATAAAAACACATTTGTATTCTTAATCTTTCATGAATGCATACTCTGGCCTGCACTTGTATAGGGATAGCATTGTTTAGCACATGGTTTGCTCTTCAATCCTTGGACATAATTAAGAACTGTATAAGACAATACATGACTTTGCTGAGAGAGTAGTGCTATTTATCCTGCTCAGTGGAATGCTGCTGAGACCTCAAGGCAATTAGTGCACATCACCAAGCATCTCTACATGCAGTGTTTCCCATGGGATGAGGAGGCTGGGCATGCTGTGTTTGTGCAGTGTGTAGTTTGTAGCTGCAGTGTGCTACCGTATAGTCCCAACTCTATGCTGATGAGACCCAGGGGAAACAGAAGTTTCTGCAGAGCACCCCTGGGAGCCCCCAGATGCAGGGTGAGTGCGTGCGGGAGCCCTCAAGGGCCTCACCACTCTCTCCAATGTTAACACAGAGTATCTCTGTTTTATGAGAATACTTAGCTGCTATTTAGCTGGATGAAGATGAGAAGTACTGTAGACATAATAATTGTATGATATCACTGCCCATAAAACTTCTGAGAGAGAGACAAGATCAACTGTTGGAGGTAGAAAAAGCAGTCAAGCTTATAGACAAGTAAACCACGTGCATTCAGCCATATACATTTGTTTTGGTGAACTCTGGTCTTTAAGAAGTCTTTCAAGGTTTGGCTAGCATTGGCAGTCTTTTAAGAAATTCTTCAGTTCCATAAACAATATTGTATTAGCTACTGTTAACGTAGCTGTATGATTTAATAGTACATTCCAGACAGTCCACCTCTGCTCACCTCAGGTCATAACTGAGGGAACAGTTCTATACTAATATTTGCAGTAAGTTAGTATTGCCCACATGATTTCAGCTTACATAACTCTCCAGTGTAGGTCCCCAGGAGTCTTCAAGAGTGAATTTAATGTTAATATCTTGAAAATTACAAAAGCAGAGTAAGACCGGGAGGGCTAATCCATCAAAGTATATACTGAACATTTTTTTCTAATAACTATTATATTTTCTAAGTGGGCTATTACGGATTTTTTATCTTCACTGATAAAATGTACTTCCTTGTAAACGGTTTTGGATTAAGATGGGGACAGGACTTTAAATGGTATATGTAGTACTTTCACACTAAATACATGTGATTACTTTGGCCTTGTGCCCAAGATAAGAATTCTTTTTTGCCACTGGCTTTAGCATTAGTACTTTTTGAACTCTAAAACTTTGCCAGAAATCTAGATGTCTCTTCTCTCTCTTTCTATGTATTTTGGGTTCTATAAGTTTGGGATGCACTCTGCTATCAGTTTTGGTGATTCTAAATAGTTTAATGCTGGAAATGGGATTAATCTAAATATGCACAGATGGCTAAAGGATAAGCTAGGTCAGGCTATTCACCTTTAAAAAACAACTACTTTTTATCTTGGCCGTTGCAAGCACTGAATCAAAATCTTGTCCAGAGTACTAACAGTTCTCCCTGACCAGATTTTCATAGATCTAAATTGAATTTATTCATGAATACGGATGAAATTTTGGACACCTGCATTTCTTTCCAATTGTCGTCAGCCATTCGTGGACCTTCAGCCCTCCCACCTTCCTCAAAAGACTGTCACATATTTCTTACCTACGTGACCTACAATGATGCCTATAGGAACCTTACACAGGAAGAATATGTGATCAAAATAATGTGTATTCTTAAAGATAAGTGTTAGGGGCAGAAGTTAGAGAGATAGTCAGTTGTTGGCACTGTAAATTGGATTAAATTTGAAATTTTAAAGTTACTTAGCTCAGAGAAAAGCACTGGTTTAACATCTAGGATTTAGAAATAGCTAGCTCATGACAGGCTTTTATCAGAGATGGGATGAGTCAGTGACACTTGGGGGAGGAACTAAGCTAAAAGGCACGTGTGTGGAAGGGCACTGGGGAGAGACCAGGAGCAGCACGTGATGCTGTTCCAGTTGCCCGTGTGAGGCCTGGAGGAGAAAATGGTATTAAGAAACAGTTTGCATGACAGCCCTGTACCTTCCAAATGCCAGCTGCGTTCCTTGGTGCCTGTGCACCTCTGTATTAACAGAAGACCCAACTTTCCTGTGAGAGACATAGCCAATCCAGACATGTCAGTGAAAGCATGCTGAGGGCTCATTGCAAAACAAACAAGCTGCCATCACCTCACTTGGTGAATGTAGTAGTAACATTTGTAATGCCCCACCTTGGCCTAGGCCTTGACAACCCACAGTTTTCAGGGTTTAGTTGAAATGATTCAAATACTTGGCACTGTAAAGACGTACTGCTCAAGGAGAAACCCTGCTATACTTCAGCCATTACAGAGCCAATGTTGCAAATACAGCAATGATTTGCGGTGGGTTTATTTGAGTCACTGTAGTTTATACTAAATACCTTGGTTTCTGTGACAATGCAAATCTCTGAGTTGTGCATGATTGCACTCGCAGATTTTGAATGGCAGCATTAAGTGTCTCTTGCAAAAGGACTGTGCTAACGCTTTTTCTTCATACTTAACTAAGTCCTGATTAGACTGCACACTTGTGCCAAAATTGGCACTTGCTTCTCTCTCTGACATGGCTTTATGTATTTTGTATTTCTCCTCCCCAGGTCCCTTTTCAGAGAACAACACTTACTTCAATGTGATTTATTTGGAATGCTTAGGCCTAATGCACAATGGAAGGATGGCATCACAAGGTGTACAAGCGCACATGAGTTGCATTAGGAACAGTGGGAATGTCTGCATCACTTCAAGTGTACCGTCTGTACACTGAGTTACAGAAAGTGAGTTTTATGCACCAATGTATCTTTGTGGAGGAGATTAATATCCTAGTGGGTGACGTCACCGATCCTCCGCAGACTAGACTTGAACAACTCAAGAATAACTTGTGATGGTTGGATTTATGCTTACGTTGCTTGATCCACATTGAGAAAGTAGGGCCATAATGGAAGGTTCAAGAGGGAAAAATTCAGGAGAAAGCAAGGAAGGAGTTCAAATTTCTTTTCAACAGTTCTTGAGGTGTGGTGATTTTTCCCACCTACAGGTCTGTGCCATGCTTTTAATCACTGAGGGTTCGTGCAGGTGCGGGCTTTTCAATGAGCTGATAAAATAGGAACAGATGGCACAGGCCTAACAACATTCTGGAACCAAGCCATTTCAGAGCAGTGAGGGTGAGTCATTTGAAGCCACCATGATTCATGGTAAAACTAATGGTGGGAGTGTCTGCTGGATCAGCCAGCCCTGACTGCTCCAATTAACTGTGCTCGTAATTGATGTTACAAGTTTCAAGTCTGTTGTGACACATGGTGACTAAAGTTCTCAGCATTGGTGGCTTTTCCATTTTAAGCAAGGATTGCCTTAAAATAGTTATGACTGATTAACAGAATGGGAAGGTGACTGAGAACCTAGTACTTAAGTAGTCTGGCAGAGGCAGGGAATTAAAGTGTCAAGGGCCATTGCATGCCAAACTTGCAGTTACTTAGTATGCTTAGACACCATATAATGACTATAATAGGGACGCTGTGCTGAATGCCCCTTTGGATATTTCCAGCCAGCTGCTAGGCAGATTCTTGTCTGGCTGTTTTATTTTGGTCTCTAAGAGTATCCCTCACAATTTTGACCAAGTTGCATAGAATACTGTGAATTTTTATTTTTTATTTTTAGTTACAGAGAGATAGATATACATCACAGACAGTTTTGTACTTAGCTAGATATATAGTATCTCTTTTGATAGAGGCTAGCACACCAACATTTTATTTTAGCTACTGGTATACATAGGGTGTTTCTCTTAGGCTCTCAGGCTTTTATCTCCCTGAGTGCATCTGGTACTTCCTAAGGTCCACATGTAGTGGCAGTCATTAGAAAACTCAACCAAAAGTATGCACAGTGCTTTCTGTGAGAGGCACCTACAGTGCCGAAGCACAGCCGGCATAAGAGGACCGTGGACCTTTCACTGTGTCTTAGCAATCTGAGGAAGCATTCTGAAGCAGCCCTGCAACTTCCAAATCGCTGGAGCTGCTGAGAGGAGAAAAAAGACACACAGGGTGGTGGCTGTTACTCAGGGTTGTGTGATTATCCCGGAAACATGAACCCTTGTTCCCAATTTGTCACCCTTTTGTCAGTACCAAGAGAGGCAATCTTACTTCTGAGCACCACACAGTTCCCCTCCATGCTCTCCTTGTTATGTCTGAAGAGCCCTAGACACAAGGCTCTCCTTAGGCTGGCAAAATCAATACTGCAAATGCTTATGAGAAACTGCAAGGTGAAATGGGCACTCAAGGGATTGAGCTTAAGGGCAGCTTTGTTATATCTGCAAAATTTCTGGTAACAGCAGTGTTGTAGACAATTTTTCAGATACACACATTTTCCTCAACTAAAACACATTTGAATGTATTTCTTCTTTTGTTATAATCCAGTTACTGCGTGTGGACCTATTCTGGCATTGAAACACTATAAAATAAGGTTATAATAATTTTAGCTATATATCTGAGTAACAGCGTCAGCTTGAGATCTTGCTGTGGAGTTTACATCAGGGATAAAGGTACATATGCATCTGTGAATGTTCTTCTACTTTATGGTCCATAACTTCTCCCCTGGTGCATCTCATCGACTGGCTCTTAAATGGTGTGATTAAAATTTACCTTTGTGAAAGTAAGAACATTCTCTTTAATATTTTTCTAGAGAAAGTAGGAAACAAAAGCCTAATCTCTATTTTGTTCACTTTCCTTCTTTACCTTCAGTTTTTCTCCCATCTTGGAAAGTTGGATGGAAAGAGATTCTTATGTTTCTTTCTAATGATTAATAAGTTTGCAGTTAAAAACTATTATCCTCATGCAATGCCCAAAGGATCCCAGTATAACGAAGTACGGTAGTTCAAATAGCTTAGGTGTGATCAAATCCATTTCCCCGATTTGGTATGTCCACCTACTTATTCAATTTTGTTTTTTGTTGAAACAAAAAGAAAGAGGAAACTAGAACACTCTGGACTTCTGAAATTTCCCTTACCAAAATTGCCTCTCAGTAAGAGGGAGATTAAAAGTAGCTTTGGTACTGAGGTATACATTGGGGGGGGGGGGGGGGAAGCCTGAAGACTATACAGCTGACTGTGCTGCAAAACCTCAAGAAAGGTGCCCAGAGTTCTAAGAGTGGAGTCTCCTCCAATATCAAGAGACAAAATACTCAGCAGGCACCAAACTGAGCTGACATACACCATAACATGGTGTATGGGAACTGTTGATCATGGCCTGGACCTCTGATTGACCACCTGAGACAAGCAATGAGCCTGTGGAAGCACAGGTGAAGGCAATTCACCTGCGTGATTGGAAGGGGTGGAGCCTGGCTCCACCTCTCCTAGATCCCATTTAAGTGCTGACTGTCACTGAGGAAGGGTGTCTTTCTGGAGATTGCTTCTTATGGAGTTTACTACAAGCCTATGACACTGATGAGCATTTCCATTTATTTTGGTTATCTTTCCAATGTGATAATCTTACTAAATCTAACCTCAGTATACCTACTGATTGTACAGTTGTACACCCATTGATTGTATACATGGGAAGTTGTATGTCAGACTTTCACCCTCATAAGACTGGATGCCTTTGGGAGACATTCCACCCAGAGGGTTCTCGTTTTACCCCTCCCATATTACTGGAAAGCACCCATTTGTTTGATGTTTCTACCCTTTTCACCCTCCATGGATGTAACCAGCTCCTCACATTTGCTGCAGAGTGAACCACTATACCCAAGTCAGGTATATGAACCTCACCCCAGGGTCAGGTCTGGAAGAACATTGGTCAGTATGAGTCTCAGCAATTTACCTATTACCATTTCAGTACTAGTTATTGTAAATATGTGCATGTATCACTGCAGTTTTGTGTAGAAAGTGAAATTGATAATGTTATACCTCATTAATTTAGAATGTTATGTTTGAAAACTTACATTTTATTTAACTTTGTTTTCATCTCTTTAAATGTTTGTTTCAATGTGGATACAGGTATGTTAAAGCCACAGATGACATTGCAAATCCGGTATAATAAAGGAAGAATACATAAAGTAGAGAGCTTTTTCAAGGTCATTGTTCAGAATTTCCTTATAGAGAAATACATGAGCCGGTAGTATCATATTAAAAAACCAAACCAAACAAAAAAACCCTGCTTGCTAGCTTGGAAGGAACTGTGAAGAAAATCCAGGTTAATTTCTTCAGTCAGTCTTAGCCCTGAAAAGAATAGTTGTCAAACCACTGAAACTTTTAAAAATAGGTTTACTCTAAATGTTTATTCTGAATTTAAAGAAAACTTCAGGAATAATTCACATGGCAGAACACAGACTTCATTTACCTTTAAGCACTTTAATTGCATGTGAAATTGAGAAACGTATGTTTTGTAAGTTATATATGTATACATATATATATATATATATACTTGTCTTAAATGCTTTGTAATCTTTTTAGAAGAGCACAGTGAAAGGATGAAGAGCAAAGGGGACAGCTCAGAATGGGTGAATTTCTGTTTAGTTATCAGGATATTTTTTTCTCTATGACATTGTCCAAACATTGCCAGACTGCCCAGAGACTTACAATGTCTCCATCTTGGGAGATATTCACAGCTCTAATGAACACTTCCATGGGTCTACTAAATGGGCTCAGATTTTCATAGTGTCTGAACCAGCTGATAAACAAAGGCCCATTTGAATCTGTATCTTTTTATGATTGTGTAAAATTCAAAGGATTTCAGGTGCATAAAATGCAAAGGAATGAAAATCAAGGTTAGTGGAAAATATTCTCTAACTAACCTTGGACCTTGGCCTTTCATTGCAAGGCATACATTACTTGAATGAAAAATGAAGCAAACTATGATGTAGCTACAAATCTAATTCAAGCAGCAGTTAGTGGATTGCTATCAAAAAGCATACTTTGAGTGCAGGAGATATTATTATTTTTAAAAGGCCATGAAGTAATACAAAACTGAAGAACTAGATATTCTGCATAAAAAGAAAATCCAACATGTGTATTTCTGCCTGAACTGTTCCATGCTGTTGAAATTCCTGGGAAACAGAAGTGATTTGTTGGAAGGAATTAAAAGAATCAACAATAACACTAAAAACGTTTATTACAGTGTCAGGCTTTACTCCTCACATTTTAGGCGCTGAGTGAATGAGAGCTGAGGGTGTTTGTCCCAGTCAAAACTGGTGCAACTGGAGGAGGTACTGAACAGGTTCAGACCTTTGGTGATAATGGGCTTCATACTTACATAAAGAATCAGGCAAGTATCATGTACCTTTAGTAGGGAGTACTGTTTGATGGAACAATGCAGTGTGGTCATTAGCCTGTCCTTGAACTGACCTGATTCTTCAAGAAGGTCTGACCTGGATGTCACAAAAATGTCTGGAACCTCGAAGCAGGGTGAGGAGGGAGCATGCCTCTGAGTTTCAAATGGCACTCTTTCCTGACTTGTTTGAAATGCTGCTGCCTTCTTTCTTCAGATTGAGTCTTAAAGATACTGACATTACCTAATGGGTGGAAGAACCATTGCCTTTGTTAATATTATTAACTGATTTGAAAAGCATCCTACAGAGAATGGGCACAGAATGATGTTTTTTGACAGCAAGACAAAAGTCTATCAGGCAAAGCAAAATTTAATTAAAAAATTAATTATAACACAGACTTCTCTGTGTTACATTTTGTATAGCCTCAGGCAATTCTGATGTGCCCAACATAATTTTTTTTGTGTGTGTGTTTTTGTGTGTTGTTGTCATTTTTTTTCCACTCCATGCATAGAACATAAGCAACAAGCACGTTTCAGGTACTGATTCTTTCCTTTCCTAAGGAAGTGCCTAGTTCATATGAGATACTACTGAGGGTAAATAATAGTATATCTATCTCCCTTGGGTGAGTTCTAAGCAAACACAAGAGTGGATTACTGTTCTGTTTGATGAAGAATGGAAGGTTTGAGGAAAAGCAAGGCTCTATCTGAACAGGCAGGGAGGCAAATGGATGAGATGAATGCTACATTCCCTAAAGATGGAAATTCTGAAGAAGATAGGACTGGAGAGGTACTTCACCTCTGCAGAAAACGCCTCTTCCTGAAATTGTTCTGCCTTTTCCAAGCCCTATTATGTGATCTCTGTCAGTAAAGGAAAGATAGTCGTTTCTCCAGAACTATGGAAGATGTTTATTTTCTTTAATATCAGTACTAATTTGTTACACAGGACTCTGTTTGAAATTATCAGGCCATTGTTGTCATCTGTGCAAAAACAGAATTCAGAAAGAAAAGAAATTGTAAATGAAACAAAACAAAACACTTGATGTAAGAAGAAGTAATTAAATTTGGGATTAATGGAAGTACAAAAAAAAAAAACCAAGTGACAGAATTAGAGGATGAAAATAGAGAGTACATAGCAAAAAAGAAAATCAAAAATTATCTTCTCAATAAATTTAAGTGATGTCCATAAGTTTCTTAATACATGTGTGGAAGATGTGGGATAGAGTTTATGAAAAAGGATGGATATTTTCCACAAAAGTAGTAGTAATCTGATTTTTGTTTTGAATCACATCCTTTGTATCTTTTGCTGCAGCTGACCAAGCAGTACACGATATAACAGAAGAAAATGCTGGAGTCACATCATCCTTGCAGAGTTTGTAACTTCAGATGAGGGATACAACATGGGCTGCATTTATACCTTAATCAGTATGGACTATATGCTAATTTAGACCAACAGAAGAGTATTTTAGGATAGTCTAACTTATTTGAATGCAAAATTATAAATGTTTTTAGAGAAATGTTTAGAACACAGTCTGTGTTCTAGTTGCATTATTGAATTCAGTAAATTAAACAAAGGGGTGTTGTAATTCAAAGCCTATTATGATGGTTTGTACACTATTAACTGGGTCTGAAATTATGAAGCAGCTATTATGCAAATGTCACATCCTTGAATTAATTGAAAATTTTAGACGATGGGCCTGACCCATACTTTATGTAAGACTCTCCACTTTTTTTCTGCCCATTAGTAATCACAAAGTTTTATAATGGGATTATGCTTGCCAATTGTCATGGAATCATGGAACTGTTTGAGTTGGAAGGGACCCTTAAAGGCCATGTAGTCCAACCCCCCAGCAATGAACAGGGACACCTATAGCAGATAAGGTTGCTCAGAGCGCTGTCCAGACTGGCCTTGGAAGTCCCAAAGGATGGGGCATCCACCACCTCTTTTGGCAACCTGTTCCAGTGCCTCACCACCCTTATTCTAAAAAACCTTTTCCTATTCAATCTAAATCTCCCCTCTTCTAGTTTGAAACAATTTCCCCTTGTCCTGTCACAACAGACAAAACCAAAGAGTCTGTCCCCTTCCTTATTATAGCCCCCCTTTAGATATGCAAAGGCTACTATCAGGTCTTATTTAACATATTAAAACACTACATAATGTCTTCATGTAGATGTTTCCTGTGTATGCGCATGAAATGAAAAGGCAACAAAATTGCTGGATTCATGCATCTTCATGTACAGTTCATACTGCATGCAGAAAAAATGCAGCCTTAATACTGATTTGCCTGATATTGATTTTTTTAATTATGTGAATAGATTATCTCTCTGTATAAGGATTTGATAACAAGATACATGTTGATTGATTCAGAAAAGGAAATTGCTGTGAAAACATCAAGTAAATGCTTTTATAAAGAAGCTGGCAGGTAGAGAAGAATGAAATATAAGTATAATGTGT
>JAOWBP010002052.1:37165992-37183369 GCA_028571105.1 Tragopan temminckii | reverse complement strand
CAGAGAGGTTGTGGATGCCCCGTCCCTGGAGGTGTTCAAGGCCAGATTGGATGGGGCCCTGGGCAGCCTGCTCTAGTATTAACTAGACTAGGATTAAATGACGAGGCTGGTGGCCCTGCATGTAGCAGATGAGTTGGAGATTTATGATCCTTGTGGTCCCTTCCAACCCTGGCCATTCTGTGATTCTGTGATGTACCTGGAAATGAGTTCTGCAAGTATTTGCTCCCTGACATTCCCACCTACTGAGGTGAGACTGGCCAGTTTTTCACTTCATTCCTTCTTTAGAAGTGGACAGAATGTTTGCCTTCTATCAGTCATAGCTAAGCTTGCCTGATTGAAGGAAATTTTTCATGACATTGACCATCTCTCCTTAGCTCCCTTCCTGAACACAAATCTCCTCTATCATGGAGGGGGTACATGCCTATCTCCCCTCTACTTCACTTTTCTAGATGCTGTTACTAAGAATAGAGACTGGGAGGTGTGAGGCAAACCTTGCCAACAGAGGCTGAAGAAAGAGGTCTTGAGAATCTCACCCTCTCTGATGTCCTTTGTCACTACATTGTCTGCTCTATACAGTTATAAAGTCAACACCTCCCTTGGCATTTCTTTTCTCTCCAAAGTACCTATTATCTTACTGCCTTTCACATCTCTCCAGTGTTGAACCGAACTGTGCTATTCTTTAGAATAATTCTGGGTGGTAATTCTGTGTAGCCTATTCCTGCCTTCATCTTTCTCCTTCGTGTTTGAGGACCAGTTGTCAGCTATGTGCTTAACCCAGCTGGCATGCATCCTGGTATATGCTTGTTTTATTGAGCATCGAAACAGACTCTTTACCCTTTTAGAACTTTGCATAGTCAAGCAGATCTTCTGAAGCTCCCTGCCTCTCAGTGCAGTATCACCCAAGATTCCAGCTGCAATTTCCCTGGTCAAGCTAAGTCTGCTCAAGTCTACTGACTATTTTGCTACTTGTCTTTCCCAGTGCCTGGAAGGTCTTAAACATTATAGCTTCAAGGTTGTGGTAATCAAGCCTGTCACTGACTGTCACATCCTTTAGTAATCCTTACTTACTAGCAGCTGGTCCTCGATCAGTCACCTTCATCAGGTAGGTACCCCTGACACACTCCAGGAATCTTCTAGAACTGTTTTCTCTTTGCCATGTTGGCCTTCCAGCGAATATAAGCATGGTTCGAGTAAACTATGAAAACAAGGGTCTACTATGGTGAGTCTTCTTCCAGATATTAAGCTTCATCTAATTATTTTTCTTGATCCCATTCAGCAAGTAGACATGCACCAGTATTTCCTCTGTTCCTACCTATAAGCTCTAGACGGACCTGTTGCTTATTTCATGGCAGTACTCTGTGCATTTGAGATACTTCTCTGCAGAGGGTACAGATTCTCCCCCCTACATTCCCAGGCTTGATTCTTAAAGATCCTGTGTCTACCTTTTACAGTGTAGCAGTCATACAAAATATCTCATCTCTCTAGTCCTAGTGACATGATAGCTCTGGGGATGCTCATGGACTCCTAGCACCTCCTTCTTCATGGTATTTATCTTTAGGTCTTTGTCACATTCACTTTATTAAAGGAAAGATATTCCATAAAACCTGAGCGTAGACTCAAAAATAAGAGCAGGCACACATCCTGATACAAGGTGCAAGATTCTATACACTCATCCCAAGCCAAATAACATCTTTGTAAGTGACTGGACAGTGGGATTGAGTGCACCCTCAGCAAGTTTGCAGGCTACACCAAGATGAGTGGTGTAGTTGACACTAGAGGGAAGGATGCCATCCAGAGGGACATGGACAGGCTTTAGAGGCGGGTCCGTCCCAACTTCATGAAGTTCAGCAAGACCAAGTTCAAGGTCCTGAATCTCAGTTGAGGCAATCCCAAGCACAGATACAGGTTGGGCAGAGAATGGCTTGAGAGCAGCCCAGAGGAGAAGGATTTGGGAGTGGCAGTTGATGAAAGATTCAACACGAGGCAGCAGTACACACTGCTTGCAGCCCAGAAGGCCAAGTGTATCCTGGGTTGCATTAAGAGAAGCATGACCAGCAAGTCGAGGGAGTTGATTCTGCCCCTCTACTCTGCTCTTGTGAGACCCACCTGGAATACTGCATCCAGATCTGGGGCCCACAACATAAGAAGGACGTGGAGCTGTTGGAGCAGGTCCAGAGGAGGGCCACGAAGATGATCAGAAGGCTGGAGCACCTCCCCTGTGAGGACAGGCTGAGAGAGCTGGGGCACTTCAGCCTGGAGAAGAGAAGGCTCCAGGGGCAACATATAACACCTTCCAGTACCTGAAGGGAGCCTACAGAAAAGCTGGGGAGGGACTTTTTATAAGGATATATAGCAACAGGACAAGGGGAAATGGTTTTAAACTGGCAGAGGGTAGATTTAGACTAGATATTAGGAAGAAATTCTTCACTGTGAGGGTGGTGAGACACTGGAATATGTTGCCCAGCGAGGTTGTAAATGCCTTTTGAATGAAAAGCATTCAAAGCCGGGCTGGATGGGGCTTTGAGCAACCAGGCCTAGAGGGAGGTGTTCCTACCTATAGCAGGGGGGTTGGAACTAGATAGTCTTAAAGGTCCCTTCCAACCCAAGCCATTTTAAGTGTAAGTCAATTCTAAGTCAAACCAGGCAAAGATGCAGTATTTGTTAGTCAAACTCCAGGCTAGTGAGTCCTATCCTGTCAACATGGGTAGAGCACCATGGACCACCATGACCATGTCACGTTTGTACCCTACACGCCCAGCAGTACAGGGTGCTGTCTGTCCAGCAGAGGATTGCTAGTCTTCTGAGACCAATAGTTAAGCTAAGTAGCTAAACATGCAATTAATCTCTGCAGATTTATGGGGAATGGTTCCAACAGCAATGGACAAGTTCCTAAACAGTTTGGGTGACTCCGACCTCTCTGGATGGAAACCAGTGTTGGCACTTTGGACATTTCTTTACAATGAGCTTCTTTATATAGGCCTGTCTTTGGCCATGCTGAGAAAGGAAACATTTCATTCTTTAGTAAGGAACTTGATAAAGGCACTGCAGAAACTCAGTAACATCTTCTAGTTTCAGATAGCCAAGAAACATAACATTCTAAGCTCTCTGTTAATCTTTATTGTAATGCAGTATCCCCAAACATCCTTCCCTAACAGTTTAACATCTACAGCAAGTTTGACTCATTCCTGTCTGCAATGTGAAGAACTGCAAACTTCACCATATGATACACAACTTAAAGTGTATGACGTTAAGCTGTCTTTGACATTAAGAACGCCTTTTCATATGGTATAGCCCACCTTTAAAAATAGAAACAGACTAAAGTCTTACTGAGGAGGAATTTCTTTCTTTCTCCCACCAACACATAAAGCAGTTCAGACCCATAATTTAACTGTTTGTCTCACCGTAAAAGTGTTCATGAATTTGTGAAAAGACTTCAGCTACCAAATCTGCAATTTAGCTTGAAAAGTTTGTTTCTTCCCATTCTTCCTACACTTCGAATAAAGAGATAAGGGGGATAATGCCTGCTTGCCATGGTAGGTGCATGAGCTATAATTTGCAATGAAATATCATGAACTGTGTCATACTACAGAAGCTTTAATTAGAGTAATTTAAACACATTGTAACTTACCAGTGATTTTGCATTCAGTATATTTTAAACAGCTGAGCCCTGAAAAAAATGCAATGATTTGCTCACCACCACATATCAATGGGCTTCTGCAGCTGTGGTATCACACTCAAATTGAGCTTGCACAGGCAGCCAAATTATCCTTCAGGAACTGGAGAAAATCAGAGAACAATATTCCTAGAGACAGAAAGTTAAAGAAAAATTAACTGTTAAATCTCCTATGTGATTTCTGGCTATTCATTTGGAAGTCAGACTTGAGAGGTTCTTGTAAAAAGCGATTTAATACAGCAGCTTCTAGGTATTTCACTTGTAGCCTTGCACGTTTTCTGCTCTCTACTAGGGCATGAGGTGACTGGCCAGTTAGCACACAGGGTTATCCACATGTCTCTCCAGTTAGCCAAAGCGAAGAACCATGCTCCAAGAAAATACACTGTTGTCTGAAAAGTGCTGTGAGTGTGGACTAAGGCCAGGCAAGTAGACAGGGAAGATACTAGGTACTACAAGTTGATGGTTTTAGAACGTTTGTTAAAGGATAGTCTCACAAGACACTAGTTAAGATCTGAGGGGAAGAATGGGGGTTAGAAATCTTTTTTTTTTCCTAGCTCTTTCTTGTCAACTACATTAGCATTGTGAACATCCCTAGTGTACTCTATAATAAATGGCCTTGCCACTTCTAGAAACTAGAAAATAATTGGTTATTTCATTTTTCATGCAGCTGTTTAAATAACTGCCAGCTATGAGTAGAGGATATCTAACTTGAATGCTCTTTTATACATGTTCACAAGGATTTACTGGGAAAATGTGCAGAAAATTTAGCACTACGGAATGACTGATGAGAAAGGGCCCTCTGAGTCCCTCTAGCCATGTTCCAGGAGGGTCGCCCAGAGCAGGGTGCCCAGGTGGCTTCTGAAGATCTCCACAGAGGACACTCCACAGCCTCTGGGCAGCCTGTGCCAGTCTTCCATCACCTGTACAGCACAGAAGTGCTGTCTGGTGTTCAGAAGGAACCTCCTGTGCACCAGTTTGTTCCCATTGCCTCTGGTCCTAGCACTGACACCACTGAAAAGATCCTAGCTCCATTTTTTCCACATTTTTCCTTTAGTTATCTATATACATTGATAAGATCCCACTGATGCTCCTCCAGGAAGAACAAGCCCAGCTCTCTCAGCCTCTCCTCAAGGAAAAATTAACTGCTGATCCTCTCTCTGATACATAACAAAAAAGGGGACTATTGGGTCACAGCTACTTGCCTGCCAGCCATTAATTGGTTTTACATAACTGACACAAAGATTGAAGAGAGTCACTGAGGCTGTTCTGTCCAAAAAGAAGCAAAACTGCTTCTGACAGGTTCTTGGTGATACCAGATAAAGAATTCACAGATAGACCAATAATCATATACAGAAAGAAGAGTCAAACCCACTCCCACTGGTGAAGGAGGCTTGCTGGCTATACATCACTCCTTTTCAGGAAGCAACCTAGGACCAAGAGCTTCTCTCCTTTCCGTGGCTGGCCCTTGTATGAGCCCAGCATGGCTCTGCCCTGGACCCACTCCTTATGGGTGCATGGGTGCAAACAATTTGCCTGTGCTCTCAGGGCCAGGCACACCCCTTCACCAACTGCTCCATCACCAGCTCAAGCTGTGACCTAACAGTGCCCCAGAGAGGGCTCACATAAGCTAAGGTACTCCTCCTGGCTGGGACACGAGAGCCTGATTTGGACAGAAATGTAAGCTCAGGCACCAGATGTACAAGATCTTAAAGATTTCCTTATGTAGAGCCCAGACATAGAAGATTTTTATACTTTAAAGTGTAAAAAGAGTAACATCTCTGAGATTAAACGTTCACCACACCATCTGTAAATGGCAGAGAAAGGTATCAAATCTGTAAAGGGAATGCAGTTTCCACACAAGAGTGGTATTTCTCTGATAACATTTTTAAAAGGCAGCACAACAAAACAGCTAATCATTTTAGACTCCTGGAAGAGTCTCTACATAGTTAATCCAAACTTAAAACAGAGAAGAAGAACAATACTTTAACACCATTGCTTTTTTCAAGACTACCTTTCTGAAAATGTAATCAAGTCAGCTATTCAAGTGACAGCATTCACCATGGGGAAAGGATGAGTCTTCAGTGAGTGACTAAATTCTGAAGCAATACATTTTGATTACCATGAAAATATTTTATTGCTGGTTTAGACCAAAGTCAGGAATGTATTTATGCCATAGAACAAAAGAAATAAAAAAGGTTTTCTCCTTCTGTAGTAGCATTTGAAATCACTAGATTATTTCAGAGAAGAAAATCCATCACAGGGCAGCCACTCACTGCCAGGTTATCCCATCATGCCTTTCATAACCATGAGTACCTTCTGCCCACACAATAAACACCGAATTTTGTTAGTTCTTATCCAACAGGAGACCTACTAAAAGGGCTGTGACTGCACTAAGCATAAGGATGAACCTTTGCTTAATTCAAATACTCATTCTGTATACTAAATTAACAGAGAAATAATAATAAAAGTTCATAAAGCAATAATAGTAATAATAATTAAAAAAAAAGCTGACTTCAATATCCACTGGTAGCTCTAAAAGCCCACAACAGATTCATCTAGTTCAAACACAAACCATTACAGTTACTGCCCATGTATGTTCCCATGGAGGTCAGAATCCCCATACATTGCCTTGATAGGAAGCTAGGTGAGGACAGCCTGTTTGGCTGAAGTTACCAGTGGGAACAAGGTCATATCAACTACAGTCCAAACGACAGTACAAAGCATAGTTATCTTCATCCCAGATCCCAGTGAGGATGAGGGTCTGATGTTTCCTTCCAGAAGGTCTCCAGAAAATTCTTCCTCCATATAATATAATACTTCATCATTTGTGGTACACTCGTTCCTACGATGAACATTAAATAAATCACCCACTTGTTTTGGATGACGTTATCCAGTTGTTAGCCCTTGCCTGTGTCAGGTATACGGTGACAAGGGACAGAACAAATAATCCCTCCTCAAGAAGCATCCTTTACATTGACATTTGAGGCAGAGAGAAGGCTGGCTAAGAGATGTACCTAGGGGCCTCCCTAAGTCTGCTGGGCATACTGCTGCAGATGAATGCTTGTGCTATATTTACTTAGGAAAAGATAGCCTTGGCCTCTGGATATATTGTGTAAGATTTCCAGATCTTCCTGTTTTACTAGCCAATTCATCTTTTAGTTGACCTTTAATAAGGCTCAAATGAAGAGTTTTCCATAAAACATACACTACCACTATATAAAAACAGCATTAGTTACTGAGACCTAGTGTGATACAATTTATTTCTTATGATTAAAAAAAAATAAAAGTTTCATAACATACTAGGGAGAGAATTATCAATAAGAATTATAATGCAAGGCTTCATAGTTCCTGCAGTATAATCTATGCTCTTCCTTTGGACTACAATTAGAGAAAGCAACATTTTGTAGTACCAGCAATTTACACGAAGTTATTATTTACTGTCCCAGCATTCTTACCTTCTTAAAGGTCAATCTAGTCTTGTAAAAATCACTTCCTGAACTCCTACTATGCTAACTAATCTTTTTGCTTGCTAAAGGGCACATATTTAATATTTGCAAATATATTAATATCAGAATGCTGGACTAAGCCTTAGAGCAAATCACTTTGACTTTCCTCACCTTGCAATGTAATAAAGACCTCCCATTTTCTGTAAAGCTTTATCACATGTAATTTTTCAATTTGACTTTGTCTTTAAACACCACCAAGAATCACTTTCTAACAAATTTCAAAGAATGTAAAGGACAAAAGTGAAAAAGAAAGTATGTGGAAAGAGAAACTCTTATACAAGTAGGCTGTAACCAGCCCTAGGCATTTATTCATTAACACTTACCTGGGAGTATCCAAGAGCCCCAGGCGTTCTGAATAAGAAAAACAGTCTGAAGCAGTCAATCTTTGGAGGAAATACTCATTTCTGCTATCTCAGTGTTTGTCCTACTGCCACCCTAGTTTATCAGCTATATTTTAACTTTCAGTAGTTCAGCTTCACTATTTTTCTCCTGAATGAGTTCTTTATCCACCACAGGTGCAGGTAGTTCACATTCATGAGGAAGGTTGTTGTGTGAATTGGACCTGGTATAAAAATTCATGTCAGGAGCACAGTTCTGCCTATAGTTGGCTTAAGTTGTAAAAGCTTTGGAGGAAGCGTAGCCTGAAAGGTGTTACAAGCAAAAAATGTTTGTTCTGTTTTAAGGAATTCATAAACAAATGAATAGTATTGCTTTTCCTGGTGAGTAGATAGTTCAGTTTAACATGCTTATATATATGTATTTTAGAGCAGTATTTTGTTATTTATTTTTTGCCCTTAGAGTAATGGCTTGTTCTAGTGTATTTAGGAAATGGTTAAGTGTAATAAGACTTAATGTGCTAGGAAGCAGAAAATGGAATAGTGTGGCTTGTCTTAATATGGTATTAGTGAGAGTAAAGTGTGTAACTTACATACAGAAAATCTAATTGCTAATTATGTTTGTACTGTGGCTTATGATCCTGCTTATGTTTTAAGGGAATCTCCCTTAAAGATATGTTCCTTGGAGTATTAGTTGTACTCTGTTACTGTCCATTAGTACTTACTTGATATATAGCAGGGACTTCCAGTTTGCTATGAATCTGGACTATGAATTGTTCACATCTTTCCTATTTTAAGTGCTTGTTCTTAATGTTTTTGACTTCCAAAGTGATTAGAGAACTTGAAAGGAGCAGAACGTGCCTATTTGAGCTGAATACTTGGCACGTTTTTTTAAGGGGGGGAGGAGGGGAGATAACCGTAAATGTTTTGTATTAATATTTCACTAATGTCTGTCTTTATAATAAATTGGCTTCAAACACAAAGTTACTGGCTAACGTATGGTTCTGGAAACATCAACGTCCAAGGTGGAGCTACTTAATAGGCTGGGATATTTTGTTGTTGTCTGTACTTGGTCTTGGTAAAGATACAGACCTTGAATAATAGCCAGAAGGTAACATCATCAAATTTAGGTAATAGGCCTAATAAGCCACCACTTCTGGGAATAGTAATGATAGTGTCCCAGTTGCTTGTGATTTATGCATGCTATTTCTGTTAATACTTTAGTATTTGCTTTCATGAAACTTTCCTGAAAAAAAAAAAAAAAAAATTAACAAAAACAATACTATAGTTCCTATTAGCCTTAAGATTGTTCCTCAGGCTTGTCATGTGATTTTGATAACAACTTCAAGTTGAACTTTGTATTTGTTGGCTAAATGCCAGATCAGTAGCTTTGAAGTGTAAATGCCCTGTTTTGTTTTCCCAAGAAGTGCAGATGAGCACTGGTAATGCAGGTCTGCCTTGCCCCTGGAGTACTTCATAGCATGTCTCGGGGGAGGGTGGCCTGTAGATGAAAGCATTTAATAATCTCCAGAGTGATGCTTTGTGGATTAACAATATTGCTGCTGAATGGAGGAGTGCTGGTTGAGTACAAAATGAGGTGATCTCTTTGCCCTTGTCCCTCTCTGTATCTATGGCAGCCTATTTTGCCTTGCTGCCTGTCTGAATCTGCTTCCCTTTTATCTATGGAATAACTGTCTTGCCTGTAGTCTGCCATTTTCTCACTTGGCTATGCAGGAAGTCTGCAGTGACTTTCCTTAGGGTTTCTAACTGCTTCCATACCAGCATGACCCCAGGAGGTATCTTAATCTGGGCAGCCAAAAAGAGGATACTGGGAGATGGAAGTGCTCTGAAGTTTCTTGATCTGATCTGTTAGAGCAAAGTTGAGGGTCCTCAGCAACCTGCTAGTGGGAATGAGTGCTTTCTGGTCTCTGCAAGTCTCTGTGATATCTTTTGGGATCCTTTTCATTTTGAAAGAAACATATGAACATAGGGTGCAAAGGATTTCCACAGTGTAAATGAGTTGATTTATACTGTACTGTAGAAAACACAACAATAATCTGCATGAGTAGAACTCATGTTTTAGGTTGTGTGTGTATATGAATGCATATGTACACACAAATACTGTTTGTATATGCATACAATACATAATTTAAGACTCCTGTTGCAGTATTCTTAATTCTGAGAAATGACCATCTTTCAACCTAGAGCATTTTTAAGTAATTAATGTTCACTAATTGCTAGGTTTGTCGTGTTCTATATTTCACATACTGTTGTTGCACGTAATGGCATCAGACTGCGCTAAGATGTTGAAAAGGCTCAAAAAAGATACATTTTCTGCAAGGCTTAATTCAAACAGTTTTATATTCCTGCAGCTCTTTTCTGTGTTTCCAAATATGATCTCATGAATTTAAATAGATCAACTACATTGATGTCTCGATCTATTTAAATTACTTCTAAAGCTACTGATCATATGCTTTTGTCTTCTCCATGCTAATGGTGCAGCTGCTTGTTCATTAGAAGCCTGACTTCTGAGGTTCTGGGAATATTCCATGCCTCTAAAGCAGCTCTGTTACTGGTAGTTCTTGCAAGTAACTGGGGCTAGTTCCTTCTTGGCAAAGATGTAATCCACCCCAGAATTCTGATGGAAAAGTTCAATTACTCTTTCTTTTAAAAATCTTTGTCAGAAACTGAAGGAATTAAGGTGGGACAGTTTCTGTAACTCCTAATGGCATTATGCCTTGCTCTGTATTTATACTTTAATGTAATCTCTCGTCTCCTTCATATAGAAAGGTAAATTACTACTTCTTAAAAATCCATAATAAAGACAGAACTCCTATAAATAATGTTTTATTGTGTATTTGAACTGGTAATTGAGTAGTATTGTTTCTCTTTTCAGTGACTGAGCAAAACTCAGAGCTGCTTCTAAAGAAAGTATGAGTCTATATGCATGCTGGATGTGTGTTCTACAAATGTATAGTAATTGCTCATCTTGAAGCATTAAGTTTTATTTTTCCTTTCCTCTGAATGTTTGAGTAATATCTTTCAATTTCTATAAAAGTAATCTTGTCATTTCAAAAGTACTTATTTGTTTACTGGAGTATCTAATCTAGAAAGTGCTGTAACTTCCTTTTCTGCCTGTTCTACCATCCTTTTGTGCACTGATCTTTGTGTATGTAGCACCATGCACTGAGGTAGAGATGGCTGATCTATGAAAGCCTCTTCTTGCTGCCCAGTACGAGGTTGAATTTAAGTAACAAACTTTAATTTTCTTGAGACAACTTGCTAGGAGATGGTTGGAGGTAACCTTCCAAACTTATCCTACCACTATGTCCTTTATTCATCCGTCTTGAAAAAGGTGATGTGATTGCTGTGTGTTCCTTCTCCCTGTGTGCTCTGAGGGTTTACTTCTTTGCAATGCGTCCTGCAACAGTGGAAATCCAAGAAAGCAGTGTAACTCTTCCTTATTATACTTGACATGTAAGTAAATACTTTAATGGTGGGAACTGGGAATAGGCTGTTCTTTTACCCTTTCCTTGTCAGTGAAGGAAATGCTTTTTTATTTTTTTTTTGCCCCCAGATGAAAAGAAGAGCACTGTAATAAGAGTATGACAGGAGCATGTTACAGGATGCACTCAGTGAGATAAGAGCAGCAGTTCTTGACTCTCTCTGTTGGACATACTGCAGTAATGCAAGTGGAAATTTCTTTAAGAAAATTGAAACAGAAAAGTGCAAGGGAAACTTGGAAAACTTAATGGGCATCGTTTATAGTGAATAGAGAGAAAGGAGCTTCAAGGATAACTGTTTTCTTTATACTCAATAATCTGTTCTTCAATTTGAGAAGGAAATTACTTTCCTGATAACAGTCAAGAATCCCAAATACTCCTTGCTCTGTTCAATTGCCCTGCCATGTGTTTGCAGCACATTAAGGTAGTGTCATGGTTGGACTCAATGATCTTTAAGTTCTTTTCCAACCTGTGTGATTCTATAAATTGAGTTACTAACTGATACTTGCACAACTGTGATGGTTCACTGTTCTGTAGTGAAATTACATGATAGTTACTATTTCTGGCTTCAGTCCGAAATGCATATTACCAATTCGGCATTGCTAATTTGCTAAGGAAGGCTTATAATTGCTGTACAGGGACATGTCTGTAAAAGCATGTTTCTTTGAAGAATGGGGAAAAAAACAACCAAAACACTCTCTTCTGGTGTCGGAGTGTTAGATACACTCTTTATGTCTAAATGTGGTGAGTATATGAATGTGAAGTGTAAGAGGAGATTTGCCAAGTGCTGATATCTTTATTTCTCTACCTCCATATGGCATTGCACTAGCTGCCTCTTGCATTATAGTTTCCACCCTTCTGCTTTTGTATCACATTTGAAAGAAGGATCTGTGTTGCTCTAACAGAACATATGCATAATATGAGCCGCTTAATGAATCAGCAGCATTTTCATGCACTAAACCTGTACACTAATCTTACTGGGGTCCTGTTGAATAGGGAGACTGGAAAGATAAGCATTTGCTTTCCTATTTAAATAGGTCTGCAGTGCAGGGTAAACTGCAATAGGAGTGAGACTGTGAAGAAGCTTCTGTTTACATAGCAGAAGAGTCATCCCAGTTGCAACTCAATGGTTAGTTGTATTTACACCAATACACAAGATCAGTTTTTATTATTCAAGCCTATCATATCCCAAGGAAATATGTAAAAACACAGATTGTTATACATTATTCTGCCCGGTACAGACTGATGCATTGTTCCAAATGAAGAATAAAAAATTCTGTTTCAAATGCCTCAATACAGAATTGGAGTGTGCTTAACAGGAGTCTTTTTGCAAAGTAATGCTTAACTGACATAAAACCTCTATGTATATACCACAAGTGTAATGTTCTCAGAACTGTTTGAATGCTGCATAATTTTCAGTTACTTTCTGGCGATACAGAACTTGTGAAACAGGCCTTATGTATAAAGTACTTGGTCAAATGGTGACCCTTACTGCCTCTTTCAGGCAATTAGAAACTTACCAACTGAGCTTGAAGTAAAAGAAGTTAGTAAAGTAAATCCATCTGAAGTGTAACTTGCAAAATTGATGCAATTTGTTTTTTTCTAAAAAAATCAACTCTGGTCCCGTAAGTGAAAACAAATAAGATAGGGTAGTTTTAAAATTCAGCTTGAGAGTTGATTTGTCCAGTGTGTGTTCTGCCAAGTGCATTTCTAGCCTAAAGAACACTGAAGACTGAATGCTTTGCTCTTATTACACGAACTGTTAGCCTGATTAGTGAGGCTATTGGCAGGCATGAGCTTGGTACCTGATGGCAAGTGGCCTCGGTGCTTATGCTGAGTTTGGAAATATGCATAAATTAAAATGGGTAATGAAGGCTTAGTTGTACTCCTTCTACGGAATTTAGTACTAAATCATTTATGATGGAGACTTCCAGGTATTGCAGTATATTTAGAGAATATTTTTTTAAGGAGCAAATAATCAATATTGGCTTTTCAAAGTGGATATGAGGTACTTAAGAAGAGCCATTAGTCTGAGTCAACCCTTAGGGTTTCAGGCAATAAAATCTTTAAGGTTGTGGCTGGTTATCACTACAGACTACTATAAGTAGAGGCAGGAGTGATGTGATGAACTGTATTTCTGATTAAAGATTATCTCCTTAATTGACAGCTGGAAAGCAAACACCTAGAATAATGTTCTGGCTTGTGAGATATTGCCGAGATGATGGAATCTGTAGAATTGCAGTGAGAAATTTTCTGTAATGGAGTAATGGGACAGTATCTGGACAGCCACAGTTACAGGTTTTGGTAAAGCTGGTAGTGTTACTTTTGAATGGCTTTGAAAGAAAGAAAGAAGCAGGTAGGGAGGGGAAAGGAGGTAACTACTGCAAGGAGATGGCTTGGTGATGGGAAAGCTGTTTCATGGGTGCTGTAGGAGTCCTGGTGTCACATGGAAATGGTCATGGCTTGCTGGGTCTGGCTGAGCTGGTGGCAGGTGGGGTTGACCAGGTGTAGAGGAAAATTTGGTTATTTGGTTATGGTGTTGGGAGGTGATTCCCATCTGTTCTTCTAGCAAAGGCTTAGGAGCCTTCCTTGTGAAGGAGCAACACAGGACAGGCCTGCATGCTCTGCTGATGAGCAATTAATTGTGTGTAAATGTATCCTCTTTTAATTATTACTTTGATCCTGGTATTTCTGATTCTTGTGCATCAGAACTGATTGAATCTTTTCTAAAGAATGATTTTTGTTTGCATAAATGATATGCCTACTAAAATCAGAGTAATCTCAAGTGTGTGCTAACTGATTATCTTATGCAAATAACGTTAAATTAATCTTGGGTAACAACCTAGTTTCATTCTAGGGAGTACAGAGATGTAGTTTGAAATGCAGACTAAATGAATTACACCTTAATAAAGTTTTACTTCACATAGGGCATGGGGAATTACAATTTAAACCAGATAAGAAGGTACAGAATTTCACCTTCTGTTGTACATTAAAGATCAGTACAGTATCAAAGATAATTGGTGTTTAATATCTGCTCAGATCTTAATAGAAGGAATAATGATTAGGAGACCTTTCATGAGTGTACCAAATTCGCTGAAATAGGATAGTGGTGCAATTGTGTGATTTCAGTCATATGAAGACATTTCTACAAACTTTTTAATACAGTATGTGTAATCACTACAACTTACAAGGGAATGTGTATATTAGAGGGAAGATAGTTTATCTTGCATATTTAACATCTTTTCTAATTATAGTGTTTAAAGGGTAGATAATAAAGCAAGCTACCCACAGTTGTTTAAAAGCTAACAACCTCCACTTCTGGGAAAAACTTTCTTTCCTTGTCAGTTAGGTAGTGGTGATCACCATGGTGAGACACCATGATCACTACTATATGCGTACTGCAAACAAAAAGCTGAAACTCTACCCACATACAGATATGATAATGGTGGATCATTAAATACAAATCAAGTCTCCCTTATCTTTCGTCTGTTCTCTGGGAACAATTCATTCAGTGTGGTCTGACAATGTGTTGAATTGTAATGAGTCACTAAGGGGAAAAAATGTCTCCATAAGATGTATGTTGCCTTTATGAACAGTGGGTGTATCACTCAAATGTCTTTCCATTAACCATACATATTATTCATTTCATAGCTTCTGTTGTATTTTCATCCTCTACCCCTTTGTGTTCACCTTTGGAAGTCAACAAACTCTGAATTTATGTCTTGGTAAGGAGCTGGTAGTCTTCTGTTAAATAAACTTGGAATGACCTACGTCTTTACGTGGGCTACTAGAGAGGTGAAGGTAGATGTCATCAAATATGCATCAGTTTTGACAGAGGTGTAAGTTGCCTGATTTTTCTGCTTTTGTACTGGGGAGATGGAGCTAGAATTAATGTCAAGAACCTCTAGCACCTCAGTGCTTCTTGATTAACAGATAACAAGAAGGCAGCAGCTGAATTATCTTCAGCCTAAGTGAATTGGGTTTAGAGCAAGAAGAAACTACATGCAGGGATGGGATTGTGGAGTTCTTTGCTCACACAGTCCCTTCTAGTGTTATTTAACTGGAGCTCTCTATTCCCCCTTACTTTTCTACCCTTCCTCTTCCCATTATGTTAGACCTCTACTAAGAGATAAGATAAAACAGGATAAAAATGCTTCAGAGAAAACAAGTTCTGTGCAATTTGATTTTAGCTAGAGATGACTTATTGTATTTAAACTTAGTTCCTTACTCCTTGTATTATTTCTTGTCAGCTGTGACAGAATTTCACACTTAGGAAAGTGCAATAAACTAGTAAGAATGAGAAACTCAGCTGCAATAAACTCTGTGCTTCTCCTTATCTAGATTAATTTAGATTTAATAGATATAAAATGAACAGATTTTGGGGAATGTCACTTCTGTAACTACAGTCTTGTTATGGTTGGGTGAGTTAAATGTTCTAGGTGAATGTTGCTAGCAAGTGAGATAGCAAAAATTTTCCTGCTGCACTCAGGTCTTGTTTCAAGTTCCTTCTACCTCATGCACATCAGAATATTTCAATAAACTGACAGCTTTATTGAGAAGAGCAATGTAGGGAGAGTGCTACAGCCTCAGATGGCATTTCATACTGAGGGTAGTGCATGAGAGGTGGGCAGATGCCTATGCTTGAACAGGATCTTGGCGAATTTGCCTTTTATCCCAGACAGCCTCTTAGGACATTGGAGGCAAACCCTGTCCTAGGTTTATGGATTGCATTAGTATCCTGTTCTGCTACAAGACATTAATAAGGGGAAGGATTTGGGGAAGAAAGCAAGGCCTGTTAAGAGAGTTCTATTTTGAGTTTCCTGGACCAGAGTCAGGAAATCTGCATGTCAGTATCTTTCAAACAATTCAGGAGTTTCTGAACTACCTGATGAAGTAGAACTTTGTAAAAGCTTGCTATGACTTATATTCTGTTCAGGGAGGCATTTTGCATGAGGCAAGGTGGCTACAGCAGATCTTGGCGTCATACTTCAGAGATACTGGAGCAGTGTATATCCCCCTCTCCAGTTTTCAGTGAGTTTCCAGTGGTAATTCCCTGGAGTGCAAGAAATTTGTTTCTGGTTGGAAACAAATGTTGTGTGGCTGCTGGAGTTTCTCTTTTGTGTGATAGTTTAACACTGGCAATGCAATCAATTGATCCAAGGGGAATTGTCTCTCTAAGAATTAAAGCTTAGAGCAGTGGAGTTGAATTATGTATTGTCAACTGCACTGAGCATTTGATTCCCATAACTTGATGATGTGAGAAGTAGAGAGGGTAGACTAAGGTCTTAGCCTAAGTAATGTCTACAGTGGTGTGGGACATATCCGATTTTCTTTCTGGGTATTTCTGGATTGGATTGCTCTGAGAGTTACATAAATCAGAAATGCTTCTTTGGGCATGGAACTCGGGGGTAAAGAGATCTTCCCTTGGAGCTTGTGCATTTGCTGTTTTAAGGCTGCAGATGACTAAGGCTAAAATCTGTGACATTGGAAATATTTTATGAAAGAGCTGTCCTCAGTTTACATATTATGGATGTGGTTGGGTGGTCTTCCAGTTTTATTCAGGTGCCCCTAAGAGCATATTTCAAGGCTTCTGATGTAATACAGGATCAGGAACTTTTCTTACTTGTGTAGATTGTATAGTCTTCAGCAGTTGGCTCATAACTATTTGACTGACTCAGGGGAAGACAACTGTTTGGTGTTGTCAGCTGGGCTAAATGGGTCAGCAGGGGAGTCAAACAACTCAGAGCTTTCAGGAATGCTGCTATCACTCAGGATCTCCAACAACTGTTTTTGTTTGTTTTGATCACAGGTGCTAAACTGTTTGAAGGACCAGGATGCTACTACTTCATCAGCCTCTGAGGAGCTCAGGCTGTACTAAGCAGAGGGAGAAAATTTTCTTGAAAGATGTATGGGAATGTTAGTGCATGGGTATAATACATGTCTGCCACTGTTCTTCTCACGAGTCTTCTATATGTCCTGCATAATGTGGGATGGCATGGCATGTTGGCTGATGCTAATATGAGGGCTTAACTTTTGTGACAACTTCCCTCCCCCTGAGCCCTTAATTCTATGCTTGTTGACAGTATGGAATGTCTGTAAAGTCTATGAGCTTGTGAATAATGTTGGCTGGATAATAGGTGCTGCTCTTATTCTTTTTAGGTGGTGATCAACAAAAAATTTTGTAGGTGCATGTATGAAAGAATACAGTTTTAATAGAGCAAAATAGTTCAGGACAAGTACTGTAAAATTGAGACTAGTTGGATGTTAATATTGACAAATTTAATTTCCATTATGCTGTGAAGTTCATGCCTATGTACTCCTTTTATCCTCAATCTGAGTAATTCTTCATCACAAACCTAA
>JAOWBP010002052.1:37137967-37165892 GCA_028571105.1 Tragopan temminckii | reverse complement strand
TGAGGTGGGAAGCATTCCCAGCCCTCAGATGTGAGAGGTAAGCCTTGAATATTTTGCTTTTCCTTCTTCTTTTTTTTTTTTTTTTAATTTTTTCGTTCCCCCCGCTCCCCCCCCCTTTTTATCAATGTGCCATGGCTTACAATTACACCTCCCTGTAGCATCTGTACATGTGTTCTAGCTCTGCTGCAGGAACCCAAACCCTAGTAAAGCACACACACCTTTCCTTGCCCTGGGATAGATCGCTCACTGATGAGCTGGGGTAGGGGTCAACGCTCAGCTTGGCCCTGCTTCAGTCAGGGTTAGCAGTGCACTGTGGGTGCTGGGAATGTCCTCTGCCAGGGCTGCTTTGGGGCTGGTTTGTCCTGGTTTGGGTACATGGAAATCAGAGCTACCTACTTTCTTTTAAAGTTTAGGTTTTTGTAGTGTTGAAAATAAAGATGACCAGAACAAAAATATTCTGAGGATCAGAAAAGGAGCTTCTTGATAGTCATTATTTTTTGAGTATATCATTTCCCTATGGCACTTATTGTTACAGCTACTGTAACAAACCTTCAGGATCCTCTATGTGTTTGTACAGCACTTATCATGAATGAGTTACAAAAGGAGCACTGCATATACTGGAGATTGATAGCCTGCTGAATGTACTGTACTGCAAAACAAAAAATGTTCGAAGCAGAGGTATTACCTCCCATCTAACGGATTTACACATGTTTCTGGACCACACTGTTCTTAATTGCCCCACTGATTTCATATTCTGGGGAGAAAGGGATAGATCTCCTGACTGCTGAAAACATTTTTACAAAAGTGAATGGTTTAAGTGTCAGTAAAAAAATCCAGAAAATGAGTCCAGCCCCTTGTTCTGTTAATGATTGAAAGACAGAAGGTAGTAACTCCTTATTGAGGTAATGTTTGTCTCGTATGAGCATCGGTGTGGAAACTTCTTAAAATTTAATTTTAAATTTTAAGAAAGGGATCAAAACTAATGATTAAAACGGGGCAAATAAGCTTCTTACACATTATAAAAGGAAAGAGATTATTAACATTCATGAGGGCCCTACTTAGAAAACAAAAGACTTCAAGTGAACTGAAGGAGGAAGTAGGTCCTGCAAACAATAGGCAATTCATTAGGAAATACAGAACAGTATCAATTAGGCTCAATGACTACAAATATATTTAAGTATCTGACAAGTTTTATATGATTTACTAACCTCACATACTAAAATCATCCAATTACAGAAGCAATAAACTGAATGGATCTAAGTTTGGTTCTTCTATGACACCAGTAGCATCTGTATTACTCATCTGATGAAAAAATTTTCTGCAACTGATACCATAAACTTTCAAGTATTTCTGGAAAGACAGTGGGTCCATGAGCAAAAGGTACAGCTTTTGAAACTTGACCCTACAGAAGACAAGCATTTACTTTACGGATTATTTCTAACCTGAGCATTAATATAGAGATTAGGTGTAAATAAAAAAACAAGCATGGAACAACACTCTGCCTATAACTAATATGCTTTTTGTGAGCAAGGCTGAATGATTATCATTTATGACTTCCATATGAAGAGCAATAGGATTGTATCCTGGGATATTAACAGTGCAGGAAGGATCTTAAAGGGACCTTATAAACAGGGAGACTGACACAAGTAGTGTGATACTGATTGGACAACGGGGAATGTTTTGAAACCAAAACAGGACAGATTTAGTTTAAATATAAGGCAGAAATTCTTGGCACAGGCTGGCACAGCTGCCCAGAGAAGCTGTGGTGCCCCATCCCTGGAGGTGCTCAAGGCCAGGCTGGATGGGGCCCTGGGCAGCTGAGCTGCTGGGTGGCAGCCCTGCCCACAGCACAGGGTGGGACTGGGTAGGCTTTAAGGTCCCTTCCAACACAAACCATTCTGTGGTTCTATGATTCTATGATTCTTTGCCTTCAGAGTGGTGTCAATATAAAGACTAAAAAAATACATGAAGTTCTTAACGAATAAAAATTAATGCACATTTTCATGTAAGTATAATTTTAGTTAAAATTGTAACCCTTCCTATGACTTATGTACAGTATTTTGTCCCACCATACTATAACATAGCTTACAGGACATGTAATCTAGCATACCATCTTTTATCTGCGGTGGCTAAGATCTGTTTTGTCAGTTTGTTTTTCACAAAATAATTTGTGTGTTAAAGGTTGTTCAGAGCTGCTTCCCACCACACCTATCCACACTTACCATATATAACATATGATGGAGTCTTAGATCGTGGAGAACCTGAGATTTGTCTTGGTCCATCTGGAAAAACAGATATAAAATCTTATAAGTGTGATAAGCACTTTCAGAAGAAGGTCAGCCGTGTGTTTTATGAGTTACCATTTCTTTGATAAATCTGCAGCTGTGCCAGTTCAGTGGAATTTCTGTGCCTTCAAAATTGATATTACTGTTGGATTTGTCACTTGGCATTTATACTTTGTCCTTTTAGCTCGATAAGAGAATCGTTCACATTTTTGTTATTTACAAAACTGTTTTTACTATGTATCATATTCTTTAGAAAAATTGCACGCAGTTTTAGTCCTTAAGCACCCTGCCTAGTAAAGCATCTAAAAGAACAAAATCGCTTTGAAACATAACCATTAAGTGCTCCTCTGAATAAGAATTTTATTGACTAAAATTTCATTATTTATAAAGCTAATGAAGCGGGTTACTGGAGTAGGATTGTGATTTTCATTCAAATTAATCACAAGATAGAATGAAAATGGCTGATAAGTATTGACTACCAAAGGTTACCATGATGAAAGATGATGTCTGAGAAACATTTCAATCAGTGTGATAGTGCTGAGGAACTTTTGCTCACACTGAAGATGGATTGATGATACTATGGACTGCTCTATCCAAGAGAGGATAACTTTGCCCAAGTATGGTGCACAAACTTTCAACTTGTATTACATTAAAACATCTTTCACCCATTCTAGAAGCTTGTAGGAATTGCACCACTTTTATTCATTATCCTCTCTGAATTAAACCTCTATACGGAGAACAAACCCAATGGAGTACCTTTACCATGGAATAGCAAGGATTTTACAGTAGAAGCACAAGCAAAAGTTCAACTTTAAAACAAATTTTGTTGTTGCAGAAATGTTTTTTTCTGACAAATGAAAATACTTTTGCGTGAACTCCATAATGGAAAAAAAAAATCAATAGCATTCATTGGCAAAGCCTTTTCGTCTATTAACAGGGAAGAAATGACTCAGAATTAAAGATTTGACAGTATAAACTCAGTGTTCTCAATATCAGAATTCTGTAATCAAAATCCTAGATTTATAACTTCAGTCCTACAAACATTTCTACAGCAAATGCTATCAAAAGACAATATGATCAAAAACTAAGAGTTTACTATCCATTTTTGTCTGTTCCTTGGTTTAAAACTGTATTCTGGCCTAGAAAGTATTACCATTCCAGAATGAAAAAAGTGCTCTGGGACTGCAGATATAATCTGTTTCATCTTGCTCACAGGCAAGAAACCATCAGCTAATCTAAAATATATTTCAAATTTTGTTCCAGTCTGTGCCTGGCTGATGTGGCTGATACAGATGCTAATGGCCCAGCTCAGACTTGAGAGAGGTGGATGTAATGTGGTCAGATTCCAACACAAAGTCACCCGCTGTACCCCAAGCCTAAATATGGGTCTCGTGAATATTAATCCTGATGAGAACCATAAAGCCTCCAAGCTATCAGATGTAGGTGCTTTTTTTTTTTCCATAGGGGTGCAGTTTGTTTGGACAACGCATTATGGCCTTTTAAGATCTTTCTCAGTGTTGCAGGAATTGCTTGGCAAAAACTAAATATATGCCTCAGACCATTTCCCATATGGGCATTACAGGAGGGAAAGTTTCTGTGTTCCCACATAAGCGTTTTGGACATACAGAGATAAGCAATGTTTTCGAAAACTGTGTGCACCTCCAGCAAAATTGAAAACTCTATCTTCTACAGTTAATAAGCAAACAGTGTATCTGGGTAACTCTTACCAGAATGGTGATGACTCCTATGTTTGTTTCTTATCTAAATATATTTTCTGAAAAGAAATAGGACCATTCTTCCTAGCTGAGATTAATTCCACCTTGCAAAAATGACAATAAAATAGGGCTTCATAGGAAATAAAAATGAATTAATAATGTGAAGAAAATACATGTGAATTCTCTTTGTTAGCTGTTCAGGCACATAGCATGAGGTACAGGATAGGTTTCTGTTCCTTTGCTGTTACAAATGCTACTGCTTTTTTCTTTTTCAAAATGGCTTTCTATGAACATTGCGCAATAGTTACTTAAGAATGTTATTTCCTTAAGAATTCCCACCATTGAACTTTTGTACTGTCTAGAAACACAACCGCGACATTTTCGAAACCCAAACTTGTTAAATCGTCTAACAAACAACCATTGAATTTCCTCATCTTTCCTCTCTTTTATTTACCTTTCCTTTTGCTAAAGTCTGTCTCAATCAATTGAACTCTTCCAGATGGACCTTTTGCACTGCACTGCACTGCACTGTTGGCTTCAGCGTAACTCTGGAGTCTGCAGCTACTGGTCTGGTACTTAAAAGAGGTAAACATGACATAGCTACTTTTTGGCCAGCATTTTTGGCTCCTTGCAAAATAAATGATGCAAATACCATCCTAATTTCTCTACTTTCTACAACTATCAATTAAAAAAAAAAACCCAAACAAATCTATTTCAAACTACTTTGCAAATATGCATTATATATCCTACCTATTTTATATAAATGTTTATTCACATGGAAAGAAAGAAACGTTGGCAAAAAAAGAAGTATCTTTTTAAGTTGCTGAACAAAATAGAATTACAATAATGTGCATAAATGGGAGAGAAAGAACACATTCATTCTGTGTTTTAATGAGTTAACCATTTGCAGAAATACTTTATTAGAACCAAAGATACACCAAATAACCCAAGCTTTGTTGCTTATAAAACTTCACATGCTTTTCAGTGAAAACTGTTTTCAAAATGGAAGCATTCTTGTGCTACATATGCAAACTTTTTAGCTTAGCAAAGGAACTCTTGAAGTCTACAAACCCTTTTTACGTTAGCAAAGACCTCTACCATTGATTTCATACCCTTTTTATGGATGAAAACATTATTCAAAATGGAGAAATATTTTCATTGAAACCTCTTCTCAAATGATAAGCCATTCGTTTTCTTTGCAAGAAGGATGATTCCAAATAAAGAACCTTTATTATAAGTCAGATATGCTAGTACTGAGAGCCTTAGATGTTGTTTTTAAGTGTTTTGTTGGATCTACAGCACAGCAGCTTCTACCACTGAGGACTTCTAAGATCCTGGCTCATCAAAATGTATTTATTCAGCTCAGCTCGTCCATTCAACTCCAGTTCAGGCCTCTTCTTCACAGAAGGAGAACTTCACTGAAGAGTCAGAGGATACAGGAACAAAGACAGGGGTTTTATTTGTTTGTTTGTAGTTCCCCTTTGTGAGATTCCCCCAGGACTAAAAAAAGAGAATAGTTCACAGTCTGGTAAGAACAGAACAGCAGAAGTATGTGCAGCATGGCACACAATAAAGTATTACTGACTTGGAAAACCGGGAATACTGTACTCCCAGACAGCACCATCCTCTAAGAACCACGAGTGGCTCCAGAGACTAAGATTTCCCTCACCTCTGGAGACTTTTCTTCCCTGAAGAGCTCTGGCAGGCTGATGCAAAACAGATCTGGCCCTCTACGGGATATCTGGTTATTTTCCAATTTCTTCCTCTATGGCTTGGTAGACTTTTAATACTACTTCAAAACGAGCCCCAGTGACAATGTTCATATCCCAGTCAATTTGTATTTATTTTACAAGCATGTTTTCTTTAATCACGGCAAGGATCAGACCGTTAATTCTGTCTTTCTGTATGGCTGTGGTGAGACCACACATACTCTCAGTTCTGAGCTGTGGCATGCTGGAAAGAGATCAGAAGGAAGAGCAAGAACAAAATATCATTAGAAACCCAATGCGATTCCAATTTGAATTCTTCTTATATGGTTTCTCCCCAGGCTTTCAAATTTCAGGATCTACAGGCTCTGTAGATCTATCAGTCCTTATTTTCACTAATTTATTGTCTCCAAAGTTATGACAAAGCTACATCCAAAGAGCTCTCAGAAAGCTACTGGAGGTGGCCCAAAGTAATCAGTAGCACATACTATACTTCTTGGTTAAGACTCAGTAAGACGAGAAAAGGACATCTTGATCTGATAAGCTTAAGTCAATAAAAGGCCTCTACGGAGGGTGCAGCAAGAAAAGTACAGTATGCCAGTTTTATTAGGGGATAACACTGATGGGAAATAATCTCTTTGTTAAAGTGCTCATTGATTCGTTATTTCTAAAACCACAACTAGGATCTACCTGGAGTGCAAAGTGGGTACTTGTACAAACTACACTTTTCCTATTTCAAGCAAATTGGCAAGCTGGTAATGTTTGGCAGTGCTACACAGATGTACTGTCTTCCATTTTAAAGGGAATTCCAATTTGAATTGTAATCTTATATAGAAATGATTCTGTGAAGAAACTTGAGTTTTCTAACTTGAAACTACAAAGCATTCAATTTGATTCCGACAGCAGTGATGTTGTCTAAAGGAAAAACAGATTGTGATAAGTACTCCTGCCTTGACATGAAAAGCTCTCTTTTATCTGCTTTTCCAAGATGGCATCACTGTTGAGCCATGTATCTCACTAACATGGGTCTCATCTCAACATGCAGAAAGAAAACATGCTGGGAGACGTGGTTGTTCAGTTTCCATCACCAGCAGTCTTGGCTGCTCCCTTTAGGTCTGCCTCTCCTATTGACCAACATCACATTTAGCAGCAAAAGTTCCCGGGGCTGAGTTCCACTGGTAGCACAGCCAGAACTGTTCAGCCCCTGGCCACAGGCATGTTCAGAAGCTGTTTGGGTGCTTGGCCTCAGCCACAAGACTTGGTTTGGCACAGGAGCTGCTATCCATGGTCCATGCTTTGGTCACCACGGCAAAGCCCAGAGCCGTGCATTACAGGATTTGCAGGGGAATCCAGCTATTCAGCAGTTGAAAGCCATGCTATGGACCTGCTTTATAATCTTGTCTCTTGAACTTCATATGTCCAAACTTACATCATGTGTGCATTGTGCATGTTGTGATCATTACTTTTGCCCACGTATCAAGCACAATACCCTAGTCCACACCAGACCCACTGATTCTGTTAATACTGTATATCTTTATTGTATTTGGGCATTTCTTACTCTTCCTGTTCCCCTTCCCACAATATTTCTGGTGGCATTTCCAGTTGCCTATTAAGTTCTGCTGGTCTTTTGATGGACTTCAAGCCTCCTGCTTGCTGTACTACTCTCAAGCTGCCAGTCTGTCAGTTCTCAAGCTTTCATTTACTTCAGTTGCTTAATCATAGCAATGCAACTTCTTCTTCAGGCCTTCCTAGCTTTCCTTAAGCTGTAATTAAAAAAAAAAAATCAAGTCTGTTTTTTACTACATTTCTCCACATTGGATTGCTTACTGGAAGATTATTCAATGCAATTTTTTTCCTTGTATATCTGTAACTGAAAGTGTTTAAGTTTTATTACTCCTGCTGATCAAGAGTAAGTCAGAAAGTTCAACCTTTATTTGAAAGGACCAATTGATTCTGGTATTCAGGGAAAGCTTCTTTAGCCTCAGCTCAGAAAGTCTCTGGATAGATTGTGAAATAAATCACAAGGTTATTTGCTAGTTTTTAACAGACCATTTACTTCAGGTGAAATGACACAGCATATGTGACAGTCAGGGAAAAGTGCTTACACCAAGGAACTGACAGCTACTGTCTGCTATTCTTCTAACAAATATTTACCTTTATGTCTTGCACGATATTTGTAGCCAACATCTTTATTACCAGCTCCTCAATAAACTAGAATGAGACTGTCTGAAATGCCATGGCAGATCCAGATAAATGTGATCAAAAACATCTTATTGTATCAAACAGAATATAAAAATGAATATTAAAATCATTATTATATTGAATTAAATGAACGTTAGTCCCTAGAAAGAATTCCTTGTGAATATTTTTGAGGACTAAATTTCATGTACTTTCTCCCAAACTGTTCCTTTCCAGGTTGTTGGACTGACAAAACCGAATTACTTTATAACCTAAGAATTTTGGGAAGGGATCTGGAGGTTTTAGTGTCTGAGCAGAGGACAAGCAATGCATCTGGCTCTCAGTGAAAACTGTGGGAGGTGGTTTGGGAGTGTAATAAGAACACATTAGCTGGATGTTTCTGCTTGAGTATTCAGTAACAAAATATTTAATGATGCTGACATTTAAATTGTGATAATTAGATTTCCTACTTAGCATCACATTGAGAAGAATGGGAGCAGCATATATTGCTCAGAGCTGCTATTTCAGACTGTCTGCAAACTCTGATTGGCAAAAATGACCTGCTTCATAATCTATTTATATATGGGTTTTATTTTGTTTTTAATGAAAGCTTAGCGTCTGGATCACAGTTCTGTAGCATTATATGGCTCTGTGAGGATGAGAACCACAAAATGCCTGTTTTCAGCCAAGCTCAGAGCTCCACTGCTGAAGTAGCCCCAGAACTCACTGACTCTGCAATACTGGTCTGCAAACATGGCCATGAAGCCATTCGTTTAGACTGGAGGCTCATCTAAATGTCTTAGAAAACACGCTGGAGATTTGAGCAGAAAACATTTTCTTTGCAAAAAGATTGCAGGAGGAGCCAAGCAAGTTCTTGCCTTTACTGATTCTCCAAGATGTTTGTTCCCTGCCCAACCAGGTTCACCTCATCAGGCAGCACAGAGAGCAGCACCCACCATGGCACAGACAAGCAGTCTCCAGCTGACAGCCGGTTTTGCTGACTGTTTCAGTAAATGCAGGGAAATGATCCATGTGAACATCTTCTGCCAGATGAGCTTTTTCCCCTGTTGTTTTGGTGACAGAACAGCTTTTGAGGGTGCAATTAGGAAAGAATCTATTGTCCTTTCCACTTTCAGAAGTACTGCCACTTTCTCACCTTCTTTCTCCTTTTGGCAGGAACTGACTGCACCATTAACAGTTTCTTTTGGCCCACATCATGAATGATTTCAGTTTGGCTGTTTTCAGTGTGGGACTCTGGGGGAGACAGCTCACCCTCTGAAGTTCTGCCTGTGGCTGGATTGCTCCACAGCACTGGGAGGAGCCCATCACCCTGGCACATGTGTAATAAGGGATGGATTGCAGGGTTGGGTGAAGGAGGAAGACAGATGTCAAAGACCAACAATAAGGTAGGAAAAAAGGGAAATTGAAAAAGAAAGCACAGAGACAGAGGGTCTCTAACCACTGCTTCCGTCCAGATCCCAGGAGCATATCCACCCTTCTACTGTCAGGCAGTATCTAAGAAATCCAATACCAATGTGTGAATCTCACCTTCCCTCATTGTCAAACAGCTGGCTCACAGTCTGCTGCTACCCCCCACTGCTCCTGTAGCAAAAGAGATCAGAAAGCAAAGATGTATGCTGCACTTGTGAAGATAAACAATAATGTTGCTTAGTATTGAGGTTCAAATGATGCATGCCTATTTTTTGAAGGAGTCATGAATCCCTCTAGAATAACCCCAAATTATCTTTTTATTAAAGAGGAGAGGAGAGGGAAATAAAAGAAAGAAAGAAGAAAAAAGATAAAGAAAAAATAAAAGGAAAAAAAGAGAAAAGAAGAAAAAGAAATAAAAGAAGAAATTTAAAAAAAAAAGAAGAAGAAATGAAAAAAAGAAGAAAAAAAAAAGAAACAAAAACAAAAAAGGCTGCAGAATAAGCACTCAAAGTTTAGGAAATATATCCAGAATTGACGGAGACTCTGTACACTCCCTCTGTGTGTGCTCACTGCGAGTCTTTAATTAAATGATCATGTGATATTTTATCCACCAGACCTTTGGCTGATTCCATGCACAGGGTGAATATAGCTCCTGCAACGAGTCTTGACAATTTTTGCAGCTCTTGTAAAGCATATTTCTGCAGCAGGCATTTTATTTTGCTCCACAGTAATTAAATGGATTTACTGAGCTGTAGTAAGTTAACAGGGAAACTGTGAGGAAGAGCAGAAGGGAGGAATGAATTGAATAGTAACCGATCATTCATAAAATTCTTATAGTGACAGCCCGTATTGAGATTTCTGAATTTCCAAACGGCCTCATCTCTGCTTTATTGTTACTGTGTAATTCAGACATTTATGTGGACGATCTGGCCTATGTATAGTTAGGGGTGAATGCTTCCTTGGAGGAGGCATTAGGATGGTATTTTGATCTATATTACTGTCTGTTTTCACAAAATTTTTAAGACCTTAATAATGCATAATTTTTGATTTGCTGTCAAACATGGCCACTGGGAAGTATGAGAGACAAGGGACCAACTTACCCAGCCCATATGCTCACTCCCACACTCAGTCACTCGTGTGTGAGCACTCAAACCCCATTTTGTCTGGCAAAACAGATTCACTTCATACATGGGAGCTTACCAAGATCCTAAGCAGAGTGTTCTTTCCATCACCCACAGCACTGTGCTGCACAGAAGGGTTTGCCTCCTGCATTGATGAAGCCTGATCCTCAGCACCACAGCAGGGAGTGCCTCTCCAAATGGAAAGCACCCAGCCAGGTCTGCAAGGAAGGGAGGCACCAGCAGGCAGCCTGCAAAGCTGTGATGGACGAGCTTCATCAGCTAGCCAGTCTTTAAAACCCAATGCGCTGCTTCATCAGAAAGGATGCCTCTGACCATCCACATACCCTCCAGCTTAAAGTATCTGCAAACAGTCAATTTGTTCACAGTATGGAAGCTTATCATCAAGCAACTAATTCAGCTTTCCTCCACTGGGAGAATAAATTCTATTTACTTACCTGTTATCAGTAACAATAGCTGCCTTATAAGAATGAAACAGAACATGATTGATTAGTTCTTTCTGCAGCTCTTAGAAGATCCAAGGTTATTTTTGTCATTCATCATGCCACATCCATACAAACATGATTTTTTTCAAAGTACCAGTGCAGCTATCATGGTAACAGAGTGGATTATTCAGTGACGTGTTAGGCATTAGTAGCTGTTTTTCTCCCATCTTCACTGTAATATGCAGTAAGATTTCTAAGGCTACCATATGCCTTGCAGCTTTTCTCCCATACCTTATTTAGACAGAAAAACCTGTTGCTTTCTGTATAAATTTCAGTGTCTAGAAATAAGCTGCAATCCTCAGCTAAAACTGGAGCTCAGATATATTTCTTTGCTAGAAAGAAAGATGTTAAGTAGAGTCTTTATTTATTTATCTGTGTATTTATTTATTTCCTTGTTATTTATCTGCATGGGTAAGCAGTGTATTTTCTCTTCACTTTTGCTGAAAAGCCTCATGCCATGGCTTAGGCATTTTCTTCTCCCCTTAGCCTTCTACTATACGAGATGCAGTTGGTCAAGACAGGGGCAACAGAGCTGCAGTCCTGCCCTTGCTTATTTACTTGCTATTACAGTCTGTCTGCGGTTCTACAACAGGCAGTATAATTTCATATTTGCAACAGGTGGCAAAGCAAATGCAACCCAGACAGACACTCGCCCGACACAGCAGCTGTGATTCTGCCTCCTTTGGGACGCTCCATAAAAACATCAACACACTGCCAAGTCATGTTTTTTTTTCTAAAAACGCTCTATAAGCTTGGACATCTCCCTTGCCCTGACTCCAACCTTTCTTCTCATCCACTTGGCATTTTCACACACTCCTATGAGATTTGAAGCCAAGACTCCACTCTCAAGATTTGCGAGGATGCACTCACTGCTGAAGATAATGTTAGCCTCTCCTTCAGCAGGATGGAGAAGGTGATTTCTTTTTTCCCTAAGCAAAGCTTATGGGGATAGTGGGCTTTATGGGGGTTATTTTTAGCATGATCATGTCCATGCCTCGCGGCATCTCAAGTGGAGAAGGAAGACCCATGGGGACTGTTCTTTCCTTGCATGAAGAACAACTACTGCTATTGTAGAGGAGAGGTGGGTGCACTATGCGACTGTCACATTAAGAAAAACAAAAGGCAGAGAGAGAAATGAATATATGAATATGAATGAACTTCACTGAAATGAAATGAGGCCCAGCTCTGTTTTCAGTTGAAGTAATGTTAAAATCATTTTTAAATGGTTTAATTTTATCAAGAGAAAGAAGAAACTGGTAGGTCTGAGGGGAAAATGAACGAAATGCAACAGAGAAGAAAACTTACCACTGAACCGGATCCATCACACTTTGCCACAGTCCATCCACACAACCCTACAACTGTCAGATCAGAACTTCCGAGTATCAGGAGCAGCCCTGATCAAGGACATGCATTGCACAGCGATGTCTGCACCTGTGCTGCTCTCAGCACTGCATGTAACATAAAACATGTTGTATTTTCAGGACTGAGCCCTTATTTGGTCTTCCCTAATGAAATGATTTGCTTTTTGCAGCACTGACAGTCCCTGAGCCAAGGGAAACCTCTGTTTTGAAGGGACTCCAGGGTATTGCTCTGACATAATAAAATAATTGGCCGTAATGGGAAAAGCTGAAGGAGATTATGCCTAGAGGACTGTCAAGAGCACAGAATAAATACTCTGAAGAAAAACAGAAAATACTCCTTTAATTACTTTTCACAGTCAGAATTTTTGGCATTTCTGTTTGAATTTGTAAGCAGACATATTTTAAAGGAAACTTTCATTATATTCCTTCTTTAAAAAAATCCTTTCCTTTAAATCTATAAAAACATAGGAAGATGTATTAGGTCATCTAAGAAAAATTAAATAATTTGTCCTGCAACTGCTTGACTTACGAGAAAATGCAATAAATCTCAGTGTGGAAATGTTGTTCCAGCTTTATACTGCCTGAGCAGCTTATACTGGAGATACAACATGTTTTTGCTTTGAGTAACAAAAGACCATTGGCACTGTCATGTTGGTGATCCTTTGCTGAGGAAAAATCAGCCCTTAGCTTTTAGTAACGATTTACATATTGATGTGATTTTTTTTTAGCAGTGTCTCTAGTTCTGAGTCACACGTGTTGAGAAATATGAATGAAATTTTCACTGCTTTACTGTTTAGTTCTTTTTTTGCTTGTTTTCTGTAAACAAAAGTGACCTAGCATCTCTCATACAAATACTGCTGTGCATGTTCCTGGATCTGTGGCTTTAGTACCATGATGATGAAAAGTAGCTACAAAAGCAAAGCTAATACTACGATGTAAAGGACTGTCCCAACTAGTGTTAAAGGTGTTTAAATGTTCACTTTGGAAAGGCAGCCCTAACAGGATTTTCCTTGCAATGGAGTGAGAACGTAAATGAGAATAAATTGAGCAACAAACAGGAGTTAGATTATACCATTTTCATGTCCGTAAGTAACGGATACCCACCACCTGTACCTACATTTGGCTCTAGTTGCCAAACTGCGTATGCTAGAGGCTTTTACCTTCTGGAAGTTGGAATCCTTTTCTGCCAAATTTATGCTTTATGGCTATGTTTTTATGAAATCATTTATTAGAGGGCTTTGGGCCAAAATCCAGAGCATTTCCAGATTGGTGTGGATTGCCAAGAACAATTAGAGATAAAAATAGATTGGATAACACTTTCATGCAGGGGAAACTAAAATCTGTAAACTCTTTTTTAATCATAAGGTCCTTGATCTGAGAGATGAGTGATATATATTCCAATTCTAATTAACTCTTAGCTTTTTTGTCTGCTTTATTCATTCCTGAACAGATTTCTATCATTCGCCTGTGCTTTTAATATAATGGGCCTGATTCTCACAAATAATAGGTTTTTGTGCCCTTCTGACAGTGAGCAAAATTGGCAAGAGGAGGTTACACTCCATTTTCATGCTCCTTGTACGCTTTTGGAGCAAGGCCTGAGTCCATTATATGTGGACTCCATTATGTGATAATAAGAGCAGCTTTGCATTTTAAGAGGAAACAGATATATTCCTTGCACTGAAGCCTTGTAAGCACAACTTGGACTCTTGCACCAGTTTGGCTACAGTAAGCAAGACAGATAAACAGTGTCTACAAAGAGAATCACTAGAAGACTATGTTTATCCTTCTGGCTTAGTTAACGTCTGCAGCAGTCAGTATATCCTAACACATTTCTATGTCTCCCAAGAGGAGAGCTGTATCCCTTTTCTATTATTTCCATGCTAGTAGCAATGGCCTGAAATACGAAGGTCACTGACTCTCCAAATATTCTCACTTTAGTGTGACTATTAACATTAGGCTGATTCAACTGTGTAACCACAACCTCATAAATGAGGGTCACCTTTGAGAGAAAATTAGACCCTTCTGACTACTTCTTAAATGACCCTCTGGATTCTCAATTAATTTACACAGAATAAAGGGAGGTTAAGCTTAGGCTTTGAGGTTAATGATGTATTCCTTAGAGTACGCTCAGGCCAGTCACTATCAGTGTCATTATAACAACAGATGTTGAAGCTTTGTCTTATAGAGCTTCTATTTGCATGTTCTCAGATTTTCTTGAAGGGGAGCTTGAATTCAGATTGCAGATTTAAGCTGGCATCTAATTTGATGCCAAGATAATATGTATCTCTGCATATCATCAAGACAGGGATAAAAGATACCACTGAAATGAGTCTTTAGAGACACGCACAAGTATGGGTGCTAATGAGATAATCTACTGCTTAAAAATCTCTCTCAAATCAATTGACTTGACATGTTTCCAAACTTAAAAAAATGATTTATTTTATACCTTGCTTATTAACCAGCTCCACTCCATTGTGGCCTGCTAATAATCATCAGTAAGGGAAACAAATTCAGAGGATGAAGAAAATGATGAAGTGTAATGAAGAAAGCTGTATGCTGTCCTGTGTTAGCACAGTCCATCGACAGACTACCCATAGCAGTTCAAATAGACAGAGTCAATAGAAGCATTGGCTCTGGTATCTGTGCATCATTTACTGGTGGAGAGTACTTCCTTGCTGTTGTTTGTAGTGAAATGCATAAGGCAAAGGGCTACGTCAAACAGGGGACTGGAGATAAGCTAAGAGAAGGCTTGTTGCCTGCAACTAATCTGTGGGATGGCAGTGTTTAAAGCATGGATAAATGCTAACTGAGCAGGGAAAAAAATGCAGTATCAGAAAAGACATAGCATATTTTCTCATCGGCTGTAGAACACATGTTTCACAGTATTCAGTACAGTGGCTGTCATAATCATATTCAGTACAGCACGTGATTATTTCATGTGTTTGATTTTCTGTTATCTTTAATTAGCAGCAATTCTGTCTTTTTGTACATTAAATGAGTTTGGTTTAAGAATTCTAATTCTGAAAGTCTCTCAAAAATTAACAGAAAGGGGAAAATACATTCATAATTAACTAATTTTTTAGATTACAATAAGCTATTATGCAGAACAGAACAAATGTGTGAAGGCAAGTGATTAAACTGCATAGTGTTTCCCACACTGTACCACTTTACCCTGCATTTTCTG
Source organism: Tragopan temminckii (assembly GCA_028571105.1). Lineage (NCBI taxonomy): Eukaryota > Metazoa > Chordata > Aves > Galliformes > Phasianidae > Tragopan > Tragopan temminckii. The sequence continues at coordinate 37,150,408 of JAOWBP010002052.1, read as the reverse complement.
TTTCAGAAAGACATATATCTTGTCTCTTTCATGTGCACAGCTTTCCTTTCCTTCAGCCACAGTCATTTTGCTTCAGTGGAGATGCTTCCTGAGCTTCAGCCACCCAATCAGAGGAAGAAGAGGAGCACAGTCACTCATGCTTCAGATCATCATTTTCAAAAGCTACAGTGACTGGAGGATTTTCTGTCACTAACATAGCAATGGGTGTAATCTTCCAGGAGACATTTCACTCTTCCACAGCCTCGCCTGGAATCCTCTGTGAAAGGAAACAGGCTTATATATATTGCTAAAACATCTTGAGCGGCTTTTGACACTTCAAAGTGTCGGTGTACTCGGTGCAATGTGGACTAGCTAACACTTTGAAAGCTACTGTACACTGAGGATCATGCCAGTTGGGAGACAGGAGCAATTCTTCCAAAACAGATGTCAAAACTGACACAGCAACTGATCTCTCAGATACTTCTGCTGTGTACATTCACTGCCGAGTTTCGTCAACTCGCCACAGGGTAACGATCAGCATACTTGCAATTCAATACGTGTATTAGCAGCTCTTTCATGATATATTACAAAACTACTGCCGTGAAGCCAAAAGGACATGTGAATGTAATTTCTTTTTCCACAAAGCATTTGCTGTGTTCTTAGAAAGGTTAACCCGCTTTAGTAAACTGTACAAACATTATTTCATTTTTATTGACATTCTTTTCAGACCATGAAATGACTTGAGTTTTAATCTATTTTTTTTTTTTTTTATACTGAAAGGAGCAGACTAATTTAATAAGCTCCTCACACTCAGGTAGCTCAAAAACATATTTTCCAAAGCTCTTTCTTGAAGTTGCAAAGAGGGAATGGAAAATGGTGGGTAATACAGAAGAAGTTATTGTTGAGATAAAAACAGTTATAGTATTTTTAGTTTTTATTCAAAATTATGCCTAGAGACTGTGGCATGGCTCTGACATATGTCACTTAGAAAGTGAATAGTAGGTTTCCATTGCTTGGTTGGCTTCTCTTGCTACGTTTTTTCACAAAAATGTGTATGGCGGCTGTAGGTTTGGTTTCAGGTCCCATGTGATATTTCCCTAAAGGATGTATCCTCCCACAGGAACATCTTGTGCCAAACCAGTGCAGTGGGCTGTGTTCTTCCCCCATGAGTAGCAGTGGACTTCTGGCACACTGGTCTGTAGTAGGGCACCACTATTGAACACTCCAATCTCTGACAACAAAAATATTGCAGAAACGGGAGCATCATGATCCAGCTCACAGCAACATATATTTTACTGATGATTTCACCCTGCATTTTCTGATGAGGGAATGATTCAGGAGTGACCAGGCCACAAGTGCTGCTTCCTAATTCAGTAAAGTATTTGAACATATGTGTAAGTAGCACTGTTTTGCTTCACAGAAGTAGATTTGGCTGTGTTCATGTACTTGGGTTTCAAAGTTTCATGAAATTGGTTCACAGAACAAAATTATAAAGAACTCATATTGATTATAAAGGAGGGTATGTAGATTAAGAAAACAATGGCATATAGTATTAGACAGCTGATGCCTGGTACTTAAAAGGAAAAAATGTCTGAAGTTCAAACTGCCCTACTGTGAGCCTATAGAGACTTCAGCTTGTAAAAATGGGCTGAAAAGTCTCTTGAACATCAAACTCATTAGAATGATCAGAATAATAATTTCCATCTGTATTAAAAAGCCTTCAAAGTACCACTGAGAAAACAAGGTTTTATTCTTCGCAAAACAGCCCTGTTAGTGCCAAAATCTGCAGCCCTTTTGCTTTCATCTCCCATACTTTTGGGCTGAGCATTTGGGCATTACTAATCCCAAGATTCACAGTGGTAAACGAACTTTCCAATAAGAGGAAAGACTGCACTAGAATTGCTGTCTATGAAGTTTCTGCCATAAAGTCTATACTGAAGTGATGAGCAATGGTGAGGCCACCAGAGGTGCTGGGTCTTGTACCGGGATCCCCAGCACAAAGGAGATGTGCAAACACTGGAGAGAGTCCAACAGCGACCCACAAAGATGAAGAAGTTGCTGGAACTCCTCTCCTAATAGGAGATGCTGAGAGCAAGTGCTCATTTTCTTACATTAACCAATTCTGTTCATTCATGGTGCTCAATTAACAGACAAGGTTTTAAGCACCACTAGAGAAGATCAAGTAAAAGATATCATAGAATCATAGATCATTCTGAGTTGGAAGGGACCCACAAGGATCATCGAGTCCAACTCCTGGCTCCACATAGGACCACCCAAAATTCAAACACTAAGTATTGTCCAAATGCTGCTGGAACTCAATGAGCATGGGGTTATGCCCACCGCCCTCCGGTGCAGCCCCTGTCCCTAACCCCCACTGCCCCTCCCCTGACACAGCTCCATGCCGTTCCCTCGGGCCCTGTCGCTGTCACACAGAGCAGAGCTCAGCGCTGCCCCTGCGCTCCCTGTGAGGAGCTGCAGCCACCATCAGGCCTCCCCTCAGCTCCTCTGCTCTGCGCTGAGCAAACACAGGGACTTCAGCTGCCTTTCACGTCTTGCCCTCTAGATCCTTTGCTTACTAAGTAGCCCTCCTTTGGATACTCTCTAATAGCTTTATGTTCTTATATTGTGGTGCCCAAAACTGCACAAAGGGCTCAAGATATGGCTGTATAAGTGTCGAGTGTATTTCACAATGCTGCAGTAAGCTAACGGCCAGAGCGTACCATCCACAAGCTCTGTTCTGTCAGGCGGGAGGAAACACCACACCCATTCTAGCACAGAAATTGAGCCCTATATACAGTAGATGCTTCCAGATGGGCACTGTATTTAATGTGAGATAGTATTTTCTAACAGCATTTTTTACTGACTTGTTACATTTTAAGACCAAGTTCTTTTAAATAGAAGAGCTTTAACTATATGCCCTATCTATACTGCATAGCCTATAAATTTGATATGATGCTTTTGATACAAGGCATTTTTAAAACTGGAAATAAATCTAAGATTTTCCCACTTTGACGTAAAGTAAAAATTTTAAAGCTCATATAGGTTTGTTTTTTTTTAATAGAAAAAATTCAAAGTTTATTTTTCAGGCATTGAAGGGTGTTTTGTATACCATTTATTTCTGTAACTAATTAATAATCCTGCTTAAAATCTGCCGCCTATATTTTCTGATATTATGTTAGGAGCCTGCTTTTTTCTTATCACAGAATCACAGAAACACCAAGGTTGGAAAAGACCTACAAGATCATCCAGTCCAACCATCCACCTATCACCAATAGTTCTCGCTAATTATTTGAAATCTCTCACCTTCCCAGGTGAAAGTTAGAAGAAAGTCTCTAGTCTCCTCACCCACTTTTAATCCCAGGCACAGACCTTAGACAACACAGTCATCTTTTCTTCTTTCATTACTTTAAACCAGCCATGGGCTGCTTGGGACTCCAGTTTTTTCTCTCATAGCATTTTCTCAGCAGAAGTCAGCAGAACTCAGCAGTCAGATCCATGTACAAAAAGTAAAATCCCAACACACTACAACATCCTGGGTTCTCTCACCAAAACACAGTGCTCCATAAAACCAGCTCCCTAAGCACTTTGTAAAATTCCATTTCTTCCCAAGTGGGATAGCACTGCAAATCTCCTGAAAAATATACACAAATGTGAGAAAATAATGTACTCAAATGTAAAAATTTAATGACTGTTGTAATTCTTCAGTTGATGATTGTTGATAACATCTGGTTATGAGCACATAACTCAGGAGAGGCATTTCAGATGGTTGCAGTAGCTCCTGTTCTTGTTCCAATTAAGTTATGAGTATACATTAAACTGCTGTAGTTGAAAGAACCATGATATGGAGAAGAGGTGAACATTTAGCAGCTGGGGTCATAGCAAGCAAAGGGGTAAGAAGGAGGAGAAATCATATACATTGATTTTCAGAAATCCTTTTTCATTTTGGATTGCTGAGCATTTCAAAACATAATCTATGATAAATATCTAAGTATACTGGTGCGATACTAAATTTGAAAGTCTTTTTATATACTCATGTTCAGCAGCAAAAAGAAAAGAAATTATACTTAGATTCCAAATTTATGTAATGTAAATTGATTTTTCTAAAATAACAAGGACATTTTGCTAAATCTAAATTTTGAAACTTTTTTTTTTTTAATTGAGAGAAGTAAATATTTATAATCTCATTAAAAATACCCTTTGTGATGTATCATCTCAAATTTCTATGAAATTGAAAATTATGGCATTGTACAAGCTCTGCGTGTCATACTAGTTCCACTTTTACAGAATCTGCAGATACTCTTCTGAGGGTTTTTTCATTAGTTCCTGACACCCAAAGACTAAGCAAAGACTTTCACAAGTAGCAAATAAAACAATTTAAGGATTTAATGGACTGTTACTTGGAAGGAAAAGTATCCAAACACAGTCAGCTATTGAGTTTCACTCTGAGCATCCTGCTTTCAGCACTTTCCATTACCCTAACCTTTTGCGCCATGGTTAAAATACACTAGCAAGAATGTGAATGTGGCTGAAGTGGTAATTTAACCCGGCAGATTCAGGGCCATGTAAAGTAAATTTTATTAGAAAGTCCTGTTAAGATGGACAGAGTAATTTGGTTCCATCCTCCTGTTCTATTTAACTGTATCTAAAGAAGAGCAGCAGTTCAATTTGCATAGGAGCTTACATTCCTACCAATAAAGAGAACAAAATTGGCACAAACTGCAGTCAGGAATTCTATTTCCTTTTTTGTAAGGGACTGGCCATTTGCTCTCTACTTAAAATACATAGTTGTAATACGGGAAATATCCCTATTTATTGTTGCAATCAGTGCATGAGAGCTGGTGAAGAAATTTTCTGTTTACCTTTTCTCTTTAGAAATCAAATGAGATGTGTGAAATTTAGCAAGAGAATGTTAAAGCTTCATTGTAAATTCAGTATATTTTTAGAGATGTGCTATCTGCTTTAAATACTTTCTAATTTGGATCTGAGCAAACAAAATCTGCTAGCTGAGATAAATACCTATGTAGGATGGAGATTTTGGCTGGTATATATGCAATCATCCATATTAAAACCTTTAATAAAGCACTGTGCTTTCTCAACACATAATAAAATATAATTTTTAAGATTCAAATTTTCACAGATCAGAACAAAAATATTCCTCGCTTGAGAAGTTGTGAATGTGCACATGGATTCTCACCACTGCTTCAATGACCATCTTTTCCCACAAAACAAGTGCAGTGCAGAAGTCTTCAGTGATGTCTGGGGCAGGACACTCAGCACAAAGTTTAGACACTTATGGATCTGCAGCAAACACAGCCTCTCAAAAAACAGTGATTTGTATGTCTTGACATGAACACCTGAAGCCATTTTATTGGCATAGGTTGTCCTGCTCAGCTGTCTTTTTCTAACAGAGTACGAGATCCCTGCAGGTAGTGTATTGTATCTGCCTGCACTCTGCAGACATTTTGGGTACACTGAGCATCAGAAAAAGCACTGGACACCTGTGGTTGGGCAATTGAATCTCAACTCCAGTCTGTTCTCATAGGAGTGAATGTCTAAATGGCTTCCAATATATAGGTTTCAGAGTCTATATTTTTTGGTGGCACGAAAATCATCATAGAATGCTACACTAAAAAAAGTAGAAGTATCCTGGTAGCTATTTTTAAACGTATTTTGAAAAAAGGTCTCTCCAAATTTGCATATTCTTCACCTCTAAAGCTCCTTTTTGACTTAACTGGATAATTTTTTGCTTGTGTGAAAGATGGTGTATTTGGCTACAGAAAAGCTTTTTTGAGATTCATAGAGCACATTAAACAACATACTCTAACAGTACTCCCTTTCCCTTAGGCTAGGAAAGCAGTAAGCATTTTTGGGAGTCCTATCACACAACTGCAGGAGGATGTCTTCTTTAAGGCTTCTAGACTTATGTAGTGGGGAGAAAATAAAGACAAAAATATGCACTCCAGTCTATTTGTCCAACTCAATCTGCTGTGCAAATGGGTGAGCAATGACCATCCTTCCTCTCTTTCTGACTCAGCCTGCTCTCACAGACCACACTTCACTTTCCGAACTGCAGCCCCAGTGAGGTGTAGGCCCCCACAGTCTGGTCTCCGATCTGAGGGTCTCTCCCATGCTTCTGTGACAGTCCAGCAAAAACAGCCCTGCAAAAACAGAATTTGCCTGCTCTAAGCTATGCACCTAAGCTAAGAAAAGTGGAGTCAGCTTCCTCAACATCTCCCTTCTGGTTCAGTGAATCTTGTCCTGCTCTAACACAGCTTGTATGGCTCTTACCGGCACGTAGCCTCTAAAAAGATCAGAGTCCAGACTTCACTGATTTACTTATCCTTTCCATGAGCTGTCTGGAAGGAGGTCTTTGCTCAGGGAATGGCTTTAAATCATCTCCCTTAGTCCTTGGATTTCGTTGTGGTCAGCATGTGTCTAGAATGAGGAATTGCAGCATCCTAGATACAAGCACCCAAGGCTTTTATTAGTTATGGTCCTAAGAGACTAATTCCATGGTTTAATCATTAGATTGCTCTTCCTGCTAAAGATCAAACTTCAAAGTCAGTCTTAGTTCAAGTTAACATTGTTTAATAAACATTCCCCAATAGCAAATTCTGCACTGTCAAAAGGTTAGTGATCACCACCACACCACTTGCCTTTTGCACCTCTGAAGTCAATTGGCTTCAGATAAAATTACAGTGGAGAAAAGATTTTTCTATTATTTAAGAACAAATCTCATCTATTGAAAGTTACAAGTCATCAGTAAGATGTAACAAATAAAGCAATGAACCTTGTCTCAGTTGTGAATGAGACTCATTCATCTCTGTTACATCAAGACTGAGACTGTGAGATTTGTAAAATCAGTTAAGGAAAAGGCACTTATTACATAAACAAAATAGCTTTCCTTCATATTTCTGGGAGGAATAAAGAGCTTGACAGCAGTTACCTTTAATGCAACCCCTACACTTTTGTGCATATTGGGCATACCAAGGTTTTATGTATCGGATAAAAGACCCACTTAGAAACTCAGTATTCCTCTCTTTTTATGAAATATCCAAATTGAAGGAATGCTACTGCAGGGCAATATAACCAGAAAAGCTACAGCCACCTTCCAGACAGCACCCAGATTTTCAAGAGATTTTTGAAGTGACCAAAGAGAATTGGAAAAACTTTCTCCTTAGAGTTCAGTCTTGAACTTTTCGCTACCAGTATTCCTCACAATAGGAGGGAGATTTGCCAAAGAATTTTGGATCAGGTCTCTACATTTATTCCAGGCTTTGAAATGTGTTTGCAACCCATGGAGAGAAAAATAGGGAGAAATTAAAACTGTGAGTCAGAACCATCCCTAGAAGGTGTAAATTAAAGGGTTAGAAGACATCTCACTTTTAAATGTTATTCACATTCAATAGAGAAAAGCAGCCCCTTGATGTTGCACTGACTTTCTGATTTGGAGCTCAGTAATTAAAAGCAGCTATTTTTAAAATTGATGTTTGTTAATCCAAGATGCTGTTACTTTGCATTTCATTCCAGGCAGCAATTTCATAAGTCTGCTCAAAAAAAGCACCCCCAAAATGAGAAGTTTTAAATAAAAAATCCTGTGAATATTTATCTACTGGATTTAAGCTGTAATGAATTTAAGAAGCTTAGGAAAATGCCAGCAAAAGTCCACCAGCTTTCTAGTACTGCAACTGATGCAACAAAAAAATTGGAAATGAATTTCTTCCAGAAGAAAGTGGTTGCACTGAAAATTGTACGCTCTCAGTGGGGCTCTGAAGGGTGAGAGAAAAATGTGATTCTTCCTTGCTGGATCTCTCCATCACTTATCATCTCATTAGAGGGAACTGGACTGAAAGATAAAAATCCAAAATTGTTACCTGATTAGATATATGTAAATTGGTTAGATTTGAACCCCAAATGTGCTCAGTCACTGAAGGAAAGCAGTCACAGGTAGGTATTTCAGAGCAGCTGTGGGGAAGAGTGTCCAGAATTGTATCAGGGTAGATTTCAATCAGCTGGGCAGAAAAGATCCTTGAATTAAAGTTAGATGTGAGATTCTGGGTGGCTGGTTATAGATTTTAAAGGGACAACTAATCCCTATTTTTGGTAATACATTTAACTTACTCAGTATTATTTCATTTTTCCATTTTATACCACTTGTCTGTAGGTTCCATATTCTTCTTCCTGTAGAACTGAGCTCTCATGTTTTCAATCCTGCCTATAAAGTACTAGAGTAAAGGCTTAAAATGAGAAGTTGGACAGAGCATGCCAACATTCTGGTCACCAGTTTTGCAGTTAATGGGTGCGACTTAAATTTTCATGATTACACCTTTCTTCAGGTGTGAAATCTGATGAAAATTTTCATCTTCTTTGAATAGATCAGCAAAAGAATGCAGGAGATCTGTTTTCTTTGAAAAAAAAAATGCATGAAAAACATCCCTATATTTAAGGAAAATTCCCAGTTTGAATCATATCATAGAATGCCTTGGGTTGAAAAGGGCTATGACAACCACAATGATCATTTAGTTTCAACCCCCCTGCTATGTGCAGGGTCACCAACCAGCAGACCAGGCTGCCCAGAGTCACATCCAGCCTTTGAATGCCTCCAGGGATGGGGCATCCACAACCTCCTTGGGCAACCTGTTCCAGTGCATCACCACCCTCTGTGTGAAAAACTTCCTCCTAATATCTAACCTAAACCTCCCCTGTCTCAGTTTAAAACTATTCCCCCTTCTCCTATCACTATCCACCCTCATAAACAATTGTGTAATTTTTCCACTGAGTGTGGACCACAGTCTTATTTCCAACCAAACCTCTTACCAGAGAAACAAGTTTTCTGCCACAGATGAAATGTAGGTATCATGGTTTGGGATTGAATACAGCTAATTTTCTTCATAGCAGCTGGTATGGTGCCATGTTTTGGATTTCTGATAAAAATAACAGTGATAACTCACTGATGTTTTTAGCTGTTGCTGAACAGTGCTTGCAGAGTCAAGAACTCTTCTATTCCTCATGCTGCTCCATCAGAGGGGGTGTAAAAAGAGCTGGGAGGGGACACTACCAAGACAATCAACCCAGAGTAACCAAAGGGATGTCCCATGCCATGTTGCATTATGCTCAGTAATGAAAGCTGTGGTAAAGGCAGAGGAAGGGGGAACGTTCAGAACGATGGTGCTTGTCTTCCCAAGTAGCCACTACATGTGAAGAGTTATGCTTCCTGGAAGTGGCTGAACATCTGCCTGCCAACAGGAAGAAGTGAATGAATTCCTTCTTTTCCTTCACTGGCATATGCAGATTCTGCTCTACTTATTAAACTGCCTTTATTTCAACCCGTGTGTTCTCTCTCTTTTCCTTTTCTGATTTTCTCTCCCATCACACTTAGAGGGGAATAAAGAAGCTGTGCAGTGCTAGTTGCCTACTGAGATTAAACCACAACACTGGGTTATAGATATTACCCTGAAATTTTCTTGGTAGCTAATTTTATTTATAGATATATATTTTTTAATTCTCCAGTTTATTATAGACAACTGAGACATTTGGGATGCCAGATATCAAGGGCTATATTTCCCTCCCTGAACTAATCTACATAATGTTCCTACAATGGTATGGGACAGACAACAGAAACAGGTCCCTGAGCCCTATTTAATTTGGCAGTGCAGAGTCAAAACATGTAAGTTTGGTAAATGCTATTTCTCAGGGAGATACACTGGGGACCATAGGATGCGAGGCTGGAACTTAAGTGGCATTAGTCCACAGATACATTTGCTCAATTAAACTTGAATGCAGGAACATCATTACATTTGATCTGAGAACTTCAGTAGACAAACAGGACTCCATTCAGGTAAGTTAATATACTTCAAATGCTTCCCTTTTTTGTGAGCTTGTATTTTGTCTGTTTTGAACCAATATCTTAGCTCATTTGTCAATAAAAATGAGAGAAACGTAAGCTCAGAAGCATGTCAACACCTTCTGTTTTGTCATCAACTATGATAAGGTTAGCCCTGAATATTTTTGAATCTATTTGGTAAAGAAGAAAAATGACATCTGTTTTGTAACCTCACATCTTCCTACACTTTCTGACAGCATGTAGCTTTTCCACTGAACTGTAAGATTTGCTTGTGAAAGCTGAGCTAATCAGAGTGGCTATCCAAAGTTCAGTCAATAAATAGCTCAGCTTTCTAGCTTGTGACAATAGAAAGGGAGATCAATAAGAATTACAAAGATTATTTCTCCACTTCTTTCTGCTTCCCATGAAGGATAGGCTGCTTCCCTTCTATCCATATTTTTCTCCTTAACTATTGTGCTGCCCCTGCTCAGTGGAAAAAGGGAAGTGTTGATTGTAACATAGCCTCTGAATATCTGCCTTAAGTAATACATTCCTAAGCAATACCTGTGTATAGATTTTTTGGATTTATACCAGCAAACCATAATATTTAATAACTACTGTAGTTCCTAGAATATCCATTGATTTTTCTTATTGTTCCTATAGGGTGCAATTATGAATATTTAAGCCAAGTCCCTGTCCCATTTTGTTGTTGTTGTTGTTTTGTTTGTTTGTTTGTTTTTTAAGGAAAAATTCCTATCAATACAAAGCAACGTTTTGTTCTGAAAACAAGTGCATAGTTTCTACCTTAACAACAGGGAGTGCAGTCTCCATCCTGGCAGCCTACAAAAAACTTGTAAAATATCCGTTACATCAGATTACCTTTCAGAGATAGTTGCAGCAAACTCTGTACCAAAATAATGAGGAAGTGTCCAATTTGAATATCAATGTGAAGATTAAGCATTGATCAGTCTGAAGAGAAAGATACTTCTGAGACAAAAATTGAAGAAGCTAAAGTGAGTGAAAACACACACCATTTACATATTTAATGTAGGCTGTAGAAAGGAAAATACAAGAAGGATCTAAGAAAACCAACTCGGTTTTGAGTGTTTGCCTAAAGGCCAATTATCAGCAAAAACAGTAGCTCTCAGTGTTGGGATTTTTTTTTTCCAAGCATTTAAGTTAATGTATACTTTATTAGATTTATATCTATTCTACACTTAGGGTTATTTTTAACCAGATAGCTAATACAATTTTATACATAGGACTAGGAAACAGATCAGAATCTGGAAGAAAATGATTAATATTCATAGAGTTGAAGGTATTTTAATTGTCAGGATGGATAAATTTCCAAGAAAGAGTCTGGGGAAATAAGCCAAAATCATCTTGAAACAAGTCTATTAGAATATTCACTGGGGACAAAGAAGTTCAAAAATTATATTAAAAAATAAAATCAGTGAAGAAAACAGAAAGCTCAACTTCAGTACAATGAAGAACAAGTTATAAACTAGCAATTACTTAAAGGCAAAAAAAAAAAAAAAAAAATTGCCTACCTGCTCTCTAGGATGATGACAAATATTCAGTTGTGGTGTTCATCACAGATTTAAAGCAGATGCCAAAAGACCAATCTGGATTTGGTCAGTGGAGGTTTAACACTTTCCTGGAGATTGCTCAGCCCCTTCAGCCAGCCTGTTCCTGAGCTTAATCACTTGTATTTGCCCAGGCTGCAGTGCTGCCTCTTGCCCTGTCATTACATGCTGACAAGTCTGTCCCTGTCCTGTCTTTTAATTAATCTCCATGTAAGAGGTAGGCAGCAATTCAATCTTCTTTATTCTTTGCTTTTTAAAGATGAACGAGTTTGTGCTCCAACTCCAAGCCATTTTTGTGGCATGCTCCAGCATGCCCGTATATTAAGAAATTACACAGCTTAGGGCCCAAAATAGGCCACAGGTCTCCAGATGTGATTTCAGAAGAGCTGAGAAGAAAAGAAGAAACACTTTGCTCAGCCTCTTCTCTATCCATAATGCGCTTATGCAGATGATTCCCACTGACATAAAAGCACACTGCTGACTCATGTTAAACTCTTCCATCAAACTTCCCTGCTCCCCAGCCAGCAGGGACCAGTGCAGGCACTGCTTACCCCATCCTAACTGCAAGACTTCACTACTGTCTTTGCTGAGCATGAAGAGATTTGTCAGCTCACTGTTTCAGCATCCTGAGGCTCCTCATCTTGCTGAGTTCACTGCATCCCCCTCATCCAGATGATCAGTAAAGTCATGAAATGGTATAACCCCTGTCAAATACCGATTTTATGTGGTTGCCAGAAATGTTTTACTCCAACAACACAGTTATTTATCCACCTTTCAGTACATCCACACAATTTGTGTGCCTGCTTGACTGCAAGTTTACTATGGGAGATCTTGTCAAGGCAGAAGATTAATTAAAGGTATTACATCAGGCACTGTTTTCCTTTTATCCCCAAAGCCCATCACTTCTACTGCAGAATATAATCACGCTGGTCAGTCTCCATTTGTTCATGGTAAAGCTGTAGTAGCTGTTTCCAAACACTTCTTTGTTCTTCATGTGGCCAGCAGGGACAGAGAGGTGATTGTCCCCCTCTACTCTGCTCTTGTGAGGCCCCA